>CM054154.1:50248656-50336156 GCA_028751875.1 Rapana venosa
TTATAAAAAAAGCATAAACAAGAATTCTGAGAAAAAAAACACAAAAAAAAACCAAACACCCAACAACAACAACAAAAACAACCAACCCAAAAAACATCAAACAGCAAAATACTAACTTTCCAATTCTTATTACTTGAAGCATCCTTAAAATCAGAGGATCGAAAAAGATTGCTTAATGACAATACAATTTCTTTCATTAATGGAATAGTCTTTAAGAACTTGCCGAAGCTAGGACGGGGAAAGGGCAGTAAATGTTTTCAGATCTCTGCATCGTAAAAATAATCTTTGGGTAAGTTTTTCACCACAGATACATTTGCTTTAAAAAAATTTTTTGTCTAAAAGCATTTAGCTTAACCGGGTATATAAGAGAACAACATTCTATATTCATGTAAATTACGATATTTTGATCTTATCAAAAGATAATTATGGGCTACATTCATCATCCGGGAATAACCGGTACTTTTGTAGTTTCTTTTAAAGTGTTTCCAACATGCTTTTTGTAACATGCTATAGCCCTCATGGATGGATAGAGAACACCCATCGTATGCTCAGGCCGTGTGTGTGCGCGCGCATGTGTGTCCTGTTTGATGTTTGTATGTTTGTGGGCATGCGTAAAAATTTTCGCATGGGTGGGCGTGCTTGGGCTGGTGCACGAGCAAGAGAGAGAGAGAGAGTAGGAGAGAGAGAGGAGAGAAGAGAGAGAGAGAGAGAGAGCCCTGTTTAAATTTTATTTCTCTTGTTGACTTCATTATAGCAGTCATAAAGATGAGATGATGGAGATGACGACTGGGTCAATGATGAAATTTTAAATGATACTGTGCTTTGGGTCACAACTTTTTGTTCCTGTGCACTTTTGACAGTTACTATGATATAAAATGTCACCAGACCTCATCACCCACCCTCTTTATTTTTGTTTTTGCTTGTGGCCCATGGCAAAGTGCATTAAAACATTTCAGAGTTAAAGGAGTTTTCTCTCTCTCTCTCTCTCTCTCTCTTTTCTCCCCTTTCTCCTCTCTCTCCTTTCTCTCTCTCTCTCTCTCTCTCTCCTGTTAAACTGTTTTCTCCAATTCGAAAATTTTTTTTAAAATGTTTATGTTGTTATGGATACATAATTATGTTGGTGTATGTGTATATGTAAACAGATGTGTGTTATTTGTATATAAAAAAATTGATGGTGGGAGATGGTGTGGGGAGATGAAGGGATTTGCTGAGGCCAGTTTGAAATGGATGTCAGTGTGCTTTATTGGAAATTCAGGTTTGTTTGTATTTTTTTAAGTATTAATTTAATTGAAATGTGTTTGAATTGTTTACATCTGACATGTTTTGGGTTACTTCCCATGTGCTTTTCTTTGGGAAAAGAAAATCTACCGCATCTGCTATTTTTCTTCCAATGTCAAGTAATTCTCTAAGTTTCTGCCACAACTTATAAAAAAAAGAGGTGTTGCTGCTTTGACGAAAAACAAAACAACCTAAAAAGGAAAAAAAATATGGAGAAAGAGGTAAAAAGCAAGCAGCAATCAATTACCCAGATCTGGCTATTCCAAGATTCTTAGTTGTTTTGATGTCAACAGTTCAATATCATGTTTTGCAAAACTGATCCTTTTTTTTTCTTGCAGCCACATTTTTGGTTTTGTTTCTGCCGATATCTCGCAAATTTGCTCGGATTTTTGTTGTTGATAAGGTTGATTGAATTCAAGTCCCAGCGAAGTTATCTAGATAATTGACAACAAGAAGATATTTAAACCCAATCTCACTTAGCAGCCTGCTGCTGGCTACCCATATAGGGAACAATTGTTGTTGTTGTTGGGTGTGTCCTGGCTCACTTTTAACATTGTCTTCATCTGTTTCATGGCTGACGAAATTACAGTTTGCCTGGATTAAAAACAAAAAAGCCCTGTACTCGGGCAGTTTTGGCCAATCAACTTCCAGATTTTCTTCATCTGCTGATTTGGATTTGGTTTGAAACACAATTCTAGCATTATGTTTCAATGGGTTCTACCTTGGCTTTCAAAATGTTGTCTGCTTCATGTCACAAATTGGGTGCCAGTTTAGTACACGGAAATTAAAAATATCAATCATATAGTGTACTGACAACAAGAATGCACCATAGTTTGTGTATTTGAGGAGAAGTTTGGTAACAAAATAATTATCAAATATTCTTTCTCTATCATACAATATTAACTAGATGTCCAGTTCCTATGATATAAGACTAAGAGTGTGTCATTATATCACACACGTACACACACAGACTAGTTTTTTTTAAACCCACCCCAAAATGACAACAAGTAAGCTATAAAAAAAACAAACCCAAAAACCACCAGCACCAACAAAACCAAAAAAACCTTTAAAAAATTAAAAAAAACAAACCCCAAATCACACACACATCAAAACAACTATGTGCACCCCAAAGAATGGAGAAGAGAAAAAAAGAAGGAAAAGCATAATTTTTATTCCAGATAAAAGGGATGCAGACAAAGAACACACAAACACATGCATGCCCACACACACAGAGGAGTAGGAGAGTCAGAAGAATAGGTCACTGTGAGCCAGTGGGGAGGACAACAGAATTCACAAAACAGCATGTGCACAGGGTCCGGGTGTTAAAAAAAGCACACAAGATCTTGGTTATTATCCTTAAAATAAAAAGAATTAAGCTAAAACCAAACCAAACCAAACCAAACCAATCAAACTGTTCACACACACAAACCATCCTACTACCCCCTTTTCCCATCCTTCACCCACTCACCAAGGCACATGGAGGGGTGGGGGTGGTACTTGGGCTCGTGCGGCTGATAAAACTCCGGGTGGCCAGCGGTGTAGTAGTAACACCCATGGTCCAGATTCGGGTACTCCCCCCCCTCCTCTCCCCCCATGTAGCCCCCTCCCCCTGCCGTGCTGCCCCCTCCATTGTTGTTGCTGTTGCCGCCGTTGACCATAGCATCCACAGGTGTGTCTGTCATGGCTGGCAGAGGTTCCAGAATGTGAAAGGGACCTGAGTAAGCATGATCAGAACATTTTCTTGAAACGTTTCATACATTCATTAATTTTTGTGGTTTTATAACCAAAAACAACCCAACTCTTTCAAACACAGCAATATGTGTGAGTGCGCTAAATGCTTGTTGCACAAAATACCTCAGTTTATCATCTCGTCCGAAAGACTAGCACCCAGACCACCACTCACGGTCTAATGGATGTGGGAAAAGTACCACAGAGAGAGAGAGAGAGAGCGAGAGAGAGAGACCAATGAACAAAATTTATTGCTATTTAGCAATGAAGCCATATAGGGCTGCCGCGGTAACAAAGGATACCAAGTATGAAGGATTACAATGACATGGAAACCATGTCAGCAGTGGTATGTACATCAAGATTTATTGTCCGTGTCTCAATTTTCACAACAGCCTTTCCTTTTCCAGTCTGCAGCCAGCGAAGTCAGCCCATGTAAAACCGGATCAGGTCCCGAAGAAGATGTAATTCCCCTTCAGCACGTGCCACTGTCTCTGCGTGTTGTGTGTTAGGACGCTGCTTCCCTTTTCGAAGTCTGGCAAGCCTGACACGTTCTTCTGGCAAAATGTTTCTGTCTTCTTGCTTGATGTACCAGAACATGCAGTCTGAGTCTTTGCGGGTATCTCCATTACAACAGTACTCCAGGGCGATGTCATCTGATTCACACATCACAATGTTTTGATCACTTGAACCATGTACCACCTTTCGAAACTGTGTGTTTCTCTTGTTGCCCCATAATTGACTCTGTACACATTTGTCAGTTAGAGTGGCCACGTATCTTTCACAATACCAGTATCTAAACCCTCAACTGTGCAGCCAACTGTCTGTTCTTCGTGCACTTCAGAAGGCACACTGATCTTGCTGTCTGTTGCTGGTTCACAAGGTAGATCAAGTGAATCTGGTGTGGCTGAGTCAGTGCACTGTTGACACGCAGCTCTGTGTACATGCTGGTTTGTTTTTCTTGTGTCTCCACTCTGTCTGGATGCAGGGAGTCACTGTCACACAAGACAGGTGCTTCCAAGACGCTGTCATTGTCACACTGACCTTGCCTCGACTTGCCTGTCTTTCTTGGTGTTGTCTGGTTCTTTGGAGGTTGTGACGGATTTGGCATGGTGTCGGGTCAGCCATTTCTGTTGACACTGACTTGTCAGCTGGTTTCAGTCTCAAGACGAACACAACACTGCCACTCTCCCCCGCCACTTTCTAATTCGATACCATGTTGTCCACCAGCAGGGCATTTAAGGTTGTCATCACAGTGGCTGGAAGTCCATTAACTGACATTTTGAAGCTAAAATGCAAAAAACTTGCAGCAAATTACTAACAGCACCCCTGTTGAGTTCTTGTCCTGTCAGAGAGGAGAGAGAGAGAGAGAGAGAGAGAGAGAGAGAGAGAGAGAGAGAGAGAGAGAGAGAGAGAGAGGAGGGGGGGGGGATGAGAGGGAGAGGCAGACAGACTGACAGAATGAGAGAAAAAGATTCATTTATTTATTTATTCTTTTAAATCAAGGATAATGGAATAAGCACTCATGTGCTTTAAAAATTTTTTTTTTTACATCAAACCCCCGTGTGTATGCGTTTGAAAAAAGTTTTGTCATCTGTTCCCACACAATGGCTTATTATTCCGAAAAGCGGAACAGGATTTAACGTGTACGTAAGCTCTTCTGCGTGCGTTGCACACGGACCTCGATTTATAGTTTCATCAAGGGACTTTTGGGGAGAGTGGAGTCTGCATTGATGTTAGAGAGAGAGAGAGACTTCAGACTTTTACTGTACATCGACCTTAGGCCACAATACAAAGGAATGATGGGCGTAAGAAGTGGTTATATGACATGCGTGTTATAAACACATTACTATCAATGTATACAAATATAAGGTGATATATCAGCAATAATAAAGAAATTACATCAGCCATTTCTTGAATATTAATCACAAATCAATTCACGTTTGTCATAATCGACAATGTTTTGAATGTAGTATTCATCAAAATAAGGATCCATTTCTATAAAGTTATCTTACTTCATCTGTTGGTTGCATGAAAAATAAATTGTGATAAATTATGTCTATCAGTAGATATTGCAGCTTTAACTAGCACATGCAAAGGAGTCTCTTTGCATCTTTAAGAAACATGTCTCAAATCTTCATAAACAGGACAATAAAATAAAAAGTTTCTCATTCTTTTGGTCTTTACAAAAGGGCACTGCTTATCTTAATTTTGAACTACTATAGCGATGTGTATATTTTTAGTGGTAGCCATTCAATTATCTTGATAACTGCAACGCGAAAACAATATGTATCCATTTCACTAATAATAATTCTCTCTTTCAAAAACAATCTTAAGTTTTGTAACTATCATATCTACTGCGATCTCTGATGATGCCAGTCCATCCTGGGTAAACCAATCTGCAAGTCTTTGTTTAAAGGCACGTAAGAACATTTTATTCTCCTACTCTTGGTTTAAACAATGATATTAAACCATTATGCAGAGTATTTCCCTATTTTAGAGCCAGCATTATTACCCAATTTTTTTAATATAAATATCTAATCTAACAACATTCAGTAGCTTATGTGGCAATCTTCAGATGAAAATCCATAGTAATAATTTAAACCAAAATCTTCGCATGCAACATCGTATTTACATACAATGGGTACCTGCCCAGATCTCCATACACCATTTTATTTGGTGTCTTGAAGGCACACCTAAAAATCTTACAGCGATTAAATATACTTTTTCTAGATGTCTAGTCTTCATTCCCCAAATTTCAGCTAAATATAACAGTACTGTTTGATTTTGTATAAAAAAAATTTTAAATGTTATTTACTGTCATTTCTTTCACTTCTGAAAAACTGTATTAAGCTTTTTCACCTTTAGTAACCAAATGTGATGTACCTCCCTTTGCGCTAATCATAGATGTAAAATTAAATCCCAAATAGCAATAACTGTTAACTACTTCTTATCTCTTATTATCAAAGAACCATTTTTCACGTTTTCCTAAGTGCCCCCCTTTCCTAAATACCATAATCTTAGTTTTGTCTATGTTAACACTTAATTTCATATTATCACAACAAGTTTCTAAAACCTTTAATTGATTTTGTAAACCAGTAGGTGTAGTTGACATTAATGCTATGTCATCAGCAAATAATAAGATAAACAACTCAAAAATATCTGAAAACATTTGTGCACCGCGCTTACCGTTTTCATTCATAACGTTTGCTAACTGATTAATGAACATAGAAAACAATGTAGGGCTTAGAACACATCCCTATGGGGGTTTGAAACATATTACTTAATTCAGAATTTGCTCGTATGCATGCTGATACTGACTTATACAAAGCCCCAAGTGATGCAAAAAGTTACCCTTTACACCTTGCTGTTTGATATAACGTAATAACCTGTCATGTTCAACTGTGTTGAAGGCCTTTTAAAAATCTACAAAGGCGACATACAATTTTCTTCCTTTAAAAAAAAAAAGTCATATAGTTCTGAATAGCGGAGAACAAAGTAAATATCTGATCAACTGTAGAATATGTTTGACGAAAACCTGCCTGACATTCTGAGATTAGGTTATTACTTTCTAACCAGTTATACACTTGAGCATTCAATATGGTAGTGTAACATTTAGATACTATACTTAAGAGAGACACTCCTCTATCATTATCAATATTCTCAGGATCTCCTTTCTTATCAAGAGGACTAATTATGGCTTTAGACCATTCTTATGGGTATATGCCTTGGTAAAAAATTACATTAAATAGCTTTACCAGATATACATTTACTTTTGAACCACCATTTTTCATCATTTCTGCAGAAATTTTATCAATGCCGCTTGTTGGTTTTTTTTCAGTCTTCTAATAGCATGACTAACTTCTTCTTCTGTTATATTTTTATTTAATAAGTGGTCTATTTCCTCGGATAAATCATTTAGTGTCACATTCATCAATACATTCATCATTATTACCCTGAAAAACCTTTTTAAAGTGATTAAACCAGACATTTGTGGTAATGTTGTTTGTAAAATTTCCAAGACCCAATCTACGTAATTCCTTCCAAAAACTAGAGGGACTGTTAACCTCATTTGCTAATTTTTCAGTTTGTTGCCTGTTATAAGTGAGTTTCTTAGCTTTTAGGAACTTTTTTTATACCTCTTTCTAGCTTCAACATAAATAACTCTATCTTCTTCCTTTCAGGTAAATCAGGTAAAACGAAAGTAATTAAGTTTTCTTCTAGTTTTTTTTCTCATGTTTTTACACTCATCATCAAACCATGCTGATCTTTTCTTTTTATGAAAACCAGTTTGCTTAACCATACATTTGCTTGCATCTTTAAGACAATAAACAAATATATCAAGGGCACTGTCTACATCTTTCTCTAAATCCTTCATGGCTATCATCATTCTGTTTTGGATATCTTTGCTCTCCCATGATTTGATAAACTCATCTCTGTATGCTTCATTCCAAATAAACTTTTCACATACTTTATTTTCTTTTTGTTTTTCTCTTCCTGACTGTCTCTTGACTCTACTTTCATACTTACTGGTAAATGGTCTGACTCTACAATACTCTACTTCTAAAGATGAAATATGAACAGATGAATAAAGTTCCACAGATACAATAAAGTAGTCCACCATACTTTCACCAGAACATCCAATAAATGTACAATTATCATCAAAACCTGGCGCACTAAGGCCATTTAATATTATACAGTCATGGATATTACACAGTTCAATTAGTTGTTCCCCAAAGTTGTTAATGTTAGCATCTTGAGAGTTCCTTGGATAATGAGTGCAGTCAGAAATTGACATTTGTTCGAAATCACTGCTATCTTCATTAAAGCTATAGTTTTCCATTGTAGTTCTTGCATTTAAATATACACCTAGCAGAATGAAGAAATCACCATGTTGCTCATATTCAATTCCATATACGCCATGTTTTGACTTCCAGAACAAAGAATCGTACAGTGGGATGTATGAACAAATCATCATTATGTTTTTGTCAGTAGAAAAGAGGTGTCTGTCTTTTTGTAAAACTACTGTATTTTCTTGTTCTACCTGGATGCCTGTAACAAAACCAGCAAAAGATTTTCTTATCATTACAGTTACTCCACCAGAGTATCTTCCTTGATTGGATAACTTCTTTGCTTTGGAAGTAAATATTATAGTCATCAAATAAAGCTGATTCAAAATCAAAAGCTACAAAAGTTTCAGTTAGACATAGGAAGTCATAAGACACTGGAAAATTAATAAACTTAGTGTTTTCTAACTTTTGTAAAAGTCCATTACATTGTAGTTATGAATTTTGCACTTCACATATTTACACTATGTACATTAGGACTCGTTACCATCCTAGATGTTGATACAGGGGACTGACTACAAAGTGCTGTGGCCTGGCCGTTTCCCTATCTGTTGGTGTGTGGGGCACCATTCTTTTTAGTCTGGCATCTCTGAGGTTGGGGTCGCTGCCTACCCCCTGCTTGCTTTGCAGAGCCTGCTTTTTTAAACGATTCAACAATACTGCTCTGACTTTTTGATCTGGCGGCAGCTTTGCTCTGACTCTGCTCTGCAGCACGCGAGCTAGATGCAGTCCGCCTTGGACGTAAATCATGAGAAGAAGGTGAAGACCCTTCTGACTGATCTCCCTCTTTATCAGACCTGCTGCATGCATCAGTACTGTTATTCTTATGTCCCAAGTCATGTCCATCTGTCAGAGTGTCACTACTTGCTCCCTGCCTCAATGTCATTTTTGGGATAGTCTCCTCTGTCAGGTCATCGGGACCTATGTTTACTTCTGGGTCTTCTTCACTTGTAGCTTGTGGGTCATTTTTGTCCATGTCTTGTCTTTGGTTTACAGTCCCTGTTATTCCATCACAAGCTTTTGCAATGATACCTGTCATGTTACCCTGGGACATACGCTCATTGTTATCTAGTATGTCATCATTACCTGTCACTGACTTGTCTTCGTCTTGGTTGTCAGTGTTGTTGTCATCTTCTTCATGTTGTAACATCACTGTTGGCTGTGTTTTCCTTATTTGAAATCTCTACCTGTGACCTATCATTTAGTGTATCATTTTGATTTTCCTCATTGTGGTCAGCAGTGTTAAGCTCTTCCTTCTCCTTAGGAAGTGTCACTGCTTGCCTCCTTGTCAGCTGATGTTGCCCTGATTTTTAACCCTGAACCCTCCCTGATTTGTAGCTACTGTCCTCTCTGATTGAATGTTTGTCTCTGTTTTTGATCATAACCAATCTTTTGCGATTGGTAGCACTCTGTCCCCTGGCCTGACCAAATCTGGTCACTTCACTGTACAGACGTGTACCAGGGGCGACAGGCACACTTCCCTTTCCATTGTAGTCCTGGTGGCTGGGGGTCATCCTGTCTCTGGTCTCCAGTCTTGAATTGGTGGTAGGTGGAATTCGTGGTTCCCGTTCCTCAGACAGATCACCATATCTCGGAGACCTGTATTGCCGAGGTGGCTCCGTCCTCCTGTAGCGCCTGTCTGGTGATCCAAAGCTGCCCTGCCTGGCTGCAGAGTGATGTCTTCGTGGCTGCTCTCTGTAGCGTGACATAGACCTCCCTCCAGCTTGGGGACCACTGGGATGCTGACCATCTCTGCCATCCTCTGCATGCAAGGGATAGGAATATGGACGGTCTGCGTTGTTGGAGTTTCCGGCCAAGCCTGGTGGTTGTCTGTCTTTGACATACAGCTTTCCACTGTAAATGTAGGCAATCTTGCCTTGCCCACGGTGGAACTCCACCATGTTCCTTTGACGAGTTGTGAGGTCAGTAGCCACTCTGATGCCACTTTCCCTCAGGTTGTCTCTCAACTCCTTGTCTGATAGAACTGATAATTTGTCTGCAAAGCGACAAAATCGCACCAGAATGGGACGAGCATTGTGTGGGTGTGGTCTCCCAATGCAAAATGCTCTGGAGATATCTGCATGTTGCCAGTTTGGTACTGTAGAGTGATCATTGAGAATGTTAATGATAAATTTGACTTGTCAGGTGCTCATCCTCCCTGTCACATTCAGCTATACCCATGAACCTGAGGTTTAAGCCTTTGCATCTTGCTCTGCTGACTCTAACTTTCTTTCCAGCAGATCTAGTCTGTCCATCATGGTTGTATTGCCTTCTTGCAGCTCTTTTATATCCTCTGCATTCACAACTACACTTTCCTTTAGTTCACTAAATTCAGCTAGAAAAACTTGATAGGTTGTTCTCCAGAGTGCAACATTTTCCATCAATGTCATTTTTTTTATTCCATTCAAATGTTGCTGTAAGCTTTGCTGCTTTTGCATAAAGTGCCAGTCCATAAAATGAAACATTGTTTGGTGATGGATCATGCATATTTTGTGACATTTTCATGTGCCTATGTTTTATTATTTTAAATTCCCCCCCCCCCCCCCCCCCCCCCCAAGTGTTAATCCACTCTTTATCAAAGAGGTATGAAGGCACAAGAACAATTTCAAACAAGTGAAACTGGATTACACAGTGGAGCTTAAGATGTCTGTGACATTTTTCAGGCGCCTATGTTTTGTCACACCAGTGTTTATTAAATGTGCACCAACACATGTGCAGATGACAACCAGTAAACCTGCATTTCCCATGCACCACACACACACGGCTCTACTCACCAAGCAACACAGCACAGCGTTTCCCCCACGATCACTATGACAGTTCATGCACGTGCAACCATATACACAATGCTGGTGGAGAGAGGCTATGAAGTTTGTTTACCTGGCACTTGGGGGAAAAAGTTCCTTCTTTGCACCATGTAATTAGCAAAGTACCAACCACAGTCCTCCAGTTGACCCCATCACTTATTCATCAACAAACCTGAAGGCACAAAGTCACTGCACACACGCTTGCCAAAAAATAATGTGGATACCTCCATTGAAACCACCATAATTTTGCATTCTAACTGCAGAGCTGTTCAACATGTCTGCACTCTGACATTGCCACACCAAGACCCAAGGAGAAAGAGAGAGAGAGAAAGAGAGAGAGAGAGAAGAGAGAGAGAGAGAGGAGAGAGAGAGAGAGAGAGAGAGAGAGAGAGAGAAGATTGACAAATACAAATTTTTTATTTCGAGGATAATGAATAAGCACCCATGTGCTTATTTTTACATCTAGTCCCCGCCCGTAGGGATACATCATAATGTTAAGCCCAATACTCATACACACACAGAGTAAAACGGAAAGTTCCAACAAAACTTAAAACAACTCCCCCCCCCCCCCCCCCAAAAAAAAAACAACCCACAACAACATCAACAACAACAAAACACAACAACAAACAAAATACAGAAAAAAGCCAACGCATAAAGCATAAAAATGAACATCAACACATTGCAAGGGACACATTTGTTTACACTCAATAAATATTGAAATATGACATTACTAGAGCCCAAAAACATTCAACAAACCCAAAAAAACGAAACTAAAAAATATGAATACGTCCTTCATCAGGATAACACAACAACTACAACTATAAGCAAAACGATAAAAGGTGGACAGAGAGAAAGAAAGAAAGAAAGAAAGAAAGAAAGAAAGAGAGAGAGAGAGAGAGAGAGAGAGAGAGAGAGAGAGAGAGAGAGAGAGAGAGAGAATTTCAGAGATAATACTAAATATATCATTCTCAAAACAGCACACATTACTATCAACAAGTCTTATTGTTTATACTTGTACAAATTATACGTTATGATAGTAAAATAAGCCCTACACCCATACACTCTCACTCACTCATCCCTTGGTCGGGACGACCGTTGGGGTACCCGCACGGACGCTGCAAGTGGACCGCCAAATGGTTCTGTCCTGGGCTGCTTTCAGGAGGTTTGGTACAGTGAGGCCGGTCCACTCCTTGATGTTGGATATCCAGCTTTTGCGTGGTCGTCCCTGCCTCCTTGCTCCTTCCACCATTCCCTGCAGGACTGTCTTTGCCTTGTTGTGTGGCCAAACCATTTCAGTTTCCTCCGTTTGACTGTATCTAGCAATGGTTCTTGTTTGCCAGCCAGTGCCTCGATCTGCTGCCAGACGTAGTCATTGGTTTTACGGTCTCTGTAGGTGAGTTCAGGATCCCGCCTGTGGCACTTCTTTCTCAAGGCTTGAATGCGACGTTCTAAATGGGCAGTAAGTTCCATGCTTCACAGCTGTAAAAGGGAATGGATGTAAACGAGTGCCTTGTAGAGTCTGACCTTAGTGTGGGTTCTGATGTTGTGGTTTCTCCCCACACTTTCGCCAACTTAGTCATGGAGGAGAGTGCCAAACAGCAAGTCTGATCTTCACCTCTTGTGTGCTCGTACCTTCTTTGGTGATGACTGCTCCAAGGTACTTGAAATTTTTCCACTCCTCTAGTGTCTCGCCACTCAATCTTGATGCTTGTGGGAGTGTCGTGTGGTACGTTCACTAGATCTTGCTCTTTTCCGTGCTGATCTCCATACCGTGGCATTGGTTTGATGTTTCCAGTCTGGTGGTGAGATCCTGGAGTTCTTTTTCACTGCGGCCCATGAGTTCAATATCGTCTGCGAATCGAAGATTGCAAAATTTGGCCTTCCTCCTATTGTGTTGGGGGTCTTGAAGTCAAGGGGGGCCTCCTGCATGATTTTTCTCCGGGAACACGTTGAAAAAAACGGGGATAGCGGGCAGCCTTGTCGAACTCCAACTGAAGTCCGGAAGAACCCCCGATTTCTCCACCCATGAGGACTGCACTGGGGGACTGCAAAACAGCGCCTGGATGACTTGAACCAGGTCCTCGTCGAAGTTATAGTCTCTCATGACTTCCCACAGAGCTTCTTGCCAAACACTCGGTCGAAGGCCTTCTTGAAGTCAATGAAGTTGTTGTAGAGCTGTAGCTGATGTTGGAGATGTTTCCCTATGAGCATTCTGATGTTGAAGATCTGCTCGACATGCTTCGACCTGTCTGAATCCTGCCTGTTCTTCTGATAGGATTTCTTCTGCTTGTGATTTCAGTCTGTTCAAGACAATGCGTAGCATAACTTTGCTTGGATGGGTTATCGACTGATTGTTCTGTAATTTTGGCACTTCTCAGGTCTCCCTTCTTTGGAAGTGAACTATGATGGATTGGGTCCACTGTTCAGGCCCCTCTTTGCTGGGCCAGATGCGTTGGCAGATGATTGTTAATGCCTTGATCATCTCTGGGCCTCCGTTCTTGATACTCACCGGGATGTTGTCCCAATCCCCGGGGACTTGCCTCCTTTCAAGGATCTTACTGCTTCTTTACCTCTTCCTCCAGCACCGTGTGCTTTCGGATCTGATGGGCTGGGATCTTTCTCGTGAAGTTTGTTCGGGTCAGCCTTCACTTGTATTTGTACAGGTCGCTGCAATATTCTGCCATCCCCTTCATGATAGTGGCGCTCTCTGTAAGGACTGACCCTCTTTGTCTTCAATTACGGAGGTCTTTGGCTGCTGGACTTGGTTAGTACCTTGATGGTCTGGTAGGGCCCCCTTCTGTCCCTTTCGCCCTTGCCTTCTCAACCTTGGAGCATTGTTTTTGACATCCAGTTCCCCATGGCCTCGGTCATCTTCTTCTTGATTGACCTGTGACTGTTCTATACTCTTCGGCCTTTTCTGGGTTTTTGGTTCTATTTTGGGCTTTAGCTCCCCACGTTATCGCCCCAGGCCAGGAATTTTGGGAAACCCAACGTTGGTTTTTTTTTCCTTTTTTTCCCCCAAGGATCTCCACGCTGAAACCCATCCCTCCCCAAAATTAAAAAACAAAAAAAAAAACCCGGGCCAAACATTTTAACGTCAAAAAAATTGAACATCTAACTTTAAAAAGTAAGGACATGTATTTTGTTAAAATTTAAAAAAAAGACTTTTTGGAATAAGGCAATCTCCAACGCAAGTACTTCCCAACCCAAATGAAATCAAAATAAAATAGAAAAACACCCTTTTACAGGATACAAACTGTAGCCCACAACAATTTTTACCCAAAAGAAAAACAAAAAAACACTGGGGGGGGGAGGGGAAGGGGAAGAGAGAGGAGAGAGAAAGAAAAGAGAGAGAGAGAGGGGGGGAAAGGGAGGGGGAGAAAAGAGAATAAAAATTAATAATCTTTTTTTTTGGGGGTAACAAATAAGCATACACATACTTTTTTTTTTCCCCGGCCCTTCCCCAAAAAAAAAAGGGGAAAAAAACCCATCCAACAATGAAACATAAATAATCCTTTTGGACCTAAAACTTTAAATGTAAAAGAGATACGTATTTTTTTTTATATATAAAAAAGAAAAATGCTTAATAAACACAAAATTTCCACAATTATTAAACATTAACATTAAAAACTGAACATTTGATTATAATTAAGTAATAGGGAAATTAAAGTAAAAAGGGGGGAACCCAGCAAAAACCCAAGAGAGAGGGGAGGGGAGGAGAAAATTAAGAGAAGAGAGAGAGCAGAAAGAAGAGGGGAGAAGAGAGAGTGAAAGAGAGAGAAAAACGGGACGACAGAGAGACAGAAAAAGAGAAAAAAACGACATTTTCGGGTTTAACATCAACACAAAATAAACCCAAGAATAACCCAAAACCCTCAATGCCCCCCTAAATTCAAATTTTTTTTTAAAAAGAAATACCATCAATAAATTCAAGTTAATTTACAAAGTGCCAAAGGATTTTTATAAAACATGTTTTTAAAAAAACCCCAAACCACCAACAACAGAGTCAATACAAAAATTGGGAAAGTTAAAATTTATTTAAAAACTCACTCAAAAACCTTTTCCCAAAAGGGCATGGATATTAAATTGAAGAGGAAAAATTTTAAAATGTTTTGGGACATCCACTATAAAATAAAGCACATAAAAATGTAAAAACCCAAGAAAATTATATAAAATTTTACTTTTCATTTTAAAGGGGAAAATCCCAAAAGGGAGAAAAAACCAGAAAAAACCCCCAATGACAAAATGGTTAATGTGTCAATTTTTTCCCTTTTTTCAATAAGGGTTTTTGGGGGTTGAGGAAAGAGATCCGAATGTAACCCCAAAATTAAAAATAAATAAATTTCACAAAAGAACCTTCCCAAGGGGAAACCCCAATTCGGGGTTATGATAAAATGTTTTTAAACATAGTGAGAAAAGGACAGAAACCCCGTCACTGC
Organism: Rapana venosa; assembly: GCA_028751875.1. Lineage (NCBI taxonomy): Eukaryota > Metazoa > Mollusca > Gastropoda > Neogastropoda > Muricidae > Rapana > Rapana venosa. Next base: position 50,263,750 of record CM054154.1, read on the forward strand.
TCTTACTAAGGATTGGGTGATTCCCCTACGGGTTTGAATGCCCTTTTCCCTTTTAAAAAAACCATTTTTCCTTCTTCGGGTCTTTTCTTCACCCCATCCCCATTTTCCCTTACCCTCCTCGGTGAAGCAAAAACACGGGCGGGTTTGTTTTTTCTTTCCCCCAACACATGAAGAAACTGTCCCCCCTGTTTTTAAACGTCCTTGGGGTTTTCGTCACAACCGCCCTGTCTTTTCCCCCAAAGTCAGATCACGAAATACGGTCACCGGGAAATAAATTTCCTGCGTGATCCATTTTTTTAATTTTTTGTTGTATTTTTTTTTTTATATGGAGGATAAGGGAAAAGCACTCATGTCCTTTTTTACATCCAGTACCCTTGTTCCCGGTTTTTTTTAAATTCTTCACTGTTTCCCCCCCGGGCAAAAAGGGCCTACGAAAAGCGGAACAGGTTTTTAACTTTGGGGTTGAAAGGATTTTTCGCTTTCGTTCGACAGGGGGCCTTTGGGTTTACACCCCCAAAACAAAGGCCCTTTTGGGGAGAGTGGATTTCTGCACTGTGTTAACCCAAAGGGGAAAAATACCCCCTTGAAGGGGAAACGAACCCGGTCTCAGATTACGGCCCCAATTTTTCAAACCCCTTTGGGCCCTATCCCGCCCCCCCCCCCCCCCTTTCCCCCTACGCGCTGGCGCCCAGGTGGGGGGCAAACTGCCCAAACACAGCGGGGAGTTCCCCCATGGAGAGAGAGGGGAAAAGAATTCTCGGGGTTTGTATTATTATTAATTTAGATAAATGGTATGTAACAAACCACACACACAAACCTCTCTCACCTTAAGATACAGCTGTTAATAATAAAGAAACCAAAATATAGCCTGCAAAAGAACATTCGCATACAAAAATATGTCAAACAATTAAGACAAAACAAATTTAACAATTTCCAAATTGTGTAGAATACATACATGTACATAGAATATAAAAATTGCATGGCTTAGAACAATAACAGTCCCAAAATTTCAAAATGTTCCTCCTGTAGCTATCTTACATGATTATGTGATCAACCAAGTCAACACAAACCACTAGGCTGTTCCTATGGTTTTGATGCGGTGTCCCATAAGTGTCTGTGGAGATTTGTCCAGCATTGGAGGACATGCAGACAGCTGAAGAGGAACCCTTGGACACTCCAGTAGTCCAGTCAAATAAGCCCCAAATTAGGCCTAACCTTTAACAAATTCCTTTAAAGGCAAACGCAACTGATTTGTTATCTTCAAACATATACCAATAACATATTTTTTTAAAAAAGAATATATGGTTAAACAATAAGATATTTCACCTCAAATGAGATAACCCCTGCTGATTTCTGGTGAAGCAAAATTTATGACAATCAACTATAACGAATGTGATTTTGACAAAATAATCATTAGAACACCTACCCACTACCTACGAAAATAGTGACTTTATTTTGCTAATTTGAAAAAAAAGTTTTACGTTTTCCTGTTCTTTTTATATAATGTTTTGTCATCATCATCATCATCAGTCCCGTGACCTTGGCGGTCGTGGAGGAGACACGAAAGACGATGCCGTGGTAAGCCTCCTCCATCCATCTCGGCTCTGCGCAGTAGTGCCGAGTCAGTCATCCTGGTCCATTCTCTGATGTCCATCCATGACAGAAGATTGTTGATTAAGATTACTATTTCTTTAATGTTTGAGTATTGTTTATGATGATGATGATGATGATGATGATGATGATAATAATAATTATTATTAATGATAATATATAGAATCTATATAACACTAGATCCATTTTTGTGCAAACAAATCAAAGCAATTGCATTCAACCTATTCTTAAACATACTACCAACCACAAATACTTTAAACACATTTTAATTTGCGCATGCCTAAGGGCGCGAGCCCATGATTTCATGGCGATTTCAGCTGTTATTGCATGTCTTTATGGAAATGTGCAGAAAAAGAAATTTTCCTGGAGGTACACCTTCGCAACATACTTCAGAAACTAACTCTGAGATGAAAGTCACACACTGGCTGAATCATCTTGTGTTAGATTTAGTCTGGTGATGGGGTATCATGGTGAACTAGGATCCATGGCACGTTGTATGCAAGAGCTGTAAGGATGGTGTGGAGGGCGGCATGCCCTGGTGGTTGAGGAGACTTCAGGGATAGATATCTTCTAAAGTGTATCAAACCATGCAGCATTATCAACAGCAGCTATGTCAGAAATGCTCTTGAAGCACAAAGAGCTAAGGGTGTTCCAGTCAGGTCTGCAACTTAAAGTTGTTGTTTTCTTTTTAATTCCTATCATTATATATCTTGATGATTTAGTTACACAAGTTAATTTCTTCGTAAGCATTTGTAGAAACCTTGACTTTTACTCTGAAATTTCACAAAATAACTAGAACGGCAGTGGCAGAACTCAAAAACTGAAATCAACAAATAGCTTTTCCGAAAATAAAGTCAAACTCTTAATCCATTCAGCAAAGACAGACTATTACTATTCCCAAGTTATCTACGCTAAATCCATAAAATCTCTTTTTCGCCTCACTTCAAATCTTCTTGGATCCACTAAAACAAGCCCTTTGCCAACCATCCACAGCTTGTCAACTTCCTTCCATCTTATCTTCCTTCTTCTCAGACAAAGTCCGCAACATCCGCTCCAAACTGGACCAGACTCAATTCCAACCTGCACCTCCTGATCGCCAGTTCACTGGCACTCCTCTCTTTTCCTTCCATCCCACAAGTGAAAAAGAAATCATGACAATTCTGAAGGAAATGACAATAAAATCATGCAACCTTGATGCCATACCTGCTCCTGTTTTTTCACAATGCCTTCCACAACATATACCTACTATTACTGAAATAGTAAACTCATCTCCTCTGTCAGAAAATTTTCCGTCAGCTCTCAAAACCTCAATAGTCACAACTCTACTAAAAAAAAAAAAGCACAACCCTGACCCCAACATTCTGAGGAATTATAGAACTGTCTCTAACTTACCTTTTGTCTCTAAAGTACTTGAAAAAGTTGTTCTAAAACAGTTCAACATCCACCTTCAAACCAATAATCTCCTTCCCCCTTTCCAGTCTGCTTATTGGGGGGGGGATCTGCTCACTTCCCAGTAAGACTTAAATTTTTTTTTGCTCCTGTTAAAATTCAAAACATCAGTGATTGGTAACAGTGTACAGTCTCACAAAGTGTACCAGATACTGATTATGTATCATGCCAGAAGTAGCACTGGCCTTTCGGGCAGGTGTGGTGGCTTTCTGGCCATCTGCATCAACTTCATGTAGCGTGGTACACAGGCGAAGTTGGCAATGCCGTGTGAGATATTGAAGGCAAGATTCCCACGTGACAGTGTCATGGTAGGATTGCTCCTCACCCTGATTTTCTTCAGCCATTTACTAATGCGGTGTGGTGTCGTGGAGCTGAACCCTGTCCCCCCCCCCCACCCCCCCCTCCCAAGAGTAGGGCACGGATTCTGGAGCCGGCAGTTGGAAGTCAGTAAGTCCTCAAGTAAGAGGTGAGCCTGCATGTGATATTTCCTTGCCTGACATCGCTTTCAGATTAAACCGTCTTGATGCCAAATTTGAAGGTTTAAGAGAAGAGCCTAGGGAGGTGCATGAAACACTTTCTGATCTAAAGAATGAAACTGAAAATTTAAAGAAAGAGGCAGTTTCCCTCAGACAAGAAAATGAAATATTGGCACAAGAAAATGAACATCTAAAACAAACAGTGGAAAAGGTAGAAGCAAAAACAGATGAGTGAGAAAACCGATCAAAAAGAAACAGCATCACAGTCCATGGCATCCCTAGATACACAAAGGAGTCTAGTGAGGACTGTGAAAACTTCTTTAAGGACTTGTGCACTGACAGACTGGAACTAGGTGGTGATATGCAGTTTGATAGAGTCCATCAGATTAACTCCATTCCAAGGAAAACTCCCCAATCACTTCTAAATGCATCTTTTACAAGGAGAAGATCAAGGTGTTGAAAGCAAAGAAAAAGCTGCAAGGGAGCAATGTCTTCATAGGCGAGGACTTCTCCCAGCGTGTCAGGTCTGTGAGGAAGAAGTTGTCCCTGTTCCTGAAGGAGGCCAAAGCTCAGAAAACAGGGGCTATGATGATCTTCGACCACCTCCTTGTCGGTGGGAAAAAGTACATCCTGAATGGAGATGAGTCTGGCATGGGAGAGGTGCCCTAGAGATCTGGCCAACCCTTCAGTGCAAAGAAACACTTGTCCTCCAAAATTGATACCGGAATAAATGTAATGGGGGACAGAAAAAAATGTTGCACCGGAAAATACGTCAGGGTTAAGTGTTTCTGCATATGTGTGTGAGGAGGGGGTTTTGCGCTCAGGTGTGAGTTTGAATTTGAGTGTGGATCATGCTGCCATGTGCTTTGGGAACACACATAGCGTACACCTGTACATATGAATGACAATGAAAACGATCAGGAAAATGAATGCTATTTAGATAACATAATGCTAACCACGAAACATCATACTTTGCTACTAACACAAGTACCAATCAGAACACACCATTTTCATTCCTACATTGGAATGATAATGGTTTACATGCTAAGATTTTGGATTGCGAGTTTGTTTGATATGTATCTTCATTTGGTTTTGTGTGTCTTGTAGACACTTCTTTGGAAAATTTTGAAAATACTATCTTTACTGAGCACACTTTTTTTTGGTGGTAAAACCAGCAGTAAAAATCACTGACTGGGGACAGCGTGCAGGAGTTGTGATTTGTCTAATTAGAAATAATCTAGTTTTAAATGTAAAACAGCTCCATGTTGATGTTGCGAACTTTTTGTTGTTTGTTATTGATAAAAAGTTACTTCAGTTTTCAAAAAACGTTTTATTTGTGTGCCTTACATTCCTCCTGAACAATCCCATTATTATTCAGTGTTTGATGTAGACAATGGTATCAATCAGCTTGAAGACTGCTTAGCTGACAGTATGATAACAACACACGATTTGTCAATATTGATGTGTGGGGACTTCAATGCCAGAGCTGCTAACAGTTTCCCTGAATGTGGGGATGATAACCTTTCACATTTCTTTCTCCAGATGAAAGCAATTCTGCTGAGATTATCAGACTTTCAGAAGACAGAGTTTTGAATTCATAGGGTAAGTTATTTTTGAACATGTTTAACCTGTTAGGGCTGGTTTTTTGTAACAAGAATGTAATGGCGACAACTCTGGTCGTTTCACATACATCTATGATTCAGGTAGTAGCATTAACAATTATTTTGTTTTATCATTTGATTTGTATGACTTTATTAATTCTGTTTTCTTTTTGTAGGCAAAAGATTAGAATCTGATCACATGCCATTAGAGTTGTATATACACGAGAGAAACTGGAATGAATGTGGTACTGTTGAGTATTGTGAACATGAATATGTGGACAAATTTATTTGGAAAAGTCTATATGCTGAAATTTTTGTATGGGCTGTTTAATTCTGCAGCAATCTGTCGAGACTTGCTAGCTGCACAAGAAAATAATTATGAAAATGTAAATGAGGCACTGCAAATGTTTAATGATATTATTTTTTTTTAAGCTGCAGAGTGCATGAAACATGTTTGTGTAAACAAATTTGGAGGTATGGATGATTGGTTTGACACAGAATGTAAATTTATGAGAAAAATGGTCGAAAACTTTTAAGCTTTTAAGAATTTTTAAGAGAACTTCTGATTTAAAAAAAAAAAAGACAGTATACATTTTTGTAGAGTTAGAAGAGAATATAAAAACTTTTTGTTAAGAAAGCAAAAAAGCGAAAAAGTGATCAGATGTTAAGAAAATTGTGTATTCCGTGAATTGCCAACAAGATTTCTGGAAAGCACTGTGCACAGTAGTATCAAAACAGAAACCTCAGGGCAGAACAACATATCCATTAAAGAGTGGCAAAATCATTTCAAAAGTGTCTTAGAAAAAGATGTTCATTTAGAAGAAGATGAGGAGTTTGAATCTAACTACACAGATGAGTTGGACCGGCCAACTGAAAAAGAAATCCTAATGGCTATAAAACATTTAAAATGTGGTGAAACTCCAGGGCCAGATGGATTAATTAGTGAATTTTTCAAAAACTTTGGACAACAGGCTATAGACTTTTCAGTGAAATTATTTAACACTCTTTGAAAAAAAAGGATCAACCTGAGGATTCGGTGGAATCAATGACACTGCCACTTCATACAAAATGAGATGTAAACAACAAAAACAATTATTGGGGTATTTCACTATGTAATATTGCTAGTAAATTGTTTAGCACATTTATAAATAAGCGTCTGTTGAAATGGTTTGATTTAGCTAATACACAAGTGAACACCAGGCAGGCTTTAAGAAAAATTATGCTCCTGTTGATCATATGTTTACTTTATTAACTGCTGTCTAAAATCAATTTATGAAGAATTAGAAACTGTATGTCACATTTATAGACTTTGAAAAGCCTTTGACTCCATTTCTAGAAAACTTTTGTGGCCAGTACTCAGAAAACATGAAATAAAAGGAAAACTTTACCATTGTGTAGTTTAATATGTACAAAAATATTAAAGCTAAAATAAGAAGTGGGGGTAAACTTAGTGGTTTTGTGAGTTGTATGAGAGGAGTCAGGAAAAGGGCGATGTTTGTAGTGCCATTTTGTTCTCATTATTTATCAATGAACTAGTCCTAGAAATTATTGAAAATGGCAGACATGGGGTTTCCTTTGATTCAGTTGAGTTATTTATCTTGTTGTTTGCAGACAGCATAATTCTACTTTCAGAAACAATGATAGGATTACAGAACCAATTAAATCACTTACACTTTGCTGCACACAGACTAGAACTAAAAGTAAATATGGAAAAATCAAACATAGTATTCCCCATAAAGATGCATACTTGGCAGCCAGGGAAAGATGGCTATATGGTAATACTCAAATATCTGTAGTTAACATTACAAAGATCTTGGAATGTATTTCACAACAAAATTAAGCTTCAAATACACATACCAAGATCTCGTCAATAAAGCGAAAAGAGCAGTCATGGGCATTATGCATATGCTATGTAAGTTTGATAGTCAGTCAACAGATATCTTTTTCAAGGTTTTTGATCGCCAAGTACAACCAATTGCGGAGAAATGGGTGTTTGAGGCGGGACATGAAATAGAAAAGCTACATCTATTGGCTATGAAGAAGTGTTTTGCATGTAGACAAAAAGAGGCCAAATGATTTTATATATGATGAGAAGATACTCAATATATATAAATTCATATGTGAAATGTATTAGGTACTGGCTAAAAGTGCTGACTTGAGAACAAAGCTGGAGCATATGGGATGGAGGTGAGCTCAGAGAAAAGTAAAGTACTTGTGAACAGCACGAGCAACGCCACTGCTAAAATTTACATGAACGGCCAGCAACTGGAGGAGGTAGACGCTTTTAAATACCTTGGCACTACACTCACAAAGGACGGGCAATCAACGACAGAAATCAAAGTCAGACTAGCCATGGCAACATCTTCCATGACAAAACTCACCACCATATGGAAAAGTAAAGAGATCAGTTTCCCAATCAAACTATAGCTCTACAAAGCCCTAATTCAGACTATCCTGCTGTACGGAAGTGAAACCTGGACATTGACTGCTGAAACAGCAAATCGAAATCCAGTCATTTGAAACAAAATGCCATAGAAAACTGCTGGGCATATCCTGGAGAGAACGAAAGACCAATGAATTTGTCAAGAGTCAAATAACACGGCTGGCAGGTCCACAGGAACCCCTTCTCGCCATCGTCAAGAAGAAAAAGCTGACATGGTTCGGCCACGTCACCCGCCACAACACTCTGCCAAAAACAGTACTGCAGGGAACACTCGAAGGTGGCAGAAAGAGGGGAAGACAGAACAAGTCATGGATGGACAACATCAGAGAATGGACCAGGATGAATGACTCGGCACTACTGCGCAGAGCCGAGGACCGAGATGGATGGAGGAGGCTTACCACGGCATCGTCTTTCGTGTCTCCTCCACGACCGCCAAGGTCACGGGACTGATGATGATGATGAAAAGTGCTGCAAATGGAAAACCATAGGTTACCTGCTAAAGCTTATAAAGTTTAATATGAACTGGATCAACGTAGTAAAAGGACATGGGTGACACATAATGAAATGTCTGTCTAATTATAGGTTCTATTAAGTATGGCAAAACCAGGGAGTTGGATGTGTACAATCTTTTCTAATATGTTTCAGGCAACGCCTCAAAGATTGCAGGTGGCAAGACTGGGACTGTCATGTGCAAACAACGAAAGGTTTTCATTGTATAGACTGTTTAACATTGATAACCTTGTAGAGCCTTATTTTTCATTTAACCCTTTACTATTCGCATATCTGACAGTGAAACTCTCTGTAGTATTCGAAAATTCATGCAGTTTTGTTGATGTTGTTTTTAGAAAATAAGGTACCTCAAGTACACAGAGTGCTGTACAGTTACTATTGTTTGCAGAGCATTCATATTTGGCCAAAATATTCATATGATGTCATACTTTGTTCTGCACCCCAAGATGTTTGTCCTACCTACATGTGCTGCTGTCCCCTCTTTGTCACCAAATATAGGTAACATTGCAGTGACATCATGCTGTTAGTCTACAACTACCCTCTAACATGCGCAATATACGTATGTGATTTAAAAAAATATGTGTGGTCCTGCCTGAATGTGTCCTCCATCGCAACCACCCTCATAGTAATCCAATCGAACATTCACACGTCACAAAATTACTGTCACCAAGTCTACATTTTCTTAGTGGTAGTATTCAAACATATTGAAAACAACGTTGACTAATGCGCATATATACATTATTTACAAATTTATGTTCACGCCTCAGTCAGTCCCATGTCTCAAAGGACGTAAGGGGGACATGAGAGAAGACGCAACAGAGATTTTTTTCCATGCTTCACATCCTGTGTGGCTAGTAGAAGGTGTTGCAGGGGTTGGGCGGTCCATTCTTTGATGTTGTCAACCCATGATTTCTTTTGGCGGCCTCTTCTTCTCTTGCCTTCAACTGTTCCCTGCAGGATGGTTTTTGCTAGGTGTTGTGTCTTGTGGTGTGACCAAACCACATCAGTTTTCTCCTCTTTATGGTGGAGAGCAGAGGTTCTTGGGGACCCACACGCTTTTGATTTCTTCTTTCATATAGTTGTTGGTCTTGTGTTCTTTGTATGACATTTTGAGGAGTCTTCTGTGGCACTTGTTCTCGAATGCTTGGATTCTCCTCTCTAGCTCTGCTGACAGAGTCCATGATTCACAGCCATATAGGAGGATAGATATCACGAGGGATTTGTAAAGGTGATATTTGGTGCAGAAGCTGATGTTTTTGCTTCTGATGATCCTCTCGAGTCTGGCTAGAGCATATGTTGCTGTTGCAATGCGAGCTTTCACTTCATTGTTTGATGTGCCATCTTTTGTTAGGATGGAGCCTAAGTATTTGAATTGGCTCACCTCTTCCAGTATTTCTCCATTCATCTTTATTTCCGTGCTGTCATTACTTGCGCTGTTGACCATGATCTTTGATTTCTCTGTACTGACTCCATGCCGTATGCGCTCGCTTGATCTGATAGCCTATCTGTGAGGCTTTGCAGTTCTTGTTTGCTGCCGCCCATGAGGTCAATGTCATCTGCAAATCTGAGGTTGCAAAGGGGTCTTCCACCAATGGAGATGGAAGTGTGGTGGTTTTGCAGTGTCTCTGTCATGATGTTTTCGAGGAAGAGGTTGAAAAGTACAGGTGAGAGAAGGCAGCCCTGACGGACCCCAGCCTACTATTTACAAAAACACTAGTGTGTCCTTCACCAACAGCCAGTTACATGGCTGTCACAATACAGGTGTCACAGCCCAGGTGTGCTGGCGTGTTTCTCAGGTGAAAATACTGATTAATTTTGAGAAATCTGGTTTTCGTCATAATATTACTGATCCATGACTCAGAAAATCTCAAATCAGTAGACCAGCAGAGATGAAGCCTTGGCAAATGCTTGATCCCCATCATGATCAAAAGTGACAGGTAAGCCCTAATTTCCTCAGGTGTTGTTTCTGTCCATAATGGATCTATGACTAAGCCTTTCACTGGATCATTTGCCTGGCATAATTTTTCATCTGCTGCAGTTTGAAAAAAATGTTGGGGCACAAACAAAACAAAGTAATCTAAGGGCATGGCATTCAGTGGGAGAGTTTGTGCCGGCCCAGTCGGCAGCGTGAAGTCTTGCACTGAGCAAGGCACTTGTGCGCTGCGCCATGTCGTCTGCTATAAAGCCAATGGAATGTTATCCTTAGCATCACTTTCTGACTCACTACCTTCTCCTATCCCAGGGACGGGATAGCCTAGTGGTTAGAACATTGCACTTGCAATCTGACGACCCGGGTTCGATTCCCGTTCAAGGGATATTTTCCCCTGGAGTTAACATTAGTGCAGACTCCACTCTCCCCAAAAGTCCTTTGGATGAGACTATAAACCGAGGTCCCGAGTGCGTAGGCACACAGAACATCTTGCGCACATGCTAAATCCTGTTCCGATTTTCTTAACAGTAGGCCATTGTGTGCTGGTGGGAACAGATGACAGAATTGACATAAACTGCATACACACGGGGATTGGATGTAAAAAAGCGCATAAGAGCTTATTCCATTATCCTTGATATAAAAGAATTTTTAAAAAATTCATCTCCCTCTTCTACATACTTCAAGATCAGAATCAACATTTTCTCTTCTTTCAAACTGTTCCACTTGAGCCAAAATAGCTTCAATTTCCACATCAGTACATTCCTCCCAAATCTATCCTCAATCTTTGCTGCCATTTTTAGCTACAAGAAAGCATGGGAAAGACAAAACCAGTCACTGGCCAATTTCTTGTGAATGGGAGGCTGTGTAGCACTGAATTTGGTGCCCATTCCTTCCTTAGTTTATGCTGACCTCAGTGGAATGTTGATTCATAGTGTGCGTGTACTAGGTAGAGCTTAGTGCATGAGGGAAATTCCCTACTAGGATGAAATGATGTCAGGCGGTCTGCGGCTAGTATAAATATACACTGCAAGGGTCTGGGGTGGGCAACAGTGGGTAAAAATGGGAGAGGATTAACATGTGTAGTTTTGTTAGAAATGCTTTGATAAGATGTTGACTTGGGATGTCAGAGATTTTTGTACATTTTCATAGGTACAAATCAAAACAAAATAATTCGGGAAATATGGTGTGTTGTCTTTGCCAGTCATCAATAGAAGATGAAATTCATTTCGTGTTTGTTATTCCAGCACTAAGTGACCTGAGAAACATACTGATTCCTTCGAAGTATTACATTAGACCATCAACTTTTAGATTGGCTTTACTTTTGTCAGCAAGGAACTAAAAAGTAGATAGCAATTTGGCACAATACTTGTACAAGTCATTCAACAGACTTAGTGCATATCCATCATGATATTATTTGCAGCTAAAGCAAATACTGCTGCATATGATTACGTCGTTAGTCATTGTTCCAGATGATGAGTAGAAAATTCTTTCATAACAACCCCCCCCCCACCCCCCCCATTACTCTTGTCAATTTACCCCTTTATATGGGATGATGGCCTTGATGAATACATTTTCTGTGCCTGCATTGGTCTGCTTATCACGCCAACCACAGCACCGAAACGACATTAGTCCACACTTTAGATAGACTTCTACTTGTTTCTGATGCAGGGAAAATCTCCCTCCTCACTCTTCTTTACTTATCTGCAGCCTTTGACACAACAGATCACTCAATTCTTTCTCATCTAAAAAATATGTTTACTATTAATAGCATAGCTCTTGCCTGGTTTACTTCATACCTCACAGACCGATTCCAGAAAGTAATTGTCAGCAAAATTCAATCAAAACCTGTCAAACTGGAATGTGGAGTCCCGCAGGGATCAGTTCTGGGTCCTGTTCTCTTTACTCTCTACTATGCTCCCCTCTCACAGATAATAAATTGCCATCACATTGATAATCATTTCTATGCTGATGATACTCAGCTTCAATTAGTGAAACCCTTGAGAAACTGTCTTCCTTCCTGACAAACATGGCCTACTGCCTTCAAGACAATTTTTATAACTGCATACACACGGGTACTGGATGTATCCTCGATATAAAAGAATAAATAAATAAGAAATTCAAAACTGGATGACTCAGAGCAAGTTTCAGCTAAATCCCGATAAAACCTTAACTATGCTCATAGGGACCGCACATAAACATTCCTCCATAACAACATGTTTAATAGAATTCGATAATACATCTGTTCCTTTGTCCAGCTCTGTGAAGTATGTAAGTGTAGTCCCGGACAACACGCTCTATGAAAAAATTAATCACCCAGACCCGCCAGTCTTGCGCATAATAATATGGCGCATAAGCGAAATTCGCAAATATCTGCCCACTGATGCAATATCCAAGCTTGTCACATCTGTCATTCTTTCCGGTTTGGACTACTGTAATTGTCTTTTTGCTGATCTACCAGCATCATCCACCCACTCCCTTCAACGCATACACAATTCTGCAGCTCTACTAGTCCTAAGAAAGAAAAAATCTGAACACATCACCCCTCTTCTGCGATCTCTTCACTGGCTACCTGTCTCCCAAAGAGTGAGGTATAAGATCAATACCCTCTGTTTCAAATGTCTCCAAAAATCTGCACCCTGTTATGTCTGTAACTGTCTTCACCTGTACACTCCATCTCATTCCCTTCGTTCAGCCGCTGACATTTTGCACTACCCAACACCCAGATTGAAACAAACCACTGTTGGCCAATGCTATTTCTCTGTTTCTGTGTCCATCCACCTGGAATGACCTCCCTCTGTCCCTTCGCCAAAATCCTACATTTGGCACTTTTTAATCCAGCCTCAAAACGCACTTTTTTCTATCTGATGTCTTTCCCACATGTCCTTTCCTATTTTTCAACAGCCACCTTTATCTCCACTAGCCTAACTGTGTTGTGGTGTGTGTGTGTGTGTGTGTGTGTGTGTGTGTGTGTGTGTGTGTGTGTGTGTGTGTGTGTGTTGTGTGTGTGTGTGTGTGTGTGCGCGCGTGCGCGCGCGCGCGCGCACGAACGTGTTTTTGTGAGGATGTGCGTCCGTGTGTGTGAGCATAAATTTGATATATGTTAATTCTAATATTTTGTAAAAGGTTGCATGTGCGTAAATGATTTGAATGCAATCGCTTCGATTTGTTTGCTTTACAAGATTCAGTGCTATATAAATCCTAAACATTATTATCATTTATTAAAATAACTGTTCTTATTTACCTTTCAGTGTTGATTCTAGGATTTCAAAATAAGGGGCCCAAGGGCCCCCTAAAATGAAAAAAAGGGGGCACCCCCCCCCCACCCCTCATAAAAAAGGGGACAAGTAGTATTTGCTTACAATACCCTCAGTACTCTTAGTGTCTGCTATTTTTTCAAGGAAGAGAAACAAAACAAGCAGATACACAGGCAGAAAGGATTAAATATTCACTTGAAGTGGTGCAGTTAATCATCAGTAAGCACTTGTGACACAGGAGAGAGAGAGAGAGAGAGAGAGAGAGAGAGAGAGAGAGAGAGAGAGAGAGAGAGAGAGAGAGAGAGCAAGAGTGAGGGAGGCCAATATCAAAGTCTTGTTTCCATCCCAACCCCCCCCCCCCCCCCCCCCCCCCCCCCCCCCCTCCAAGATCGTACACAGGACACTTAATTTGTTGGTACAGGGGCCTGACTGTCAAAAACAAAAACGAATAAAACACAAAATCGTAACCAGGTGTGGCAAAATTGTGGGCTGTGAGCAAATGAAACTGAATTTGTATGAATGCCCTGTGAGAGACAGAGCCAAACAGATTGTAAGTGATTGTACACATGTGCTAGCAAAATATTTTGAACTCCTGCCTTCTCAAAAGGGCTACAGAGTACCCAAATCTAGAACTCTGCAACATAAAAATAGTTTTATTCCCACCTCAATTCTGCTTCTTAATAAGTGTACGACAATAAATCTGAACTGGACTAAAGCGCACGTGAAAAACGAGAGACAGAGACAGAGAGAGAGAAATACATGGAGACAAAGAGAGTGGGCAGGGGGGGGGGGGGGGGGTGGAGAGGGAGAGAGATAGAGATAAGATGAGAAAGAAGAGATAAAGGGAGTAGAAGAGAATGTAGCTAGGAGAATGAGAACGATAGAAGAGAGATAGTAGATAGATGAGAAAGAAGAGAGAATACAGAGCTCAGGTAGAAAAGGTATGGGACATTTTGAGAACATAGGAAAGACTACTATTATATTAGTTTAAACTGCGTTCAGTATTTTAATAGAATATCAATTTCAGAGATATCTCTTAACATATATGTCATATAATTCCTCGCCCAAACACAGGTCAGTGATGTAACCAGTTCCTTAATTATAACACTGAAGAATGTGGGGCTCCGTACGCGAATGTGATGGCCATTAAAATGGCACACAGCAGATGACATTGATCTTCATCCTATTACTGTTTGCGACTTTGTTTTCTTCAATTTATTGTTTTGCGGGTTATTTTTGTTGTTGTTGTTTTAGTTTTTTTTTTTTTCTCTTAGTCTCCTTCTTCTCCTAAGTTAACTATGACAACAATAAAAAAAAGTGATACTCCAATGATGGGACCCACAACTCGATCTATGAATTCCCAACGCCTGTGCAAGGAGACAATACAGTTCACAAAAGACTCTGCAGATAAACTTTTGAGGCTATACATGGTAACTTGCCTTTATGCGAATTTGTATTATATGAAAGGGTACTGTGGCAATACCAGGCCTAGAAAAATTACCGCAACAATAAAAGAATTTGAAAAAAAACAAAACAAAGAGGTAATTGTCCCAACAGTTTTAACTCTACATTTGCCAGTGGAAACATTCATTCAGGTCTATTAGTGAAGGCAAAAGACTCCTGACAATAGTGTTGTACCACTCCACTGGCACAATACATGTGCAAGAAACGTGTGCAGGAAGTGGGTGGAGATGAGTTCGAATCTTAAAGTCTAATAGTAACCGAGCTGGCAGCCAAAGTGTCACCGCAGAGCAATTGCGACTGACGCTGTCTTTATTCCGCAGCGTCATCGGACCGTCCACGCTCTATGGCCATACCATTCGGACAGTCGCGCACTACTCGTCCAGAGGAGTGAAAACCCTTGACGACCAACCTTGTCAGCCAGCCCAGGAATAACAGGCAGTGATACCCCATCTCCTCCTCTCTTCACTTGCACCCTCCCTGTTCCACTTCACCCCATCCATATCCCCCCTGCCACCCTAAGTCTTCACCCCCTTGTTCCTGCTGCTACACCTCTACCCCTACCAGCGATGTGAACCATCAACCTCCCATCCCTCCCTCCAACCTAGTCAGCTATTCCCCAACCACCTGCTTCAACCAGTGCCGTTTCACCAGAGGAAGAAAAAGTCAAACACCGCCACTCTCCCCTGCCACCCCTTCTTCTTCAGCAGACCGAAGGTTACTACTCAGCCTCTCCCCCCTCGCCCCTCTGTTCCCCATGTGTCATCAATCTCACCCCCTCTCCCACTCCATCTCAACCAACCACTCTCCACTCCCAACCTACCTAACAAACCAAAGACACCACAATGCTCCATGCAAGAAAACCACACAACTCCTTCAGAACTGACAAACGTAGCAACGATAACTTAGCTCACAAACAACTCCTTGCAGCCAATTCTCACTATCTCCAACATGCATAAAGAATAAAGAACTCAACACGCTCAAAACTCACTATCAAAAATATCCCAACAGACAAAACTCAACAGCAAACCATCTCTGACTCTGAAATAGAGAATAAAAAAAACTCCATAAAGATATGAAGAGACGCATCACAACAAACAAAACCGAACTCCAAACAGCCAAAAAACCCAGTCACAGATCAATCTGAAGAAATCTGCTCAAACACTACAGTCATTCAAAGACAGGTAAACACAACATCAACAATACTACCAAGAACAGATAAAACACTCAGCAGAACCGGCACACACATCACTCCAGCAGTCAGATTGACATCGACCACTAAAACTCACTCCATCAGAAACAACACAGCAAATGGAATACAATATAAGACACATCCAACAGATACGCTCTTTGTGACCGACAGAACCATGACTGACACTTCCTCCACTCTGTAAACACACATTAACAAAACAAACGAGAACAAGTCTCTCAACTTCACACAAAAAACACCAATGCAAACAGCCTCTCATCACAAACAAATTGCATCATACACATCCACACTCCTTTTCCGTCATCCCAAAAACACAATCCTTTTCCCGAGTTCACAAATCCACCGGATAGCACCCCCCTTTCAGTCCCCTAAATGTCCTCCAAACAAAAAATCAGTCCCAGATGAGTGTGACACCCTGTTGGATAGGACTCAGCGCTGAAGGGTGTGGACGAGAAAGATGTCAGGTGGCGGCCGGCTGTCTGCAACCTGTCTGTACCAGGCCGACGTCCAAACACCTGTGTCAGGGGCTGGCAACAAGCTGTCCTCTCACACTTATTCAGGCGTCACCTTTCACGTGGGCGATCAACAGCTGTTAAAGAGGGCCTGTACAAAGCAGAGTGGACAATGATCCACTGCTAACAAAGTGTCCCCCCAGCCACTCTACAGGCCTCTCTCCTCCTATCCTCCCTCCCTTCGGGCGACATCCCTTACGTGGACAATGGTTCAAAGTCGACGGCTCTCTTAGGGAATCCTGGCAGGCACGAGGGGTGTGTGTTTATCGACAACACCCCTCCTTCATCACCAGGGCTGGAGCACATACAGTCTCTGTTACCTTAGATGCTCTAACATCCCAGCCCCAGGGTAACAGAACGCTTGCCCTCACATTTCGTTTCCCGGAAAACCAGTCAAACCATGCCGCAGTCATGAATGCCCCAGACTAGCCAGACTAACCACCCTACAAACACTGTCTGGCTACGCCCAGCAGCGGAAAGGTGTGAGACATACCAACCTGCTGCCTACAAACAATAGAAAAAGACGACGACCCCCACCCCACCTTGTGACCAACGACAATACAACACTATTCCATGTACACACTTTCCCCCCTCCCCAGCCCAGGAACCCCCAATGGTCAGAGTCGCCAGGTGGTAGGGAGACTCAGCACTCACTCTCCAACACACAATGCTAGTCAATGTGCTTTCTGAGCTACTTAGATATTGGACAAAATAATGTAGGGTGCATGTGTCTGGAGTGCATGTGCGTGTAATGTCTAGTGTGATGAAAGGGTGTGCATGAACATGTGGTGTGGTTTTTTTATCCTTATTTTATTTTATTTGTTCTTTTATATCAAGGATAATGGGATAAGCACTATGATGGTTGTTTTTTTCACATACAGTTTCCGTGTTGTAGGCGGTTTTGTGGATTTTGCCATCTGTTCCCACGGCACACAGTGACCTACTCTTTCGCGAAAAGCGAAACAGGACTTGACATGCACAAGATGTTCTGCGTGGTGTTGGGCACACGGCTTGATTATAGTATCATCCGAAGGACTTTGGGTATATGAGTGTGAATGAAAGAGTGTGTATGGTGGCACGCGTGCGCATGCAGTGCGCGTGCACATGTACGTTCTGCAAGTGTGTGAGTGTGTGTGTGTGTGTGTGTGTGTGTGGGTGTGTGTGTGTGTGTGTGTGTGTGTGTGTGTATGCTGTCTGCCTGCATCCGCAAAACAGAAGGTATATGTTCACAAGAAGTATAAATGGTTTGCTTCATTCCTCCCCAACAATTTCCCCTCTCCCTCTCATATTTTCTCACTCTCCTTTTCTTCCTTTTCATTTTTTTACGCTTTCCTTTCTATTTCCCAGTGAATTAATTGATGTTGTAATGTCGTGCTGTGTGTGTGATATTAATCGTTCTGCCTGACGGAAGCAATTGTACTTTTGTGTCTAACCGTATATGGGCTGGTTATAATGCGTCTGCTTGACTGAATGAGTGACTTGTCGACTAGCAGCTATTATTGCTGTTTATACAAGCAGTCTGCTTGATTTGAACAATTGATGTTGTGATTAGCAGCATATATTGCTACACCGCAGGACTCTAGCATCTGAAACAGTTGTTTTTAGAGACAAATTTTGTATAGATTTTCCAAGAAATCTTATACTTAATTATGTGTATTTGTCTACTGCTTTGTGACTGTATCTTCCTTGTTTTGGCTTTATATGAAATACGTTGTATTGTGTAAGTGATAGTCTTGACTCTTAGAAAAAAAGAAGTAAGTTTTAGGGATTTCTCTATCAAATATTCTGTTACAACTGTAATGTTCTGTGTGGTATACTTTGATCTCCATTTTAGTGTATGAAATATAAAGGGGACTGGATTTATTATACTGTGTTGTATAAACAGATCGATTTTTTTGCAGATCCAGAGCAGCTTTGATAATTGACTTTTAGGTAATGTTTCGTTTTTATTGGGTTGTTCCTTCAATCCATATTAAATTATCGCTGGTGTGATTATGAATAGAAAACCTACTAAACGGGTCTTCTATTGTTGAAGGTTTACTTAAACGTATAGAACAAGAAAATATATACATAGAAATTAGCGATCAATCCCTGACATATATTATGTCTCTAACCTTCAGACATGTGGCCAAACAAAAACAGGCCTCGAGTAGGCGACCTGAATATTCAGAAGCAGTGCAACAAACAAAAAGATGCATTGCAACCTATATACACAAGTGGAAATCAGTTTCATTTGTATTGTTAGCTGATCCCGCCTTTCTCTCTAATGTAACAGAGCACACATGAATATTCCAGGGTATCAAATCTGTCCGTTTGAAGAGCCTCACAAACCAAGTCCACCGGGTTACTTACTATATAGCCTCCTCGCTCAGTTGTAAAAGAATCTATACCTTGAGGTTTATGAATTGAATCCTTGTGATTGAAATAAAATTAAAAACACTATAGACCAATATTATATGGATTTATATACAGAAATCCTTCACTGGCTAGAAAAATTCAACTCCCTTATGGACGAGGTAATAGACTTTTAAAATGAAACAATTATTTTGGGATTTTAACATAGACGCTTATTAAAACCTAAAACCAAAATGGAGCCACAGCCACAAATTACTGATGTTTGGCCTAGATCAACTAATAGATAGACAACTCGGATAACAAATAACTCTGAACATTAATAGAACTATATCTTGACACTACTACAGAAAACAACACATCAACAGAAGTATGTGCCTCCCTCATGTGGAGGCAGTGATCATAATCAGTGTGCTTTCTACTTGGTTTAAGATGTCGTATCAAAATACCTAAAGTAGGGGCATAAAAACTATTTTTACAGGAAAATTTAAAAATTAACGAGAAGATTTCCTTTCCAGACTGACAAAACTCGCCATTACGATGACATATTCCAAAATCAGAGGACCCTGATGAAGCTGCTGAATTTTGGGATTTGGAACTATACTTCAGTATACGACACAACACGCCCCTCCCCTTTCTAAAAAAACGAGTTCAAGAAGAAAAATCAAAAACCACCTTGGATAACAAGAAGACATGAATCCGA
Organism: Rapana venosa; assembly: GCA_028751875.1. Classification (NCBI taxonomy): domain Eukaryota; kingdom Metazoa; phylum Mollusca; class Gastropoda; order Neogastropoda; family Muricidae; genus Rapana; species Rapana venosa. The sequence goes on from CM054154.1 coordinate 50,283,262, forward strand.
AATACCACCTAAGAGACTATTTGAAAAACACATGGGTCAAATGAGCAGTTCAGGGCACAAAAGAAACAAAGTACTTCACTCTAAAACGCCAAATCAAAACGTGATTACAGTCAAAAGTTGTTAATTACAGACTACCGACTCTCGCCAAGTAGTGAACAGCATCAATACATTATGTAATAAAACCGATGTTCAATAATTCAACAGACCAGTTAAGATATATCAGCTGATGAATTTGAACAACCACTTCTCAACCGTTGCCGGCAAAGTAATATAAAATGACAAGTCAAATGAAACATGATCTCCATTATTTAGAACATATATCAAATCAAAAAGAAATAAAATTCCCATTCCAAATACTGCCAATGACAATCACAGACGTCTTGGAAAGCCTGACTCTTCCAAAAAAGTTCCAGAAAGTGGTTTAGAAAATCTAGTGGAAGAATAATCAAGCTTTGTGGAAAAGTTATAGTGGAACATGACATCTTGTATAACTTGTGCATGAGAAAAAAACTTTCTGTCTTTTTAAAAAGGCAAAAATAACCTCCACAAATCAGGTTTTTATGTTTTCCTTAAATTTTCGCCCAATTTCAATTATGTCTGCTTATCAAAACCCTTTTGAAAAACATACCCCAAAAATCGTAATTCCTACTTTGTAAAAAAAAAATCATTAATGAAGATCAGTCAGGTTTTCGTAAAAAAATTCCTGTCACAAACTTTAAAAATTAAGCGTCCCCTACACAAAATAAAAATAAATAACAGGCCCTTCTTTTTGTGGATTTGAAAAAAAGCATTTGATGTAATCAATTTTCCTTTTTTTTGCGTAAACTTACTTGTATAAAAACCCCAAAAAGATAAAAAATTTTTTAAAGCTTTTTTGTGAAAAGGCAGACTGTAACTGCAAATATCAAACCAGAATGTCCTATTAAACAGGAGTCCCCAAGAGTCAATATTGGGTCACTTCTATTTTAATTATGTAAAAAGACTTACCCAATTTTTTTTAAATGTAGTGTGAAATGTTTGTGATGAACTCCCCCTTATGTAGGACTTGACCCCCCCAAGACTTTCAATCAAACTTTAAACTTTTTGACAGATTGGTTTTTGGACTCAGCTAAAAATATGTCCCCAAATAGCGAAAAAAATAAATGTTGTATTTTAAACAAGCAAAAGAGACAAAAAAAAAAAAAGATAAATCCAACCCCGTTGATAGGTAAAAGGTATTGAAAAAGTTTTTTTTAAATTCCAAAAAATTTTTAAAAAAAAATTTTTTACACCCACCCATATTTTAGGTTTTTTCATTTTTGGTTATTTTTAATTTTTTTCATTTACCCCATGATTTTTCCCCCTTTTTTAGTTTAATTTAACAAAAATTTAAGTAATGTTTATAAATCTTACAAATTTTTGTTTTAATAATTTTTTTGGAAAAAAAAAAAAGTTTGCTTATTAAGACCACGGAAAAAAAATTTTATTTCTTGACTTTTTTACTTAAATATTTTTTTATAAAAAAAATTTGGGAAATTTAAATTTTTTTTGCATTTAAAATACTTTTAAAAACATATCATTAATTAATTTTTTTCAAAAAATTTTTTTTATTTAAACTTTTATTATTTTAAAACAATTAAATTTAAATTTTTTTGAACAAAATTTAACCAAATTTTTTTATGTCAAAAAAAGCAGCCAAATGGAGGTTTCCGGGTTGTTTTGTGGTGTGGGGGGCGGGGGCCCACGCGCAATGCATGGGTTTAGGGTGCCACACGAGTTTTGGGATTTTTTTGGGGAGTTTTATGACGGGATGCTTTGCTGATTTGTGGGGCTTTTTATCAGTGGTGTGGGGGTTTATATTTTTTACTTGTTTATTTTTTTTGTATGGTCTGATCCACTGGAATTTCTTGTCTTGAGTAATAAGTTTTTAAATTTAAATGAACGAATTAAAGTAGTTGATTCTTAATGCAAATGATCACAGCCATGTCAGCCTTCTTTTTCACTTGAGCAGGGTGACAGACACTGCTGCTTTAGAGTCAACATCAATTTTTTTTTTTTTTGATCATTGAGATTGTTTCACTGTCACAATAATTATATTGTCCAAACGATTTTTTTTATGTGGTAGCACTATAGGTAGAAACATGCTTTAGTTCACTATACGGTCGGGGCCTTATCTTGTAACAAGGGGAGGACCCGTGTGTTTCAGTGTCATTGTTTTCCCCGGGAGGTTTTAATGTCCGAAATGAGCAAAACATGCGTCACTTTTGGTTGTGGCTTTCTCAATTTTTTTTTTCCTTTTCTGGCTCATAAAGTGTCTAAAAAAACTTTAGGGGGTTTTGTTTTTGGTTTGGAAATTACAGATTTTTGGGAGAAAATTTTCTTGCAAAAAGTTTTTAAAAAATTTCCCCGCTTAATGTAACTTTCTTTGGCCATTCACGCGTGCCGCACTGGCAGCCCTTCTTGAAAATTTTTGTGTCCGATTGTGGACCCGTGTGTCCCTATTCACCTTATGTGACCATTTTTCTTTTTTAAAGGGAGAAAAAGACACGAGTTGCTTGACGAATGGCCGCTGTCGGGGGTCCGTTCATGTTTTTTTTGAGGAGACTTTTCAGCCTGTCCCCCCACAGAATTGCAGTAAACATTTTTTGTTGGGGATAGTTGTCACCCGCCACAGTCAACATTTTAAAATGAAGCAATGAGACATCACCTTTTTAACTGAGGCCTTTTTACAGTTTAAAATGTTTTTTTTACCCCAGTGCAAAATTCATGATTTAAGTTTTGGCAGCATCCTGTTTGGGGATCTGATAAAGAACTAGATTGTTTAAACAAACTTTAATAAAAATAATAATAAAAAATTTTATTTTTGTATTGTTATTATTTTTATTATTAAATATGGTAAGATAATGATGAGTTAAGAAGAAAAAGGGAATTGTTAGTGGGCTAAACGTTAATAATGTTGTTGATGAAGTTTTGGAGAATAGTAGTGTGGGATAAAAGTGTGTAGTAGTAGTAGAAAAAAAGGGAGTATAGTAAAAATAGTATGAAGTGCGCGCAACGTGCACAGTGTTGCAGTAGTAGCAGCCTAATATACTACTGAAACTGTGCTATGCTTACGACTATCGTGGGTTAATAATAAAAATCAAAGAAAAGGAAAACACCGCCCGAAAAAAAACAACCGTGGTCACAGATAAAATCCGGATATGTGTGAAAACGAAGTAAATTGAAGGGTCAAGTACACAACAGGACAGGGGAAACAGAGAGATCGCAAAAAAATCAAGAAAAAAAAGGAAAAAAGCCCAAAAAGAATGGGTTGAGAAAAAGCTAATTCAAAGAAAAAATTTGGGTAAAGCAAAGCAGAAGACCCACAAATTGCAAAATAGCTCAACAGCAGAAACAGGGAAAAAGTCAACATTGAAGCGAGGAGGGAACGCCCCACAGAAAAAAGATATATTATCAGTGGACAGGGGTACTTCAGAGCTTACAACCACCCGACACAAGGTGACTCCAGTGTTCTTACAAGTCAGAACTCATCAGAGGATGATGACTTCCCTATCCTTCGTGAAGAAGGTGAGGCAGCAATCAAATCGCTGAAAAATGGGAAAGCTGCAGGCATTGACAAAATCCCAGCAGAGCTGATCAAACACAAGGGGACAACAGTGATGGACATCCTCACAAGAATTTGCAACAAGATCTGGCAGACTGGAGAGTGGCGAACACCTTGGACCCAATCACTCATCATCATGCTCCCCAAGAAAGGCAATCTACAGCAATGCCAAAACTATCGAACGATCAGCCTCATAAGCCATGCCAGTAAAGTGATGTTAAAAGTCATCTTGAACAGACTAAAGCCACGGGCAGAAAAGATCATCGCTGAAGAACAGGCAGGCTTCCGCCCAAAAAGAAGCACCAGAGAACAAATACAGCCAGCACCAACAGAAACTATACCATGTCTTCATAGACTTCAAAAAGGTGTTTGGTCATGTATTGCATAACGCATTATGGGCCACAATGAAGAAGTACAACATGGGAAAAAAGATCATCTACACCATCAAAGAGCTATAGCAAAAGCCATCAGCGCAGTGCTTGTCCAAGACATGTTTCATTTTTTCTTTTTTCATTTTTACCACTTTAAGTCACGAGATTTCTCTGCGTGAAATTCGGGCTGCTCTCCCCGGGAGAGCGTGTCGCGACAAGAGCAGCGCCACCCATTTATTTTTCCTTTTTCCTGTCTGCAACTGTATTTGTTTCCCTATCAGAGTGGCTTTTTTTCTACAGAATTTTGCCAGGGACAACTCTCTTGTTGCCGTGGGTTCTTTTACGTGCGCTGAATAATTTTGTGTAACACACGGGACCTCGGTTTATCGTCTCATCCGAAAGACTAGCGCCCAGACCACCACTCATGGTCTAATGGATGGGGAAAAACTTTCGGGCCCAAACGGGATTTGAACCACCGCACACTTCCGAACTGGACTTTTCGCATTCTAGACAGGCGCGTTACCTCTAGACCACCGATCCATGGTTGGAGAATGGTTCCATATCTCAGTGGGAGTCTGTCAAGGCTGTCTCCTATCGCCAACACTGTTCAATGTCTTCCTTGAGCGCATAATGACTGATGCCTTAGAAGATCACACTGGCACAGTCAGTATTGGAGGGCGGACAATCACCAACCTCAGGTTTGCCAATGACATCGACGGTCTGCCAGGAAACGAACAGGAACTAGCCAACCTAGTGTACCATCCTCCAGATACGGCAAGGGGATCAGTGCCGAAAAGGCAAAATTCATGCCAAGCAGTGCCCAACCAATCACTACCAAGATCAAAATCAGTGGAAAAGAACTTGAGGTTGTAGATCACTTCAAGTACCTTGGAGCTATCATTAGCGAAGAAGGTTCAAAGACTGAAATCCTTGCAAGAGCTGCATAAATAGTTGCAGCAATGGCGAAGCTCAAGACCATCTGGAAAGACTGAAACATCTTTCTCAGGACCAAGGTCAAGCTCTGCATGCACTTGTCATCTCCACATATCTGTATGCGTGCGAATCCTGGACATTGAATGCAGATCTACAAAGAAGGATCTGGCTTTGGAGATGAGATGTCTCAGAAGACTCCTTGGCATTTTATACACGGACCACATTACCAACGAAGAAGTCCAACAAACCATCACCCAACAAGTAAAGCACTAAGAAGACCTGCTGACCACAGTCAAGAAAAGGAAGCTCATGTGACTAGATCAGATGAACTCTTCAAGACCATACTGCAAGGAACAGTGAAGGGGAAGAGAAGGCGAGGCAGACAGAGGAATAAATGGCAGACAACATCACTGAATGAACAGGGAAGAGCTTCTTCACAACCCAGGCACTTGCACACAACCCCCATCATCACTGCAGTGCCCCTATGACCCTGGAGGGGGTTATGGGAGCAGATGTGATGATATGAGATGTTGATAAATAAAATGGTAACTGTTAGACGTATATATGATTAATATTGCTGTTGATGAAAATTAGCAGTAGTAGTAGTACTAGTTGTAGTCGTAGAAGTGGTGGTGGTGGTGGTAGTAGTAGTAGTAGTAGTAGTAGTAGTAGTAGTAGTAGTAGTAGTAGTAGTAGTAGTAAAATTTTTAAAAAAGTAAAGGAGTCCCATAACCTATAAGGTCGTAGGGGAGCGAGGCGTCAGAGACCTCACTTCTCTAGGGCCAGCATATTGAGGGCGGTGCCTATCTCCTCTCCCTCACTGCTTTACCTTCCCTGACCCTAAAGAGGGCAGGTACCCATTTACAGTTGGGGGAACTGTACTGAAGCGCGCAAACGGTCACCCATCCAACTTGTAACCACGCTCCACGCTGCTTAACTTGGCTGGGGGAAAGCGAGTGCTCCGACCACTGAGCTATCCCGTCCCCAAGTAGAAGTAGTAGTGCTTAAAAATATAATGATCATATTGACTTATAATGATTATCTTAATGATTTATAAATCTAAAAATTTAACATGGGAGTCTCAATATTTTTTATTCCATCTTTCAATGAATAATTGAGAAGCGAAGCGAAGCTAAGCGCGCGCGCGCGCGCGCGCACGCACCCACACACACACACACATACTGAATGTAACCAGGAACAAACTACCTAAGCTGCCTGGTTACTATTATCCACCTGTCCATCAACAGGTGGATGCTGCTACCAAAATCAGTGCGGCTATATACATTGAAGAAGGGGTGGATTACTGCACATGTCCCTCACCAGTGCCTAGCCAGATCCTAGATATACACTCATGTGCAGCACGCGTAAAATTTGGGGAAAATTTAATAATAAATACTGTATCTGTATACCTACCTAGGGGACCTAATGATATGAACACTGAATGGATACACAACCTTAAACTAAATCTGACAAAACCAGCTACAGACCAATTGCTTTGATCTCTCACACTGGCAAGGTAATGGAAAGAATTATTCTAAAAAGGCTGATGTATTTCTGCCATAAAAATAAAATAATCCCTGTCAATCAAGCAGGTTTTCAAAAAAATAAATCTGCCATAGATAATTTGGTTAAACTATCAACACAAATAAAAATGCAGTTTGCAAGAAGAAAGAATGTTCTTGCAACACATTTTGATATTAGAAAGGCATATGACCAAGTTTGGCATGCTAAATTATTAGGTAAACTAAAGAATATGGGTGTTTCTGGGCACTTGTATTTTTATATCAAAAGTTTTTTAGCAGACAGAAAAATTCAAGTAAGAGTGGCTAAATCATATTCAAGTGTTAGATCGCTTCATATGGGACTACCCCAAGGTTCTGTGATAGCTCCTATCCTATTTAATATCTTGCTGCATGATCTCCCAATGAATTTATCAAAGGATATCATCTTAGTACAATATGCGGATGATATAGGCATGTGGATGAATGTTACTATGAAACGTAATACACCAAAAAGAGCGTTAAATTACATAAAAAGGGTATATCAAAGCCAGCTTGATAACATCGACAAATATATGCTTGAAAATGGATTTACTTTGTCCACAGAAAAAACTCATGTTGTGCTTTTTAATAATGGCAGTAATCCGGAGGAACTACCAAGATTTAAGATTGGGACTGAAATAATTGAATACAAAAATACGATAAAGTTCTTAGGTGTTATTCTAACTTCAAAGCTAACTTGGAATACACATATTGAGCACTTATTAACAAAGGCAAGAAAGTGCATAAACTTACTGAAGATAATTAGTAAACAGTTCTGGGGACAAGACATATTCAATCTAAAATGTTTAGCTACATCTCTTGTTTGTTCGAAATTATCATACGGACAAGAAATCTTTTTCAGGCTCCAAAATCTTTACTTAAAAAGCTACAAAGTGTAGACTGCAAAGCTTACAGGCTTGCACTTGGAGTTCCTATCATGCATCAGCTCTGGGAACGTACAATGAAGTTGGTACATTGCCTTTGGATGATTACCGTCAACTGGCATGTGCAAAATATGTTCTTAGAAACAGAAAAACTGATAATTTCATTTCTGAGGAAGTAGAAGTAAAATCTGAACTACAGTTTCCTAAAACAGCAAAAGATATATCTTCCTTATTGCCCATTAACACATATGTGTCTGATCTAATGGAAAATTCTAATGTCAATCAACACAGAATGGACAAACGAGAGGCAATATTACCTTGCCCATCGTGGGAAATGAATAGAGCACATTACGACATAGAGGTAACTAATGCAAAAAAGAATGAGAATCTGAACATTATGGTTTCTGATGTTGATCCCACATCCATCATAAGTATTTTCATCATTTACAAATTTATACAGATGGATCACGTCTGGATAATCAAGAAACAGGTTCAGCTTTTGTTATACCATCTTTAAAAATCATTCTATGTTGGTAAACATCATTCGATTTTTACACACACACACACACACACACACACACACCACAGAGTGAAAGCGTAACTATACAACCAACATATATAGATGTTCCCCCAATATTTCGGCTTTCGCCTTCCTCAAGGGGGGTGGGGGGTTGTTATAATGACGTTATGGAATGACGTCAATCTCAATTAAACTCATTGTGAAACTTTGTTATGACATTATAATTTAAACATCATACTGAGGCCACGTTAGACAGCGAGAGAGAGAGAGAGAGAGAGAGAGAGAGAGAGAGAGAGAGAGAGAGAGAGAGATAGGAGGGGGGGGGGGTGACTTTACATGGGACAATTATGGTCATATAGTTAGGGTTCACACACACATAGGCAAACACACATACTTGCGGGTCTTTAAACTATATTAAAAAAAACTATACCAAAAAGACCTTGATAATTTAAATAAGTACATAATTGAAAATGACCTTAAGTTATCTACCGAAAAAACGCACATGATGCTTTTTAACAATGGTAGTAATCCAGAAAACTTGCCTGTGTTCAAAATTGAAAATGAGATAATTGAATATAAGCACTTAGTAAAGTTTTTAGGTGTTTTTCTTTCCTCAAAGTTAACTTGGAATGCCCATATTGAATATATCTTAACTAAAGGAAGAAAATGTTTAAATCTGCTTAAAGTTGTACGAAAGCAGTATTGGGGACAAGACATTACAGTTCTGAAACATCTATCTACTTCTTTAATTAGATCTAAAATATCGTATGGACAAGAAGTTTATTTTAGTGCACCTAAATACTTACTAAAGAAGCTTCAAAGTGTAGACTGCAAGGCATATAGACTCGCTCTAGGTGTACCATTTCATGCCTCTGCACTTGATACATATAAAGAAATTGGAATGTTTCCACTTGATGAGTACCGACAACTTGTATGTGCCAAATATATTCTTAGAAGTTCAACATCTGAAAACTTTGCTTCAGAAGAAATAAAAATGAGGTCTGAAACAGATTTTCCCAAAAGAGCCCGAAACATGAGCTCTCTGATGACAATAAGTACCTACACATCAGATCTTTATGAGCGTTCTGACATTTTAAAATATGATGTAGACCCACAAAGGGCAATTCCAGTTTGTCCTGTTTGGGAAATGAAGCAAGCTCACTTTGATGTTGACTATATCAACATGAAAAAGAATGAAAATCCAAATATAATGGCAGTTAATGTTCATTCACATATACAACATATTTACTGTCATTGTCTTAAAATTTATACAGATGGCTCACTTTTAGATAACCATCAAGCAGGTTCAGCATTCGTCATACCGGCACTAAAAATAGAAAAGTCCTATTATGTTAGTAAAAATCATCTGTTTTTATGGCTGAACGGATCGCTATTCTCATGGCTTTGAATTCATTTTAGATCATCCATACTCTTTCTTTCATATATTACTTTGTGTGGATTCAAAATCAGTATTATATGCCTTAAAGTCTATAACTTATAAGCAATCAGCTAAACTTGTACATGACGTCAAATACTTCATAAATCTTCTAAGTTTAAGAGGAATTCATGTTTCCTTTTGCTGGATTCCTTCACATATAGGATTGTTTTCTAATGAGTGGGCTGATAGGGCTGCAAAGAAAGGTGCACGTAATGAAAAGGGGTCTATAGAACTGCATGTCCCTCTATCCATTGTAGAGGGTTATCGGTTGTTAGAAGAAGCATCCTTTAAAAAAATTATAGAAAAGTATCAGCAAAACAATCGGCTTTCACATTCAACTCTGAGTGTGAATAGTGTAGTTGAATACATTGAAGACTTAGAGATTCATACAAATGCTGCAAAAAAAAGACAACTCAAGGCATTATTTTTCAGGATAAGATTAAATGCATTCACAACAAAATTCTACAAGGATGTTAAATGCTTATGTGGTGAATATATTTCAAATACCCATATCATACTTGAATGTGAGAAGTTAAAACCTCATCTCCCTGCCTTTTCTGAGAATTCCATTGAAGAAATTTTGAACAATGTTAAGTTAACAATTGATATTGCTAAGGGTTTATTGTTAAGTCCTATAGGGCATTTATTGTAGTTATTGTAGTTATTTCTTAATTTCACTTTAAAAAAAAAATTCTGTTCTTGATTTGTTCATGTTAAGAATACTATTTCCTTTGTTATTACTATTTAATACACACTCGAGCGCGCATGCATGCAGGGACGCCCACTCACACACAAAGAGTAGATTCTTCTCTCTCTCTCTCTCGCTCTCTTTTCTCTTCTCTCTCTTTACTCTCTCTCTCTCCTATCTCACATAAATTTGTCTCCTATTTAAAGAACGTCTGGTATCACTTTAAGTGGAAAGACGTTAAAATTGAAGACTTACTTTTCTTTCTTAACTTGCGGGTACATGTATACACGCACACATATGCACACCCCAACACACACACACCCACACACACACCACACACACACACACACACACACACACACACACACACACACACACACATCCTTCCAGGAGACTATAAACGAGGTCCCATGTGCGAGCGCACGCAGAACATCCTGCGCACATGCCAAACCCGTTCCACCTTTCGGAAGAGTAGACAACTGTGCGCCAGTACAAATGGATGACAAAATCTACACAGCCACACACACACACGGGAACTGGATGTACAAAAACATCAAACGAGTGCCCATTCCATCATCCTCGAAACAAAGGAATAAATAAATAGTAATAAAAAAAATAAACACACATGCGCACGCACGCACGCACGCACGCACGCACCCCACGCACGCACGCACACACACACACACACACACACAACACACACACACTCCAACTTAGGGATGTTTGGAGGATTGTTCAAAGCAAGTTGCCAGGGGAGGAATGTGTCAATGACAGGGAAAAGGATGGCAAGCTCAACTGTCACGTTTTGTTGAGGCCTTCGGGGCGTCAGTCTGCAACTTTTGTCTCCCGAAACGTTTCTCGGCGGAGTCTGGCCTCGTGGGTCCCGCCCATTCACCTTTCAATCACCGGCACTTCACGTTGCTGAGAGAGTGTCCCCTGATTGAAGGTTGGGTCACTCTTGCGCCCGTGTTTCTGGGATGTCACTTTCGGTGAAGGACAGCTGGTTTTCAGGGCGTTTTTGGTTTCGCCAACGTACTGGAGTCCCCAAGGTTGCAGCTGAGCAGATAGATGATGTTTTTGCTTTCTTTATGAAAAGGCGTCTCTGATGGTGAATCTCTCACCAGTAGTAAACTGGAGAAGAGACGGCCCTCTAGTAGGTGGTCCCTGCAGGTGGCACAATTTTTTGGTGCAGCAGAAACATCCCGACTACCAGGTGTTGCGTTTTTTAGGAGGCAGGACAGATGGCATGAGCATGTTCCCTAGACTCCTGCATTTTCTCTCCCCCACCACAGGAGCTTCGGGAACTGCCTTCTTCATTCTGGCACTGCAGTGCAGGGTAGGCAGATTGTCCGGTAACCATTTTCGGATGGGAGGGTTCCGTGGATTATGGGTGATGACTACAGGAACTCTGCTGTTGATGGTTTTTTTGGTATAATTGAGGGTAGCCTGGCGTGGAGTGGCTTTTGCCTGTGTTTTAGCGCCATGATGATGGTGATGATATATATATATTTAGATATATATATATATATATATTTATATATATATTATAATAAAATTATATATATTTTATACCACCATTGTGTACCATTTTCAACACACACGCACACACCATGTATGGCTCCATACAACTGCTTCTAGTGCCTAATCACCCTCACCCTCCAAACGAAAGAACAGCCCAACTCCAGCTGCTGTTGACCTAACAGCCACACCACTTCACTTACTCTAAGCTGCCCGCTTCAGCTTAGGGTGGATGTATTGTGTGTCAGTAGAGCTGTGGAGCCACAGTGGTATAATTAAACCGACTCCAAGGTTTTCAGGAAACAGTTTTCATAATCTGTCAAACACATTGCCAACGAACATCCCAAACTGGAGGTTGTCATCAACAAGATTGATCCAGTGAAGGATCCTCAACTAAACATGAGAAGAGAAGTTTTTAACCCATTGACAACATGGGATCTCTTCAGAATGAAAAACGTGTCCTTGATTAGCCATGAAAATTGACAAACAAACTCAAGGACACTTTAGGATGATCTCCACCCTGCTGCAAGAGGGGTCAGTGTCTTAGCTGGAAACATCGGGTGACACGTGAGGGGACTCTTCTGGGGAAAAACAAGGAAGATCTCAAGAAGGATCGTGCCATGTCCATCCACAGGTTCCAAGCACTTCTAGGGACACCTGCCCTATCTTGAAGATTGTCCAGGACCATGGGGAAACATCTACTCTTTACTGGGTTACTGGTACTAAACAACAACAAGTCATCTATCAGTGATGTGCAGTAACTTAGCCTGCTCACTATGACACTTGAAGTTATCTTTTGTCACTTGTCAGTCATCATAACAGTTATTGTCATCCTTTTTCGACCAAACTTTTAAATCTCTTGCAAATTTTCTTCCCCTTACTTCATTAGTTTGTCTTACAAATGTTATTTCTGTTTGCTTTTCTTTATTATCTTTCACTAGTTTATTTATATATTAATTTGGCATAAATCTAGCTATGTAGTCGATTAATTACTGTCTCTTTTTGCAAAAAGTCACATTTAAGTCTTAATAAGTGTATGTCTCCTTTGCTTTTTCATGCCTTTTTATAAACTTGTTGATTGGCTTCTCCTTATAGTTTTGCACCTTCAGCCTCATTCTTCTTTTGCTAATGACTTAGTAATGAGAAAGTCATTAATGTTGGGTCTGTTTACTTGCCGAAAGACCTAAGTGAAGACAATACACAATGGCTTTGCTCTTTACAAATGTCGGATGAAAAGTGGTTAGATGCTGGTGATTTTATTGCCCACCCCCCCTTTTAAAAAAAAGGATAGTATAACTATCACCAGTATGCAATTTATAGAAAATATTGTTGATTCATCTCCAGACTGGCTTATAACCTGAAATCAGTCTGGTTCAAGAATGAACATTCTTTCCTGAAGAATAGCCAGACCAGTCAACAGACCACTGTCCATCTTACTCAAGATGTCTTCAACCAAAATGATGATTGCTGTGTTTCATCCCAGGGCAACTACCTTTCAAAGAGGCAACTCCTTTTCCAGCTGGTGAACAGCTCTAGTTTATCCATCATTTCAATAACTGCCTCCTATGCTTTAACATTATTTACACGTTTATAGTTATGGTGGTCATGATTTGGGTTAAGATTTAAGTTCGAGTCACCTGCTATTAGTATATTATGAATATTTAGTTCCTCAATTTTTGATTGATTACTCTGAAATAAATATGGTTCATCCTTATCAGGTCCAAAATATTCACTAATACAAAATCTTTTCCCATTGCATCTATGTTCAAAATAATATAGTTACCTTGGCTGTGTTTAATGTGGGTTTTTTAAAATCCTAAATTCAAAGTTATTGTTAAAAAGTACTGCCACACCTCTGGACTTAGAATTCTTGGATACAAAAACACATTCATATCCCCATTGTGATCTAATAAATCTCTCTAATTTATTTGTGAAATGAGTATCTTGTAACAAATAGATGAAGTATTGTTTCTGTCTCAGAAACTGGAAGACATCCTTTCTCTTTTTATAATTACCCAAGCCTTGACAATTCAATGATGCTATTGTTATTCTATTCATATTGGTTTAAGTTATATATAGCAATTATGTGCCTGTCACAGTTTTTCAGTCGTGCACCGTTGTTTTTTTAAACAAAAAGCCAAAACACCCCTTTGTGTTCACAAAATCTAACCACAAAAAATACTAAACATTCATACCTGAACACCCACATACTCAATTGTACTATACACTCATACGCACACACCACCAAATAACCAACAACAAAAAACCAAAACAGCAACAAAAAATTTGGACAATCTGGAAAAAAACACCACAATTTGCTCGACTATCATCAGCAAGCAAAGGCATGTTACACGGGACTGAGAAAGAACAGAAATTGTATCAGTTTATCTACAACCACCTTAACATGAAATGTTAAGACCCACAACAGTAGCACATACCAGCCCAACCCAACAGTTCTAAGCATTAACCCTCATGAAAAACAGGGAGACCGCCAGGTCTTGGTCGAAGGGCCCAGTGATCCACTGTAGCGCACCCAGTGGACAGGAGTGACCGCGGAGTCACAGAGAGCAGAGGCACCCGAACCCGGAGTTTGTTAGCACTGACAGACAACCTTCCCAGTACACCCATGCTTGTTTTCCGCCAACGCCACCCGGGGAAGGTGGCAGTCTCCCTCAGAGAGACGCTTTGACCAATTTATTGTCATTGCCCAATGTGGCCTATTGACAAGGGGGGTTATACACGACTTTCTTTTTAAATACAAATAAATACAAGAAAAATCACATGACGCATTTAACGTAATGAAAACAAAAAACCCCAAAATGAGCTCTCTATGAACCATAGGACTTTAAGCTCTGACGTAAACTCATTTTCAAACTGAACACAAAGTAATAACAAGGATGAACAATAGAAACCAATAAGCAATAACTAAAATAATAACAAGAACATTCTAGAATGCTATATTAGACCATCCATTTAAATTGTATGTGAAATTTTCAAAAAATATTCTTGCTGGAGACTACAGCGTAATTATAAATGTTTCTTTAGGTGTGTCACAAAATGCTTGAGTTTACATAATATAAATGTTAGTTTAGTTTAGTCACAAATGTTAAACTAATTGGAACTTAGCTGTAATTGTCTTAAATTCAGTGCTTCAGCAATAAACTTTGCAACCGATTTGATCACAACATCATCATCAGAAGATAAGATAGAAAAAATATCTTGCCTTCGGAAAGCTTCTAGATTGAGAACACCAGTTTTCACATATGGAAACATATGATTGACAATGAAACAGGAAATGCACTTCATCATCAAGAATATGACCACACATAGGGCATGGGAACTGTGTGGACGTCTCAGGTTGAAACATCTTTTCTTTGCATGAAGCAGAGTGTTTAGTCGAAATCTTGATAATTAGTCGCTGCCATTTGTCAGTGACTATTCGAAGATACTTTTCAGCTTGAAAAGCACACTTAAACGGGAAAAAAAACAGCAGTATTTATCTTTAATTTCCATGTCCGAGTGCAATTTTGTTTTAAATGAACAAATGAGTCTGACTTTCAATTCAGAAAACAATGCTTGCTACCTACTTCCTGAGACAACCACACGATTCATAAACCATGTTCTGATAAAAACTTTTTAACTTGATATGCCAATTTTCTTACCAGCTCCATTTGTATAACCATCATGTCATAAGACTGCCTACATAAACGTGACCCTGGAAGTTTCAGTAGTTTTAGCAGTTACTTAATACACTTTACAGACGTTTGATGTTTAATGGATATCTTCCCGTTTCTCCATATAGTACAGTATTTGACGAATGGATTGGAACATTTAAGAAATGTTTGATAGCATATGTATGTATTTTTTCTATTTGTGGATTAACAGTAAGTCCCCATATTTCAGATGCATATAATAATAATAATAATAATAATAATAATAATAATAATAATAATAATAATAATAAAAGGAACTTATATAGCGCTATATCTTGCAAAGACAAATCATATGTAAGTAAAGGTTCTATTTGAACATCAAACAATTTCCAAAATAAAGAACAATCTACTGAATTCGGCTTTCGTAACGTTTTCAAGATTTCGATTACACCTTTTTTCCTTTCCTGCAACATTCACGCCATGCAACATTCAAACTTAGCTTCCTTGAAAATGTCATCCCTAGGTATTTATAAGAATTCACGACTTTCACTTCAGCATTTCCATAAAACATTTTCACGCACTGATAAATGTCCACCCATTCTAAAAATCATGATTTCGTTTTTTTCATATTGACTGATAAATCTAGGCGATCTGCCTCTTCCTTTAATATATCTAGTTGGTTTTGTAACTAGTACCGTGTCAGACAAGGAGAATCATATCACAGCAAATAGAAGTAAAAATACCTCCATGGCTCCTGAGATAAACTGAATACCATGTTTTCCTTTTTTTTGTTAATTCAACGGCTAATTCGTTTATAAAAAAAAAGAAAATAATTGTGGACTTAATATACAGCCCTGCTTCACTCCTTTTGGACATTCGAAATATTCCGAATAATCATATCCTGCGCGTACACATGCCAATACTGATTTATATATACTCCTTAGTGCCATATATAAGTTACCGTTTATTCCATTTTTACGCAGAACAGTCCATAAGATATTACGATTAACAGAATCGAACGCCTTACGAAAATCGACAAATGCAACAAATAAGTTTTTTATTTGATTGCAAGTATTTTTGAACAATAGAGTATAGGGTGAATATATGATCAGTAGTACTATAATTTGCTCGAAAACCCTGCTTGTTCTTCAAGCAGTTTTTCATTCTCTTCAGCCCATCTAGTTAACCTTTTATTCAAAATATAAGTATATATTTTGCTGAGGATGCTAGTGAGAGCTACTCCATGATAATTGTCTGTTTTAGTGCTGTCGCCTTTTTCGTAGATAGGAATAATTATAGACTTGGCTCACTCCAAAGGGAAAGCACCTCTTTCAAAAAACATCGTTGAAGAGTTGAGTTAGGAAGGAAATAACAATTGAGTTGGCATTTTTTAGCATTTCGCCTATTATTTTGTCTGGACCAGCACTTTTTCTTGTTTTTAGATGTTGGATACCGGCAATAACTTCATTTTCTTTGATAGGATCATTAAACAATGGTTCGAAATCATCATCTTCTTCCGTTACATATATATCCATCTGTGTTACACTATCATCCCAGCTGTTAAAAACCTGTAAGAAGTGATCATACCATTCTTGAATAGATATATTATTATATACAAGAGCCTTTCGATTCACAGACCTGATTATAGACCAAAATGTTTTGGCTTTGTTAGGAGAAGTTTTCAGTTTATCTGATATATTCAGTTCAAATTCCTGGTCTTTAGTTTTCCTTAATTTGACATATTCTTTTCGCGCTGTATTGTTCCCTCAGAGAGAGCGAGTGAGAGTGAGAGTGAGAGAGAGAGAGAGAGAGAGAGAGAGAGAGAGAGAGAGAGAGAGAGAGAGAGAGAGAGAGATTGTTACTCCTAGACTTTGTGGTGAAAGGTTTGTTAGATTGCTTCCTTTTTAATATTGATTGGAGAAAGTTTATGAGATAAATGTTGTCGCTTTTGTCTGGTGGTGTTAATCATGTATATTGTTTTTTGGGGGTGTATAGACATGTAGTTCAGTTCAGGGAATTGGACAAGATCATCAGCGCTTTTTGGTAATGTCTATGCAAGAGAGTTAATGTCGATATGGCTCGTATGTATTGTGTCATCAGCAAAAAAGTTCGCATTGGATTTGATGTGAGAGGAAGGTCATTAATGTACAACAAAAAGAAAAATTGGTCCAAGAAGGATCCATGTGGTACTGCCATAAGAATGTGTTTTAAGTGTGAATGTGGACGTAGCTTTTTAGATACACAGTTGCCTGATTTGTAAAGATAGATAAGCAAAATGTTTTAAAGTATTTGTTTCCAGAGATTATATAGGTCTAGGTTTTTAAACTTAGAAAGTCTGCAGTCAATTGTATAAAAATGCTTTTTTGAAATCTTTAAATAGTACACCACAAAATTTATGTAATTAATGTTAGACAGACAATAGTCTACAAGACAAGTCCAATGCTGTAAGGACAAATGATTTTAATTCTAAATCCAGACTAATTGGATGAAGTAAGATGTTAGTAACTGTATATAGATGTGGCCACGTGTTTGTTCAGAATGTTTTTCCAGAGGGTTTGAAAGGTAAGCTATCACAGAGATTGGCCTATAAAATTACTTTGAGAGATCGTAAGATGTCAGAGCCAGAGAATAGTGGATCAGAATCACCTTAGCAGTTTGCGCAGGCGATGTGGAATATGATAGTCCGAAACCAATGAGGTTGTAATAAGCTGTCAGAGAGTCATGATAACTGGGAGCTGAAGAGTTCAGTATTCTGCCAATGTATTCTATCAAAACCACGAGTATCTTGATTGTTTGAGGAAGTAGATTAATTAAAGACCTCAGAAACAGACATGAATTCTATGTGAAGCTAAGAGAGGAATAATGCTTTTCTTGGCAGTATTGTTTTATAAGTTCGTTGGAGCTTCGTTCACCAATTCCAAATTAATGCAAAGGAATAGAATATTATAAGAAGTGATTTGTTAAGATTCAGCAGAAAAGTCTTTGATTAACATCTGATTAAGAATTTTTTTTGTATGATAGTAGATCTTGGAATTTTTTTTTTTCTCACCTTATGGTTTTTTGTGAGCTTTTAGCATGTCTTAATTTTTTTAGACTTATCTCATCAATATTTATAGACTTTTCAAGCAATCTTTAAAATAACTCGCTTTTTCTAGTTCCTTGTAAACCAAGAGCATTTGGGAACATGTTTGTATCCAAAGGTTTTAACCTTCCCCATCAACCACTCTCATTCGATGGGCCTAAAACCTTCTGGGTGTACAGCAAAACCCATGGTTTAGAGTAGCCAAAACCCACTACCAATACCTTCGGGTGTACAAGCAACCCGCGTATTTTTTAGAGTAGGCATAACCCACTACCATACCTCCTGGTGTACAGCAACCCATGGTTTTAGAGTAGGCATAACCCGCTACCATACATCCTGGGTGTTAACATCAACCAGGTTTTTTAGAGGAAGGCATAACCCGCTACCATACCTCCGTGGGTGTACAGTCCCCCCATGTGTTTTTAGAGATAGGCCATAACCCCGCTACCAT
Source organism: Rapana venosa (assembly GCA_028751875.1). Lineage (NCBI taxonomy): Eukaryota > Metazoa > Mollusca > Gastropoda > Neogastropoda > Muricidae > Rapana > Rapana venosa. The sequence goes on from CM054154.1 coordinate 50,301,924, forward strand.
AACACCTCCTGGGTGACAGCAAACCCATGGTATTAGAGTAACAAAAGCCCGCTACCGCATAACCTCCCTGGGTTACAGCAACCCAGGTGTCTGGAAAGGAACTCAACCTTGCATGAAGCACTAGGCCGAAATTCCCTTTCCCGTTTGGTTGCATAGCAACCCCAGGATTTGAAGAGACTACTCACTACCCTAGGCGCTACTCCTGGTATTTGAGTAACCTAAGCAGCCTACCAGAGGAGTCTGCCTTTTATTTGTGTAAGTGAAAGGTTATGTAATGTAAGGTGACATGCTTTCCTACAACAGATCTACAACTTGAGGTGTGTAAAAGAGCACACTCAAACAAACAAACACATGCACTGATCTTCAGAAAGAAAAAAAGCCTTTACTTTTTTGCTGTAGCACCATCGTAAATTTCACTTTTCCTGCCAATACCTATACCACAATACAGATGAATAACTTAACAATTTTTTCTGATATTTTTGAAGTAATGAAATCATAATGTCGATTATGAAGTATAATAATAATTAAAAATGATAGAGCACGTATCAACATAGATCAGCCCTAAGCATATCAATCTGTCTCATATGTGTCTAAAAGTTGATGTTCAAACACTAGATCAGCATCTTATAAAGAACTGTGTCACAGCACCACAACTACCCCCCCTTTGAATGCAATCTCACAGATGATGTAAATAATACACCCCACTACCCCCTTGTGAATCAATCTCAACAGTATGAACTAGTAAAATCAACCTTTGACCTTAGTGGACCTTCCATCCCCAACCCCACCCAATGTAATGCATCTTGGTGGTACTCTGTATTGAGGTGTGCAAATGACTCTGCATTACACAGAGATAATTCAGAAGATGGAACATGATTGGAAAAAACACAAGCATTGGGTCAGAACCCACCTTCAAGTCCTCCCCCCGTCCAGAAGAAAAAAAAGAGAGCAAGAGAGCCAGAAGGTAAACACACACGACTCCACACACACTGAATAGTATGTATTTATGTATGTATGGAATTATGTAAATAAATTATATATATGTAATGTATAGATATAAGATACTATATATGAGTGTGTGTGTATAAATAATATATATAAAACAGATGTGTGTATATATATAGTAATACATATGTGTGTATATATATAAACAGATGTTGTATAATATATATACATATATATATATATATATATATATATATAAATATATATATATATATATATAAATATATATATATATATAATATATATAAATGCCATAGTGAGACATACAGACAGAGCGACAACAGACCAAGAAGTACCTATTATTTTTTTGCCATTTAGTACTTCTTACATGGTTAATAAAGTTATATATAACTCTATGTTCCCCATATTTGCATTACATCCTCAGGAAATGTGGGACGGGGAATATCATATGATGTTTTGACTGACATCAGTCTCACCCACAACTTTTTGTTGTACATGTGTGTGTGTTTGTGTGTGAACGGGGTGGTGTGGTGGTGGAGGCATACTCGTGCACTGTGGTTGGTAGGTGAGTGTGGTAAGTCCAAAATAAAAAGCAGACTGAAAATACAGACATTTTAGTCCATCTCTCTATTTCCTTCCACCACACCCAACACACACACATGTAGCACCTTACACACTCCGACACAAAATTGTTTTTGTTGTGTTTTGAAAAAAAGTGACATAACAAGCCGAACTCTCCCAGTACGTTTTATGGTGAGTATTCACCCAGACTTTCAAAGAGGCCAAAGTCATTATGACATAAAAGTGAATGACGTCAAGTCCTGTAGCTTAGGACAGTCCTGGTTCTATGACACCCCGTCCTTGTACTGAGAATTTCTGCTCCCCTGCTAAGTCTGTGTGGCCAATTATATGATAGGCCTAGTACTTTTTTCAGAGACTGAGCAGTAATCAAGTGGGTGGTACTGTGTGCGATAGCAAGCACACATGCACAGCACAGTGGGTGCACGAAGTCAAGGCATGAGTAGAGTGAGTTTGTGTGTGTTGGAGTTTAGGGGAGGGGTGCTGTGTGTGCATATATGATGTGCATAGTGAGTGTATATGTCCTATGTGAGGTGTGCATGCATGTGATGTGAAAGAAAGAGATAACAACGACAGACAGCAGAGACAGATATAAAAATTGGGTGGTACTCTGCCTACATGCAAAGCAATGGTATCATTGTCGTGGGGTGGGGGTCAATGGCAGGAGGATTGGAAAGACAAATAAACAGAAGGATTACTACTTTTTGACTTTGTATAGACGACAGTGTACTGAAAATGAATAAGCTTTCTGGAGAGGTAAAAACAAAAATCAGCACACACTAAACAGTACACCTTCTCTCTCATAAGGCTTGAATAAATCCATTGATTAATTATTATTATTATTAATTAACATTAATATTATTAATAGACGTGATGTCCTCACAACCGGCACCCTCTTATCAAAGTAAACTCTTACTTCAGATGGTACACTTGAACAAGATAACATCTTTGTTTGTTACTTCGTCAAGACATGCTGTAAAATAAATAAAAAATTAAAACCCCAAACAAACAAAACACACAAATAAAGTAGAAAAATCATATTTTTGGGTTGGGGGGGGGGGGGGGGGACGAAGAAATAGCAATAAAAAAGAAACAAGCAAATTAACATCACCACATAGAATTGTAGTAACAAAAGAACCCAGTCACATAGAAATTTGACTGTGTGTGTGTTCGGAGATCTGTTCAGCTTACAGTGATATTAGACGAGAGGAGGTGTGGAAAGGGTCTTGATGATGATGATGGGCTTTAAGTAAAAAGAGATGCAGTTAGGATTTATGTGACATTAAAAATGACATAATTTCCAAACCTTATAAACAATCAATTATTCTGCAAAAAACATGGCAAAAAGAAACGCAAATAATAACAACAACACAGAACAACTGAAAACTATGCGTAACTCCCAAAAAGAAAAACTACTTAAAAAACTAACTCTAAAAGCAAAGATATTTATGTGTTCAATGTACCAACAGAAGTAAGAGTTTACTATGATACAGAGGGATGCAGGAATGAACTACTCTAACACGGCGCTCAAAACAGAAAACCCCCACTATTAGCGACACGGGGGCGAATTTTTTATTTGAAAGGCTTTATTTATCATAGGCTAGCCGGATTTACCCAAATTTTTTTAGTTTCATCTACTTCAAGAACAACACTTCACTACTTGCTTTAATACCTGTTAGAGGGAGACGGTTTTGCTGCTTTTTCTGGTTAATATTTAAAAACTTCTTTTATTTTTTTAACAAACATGGTGTCTTCAAGAAACGAAGGGCTGTAGGTGTCGCATGATCCTGGATTTCAGAGGCAGCACCTTTATCTGTGAGGAATCTGTGGATTTTATCTGTAACCAGACGTCTCTGTAAGGCTGTTTGTATTGTGTGTAGAACTTACAACTGTGGTGTAGTTTGTCAACAGGTGGTTTATTAGTTTGAGTGCTACTGTGTTTGCTTGTGCTTTGTTGAAGTTTTTTAAGTTCACTTACTTTGTATCAGTACTTGTCTGAGCGTCAACCATGTGCGTATATATTCGTGCGTGAGTGCAGTGTGTGTGTGTGTGCGTGCGCGCGCCTGCGTACGTGTGTGTAAGTGCGCATGCGTGCACACGTATGTGTGTGTGCTGTACGTGCGTGCGTGCGTGCGTGTGTGTATGTGCCTTAGTGTATGTGTGATTGTGTGTGGAGATGGCCACAGCACCTACATGTGCCAGGTGCTGCTCTGGCTGGTGTGGTCTTTATCAAGTTTGTTAGATTCTCAAGCACTTGTGGTGCCGTGCGCATCTTCTTGTATTTACATTGTTGTGTGTGCGTTTGTATGTGAGATTGCAAGTGTGTGTGCATGCTTCTCTTCAATGTCTTGCACTGTTCACAGTGATCCATTTCTCTTTTTTTGCCTCCGTCATGGACTTCCTATTCTTTTGTTGACTGCCCTAATACAGTTTTGGCTCTTTCTTTGTTTCATTTTTCTTTTTCTTCAACTCTCTCACGCTTGTCACATAGTTTGTAGGATGTTGGTGGACCATGTGTATTTTTGACTTGTCGGTGTTTGCCCATAAGCACGCTTGCTGTGTCAGTCACTGCTGTATTGAAACTGATTGCGTCAGTGTATGCAATGTCTGAGTCTATCACATTGAAGTGCTGCAAACTTACAACCTATCCTTGCTTAAACAATTTCTACAACCTCTGGGACCTCAGCTCTCGAGGTCAGAATTGATCCTGATGTTGATCCGCATGTAGATTTCTTTAAAGACGTATTCGGCAAAGTCCCATGCAACACAAGATCATGATCACTCCCTATGTCTGCTCCTGGAAACTCGTGACTGAGCGATTTTTAACGGCTAGACTGAAACGGTCTTTTCCACCATGACATAGTCTAATTTTGGTGTGGTTTCTCCATTTGGGCTATGCCCGATGTCCCATTTTCTGGATTTCAAGTGTGGGCCCAATGTATTCACTAGCTGGAGGTGGTTGTTACAGCAAACGTACAGGAGTCCAAGCCCGTCTTTCAATTTTATTGGTTATTGCAATGTGGGCCCACAAACGCCCTCCCAATCTTTCCAATCATCTTCTCCTACCAATGTCTTACCAGTCACCTTGCAGCAACAAGGATGTCATTCTTGGGATTTGATTCAGAACCTCTTGTAGCTGGTCATAAAATTCTCTATGGCTCATCATGCAGATCTGAAGAAGGTCGTAAATGCCTGCACTAAAAACAGATAGTGTGTACAGGGGGTTGCTCTCATGCGATGGAATAATCAGGCTGGACACAGCTGACAGCTCATGACGGTGGTGTTCACGGTGTCTATGTGAACGAGAAACCCCACGCCGTGTTCACGTTTATCCTGTTTCTCCCACTGTAGTATAATTGTGTCTTTGTCGTTGTTTCTCCCATGTTTTTCACCTTACTCTATCGCAGAGGACCCAAGATTCCATTGATACTGACATCTCATGTGGCGTTCTTCCACTTTGCCTGCAGCACTTAGTGTCGTACATTCCATGTGCCAATATAGGGTTGGTTGTTGTTCAGGCACGGAGTTTGGCTGTGTTTTTCATCAGTAGCAAAATTTCGACCTCTCTCCTGATGAGCACCAGAAGGCGCGGTCCTTGGTAACCAGGGCGACTACCGACATCCTGTATGGAGATTCGGCTGTCATTAGACATGGGTGTGTCATGGGCAAATCAAACTGGCGGAGGCCCATCCCTCTCCAGTTGGGTTTTTTTTTTTTTGAATAGGGTTACTCTCCCCCACATGTGGCAGGTGGAACTGGGGTTCATGGTTATCATAGCAAGGGAGTCTCTGACCTGACCTGACCTGACAGCCCTCAAGACACAACATGCAAAAATCATTTGAAGTCCAAAAGGAAGATACAGAGTACTTTATTTTTCATGACCACATACACACACACATCACACACTTGACAATCAGGAGATATCATCATAGAATGTAAAACGTTTGGTCAGATGCGTGTTTTGAATATAGGATTCGAGAGACTACAGGAGACAGACAGATTTCTTTATCATGATATGTATTACTGTGTGAGACACCGAAAGCGGCATCCTGAGAGCAAAAAAACCCTGAAAGACCGAAGACATAGCATGGGAAGGATCACCAGATTGGCAGTCGTTATGCGCACAAGCTGCTGAATAATATGACATCAGATCTCTTGTTTCCAATCATTTGTTTACAGATTCTAACGATTCCCTGAAGACTATTTTTATTTTTATAAGCATGCTAAGGTTTGTTGCACCAACTGAGTGAAATCAAAACCAAGAACACAATATTAGACATTAAGAACAAAGAAGAAGCTTTCTGTACAAACAAAAAAGAGTTAAAGCTTACCTTAGATACAAAGGTTATTGTCCGCATTTTTGACACAGCGTCCAGTGTTAGCGTCAAGTTTTAATTTTGTGATAAAAAAAATAATTCCCAGGTACTCAACGTCGTAACGATTCAACAATCTATACTATGGAAGATAATACGCACAGAAGTGTGACCCGAATCTTCTGAAATCGATAGAAGATCCTTTAGTTTAAGAAACATTTAGCACCAGATATGCCTCCTCACACCAATTGACGAAATCGCTGAGGGCTGGGCCAAGGTTTTGGACAGATCCAGATAAGAGAGATAACAGAGCACTGTCATCGGAATATTTTACAAGAAAGGAAATTTCACAGCTGCTTCTGGAATCATCTGTACATAGAATGTACAGAAGTGGTGAGAGAACGCATCCCTGTGGAGAACCCGTACAGGTAAATCTAACAAATGAAGACATTTTATTAACAAAAACGCCCTGCAGTCTGTTAACCCTCTTGTCCCCGATCCGGCCGCAGCCGACAGTAACAGAGGCTGCCGCTAGATTCCAATACGACCGCAGCCGACAGTTGGTGCTGCCCACGTGGGCAGTACTTTTCCATCACACACAGAACTCGTGGTTTTCACACTGTGTCTGAAAATTGGTGGGGCGATGCAGGGAGGGTGTCAAAGGATGCCAGTGATAAATTTAGACCACTAACATGCGTGTAGTGGGGAGGGAAGGAAGAAATAACAGCCAGCGACCGGAATGCTTTTCAATGGTGCAGTGTGGCAGAAAAAAATTGCGTTTTCTTTCGTAGCAGACTATTCATCTGATTAGCGAGACAATAAATTGAATGTTATTGTCTTGGAAGTAGAAACATTTGAACGAGAATTGTTAAGTGAGTCCGATATTAAAGGATTACGAGGAAGAGGAGGAAGGAAATGCTGCAGTTAGGAGAAGAGTGAGCCAGAAAATAACGTGCTACACGGCACATTCCTGACCTGTGCTACACACACCGACTGTGGAGAAATATGACCTCCTGGCCGGTCCGCGGCATAGACGCCTGAAAGCGTGATGCCTTTTGACTGTTTTCTCATTATTACCACACTTTTGATTTGAAACTGCAATGGCAGAAATGAACAGATATGCTGATAATGAAAATAGCAAGAAGGAAAAAAAAATAGGTCTCCGTCTGCCAAGGTTCGACAGGTGAGAGCAATGGGTACACCCCTGCCCCCACACACACACATCCATAATTTGTGCTTTTTGTGATGTGATGTGACCCTGTGCCACCACTACGACTACTTTAGACTCTCACTCACTCACTCATCCCTTGGTCGGGACAACCGTTCGGGTACCCGCACGGACGCTGCAAGTGGACCGCCAAATGGTTCTGTCCTGGGCTGCTTTCAGGAGGTTTGGTACAGTGAGGCCGGTCCACTCCTTATGTTGGATATCCAGCTTTTGCGTGGCGTCCCTGCCTCCTTGCTCCTTCCACCATTCCCTGCAGGACTGTCTTTTGACAGGCTGTTATCCCTTTGTGTGGCAAACTATTTCAGTTTCCCCCCGTTTGACTGTATCTAGCAATGGTTCTTGTTTGCCAGCCATGCCTCGATCGCTGCCAGACGTATTTCTTTGGGTTTTTAAACGGTCTCTTGGGTGATGTTCAGGATCCGCCTGAGGCACTTCATCTCAAAGGCTTGAATTCGACGTTCTAGATCGGCAGTAAGTGTCCATGCTTCACAGCTGTACAAGGCAATGGATGTGACAAGTGTGACTAAGAGAGTGCCACAGCAAGTCTGATCTTCACCTCTTGTGTGCTCGTACCTTCTTTGGTGATGACTGCTCCAAGGTACTTGAAAGTTTCTACCTCCTCTAGTGTCTCGCCACTCATCTTGAAGCTGGTGGGAGTGGTTGGTGTAGTACTGTTCACTAGGATCTTGCTCTTTTCTGTGCTGATCTCCATACCGTGGGGATTGCTGATTTTCCAGTCTGGTGGTGAGATCCTGGAGTTCTTCTTCACTGCGGCCCATGAGATCAATATCGTCTGCGAATCGAAGATTGCAGACTGGCCTTCCTCCTATTGTGATTGTGGTCTTGAAGTCAAGGAGGGCCTCCTGCATGATGTTCTCCAGGAAGAACGTTGAAAAGAACGGGGATAGTGGCAGCCTGTCGAACTCCAACTGAAGTCCGGAATAACTCCCCGATTTCTCCACCCATGAGGACTGCACTGTGGAGACTGTCATACAGCGCCTGGATGACTTGAATCAGGTCCTCGTCGAAGTTATAGTCTCTCATGACTTGCCACAGAGCTTCTTGCCACACCGTCGAAGGCCTTCTTGAAGTCAATGAAGTTGTTGTAGAGCTGAGTTGATGTGGAGATGCTTCTCTATGAGCATTTTGATGTTGAAGATCTGCTCGACAGTGCTTCGACCTGGTCTGAATCCTGCCTGTTCTTCTGATAGGATTTCTTCTGCTTGTGGTTTCAGTCTGTTCAAGGCAATGCGTAGCATAACTTTGCTTGGATGGCTTATCATACTGATTGTTCTGTAATTTTGGCACTTCTTCAGTCTCCCTTCTTTGGAAGTGGAACTATGATGGATTGGGTCCACTGTTCAGGCCACTCTTTGCTGGTCCAGATGCGTTGGCAGATGATGTTAATGCCTTGATCATCTCTGGGCCTCCGTTCTTGATTAGCTCAGCCGGATGTTGTCAATCCCTGGTGACTTGCCTCCTTTCAAGGATCTTACTGCTTCTTCTACCTCTTCCTCCAGCACCTGTGTGCTTTCGGGATCTGATGGTCTGGGATCTTGCTCGTGAAGTTTGTTCGGATCAGCCTTCAGCTTGTAGTTGTACAGGTCGCTGCAATATTCTGTCCATCTCTTCATGATAGTGGCGCTCTCTGTAAGGACTGACCCCTCTTTGTCTTAAATAACGGAGGTCTTTGGCTGCGGGGACTTGGTTAGTACCTTATGGTCGGGTACCTCCTTGCGTCCCCTTTTCCCATTCCCCTTCTCAACCTTGAGCATTGTTCTGACATCCACCCCCCCATGGCCCGGTCTCTTTTCTTGATTGACCTGGACTGTTCATACTTTCGCCGTTTCTGGGATTTTTTCTTCTCGGGTTTTATCCCCCTCTTTATCGCACAGGTCCGGATTCGTGGTAACCCACTTTTGGTTTTTTTTCCTTTCTTTCCCAAGGATCTCCAGCGCTGTCTCCTAAGGGTCTTCTGAAGGTCTCGGAGGTTGTTGATGCTCTTGGGGGAAATTCAATGCGAAAAATCTGCCCCTTACTCACTTTAAAGATTTCAGCGATTTCGGGTCCTTCATTTTTTTCCATTTTAAACCGAAAAGGGGGATTTCTCTTTGGTTTTTGGTTTTCAGCTTGACTGTAGGATCATGATACCATGTCGGGGTCATGCCAATATCACGCCAGGAAATTCTTTCGGCTTTGTTGATGCCGACAAAAATCGTTTGGGGGGCCAAGATGTAGTCAATCTGTTATGTAATCTTCCTTTTGGGTGGTCCCAAACGCGTTTCTTGATGTCTTGTGGGATATGGGGGTTTTGGGGACAGTAAGATTGGGCTGCTTGGGAAAATTCCAAAAGTCTGGGGACCTCTATCTTTGGGTTTCTCCACCCCAAAACGGCCTATTCCCGGGCCATTGGGGTCATAAAGCTCATCCGATTTTGCTTTTCCATCCCCCTGGACACGGAAAGCCCTTTTTTGGAGTTGATTTGATGCGCCTCCAAACCTCGTAGAAACACTCGTTTGCTTCATCATCGTAGCCCGATGTGGGCTAACTTGTATGAGGGGCATGTTTGTGGGGTTTGTGCGAATCATGGAGATCACCCCTACTTGAGTTTGGGGTACAGCTGATGACACTGTTAGTCCTCTTTTTGTTACAAGAAAAATCCTACTCCTTTTGATGTTTGGATCGTCCCCACTATACCATAGTTTGGAACTTCTTCTGGGTTTTTTTGCCAATCCGACCCAAGGGACTTCGGCAGCCAAGTATTTCCCATTCGTACCTTCGAAATTTCGGGGTCATTTTCTTGGAGCCCCCCACATGCGGCAAGGTACGATTTCCATTACCAATGTGGTCCTCTCAGCCTGGAATTTGACGTGCTTTTTGCGCCCCCATCGCATATTTTTCCCCCCATCCTGAAGCCCAAGGGAAGGGCGGTTTTGGGTATTCCGGGCCTAAACCGACCCGGGCATTCTTTTTTGCAGTACTTCCTTTTTGGTTTTTCTGTGGGGGGGGATTGCTTGGCGGCCCTCTCCACCCAACTGTTTTTTTTGCCCATAGCGGGGATTTTTGGGTCGGGTTTCCCCCACAAACTACCAACTTTAAAATTTTGAGAGTTACAGAATTTTCGTGTTGTTTCGAATTTGTCACACCTGTGTTGTGACAAGGTACATTACACCCCTGTACAATAATACACTTCTTACACTAACAAACTGGGTGCACCCAGATATGAACTGCATAAAAGGGTTTCAATTTGATTGAATATGACTTGTTTTCAAAAAAAAAAATAGTTAAAAAAAACTTCTGCCCTCGAGACTACCAAAAAAACGGGTGCTAGGGGGACAGGGTGACCATCCTGAATACTTTGCAAAAAACTTTGGTAAACACATCACTGGTATCATTCCTTTTTCGCACTAACATCTGAACTTTTTCCCAAATCCATCGGGATTTGCTGTTTTATCATTTTAACCCTTTTTTTTAACCTGTGATTGTGACAAATAAGGTAAAAATGACAAAAAACTTTTACCAAACAAAACCCTTTTGCGCCTAAATCAAGTACAAAGACACCTACTTGTGAAAAAATTTTCAGCTTGTAACTGCCATGCCCACCCCAAAAGATGCCTTAGGAGTAAAGAAAAGCCCAAATGGGAGAAAACCTCAAAGAATTCAAAATCTACAGGAATTTAGCTCTGTAGAATCCAACAACAAAGGTTAATAAAAAAACCACGCCAACAACAATTGATAGCCTGGGTAAAAATTTTAAAAGTTTTTTTTTAAACCCAAAAATGAGGCTGCATTGAAATTTAAAAGCTGAACTGAACTTAAGTCACAAACAAATATTCGGGCATAATCATTGCTTCAAGGGTTGTACTTCTTTTTTCTTTTTTCTTTCATCTGCCGCTGGTCCTTTTGGGGCGCGGGGGGAGCACAGACGTCTGTCTGCACGGTGGAGCTTGATGTATGAAAGGTCATGGCTCGCGGGGTCCACCACGGATCCTCCATCGTTCCTTGGGCTACCCCGGCTTTCCCCCCATTTTGTTTGGGGGTAGGAGTGACCAAACCACCTGATCCTTTGTTGTTCGATATGGGGGAGAATTGGGGTTTGTCCGACCATTCTCTGATCACCCATTCTTGATCTTGTCCGCTCGGCTTTGACAGCTTTTTCAGGGGCGCATTTCACATGTGACCAATTTTCTCTCTAAGGCTTTTTTTAGGGCCCTTCTGACACTGGTATGTGATGGGTTGAAGAAATGGCGTTGTGAGTTTTGCCTTGGGGCTCATTTGGGGGCTGGAATGTTTTAAAGGGGGGCGATTGGAACTACTGCGTTTGCTTTCTGGCACTTTTTCATCTCTATGTCCAACTTTCCACTTCATGAAGAGGCTGCCAAGGTATTTAAATTCTTTTGGGCTTTTCAACGGGTGCCGTTTATTTTTTGTCCACTTTCCTGGGTTTCTGCTGACAAAACATAACTCTTTTGGGGAACTGATCTTCATGTCAACCCCGCAGCTTGTGTTAGTTGGTCGTGTGTTCTTGAAGAGCGCTTTGTTCGGGTTTATTAAAGGGCTGGTCGTCGCAAATAATATTCATTCAGGCCTCAAAATCTGGGTTGGGTTTTCCTTGTAATCTATCCATGTAGATCACGAAGAAAGGGGGAGAAAGCAGCCTTCCTACCCCGATGTAACCGGGGAAACCCGTCGATGTTTCCCCTGGCTTTTTCGGACTGCGCTCATACTGTTGGGAAGATTGCTCTATGTTTTTCAAAACAACTGCCCCTTTACGTCGACTGCCCAACTTTCCCAACTTTTCTCTGTTACTCGGGCGAAAGCTTTCTCTTGATCAACGAATACTGTATCAGGTCTTGTTGTATTCGATGGCTCTTTTACACAGCTTCGGGGTGCGAAAATGGATCTGGCACCCCCTTCCCTTTCCGAAAGCCAAACGGCATTGCTCTAGGTGCGCTTGCTCGTCGCTTTTTCCCAAAACTTTTCATACATTTTCCCCACTGGCTGAGAAGTGAAAGCCTCTTGGGGCTGCAGTCCTCTTCTGCCCTTCTTCTTCCAAAGGGGACCAATTGCTTTTGCCAGTCCCTTTTGGGACTTCCTCTCTTCCCATCTTTCTGGAAAATGATGGTGACCACTTAACCCCTTTTTTTCCCCATCAAGGATGGCTTCAGTTTTTAAAGCCCCCCATCGCCTGCCGTTTGCCCTTTGGGCTGGTCTTAATTGCTTTTTTTTGTTTTAGCTTCAAGGATTTGGGCCTAACTGGCTTTATAGCGTGGTGAAAACTGAGAGCGGAACTTGTACTCCAGATGGGTTTAAAAATCCCCTAAAAAAGTTTCCCATCGTTTCAGAATTTTTTCTTCTTTGTGCATGCCTCTCCATTTGCTCATTCCTACTTTGTTTGGGTTGAAAAGCTCCTCTTTCCCATCGCTTCACACTTGGAAATTCTCTTGGGGGTTCTTACAAATTTTACTAACTTCTCTCCATAAGTCTCCCAAATTTTTCTTAGAGGGTTTTCCCAAAACCTTTTTTTTTTCTTCTTGCGACTCGTATTGCTAGTCCCTCTCCTTGGTCTTTACCCAAGCTTTTTATACGTTTTTATTTTTGATGGTTCCTTTTACCTCTTTGGGTTCCCCCAAGCGTAGCTTTCCCGTTTTTACCTCCACATTTTTTTGTCCCCAAAAATTCCCCTTTAAGGTTTTAAGAGAGCTGGTTTGAAGGTGTCCCAAACTTGCTCCATGTTGAAAGGTTTTATCAATGGAGTCAAATTCACCTTGATACACTATGGGTCTGTTCGCACTTCTTTCTCTTTCCCGTTTTAGGAGGTTTATCTTTTCAGCTGGTTCTTTTTAGCATTGTTATTTTCTTCTTTTGAGTATGGGGGATAGAAGACAGGGCCTGGTCATTCAAGGTTTCATTGGGGATGGCTTTTTGAGTCTTTGATGGGGAACGTGTTCTAGATCTTGCAAGTATAAAGTCGATTGTACAACTTGTTAAAAATGAACAGTTTAGCATCTTCGAAACCTCGTCCTGTCCTGTAGGCAAATTGTAGTGGGTCAAGGTATTTCTCTGTAGCGGAAAGAATGAGTGATTTTACAATCTTTTCTAATGTTTTCATCACAAGTGATGTGAGGGCTACAACAGTTATCACCTTTGTTGGAATAACACTAATGACACAAAATGAAATATAGGAAGAAATAACATCAGTTAACTCATTCAAATCAGAACATTATAAAACATAATCCCAGTCATTACAATCAAAGCAGCCTTGTAGACTAGCTATACTATGGGCAGTCCATTTCTTTGTGGTCCTGACCATGGGCTGAAGGCGCTGAAACACTGACATGGGTGCTAAAAGAATACAGTTGTGGTCAGATGAACCCAGGGGAGGCAATGGTAGTGATTTATATGCACCTGCTACAGTCCCATAGCACAAGTCGAGGGTCTTATTTCTGCGTGTGTGGCAGGTCACGTTCTGTTAATAATTCTTCAGCGTTTTACTGAGTGAAAAATTATTAACCCTTACAGCACTGGATATCTGCTGACAATTACCTCCCCTATCCTGAATTTCTGCCCCGGCTCTCTACCCTTCAGTCCTGTCAGCCGGTTTTCCGGCGATAACGGTAGCAGAGGAGGAGATGTTTATAGTGATCAGTCATACAGCTAGCTGGCATCAACGGGACTCTGGTAACTAGTTTTGTTAAGGCAAACACTGCTTCTCCTTTCCCACGAGAATGTTTCTAAGCTTCTTGGATTCTTAGTTTTTATAGAGGGAATATCTTTAACTTGCACTGTTTTTCTCTGCCACTTGTCCTGTGCAAAATGGAGGAAGAAGACGCTGACCAATTTTCTGATGACGAAATTTATCAAAATTTTGACCTGTTTGAGTTGAATGAAGAGGAAAGAGCAGAGATTAATGCTGCTATAAATTGTGACAGTGATAGTGATAGTGGTGATGAACTAGACGATGAGAATTTGCCACTTATTTATCACCAGCACTGCTTCAAGATTTTCCACACCTGTGTCACCTATGTGTGACATGTGACAGAGGATGCAGACAAGTGACTTGTACATAAGTGTATAGCAGTAGAACCCTGACAAAAAAGTACTGTAGTGTTTGTGTTTTTGGTCGTGATAACCTCCATAACCGATTCAAGGGGACGGGATAGCCTGGTGGTTTGAGTGATATATTCGTGATCTGCTGACCCAGGTTTGATTCTCGTTCAAGAGGATATTTTCCTCTGGAGTTAACATCAGTGCTAACTCCACTCTCCCCAAAAGTCTTTCGAATGAGACTATAAACCAAGGTCCCATGTGCGAACGCACGCAGAACATCTTGCGCACATGTTAAAACCCATTCCGCTTTTCGGTAGAGTAGGCCATTGCGTGCCGGTGGGAACGGATGACAAAATTGACAAAACTACTTACACACGGGGACTGGATAAAAAAAAGCATGAGTGCTTATTCCATTATCCTCGAAATAAAAATAAAAAAACCCAAAGGAATACAACAATGCAAAACGGACATAAACATTTCTCTATTGCATGGCTGTTTTCTTGAATGAAACTGACATAACAGTTGAGGTGACAATGAGCACTGTGACAATCAGTGTGACTGGATACCTTGTTTTGCACAAGTGACAGAGATATTGAGGACATCAAACTGTAAGTTACTTCATGCTTGGCATGCTCATATCTTATCAATCGTTCATTTGCATGCGTTTGTCATCAATTGTTTGTATGTGACATAGGAAATGTCACATTTGTTGACACCTGTCACATACATCACACACACACAGGGGCAAAGTTCTTGTCTTAAAGAAAATCTACATTTAATTCTGCACACAGTGGTATGTAACACCTACTATTTTATGTTTTAATGCAAAATTCTATGTAAGGTTCACCGAGGTACCCGTTGTGCACTCTTCTGCACGTCAGAAACCCAGGAATTGAAGGAAAATTCGATTGTGCCGGTTTTCCTCCTTACAGGACTGAAGGGTAGCAGGAAGCTGAGCCGGGAAACCGGCTTGCCGTACTGAAAGGGTTAAAATCACCCAGGATGAATTTAGGAGCATCAGGGGATATGTTATCTAACACATGCAGGTGATTTAAAATATGTTCGGATGCTCTGGTCACATTAGCTTTGGAATGAATATAGACTAGGGTAAAAAGTAGTTGTGGGAATTCCAGCGGCAGGGTAGTATGGTCGGAGTGATATGGACAGCAGTTCTATGTCCTCCACACACAAAGAGGCCCGAATGGTCACGTCCTTACACCATTTCTCATTGACGTAGAAGTAGACCCCACCCTGTTCTTTCCCTGTTGGGCGTTTGTCTTTGTCACCGACTAAAACTAACATTGACCTCTTTAATAATGGTGCTGATCCCCCAGTCCTACCTACTTTCAAAATTAACGAATCATGTCTTGAATACCCTTCCAAAAAATTGTTAGGAATATATCTTACATCAAAATTAACTTGGCATTGCCAAGTTACAACTTAATGCCGATAAAACCGAAGCCATGCTCATAGGGACCCAACATAAACTTTCCTCTATCACAAAAACTTCAATAGAATTCGGCAATACGTCAGTTCCTTTGTCCAACTCTGTGAAGTATTTAGGAGTAGTTCTTGACAACACACTCTCTATGAAAAAATTCATCACCCAGACCTGCCAGTCTTGCTACTATCAATTACGGCGCATAAGCGCGATTCGCAAGTATCTGTCCACTGATGCAACTTCCAAGCTTGTCACATCTCTCATTCTTTCACTACTGTAATTCTCTTTTGGCTGGCCTACCAGCATCATCTATCCACTCTCTTCAACGCATACAAAACTCTGCAGCTCGACTGGTCCTAAGAAAGAAAAAATCTGAACACATCACTCCTCTTCTGCGATCTCTTCACTGGTTGCCTGTCTCACAAAGACTGGAGTATAAAATCAATACCCTCTGTTTCAAATGTCTCCACAAATCTGCACCCTCTTATCTCTGTAACTGTCTTCACCTGTACACTCCATTCCGTTCCCTTCGTTCAGCCGCAGATACTTTGTGCTTTCGAACACCCAGATTCAAACAAACCACTGTTGGCCGTCGCTCCTTCTCTGTTTCTGGTCCATCCATCTGGAATGACCTCCCTCTTTCACTTCGTCAAAAGCCTTCACTTGATTCCTTCAAATCCAGCCTCAAAACACACTTATTTCCTACCTGAGACTTTCCCCCCACATATCTGTCCCTAATTTTCAACAGCATCTTTCACCTTCTAAGTGTTGTTCCGTGTGTGTGTGTGTGTGTGTGTGTGTGTGTGTGTGTGTGTGTGTGTGTGTGTGTGTGTGTGTGTGTGTGTGCGTGCGTGTGCGTGCGTAGTGCGCGCGAATGGATTTGAAATCTGTTGCTCATTATGTTTAAGGAGAGTTGCATGCCTGTAAATGATTGAGTGCAAGCGCTTCGATTTGTTTGTTTTTTACAAGATTCAGCGCTATATAAATTCCATATATTATTATTATTATTATATTGAATACTTGAATGAAACAAGGAAAAGTTTTAACTTCATACAAATATAATAATAATATATGGAATTGATATAGCGCTAAATCTTGTAAAAAAACCAAAAAAAACACAAACAAATCGAAGCGCTCAAATATTAAGCAAGCAGCCCTGGGCACAAAATGCCGCAGTTTTAAAACACCTGTCTTTAGAGCTAATTCGCTCTATACTGTCATATGGGAAAGAATTCTATTTCAGTGTCCCAAAGTATTTACTGAAGAAGCTTAAATGTTAGATAGTAAAGCTCTCCGCCTTGCTCTGGGTATACCTTCACACCTTCATCTTTAGGTACATATGCAGACATGGGAATTTTACCACTGGATGAATATCATGAACTAACTGTAGCAAAGTATGTCATAAAAAGCTCAGCATTGGAAAATAATTTTCAAAGTGAGAGTAGTGTAAGGTCCGGTGAACACTTTCCAAACAGAGCTAAATCTATCTCTTCCCTTACTACTATCAGCACTTTCACTTCTGGACGTTTTAAAAGGTCGGAGGTTATGTCTGTTTTATCTTGTCCATCATGGGAACTTCAAAGGGCTAACTTTGATATTGATCATTCCATCTTTAAGAAAGAGAAAGGAAGTAATATTAAAACCAATGTGAAAGAACATCATATAATCACAGTGTACCCTTCACATCTTAAAATCTATAATGATAATACTAATAATATACATGAAATTTATATAGCGCTGAATCTTGTAAAACAAACAAATCGAAGTGCTTGCACTCAGATCCTTTACATGCATGCAACTTTCCTCAACTATAATGAATAACAGATTTCAAATTTATGCACGCACGCACGCATGCACGCACGCACACACACACATAGGAGATGAAGGATGCTGTTGAAAATTAGGGACAGATATGAGGGGATAGTCCCAGATAGGAACTCTGCAGCTCTCTTTACAAATATGGCCAACTGCTTTCAAGATATCCAAAATTGGATGATGATAATAATAATAATAATAATATATGGAATTTGTATAGCACTGAATCTAGTAAAAACAAACAAATCAAATTGCTTGCACTCAAATCATTTACACGCATCTAACTCTTTTTAAACATAATGAACAACATATTTCAAATCCATGCACGTGCACGCACACACACACTCGCGAACACACTTAGGAGGTGAAGGATGCTGTGGAAATTAGGGACAGATGTGAGGGGAAAGTCTCAGGTAGGAAATAAGTGTGTTTTGAGACTGGATTTGAAGATATCAAATGAAGGCTTTTGGCGAAGTGAAAGAGGGAGGTCATTCCAGGTGGATGGACCAGAAACAGAGAATGAGCGTTGGCCAACAGTGGTTTGTTTGAATCTGGGTGTTCGAAAGCACAAAGGAATGGAGTGTACAGGTCAAGCCAGTTACAGAGATAAGAGGGTGCATATTTGTGGAGACATTTGAAACAGAGGGTATTGATTTTATACTCCAGTCTTTGTGAGACAGGCAACCAGTGAAGAGATCGCAGAAGAGGAGTGATGTGTTCAGTTTTTTCTTTCTTAGGACCAGTCGAGCTGCAGAGTTTTGTGTGCGCTGAAGAGAGTGGATGGCTTATGCTGGTAGGCCAGCCAAAAGAGAATTACAGTAGTCTAAACGTGAAAGAATGAGAGATGTGACAAGCTTGGAAGTTGCATCAGTGGACAGATACTTGCGAATCGCGCTTATGCGCCGTAATTGATAGTAGCAAGACTGGCAGGTCTGGATGATTAATTTTTTCACAGGGTGTGTTGTCAAGAACTACTCTTAAATGCTTCATAGAGTTGGACTGCCGAATTCTATTGAAGTTGTTGTGATGGAGGAAAGTTTATGTTCGGTCCCTATGAGCATAGTTTCGGTTTTATCGTCATTAAGTTGTAACTTGTTCTGAGTCATCCAGTTTTGAATGTCTTGAAGGCAGTTGGACATATTTGTCAGAAGGGAAGGCAAGTTTTCAACAGTATCACTGCACCGAAGCTGAGTATCATCGGTTTATTATATGTGAGAGTGGAGCAGTGTAGAGAGTAAAGAGAATAGAGCCTAGGACTGATCCTTGTGGGACTCCACATTCCATTTTAACAGGTTTAGATTGAATTTTGTTTACAATAACTTTCAGGAATCGGTCTGTGAGGTATGAAGTAAACCAGGTGAGGGCTGTCCCTTTAATCCCAAACGTATTTTGGGGGCGAAAAAAAAATTGAGTATTACTGTGCAAAGACTGCAGATAAAAAAAAAACCGTGAGGAGGGAGATTTTTTCCGCGTCAGAAGAAAGTAAATGATCAAAAGTGTTTACTGGGGGTTTGGGGCGTGGTTGGGGAAAAGGGGTTTAAAAAGGGGAAGGAGATCAGGGAATTAAGGTGACTTTTGAACTGTTTTAGAAAAATTTTTTTCTAGGAATTTAGAAAAAAAAGGGTTAAGTTTAAACGGGTTATAATTCTTAAGAATTTTTGGGATCGGGTCGTGCTTTTTCGTGGGGTTTTGGACAAAAGCTTTTTAAGAGCTGAGGAAAATTTCCCTACACAAGAGAGGGTTTTCTTTTTTAGGAAAATTAAAACCGTTGTGAAGGGCTTGTGAAAAACAGGACGGTATGGGATCAAGGTCGCAGATTTTATAGCATTTCCTTTAGAATTGTCGTGTTTTCTTTTTCATTGTGGAGGGAAGGGAAAAAAGAGGGATCCTGAAGGGGGCCCAGAGGCGCGGGCGGAAATTATTGTCCATCGGAGGTATTTTTCGAACTTTGTCGAAAAGAAGGCAAAAAAAGGGTGAAGTTCAGACAGGCTGTGGGGTTTTTAGGCAAAGGATTGTTTTTGCAGACCCAAGGAAATTTTGAGGTGGGGGAAAAAAAGTTTTTAGGATTGCGCAGGAATTTGGAAAGAGTAGAATCTGTTTTTGCTGAATGATTAAGATTTGATTTTGTTTTTTTGTTTTTGGGAAAAAACGTTTGTTGATTTCGGTTTTTGACTTCCGCCACTGCCTTTTTAGTTGCCGCGTTTGCGCTTCGCTTCAAGATGTCTTGGGAAAACCATGGCGCACGGGGTCTTCAGGTAGGAAGCATTTCATAAAAGAAAATTGGCGGAATAGTGTTTAGTAACAAGAGGCATGTGGTCAGAGGTTTTGAAAAATTGGGAGTTGTGAAGAAAAGGTTAAAATGTCAAAGGGCCTAAAAATTGCGACGAGAAATATTTCTTCTTTTGACAGGTTTTGCTACTTTTGAGGGGGAAACAAATGGCAGAATGATCAAATGCATTTCTTGATGCAGAAACAGATTGACAAATTAAAGAACATTAGAAAATCACCTCAAAAATATCCCGATCTATGCATTGTTCGTTACCAGTTGAGAGAAGGAAGGTTGGACAGAAAAAAGAGAAAAATTTTGACATCTGGAGAAGAGGGTTGTCGAAATGGAATAGAAGTCACCAAGAATATAAGCTTATGGGGGGGGGGCTTGGGTCGAGGAGTGCTGGAATTCTTTGGGGAAAAGGAAAAATGTTGTTTTTTTTACGGTGGAGGGGGCGGTAAAGGCAAAGTAGTAAAAAGAGGGGCCCGGGAGGTTGAGATTTATTCACAAACTTCAAAAGATTCGTGTGAGAATTGAAGGTTTTATGAAGGAAAAGCGGTTCCAACATTCTTTTAGAAGATGGAAAATGAGAGAGGGAGAATAAAAATTTTTAGCCCAAAAAAAAAGTTTTTATTTTTGGTTTGGAGTGGTTTAAGCTAAAAATTTTGGGAGGGAAGGTTGTAAATTTTTTTTCAGAGATGAAAATGAAAGTATTTTTTTTGGGAACGATGACAGAACAAAACAAACTTGAAGGGGGAACTAAGGAGGTGGAGAGTTGAAGTGAAAATGGTGAGTTTGGACAAGCACAGAGGAGAGAAAAAAGGGATGGTGGAGATGTGGCTACGGGAAAAACAGGCAAGGTTTGGAAAGATGAAAAGGGAGTAGAAATGGGGAAAAAAAACTTTTCATAGCGCAACCTTAGCCAAAAAAAGGGAACCCGGAGCGAAGCACTTTTTATATTTTTTATTATCTTCTATCTATTTCTATCTATCATCTATCTTCTATCTATCTATCTACTTCTTTCTACAACTTACTTCTATCTACTGTCCCGTGTTTACGACCGTGGGGGGCCCCCCAAAGACTCAAAAACCCTTCCCCTTCATTCCTCTCTTGTTCTGCCTTTCTCAGGGTTTTGTTTTATTCTAGGCTGTCCATTCGTGATTTTTTCCCCCGCTCTTCCTTGGTCTGCCCTCTTTTCTTTTTTTCCCTTTGGGCGTGCTGCAAAACTGTCTTTTAATTCCTTGGGATCTTGTGACATGCCCATACCACTTAAGTTTACGCTTTTTCACGATCGTTAGAAGGTTCTCATAGGGTCCAATGGTTTGCTGGATTCTGTTATGCACGCTTTCGTTGCTTATGTGGTCTTTGTAGGAGATGCCAAGGAGTCTCCGAAAGCATCTCATCTCCACTGCCTGTACTCTTCTCTCCAAATCTGCTGTCAGGGTCCATGATTCACAGGCATACAGAAATATGGATATGACAAGGGAGCGCATTAGTCTGATCTTGGAGATAAGTGAGATGTTCTTATCTCTCCAGATGGTGTTTAGTTTTGACAAAGCTGTTATTGTCTGTGCAGTCCTGCATACTACTTCTGGCTTGGATCCCTGGTCGGATACAATGGCTCCCAGGTACTTGAAGCTTTGAACTGTTTCCAGCTTCTGGTCATTAACCCTGATATCAGTGCTAATGCCGTTGGTGTTATTAGTCATCAGTTTGGTCTTCTCTGCACTGATTTCCATGCCGTATGTTTTGGAGGCCTTATTCAAGTGTTCTGTTAGGCTGGCAAGCTCTTTTTCTGATCCTGCTATTCCATCAATGTCATCTGCGAAGCGGAGGTTTGTGATCGTTCTGCCACCAATGCTGACTGATCCTTCATGATGTTCCAGTGCATCAGCCATGATTCTCTCAAGGTAGATGTTGAAAAGAGTGGATGAGAGTAGACAGCCCTGCCTTACTCCAACTGTTGTTCGAAACCATTCTCCAATGTTGTTGTTGTAGTACACTGCACTGGTGGCCTCGCTGTACAGCTGTTTGATGACTCTGATCAGGTTTGCATTGATGCTGTACAAATTCATGGTTGCCCACAAAGCTGCATGCCACACCCTGTCAAATGCCTTCTTAAAATCGATAAATACGTGGTAAAGGTCTTGTTGATGTTGAAGGTACCGCTCACATAGTATTCTGAGGTTGAATATCTGTTCTGTTGTGCTGCGTCCTGCTCTGAAACCTGCTTGTTCCTCAGCAATGATGGTCTCTGCTTGTGGCTTCAGTCTATTCAATATTATCTGCAGCATGACCTTGCTTGGGTGACATATGAGGCTGATTGTGCGGTAATTATGGCATTGTTGTAGATTTCCTTTCTTGGGAGGGTGATGATGAGTGACTGTGTCCATGGTGTTGGCCATTTTCCTGTCTGCCAGATCTTGTTGCAGATTCTTAGTAGGGCGCTGATCATGGCTTCCCCTCAGCTTGGACCAACTCAGCTGGAATGTTGTCAGCCCCTGCTGACTTCCCCTTTTTCAGCGATCTGACTGCTGTTTCCACTTCTTCTCGGAGGATAGGGTGACTGTCTGTGTCTTTGCTTTCGGGTACATTAAGGACTTCTGGATCTCCTGCGGTTCTATAGTTATACAGGTCGGAGCAGTATTCTGTCCATCTGTTCAGAATATCCTGGTTGTCAGTGAGACACTTCCCATTTTTACACGCTTGCTCCTGATATTAAGCAGCATATAACACACTTAGGCATTCATCATTTTATATTTAGACAAGCAAATTTCTCATCTCCTGCAATGAAAACCACAATAAAAATTTTTTTAACCCACACATTAAGAAATATACCATCCATTAAGCAAACATACTTATAGATTCAACCAGACTGAAGTTGGAGTAGCAATTCTGGTCTACTACACATTGCCAATATGAGAATGGAGATTTCTTCTATGTACTAAAGTTAACACTTTGTTCACAATTCACTTGGACTGGCTCCTCTGGCCCTGGGGCAGCTGATGACACAACACACACCAAAAAATAGGAAAAAGGAAGAAAATTAACCTACTAACCCTTCTGCCCCAAACAATTTCGGAAAGCAGAATATTTTCTTGTAAAACGGAAAATCGGAACCGAGATTCGAATCCGGAAGAATTCGGGAAAATCTGGAAGGGTTGGCAGCTATGGAACTGTTTATCAAGGGATTCGGTGTTTGACACACATCATGATATACATCATCATCAGAACAAAAAACATTATCAGAGTCACAAACAACAGAACAATCAAAAGCTGAAGGGGCAGGTGGACGAGGCATGGGGAGAAGCGTTGTCAGGGGTTACAGAAGTGACGTCAGAGGTGAGGGGGGAGACACGGGAGAGGGAAGCCCACCACTGGCGATGACGTCGGCCTGCCCGTGTTCCCCGTCTGGTTTTGCAGAGATGAATGCCTAAGTGTGTTATATGCTGCTTAATATCAGGAGCAAGCGTGTACTGTTTTTGACAAAATTCAGGTGCGAGCATAGCTCTAATGTCCGCGGCTCTCACTGCCATGGTAGCAAAACAACACACACTAGACTTGATTGATGGGGGTGGTGTCAGATCGTGAATCACGCGCAATTTGTTGAAAGGCAGCAGAGTCACTTTGAAGTGGGTCACGAAGACCAGCACAGTCAGATAAACACAATTTATAAGTCAATGCGAATTTTTGAACAATCAAACAGAAGATGAAAATTATATATTGAAATATCTCAAAAAGTAGACAACAAAGAAAAATGTTCTGACCATACAGCTCAGGGTGAAAAAACAAACAAGAAGATGTAACAATTTCTCAAAAGGAAGCCGAAAAACACACACATCCAGCATTCAAAAACAGAGTCACACCCAGCGCTGCCGACAGGCATAAGGGTGATCACACAACATCTATACTGATGGGACCCATCTTAAGAGTAGCAAGGGAGTTGCAGCCTTCATCTTTCCTTAACTACACAGCTGAAAAGTTGTACCACAATGAGATAAATATTCCATTTTTACTGCAGAGATGACTGCTATTTTGATGGCTTTGACCTCTTTACTCACTTTTCCCAGGACAATACTTCAAGCTCTGTTATGTGTTGATTCTTAGTCAGTACTACAATTTCTTAAATCTCGTTTTTTTCGGTTAATTTTATAGTTTTAAAAGGTACCAGTATCTTTTTTTGTTGCGTCCCATCGCACTGCAACATATATTACAATGAAAAAGTTGACAAAGCTGCGAAAACTGCAGCAAAGCATTCACATTGCGCTTGTATTCTCGACATACCTATTTCAGTACATGAAAGATACAGCATGATGGAAAGTGCCTGCTGGAAAAGTGTTAGATAAAAACAGGAAGATACTGGATATTGTCTCTGCAATTCTTCCACAATTTATAAGGTTCATCATATTCTTTCTTCGCGTTTTAGATTTAAAAAATATCAACTGTGGCCATTTTTTGGTCTTATCAATAGACTTAAGGTAAACACATTCCGGACAAAATTTGTGAAAAATATATATAGTGAATGTGGTGGAACAATATCAAACACTCCTATTCTTTTTGAATGTCAGTTGCTGAAACAATATTTACCTGCCACCCACGACAACTCTTTGGACAGTTTTCAGCAACAACTGTGCACTGTTGTGTGAAATTGGTTTTGCCTTGAAACGTTGCCCTAGTGCATCTCTGCTGGAGGGAGCTGTGTGTGTTTTGAAATCAGTCCATGAATTCCCCCTATCTTTAATCTCCTGTTGGTTGTAGTTGAGTTTCAATTTTTGATTAATGATACTAATTTAAAAAATTTATTTTCTCATTTACATTCATTAGTGGTTACATTCTTATATTGATCTCTATACACACATACACATACAGACACACACATATATATATATTGTATGTATGTGTATATATATACACACGCGCGCGCGCGTGCACGCACACACACACACATATATATAGATATATATATATATAGATATATATAGATATAGATATATATATATATATATATATATATATATATATGTACAGAGAAACTGGTCCAAATACATGCTTGCTCGTACAGGCTTTCATACACGCTCTCATATAGCCTGCTACACATAGATATACACACTCTTAACTTTGTCCATGCGCATAGCTTTCCTTTTATGTGAACAGACATAAAATTGAAGACAAACCAAACAACACACAGACACACACAGAGGGTACACCCCACTCCTTACAACTAACTCACCTTCCAGGAAGGGCTGTCCGTTAGGGGTGGGGGGCAGGGTGGCCTCGGGGCTGGGGTAGCCCTGCTGGTAGTCCCCCAGTTCCGGCACACACATGGCTTCGCTGTAGCACAGCAGCGAACGCGCCTGCTGCACCTCTGCGTACAGGCCAACCAACGCATGTGTGCGTGTGCATGTGTATGCGCATGCTTGCGTGCGTGTGTGTGTGTTTATTTTTTATTTAATTACTTATTATTTCTAGGATAATGGAAAAAGCACTCATGTGCTTTTTTACATCGAGTCTCCATGTGTATGCAGTTTTGTCATGCGTTCCCACCGGCACACAATGGCCTACTCTTCAGAAAAGCAGAACAGGTTTTAACGTGGGCGCAAGATGTTCTGCGTGCGTTCACACACGAGACCTCGTTTTAGAGTCTAATCCAAAGGATTTTGGGGGGAGCGGGTGGAGGCAGCATTGACGTTAACTCCCGAGGGAAAGATCCCCTTGCACAGAATTGCAGCCACTTTAGCAGATCACGAGAACAATGCGCAACCTCTAACCAACCAGGCTATTCCGTCCCGTCCCGTCCCGTCCCGTCCCGTCCCGTCCCGTGTGTGTGTGTGTGTGTGTGTGTGTGTGTGTGTGTGTGTGTGTGTGTGTGTGTGTGTGTGTGTGTGTGTGTGTGTGTGCGTGTGTGTGTGTGTGTGTGTGCGCGTGCACGCGCGTGTGTTTTGCAATGATGTGTCCCTGAAGAGGGAAATTGAATGGCTGGGAAAGGCGGAGGGGGTGATGAGCAAAAAAGGAGTGGGGTGAGGTATGTTTTTAAGTACATTAGAGAGAGAGGGAGTCAGAGAGAGGGAGATGCTTTGACCAATTTATTGTCATTGCCCAATGTGGCCTATTGACAAAAGGAAGGTGTGGGGTGAAACCTGACCTTGTTTTGTAAATACAAATAAACAAGAAACATTACGTGATGCATTTAACATAATGAAAAGAAAAGAGCTCTTTAGAAATGGATACGACTTTAAGCTCTGGCGTAAACTCAGCTACAAACTGAATACAAAGTAATGTCAAGGATAAACAACAAGAAACAATAAACAACAACTAAGATGATAACAAGAACATTTTAAAATGTTACAATCGCCCAACCAATGGAATTCCATGCGAAATGTTCACAAGTATTCTTGCTGGAGATTGCAGCATATAAATGTGTCTTTAAATGATCCACAAAACATTTAACTAATTGATGTTTAGCTGTGATTAACTTTGCAACAGATTTGATCACAATAACGATAAGGCAGAAAAAATATCTTGCCTTGAAAGCTTCTAAATTGATACGACTACAGTTTTCACGTATGAAAACATATGCTTCACACAGAAACAGGAAATGTACTTCATCATCAAGAATATGACCACACATAGGGCATGGGAACTGTGTGGACATCTCATGCTGAAACCATCTTTTGTTTGCATTGAAACCAAGTGTTCTTAATCGAAATCTTGTGTAATGTTGTCGGTGCCATTTTTCAGTGACATGTTTGGATATGTTTGGCCTGAAAGGCACACTTAAACGGGAAAAAACCCCAACAGCAGTGTTTATATTTATTTTACATATCTGAGTGTCAGTTTTGTTTAAATGAACAAACGAGTCTATCTTTCAACTGGGGAAAAAAATGATGCTCATTACCTACTTGAGACAACCACTTGATTCCAAAACCATGTTCTGAATTTTTTTTTAAAAACTTGATAAGCCCAATTCTTCTAACCCAGCTCCATTTGTATAACCATCATGTCATAAGACTTCCTACATACACGTGACCCTGGAAGTTTCAGTAGTTTTAGCCAATACTTAATGCACTTAACAGACGTTCTGATGTTTAAAGGATATCTTCCCGTTTCTCCATATAGTACAGTATTTGACGAATGGATTGGGACATTTAAGAAACGTTTGATAGCATATGTATGTACTTTTCTATTTGTGAATTAACAGTAAGTCCCCGAATTTCGGATACACATGAAAAGTAAAGGTTCTAAGTGAACATCAAACAATTTCCAAAATAAAGAATAATCATCTGAATTCAGCTTTTGTAATGTTGTTAAGATTTCGATTACACAATAGATAGACAGACAGACAGAGATAGAGAGATATACACACAGAAAAAGAGATGGCGTGTATTATATTGTGCTATACTGTACTGTATTGTATTGTGTAGCACTTTAAGTGACGACAGATTTCTCTGTGAAATTCAGGTTGCTGTCTACCGGGAGGGCCTGTCGCCACAAGAGCAGCACCACCTTTTACCTTCTTTTCCTCTCTAGATATGCATTAGGTTTCCTATCAAATTGGCTTTTTCTACAGAATTTTGCCAGGGACAACTCTCTTGTTGCCGTGGGTTCTTTTACATACACTAAATGAGTATTGCACACAGGACCTTGCTTTATCGTCTTGTCTGAAAGGTTAACTCCCACATCACCACTCATGATCTAAGCGATGGAGGAAAGTTTCCAGCACAACCACGCATTTGAAACCTGGGCTTTTTGCTTCATAGGCACGTATGTTACCTCTAGACCACCTATGCACTATGTGAATGTGGCAATGGGAAACTTTCAACAACAAAAATTCAAAAATAAACTATTTACGTGGGTACACATATAGCCACATACATCAACAACCACATAATAAACACCTTTTCCTCCAAGATATATACTCAACATAATCCCACAGGAAGATCTACGAGTAATCCTGTCGAAGTACATGCTTTAAAACTGATATCAAATCCCTCCCCCACCCTCCCATCCTCAGGTACAGTTCTGAGGTTCACCAATGGCAAAATTTTTGCGTATGCAACCGTTTTTGTTTTGTTTTTCTCCCACCATTTTGGAAGCCGCATTTCGTTTCAGGGATGGTGTCTAAGCACTACAAAAGAGTGCAAGCATTGTTCCATTTTTGTCATGTTCCGGCATGAAATAGCCTTCTCTTCTGAAAGGCAGGACGGATTTTTGAAAAGCCCACTCAATGTTCTCTGTATGTTTGCACACCGGACCTCGGTTTACAGTCTCATGTGAAGGACTTTCGGGAATGGGTCACCCCCCCCCCCCCCCCCCCCCCCCCTTTCTGATTTAACTCCAGGGTAAAGTTTCCTAAAACGGGCTTCTCCATGGTGGGGTCAATTCTGAGCTTTCAGATCACGTGCACAACTCTCTAACCACTATGACCCCCCCCCCCCCCTCCCTAGGTAGGTTAATCCAGGGAATGGCCAGCACCACCAGCACCCCTACACACCTTTCTTCATGATGTCCAGGTGTTCCCACAGGATGTCGCCCACGAAGGGCGGGCAGCGATTGACAAAGTCGTCACGCTCCATCTTGCAGAGGTGCTGTCCTTTGACGGTCCAGTGGGCGGAGTCGATGCCCTGCAGGCTGAGCTCTGCCGACGCCCAGGCCAGCCACTGCTGCACGTGCACGGGGCTCCACTGCGCCGGGTCTGCAACATCACCATCACCATGGTCATCACCATCATGATTGTCATCACCATCACCACCACCAAGATGGTCATTATCATTATTAGAACAGCAGCAACAAAGAGGAGGGAAGGGGAAGAAGTTCAAATAATGAATGAAGACGTCCTCCCATTAATTAATATCAAAAGAATGACAACGATAATGATAACCACAAAAAAAATCTTCATCATCCAATAATAATAATAATGATAATAATAATGATGATGATGATGCTTATGATGATAATAATAATAATAATAATAAGGATGGTAACAGACATAATAAATAATGAGGTAAACAATTTCCAAGAAAACCCATTTTCATAATCAGCACTATTACCATAATAATAATTTTTAAAATGATGATGCCAATATTAATGCTAATAATATAAAGCAAAATAGCATGGTACAAAACAAGTTGTTACACTGTGGTATAGTCGTTGAAGTATGGCATGATAACAGCATAGCACAGTATAAATTATATAGAATAGTATATACCAGAAGACCAAGAAGAATAGATAGGTGATGGGGAAGAAGATGGGGATAAAGGGGGGAGGGGGAAGAAAGAAAAAAAAATAGATGGGGAAAAAACCAAAAGGTAAAGAAGGAAAAGAAGCATCAGATAAATAGTATGATAATCAGATTTACTCTTTGACTATGATGCCTGAGGTATTGCTGATTTGTGGGTGCTTTTTATTTTGTTTATATGTATGGCTCGTGACCTACTGGAATTTCTCTGTCTCTGAGGTCATAAAGGTTTTGAATTTCAATTTGAAATTGAATTTGAATGCCTCTGAAGACAGAATATGGCTGCTTAATTGCAGGCTTACGAAACGGTTACACTATAAGCAAAATGCTCACTCACGACTAGTGAACCTACAGATCTAACCCACCATCAAACATGAGAAAAACACATGACAAATACAGCTCTTTACTTATGTATATACATATTCATAATTTTTGTTGTGCATGCGTGAGCACTCATGCAAGTGTGTGCTTAATATGTTGAATTTATAATTATTTTTGGATGTTTACATGTTAATGAACAGTTCATTCATACCTTGTCTAGTCTGTTCCCTTTACTCCTTTGTGTACCTGCCATTGGTGTGTGTGTATGTGTGTGTGTTTGTAGGTGTAAGATTTTTTATTTTCAAGGGTTACAGATAAGCATTAACTACTTTAAAAAAAAAAAAAAATCCGACCCTTGTCTGTATGTGTGTGTGAGAGAGCGAGCGAGCGAGCGGAGAGAGAGAGAGAGAGAGAGAGAGAGAGGGGAGAGAGAGAGATGAGAGAGAGGAGAGAGAGAGAGAGAGAGAGAGAGAGCAGTGTGTGAGTGCATATGCGTGCCCATATTTGGTTTGAAACTGTCTTGGAAATTGTTTCAACAAATATCTATCATAGTTTATTTCACTGAGGCACCTGTTCGAGGGGACTTTTCCCCTGAATTTATCATCAAGTACATACTCCCATTCCCCTATAAGTCCTTTGGTTTTTACAACATTATATTCCTTCATTGGTGTGTGTGTGTTTTGTTGTTGTTCTGTTTAATGTCCATTCACTACTTGGTGATAAGGACACACCCGCATTCAAACAAACATCTCTCTCTCTCTTCTCTTCTCTCTCTCTCTCTCTCTCTCTCTCTCTCCCCTCTCTCTCTCTCTCTCTTTTATTTTCTAATGTATGTATATTTATATTCACAAAAACTGTCTACACTATAGGTCTTACGGGGAAGAATATTTT
Source organism: Rapana venosa (assembly GCA_028751875.1). NCBI lineage: Eukaryota > Metazoa > Mollusca > Gastropoda > Neogastropoda > Muricidae > Rapana > Rapana venosa. The sequence goes on from CM054154.1 coordinate 50,332,032, forward strand.
AATCTCAGCAACTGATGTTATGAACTGCTGAGAATCATATAAAACTTCTTGAACAGTGGCATATTTCATGAATATCTATTCCTCTCCTTTTAAACAGGTCAGTTAGGATTGGGCAATAAACAATAAATGGTGGATTGAAAGAGATTGAGAACAGAAAACATGCCCACATTTTTAGAATTTTTGGTGTTCCATGCATTTAGCCTCATTTTATATTTTTAAAAATTTCTATTTTCCGTGAGCAAGAAATGTTTTCAAAGTGTTTTCTTCATTTTGGAATGCATACAAATCATTAATTTAGCATTAATTTCATGCAAGGACAATGCCAGATTGGAATCAAACGTTTCAATGTTGCAATCAGAGGCACCTTGTTTTGCTAAAGAATCAACCAACTCATTCCAATAGATTCCACAGTGAGAAGGGACCCAGCAAAAAGTTATTTGTATGCCTCTGCTTGCAAAACAATGTATCAAGAATTTAATCTCAAATACAATATCTTTCCTTATGTTCCCCTGCCAGTGCTTTAGTGCCATCAATACTGCTTTTGAGTCAACGCAAAAAAGAATGTGGCGAATATCAAGCCCAGTATTTGACAAATAATTCAAGGCCATAAGGATTGCAAACAATTCACACGTAAAAATAGAAAAATGTTTTCCTAAATGAAATGATTTTTGTACTTTTAAAACAGGAATCACAAATGCTGCCCCATTTCTTCCTGATTCCAGTACAGATTCATCAGTATACACTTTTAAATAACTAGAATAATTACTTTCAATGTGATTTTTTACATCAACGATGAGCACATTTTGATCTTCATTCTTTTTTTACATCGGTGTAGTCAGTGTCAAAGTTAGCTATATATGTTTCCAAGGAGGCATTTGAGGAACCATTGGAAAAATTGGAATTGTTGTTAGGTCAATACCAATGTCTTTCATTAATGAATCTGTATAATCTTTAATTGGCAGCAGAAATGAAATATTGCTTGCTCGTTTTGGATAATCAGTGTCTTGATTCATAAGAATTTCACCTTTTACTGAATTTGGAACAGAGAGACTTCGAATAAACATACTTTGATACGGCCAACTTTCATTGTTCAGAAAGAGAGAGTAACTGTGCTTCTTTATAAGTATTAGTTATGTTAGCATGGACTGTAACACCAAGTGCTATTTTTATGGCTTTGCTGTCTAAACTTTGTAATTTTTTAAGTAGATAATCTGCACAGAATAATAAGCTTCTTGTCCATAGACTAATTTTGAGCGTAGTAAAGATTGAGCCAAATGTATCAGTGTCTTGGTATCTTGGCTCCATGCCTGAGAACTTATTATTTTTAAAAAAGTTAAGTCTTTTTCTAGCCTCAGATATTAACTGGTTGATGTGCAACTTCCAGCTCAGTTTCTAGTTAAATTACACCCAAGAATTTGACATCTGGTTTATACTTAAGCACTGTTCCTTCTAATTTCAGGATTAGTAATTTTGATGGGTTTTCACCATTATTAAAAAAGCACCAGACATGTTTTTTTCTGCAGATAATTCTAACTTATTCTCATTCATGAAACTACAGAATTTATTAAGCTTGTCTTGATATAATTTTTCAACATGATTGATAACTCTTTTTGTGGTGATTTTCCGAACTGAAGTATTTATCCATAAAGCAATATCATCAGCATACTGAACAACTTGTGTATCAGTTGACAAACAACTAAGGTCATGTACAAGAATAGAGAACAAAATCGGGGCAAGCACTGATCCCTGCGGAATACCGAAATCAATAGACTTAAAGGATGAGTAGACTGGACCCAGTTTAGCACAAATTGATCTATCAGATAAAAAATGTTGTAAGATATTATATAACATTCCATTGATACCAATGTGCTTCATTAGCAACAATTGTTCATAACAGACTCTATCCTAACTTTCCCTTTAAAGGTCAAGAATGTGGCTAAAAGAGCTTTTCTTCTGGAAAATTTTTTTAATGAGGTTAATTTATTAAGTGATCAGAAGTCAATCTTCCCTTTCGAAAGCCAGCCTGATTGGCGGATAACTCTTCTTTTCACAAAAATAAACAGACCTTTGTTATTTTTTCCATTACTTACCATTTTGGGAAGTTGGGGATTGTCTATAACTATCTACTGATGACGCATCTTACTTTCTTAAGGATTGGAAATACTATTTCCCCTGCCTCCCTATATTAGAAGAGCATTTCTCAAACCCTCTGTTTAGTTTCCCAGCCAAGTTCATGACTGGCAGCTGGCAGGGCGTGGTATAAATAAACAGGCAAAGAAAGGGAGCACTAGCTGCAGCTGTAGCCTGTTCAGCCGTAAATCCCTGTGTCTTTCACACATTCCTTTGCACAGTGAATTGTTTAAAAAGAAAGCAAAGCACTCTTTAAATGAGCTTTAAACCCAGCTTTCTTTTGACTCCAAACTCCAATACTTTCTTTCATACTGGTTATGTGACAGAGTTCAAACGAATTAAATAAACAGGGGAGGTGCAGGAAAGAACACAATACAAAAAACAGACTTCTACCTCTCTCTCTAAAAAAGCCTATATTTATATTATTAAAAAATGAATAGAGAAAATTGGAAAGTCTGCATGCAGACTAACCTTTTGGGGGGCTGCGGGAATTTGAACCAGTTGCAACGAGGCCCTAAATAAACCACAGTACGGCTTACCATACCGCGTGCGCCACCGTGAAGGCAGGTGAAGGCAGAGTGTGGGGAGAAAAGTCTTCCCATCATAGTGCAGTATCTGACTTCTCTATAAACTCTGCTGTTAGCTTTTCAGCACGTACACAGTCTACTGTTTCTCAGCTTTTTGTGGTATCCTTGCTACAGCTGAGGTTGGTTCATGAACCAATTCAGAAAAGCTCATAATTAAACCCAGAACACAGTAGAAAACAAATTCTTGGGCAGTATCCTATACGTCCAAGCAGCTCAAGATTTTTTAAAAGGGTAATAAAAAATTTGACTGTTAAAAAGGTACAAGAATTACTAAGTCCTTTTTAAAAAAAAAAAAAACACAAGACAATGCTACAAAATCAAAGCAACACCCAAAAAAAGGGGGAAAGAAAACAAAACACAAAAAAAAAGATTGAAATAATTAAAAACGCTTACACAAATAATTTTTTGCACTTGATCTTATCCACTATCCTGGTTAAAAAAAGGGTCAAACACCCACACAGACCACTGCAACCACATCCACCCCAGGGTAAAAACTTACCCATCCAAGCTAAATACTTTCATACCCAACTCCACAAAGCCCACGCACACTCATACCCCCCTGTCCACACACGTAAAAACAAAATGCCTCACGGCCCAGCTTAAACACTACCTGCTGACACAGCCAAATACCTCACAAATTTTGGCCGGATCCAAACAAACAACAAAAGTTCACCTTGAAAGGGATCAAAGGTTACACACAGCCGTGTTGTGAAAAAAAACAAACAAAGCAAAACATGCCACCCCGACACAAACATCCCCCAAAAAAATAACACAAAAAAACACACACCCCACACACAACACACAAAACGGATACAAATTAAAACCCGCTTACCTACTTTATTAAGCCTGACGCTTTATTCTCTTTATCCTTAATTTTGATTAAGAGCAACATACTAACTCACACACCAACCCACCACACACACCCACCACACACAAGAGACAACATACACACAACCACAAAATGGCTAATACAATAACGCAACCTTATCACACATTACGCGGAAGCAACCAAACGCGCGTGTGCAACCCACACACAAAACTACAAGAAGTTCGCCGGCACACATGTTGCTTAAAAACTAACAACTTAAATGACCACATCAGCCGAACACCACCTGCCATGTAGATTTGTTGGATCACACAAAACCACACACAACACACACACGCACACTGCAAAGGCCTACAATAGTGCACCACGTGTGCGCGGAAAAAAGGGAGGCAAACGGCAACGCGGGCGGCCCGAACGCCGGGAATACATCCGCCACATTAACACAAATAACACACACACAAACAAAGACACCATGATGCAGGGACGCCCCAACACACACAAACTCACAAAAGTAATCCTTCCCCTTTTTCTTTCTCTTTATCCCTCCCCCTCTTCTCTTTATGCAGTCATATTTAGGGTTTC
>CM054154.1:50341156-50422658 GCA_028751875.1 Rapana venosa
TTCTGATATGAAACAGGAGGGGAGAAAATCTTAGGTTTGAAATAAATATGTCTTGAGACTGGATTTAAAAGTGTCATAACTAGGTTTCTGGCGAAGAGAGAGAGGGAGCTCATTCCAGGTCGATGGACCCGAAATAGAGAAAGAGCGCAGCCAACGGTGGATTGGTTGAATCTAGGTATTTGTAGGCACAAGGTATCTGCAGTAGAGCGGAGGGAACGTGAAGGAGTGTACAGGTTAAGACATTCACAGAGGTAGGAGGGTGCAGTTTTGTGGAGACATTTATAACAGAGGATACTGATCTTATAATTTACTCTCTGTGGCACAGGCAGCCAGTGGAGAGATCGCAAGAGAGCGGTTATGTGCTCAGATTTTTTCTTTCTGAGAACTAGTCGAGCTGCAGAGTTTTGTATACGTTGAAGGGAGTGGATAGATGATGCTGGAAGACCAGACAAAAGAGAATTGCAATAGTCCAGACGTGAAAGAATAAGAGAAGTGACAAGTTTGGCTGTTGCATCTGTGGACAGGTACTTTCGAATTGCACTAATACGCCGTAATTGATAGTAGCAGGACTGACAGGTCTGGGTGAGAAATTTTTGCATAGAGAGTGTGTTGTCAATAACAACACCTAGATACTTCACAGCAGTGGATAGAGGGACTGATGTATTGCCGAGTTCTATTGAAGCTGTTGTAATGGAAGAGAGTTTGTGTTTGATCCCTATGAGCATGGCTTCGGTTTTATCTGCATTTAGCTGCAATTTGTTCTGTGTCATCCAGTTTTGAATATCTTCAAAGCAGTGGGCCATATTTGTCAGTAGAGAAGGCATATTTTCAGGAGTAACACTGCTTTGAATCTGAGAGTCATCTGCGTAAAAATTGATTTGATGACGATTTATTATATGTGACAGTTGGGCAGTGTAAAGAGTGAAAAGAACAGGCCTAGAACTGATCCCTGTGGGACTCTGCATTCCAGTTTGGCAGGTATTGATTGAATCTTGTTTACTGCAACTGTCTGGAATCGGTCAGTAATGTATGAATTAAACCAGGTGAGGGCTGTGCCAGTAACACCGAACATTTTTTGAAGACGGGAAAGAAGGATTGAGTGGTCTACAGTATCGAAGGCTGTTGAGAAGTCGAGTAGAGTGAGAAGGGAGATTTTCCTTGAGTCAGAAGCGAGTAGAAGCGTGTTTAAAGTGTGTACTAGGGTGGTTTCAGTGCTGTGGTTGACGCGATAGGCAGACTGAAACTCAGGAAGAAGATTGTTGGAGAGAAGGTGGTTGTTGAGCTGTTTTAGAACTACTTTTTCAAGGACTTTAGAAATAAAAGGTAGATTGGAAACAGGTCTATAACTCTTCAGAATGTTAGAGTCAAGGTCATGCTTTTTGAGTAGAGGTGTGACTAAAGCAGTTTTAAGAGCTGATGGAACATTTCCTGAATCAAGAGGTGAGTTTACTATTTTCGTGATAGCAGGTATAAGTTGTGGTAGGCACTGTGTGAAAAGAGAAGCAGGTATGGGATCGAGGTCACATGATTTTATAGTCATTTCTTTCAGACTTGTCGTGATTTCTTTCTCACTTGTCGGATGAAAGAAATGGAGAGGAGTGCCAGAGGATTGGGGATCAGGAAGTGCAGGCTGGAAAGGAGTCTGATCCAGTTTGTAGCGAATGTTATGGACTTTTTCAGAAAAGAATGCAGAAAATTTAGAAGGAAGTTCAGAGTGGTTGTGGATGGAAGGCAGAGGGCTTGCCTTCACAGATCCAAGAAGAGTAGATGTGAGGGAAAGAGAGATTTCATAGATGTGGCATCAAGAACTTGAGAAGAGTAATACTTTGTTTTTTCTGAAAGGATTAAAGATTTGACTTTGTTTACTTGTTTTCAAAAGAGCTGCTTATTAATTTCCGTTTTTGATTTTCGCCCCTGCCGCTCTAGTTGCCTGCATTTGCGCTTTGCGACCAGGATGTCATGGGTGTACCATGGCGCACATGGCCTATCGGGCAGGAGACGGTCAGTGGGAGGTGCATGCTCATCAAGCAGTTGGCTGAGAACATCATTGTAGTGTTTAGAGGGGTTGTTGTTGTCAGATGTTTGTGATAGGCGTTCAGCAGCTTGTGAAGAAGAAGTCTGAATATTTATGGCCTTGAGGTTGCAACGGTGACATACTTTTTCTTTCTGATAGGCTTTCCAATGTTTAGAGAGAAAAAAACAGCGGAATGATCAGAAAGTAGTTCATCAGTGATAGATCAAATGTGATCATATCTTGGGAAACATCAGTAATTAGCCAGTCTAAAATATGTCTTGAACTGTGCGTTGCTTCATTTACCAGCTGAGAAAGAGAGTGGTTTGACAAAGAGAGACGTTTGACATCAGATGAAGATTGGTTATCAAAATGGAAGTTAAAGTCACCGAGAATGATGAGCTTTCTGGGAGAGAGGCTGTAGTGATCCAGAAGCAACTGAAACTCTTGATGGAAAATGGAAGATGTCAGATTATTCTTACGGCTTGGAGGTGGACGGTAAAGACAGCAGAAAGTAATAGAGTGGCCAGGTGTGTTGAAGTTGAGTTTACAGACTTCGAAAGATTCAGGTGAGAAAGGAAGGGAGTGACAGAAAGAAAGAGCAGGTTCGAGTGTATCTTTATAAACAATGGCAATGCCACCTCCATGGGAGGGTTAGGGAAGAGAAAGAGTTTTATAACCAGGTAGTGTCAGTTGTTTTTTCGGTTCATGACCGTGTGGTTTTAACCAGGTTTCTGTAAGAAATGTTAGATCAATGTTCTTTTCAGAGATAAAATCAGAAATTAGATCAGTTTTACCTTCTGGGCAGACAGATTGCACGTTGAGCAAGCACATGTGAAGGATGTTAGAATGAGGCAGAGAGGTTGATGATAACTGTGGTGAATTAGGATAACTGTCAGTGGAAGAGGATGAAGGCGATGGTAAAGATGTGGAGAGTGGAAGAGCAGACAAAAGTTTGGATTGAGAGTCAGGTGTAGAAGCTGGTGAAAGAACTGGGGAAGTTTGGGGATTTACAGTTTCATACACACCGTGATACATATTATCAGAACACGTTTTATCAAAGTCATAAACACAGGAAGAAGCAGGAGGATCAGAGGGAAGCGAAGCAGTGTTGTCCTTGGTTACGGTGGTAGCGGTAGTGGCGTCAGAAATGAGGATGGAGATGGATGTAGGGGGCCGCAGGCGATGATGTCTGCCGGCACGGGTACCTCGTCTAGTTTTGTGGCGGTTGATTCCTAAGGTTGAAATGTGCTGCTTTAGTCTGTTTGGTATGTTGTAAAACCCATGTGAGAGCAAAGCTCTCATGTTTTTGGCAGTTAGTGTCATATCAGTGGAAGGAGGAGCACTGGGTAGTTGTGGTGGGGGAGATCTGAGTTTGTGTTTCACATGCAATTTTTCACACGGCAGCAGGGTTACAGTAAAATGGGTCACAAGGACCAGCTATGTCAGTTGAACACAAATCATACAGTCAGTTGAATCTTAAAAAATTTATCAGAAAATGAAAATTATAAATTAAAGTAATTCAAAAAGTAAAAGATATTAAGGAAAACCAATCTGACCAGTCAATACACGTTGGAATCACAAACACGTAGATATAACATTTGTTTTGCTGAATGGAGAAAAAAAGCACAAAAACAACACTCAAACACAGAGAGACACACCACGCTGCCATCCCGCGCAAAGGCCAATCACTCATATTTAAGATGTGCACTGATGTGGGGGTGAGTTGCACTGTTCCAGTTTTTCTTGCAGGCACAACCTGGATGTCATTTCTTTTTCTTTGACACCCTGGGCATGGAAGTTTGCTTCTTGTTTCTTTGATGAGCAGTGGTCCAGTTTGTTGGCAGTCATGCCTGCCTTCTGCGTGTCTGTCTGTTTGGAGTGGCTTGTTGTGATCTGTTGTCACTTACAGTCCCTGCGCCATTGTATTGCTCGTCTCCAGTGTTAGTACAGGTGGACTATTAAGATTTTGTTGTGACCGACCTGGGGAATCCCCAGTATACTGCTCTGAATTTTGCGGTGCAACCATACCTGGTTCACTCACCTGCAAGTTTCCGTCTTCGTTATTCTTCTTCCAGCTTGCTGGGGAGAGATGGAGCTTAAACAACAAGGGAGGAAATTTTTCTCGCTGTTGATGTGTCATCTTTCTGTCTTTCCAAAGTACGTTCATCATCAGATGTCACATCTTTTTTCTGAACTTCTCCTTTTCAAGGTTCTGAAGAGAGAGCAGGATTCACCACAGCAGGACAGGGCTGGGCATTGAGCTCCTCACACACGGTTTCATGGGGCAGAGGGCTGACCTGTTCTGTTTCCCTTGGCGAAAGACTCGACCTCTGATCACTGGTGGTTTCCACAACGTTTCTGCAGGTGGTAGAAAGACATGGTCCTGGCTCTTCTACAGTTCTTTCAGAGGTCGGAGGAGCATTTGCCCAACACCTCACTGTAAAGACATGAACCAGGAGTGATGAGTATCACCACGGGATGTGGCCCTGGAGTTTTAAGGGAGGTGGATCTTGAAGTCTGAAAAGAGTGAGTCCTCGAGGATGGGTCACGTCTTCTGTTGGCTTCTGTCTGCCTCCAGTTACTCCTTTCATCCCAGCGGGCTGAATAGCGCTCTTCCTCCTTTTTTCTGTCCCTAGATGAAGCTGACTCTTCAGGGAAGCCATCCATATCTCTGGTGTTTTGCAGTTTGTTCCTCTCCGGTCAGGTGGCGGCAAGTGAGCTGAATGTTCTGGCGGTTTCCGCTGTACTTAGCAGGTCGTAGATGCCGATCTTCCACTTGCAGTCGGCCTGCTCTGAAGTAGGCAAGTTTGCCCTGCTGGCGATAGTACCTCACTTTTTCCTGTTGGCAGACAGTAAGATCTGCAGAGATCTTGATGTTCTCTTGCCGGAGGAGATCTCTCAAAACCTTGTTGGTCAGGATTTTTATTTTGTCACTCCATATGTGGATATGGACAATCAGTGGTCGTGGGAAATCTTTGTTCAGCGAGCTCCCACACGGTAGCACCTTTTGATGTCAGATTCCTGCCATGTGCATGATGATGAGTACTTGTTGAGCAGCTTGAGAACAATCTGGGAACTTGTGTGGGTATTTTCATGATATTGTTGTAAGTACCAAAATTTGACATTTTTCACTTTTTTATATGACTGGACTCGGAAAAAGGCCTGCTTTGCTATAAAAGTAGAAATTTTCCGGTTTGGTGATTATCGATTTATTGATCAGAACTCAAACGGGCTAAGTGATGTCTAGCAGAAGGTGCTTATGGACTCTACCAGCTAGGACTGTGGCTTGAAGTCACAGGCACCAAACTGAGGATCAGGCCAAAGAGTGTTACCAAATATTAGCAGGTTGAGAAAGCATTGCGGGTGGCCACTGCTGGCCGCCTCAAAACGTTGATGTTCCTAGACCCCTAAAGCAGGATAGCTGGGTTTGTTTATGACCATCGTGAGATTGTTTTAACATGTCTATCGGGAGGCTGTGGGAAAGGGAAGTACGGTTGGTGTATAACTAAATAGCTTACACACTTTATCAAAACATCCCGTTTCTGAGACTGTACCAGGAAACACTGCATTTTCATTCCATCTTCCGAAACATTGGAAAACTATTCCAAAAGCATCAACTTTGTACTACAAAAAGGGGTAAGTTTGGGTTTTATTCTCTTTTGAGGTTTTGGTTTATTACTTCTTCTTCTTCAAGTGTCCGGTCTGGTCCTGCAGATATCAACGATCATAGCTCTCCATTCTTCCCTGTTCTCGGTCCTTCTCATGAGCTCATTGTTGGTGCCCTCTTTATTCGTTGCGAATTTGTTTAGGCTGTCTGTGAATTTTGTGCGTTGTCTTCCTCTGCTCTTGTTTCCGCAGATTTTGCCACTCCATAACAGTTTCTCTAGTCCGTCAGCCCTGATTATATGGCCGAAAAATTTGAGCTGTCTTTCTCTGATGGTGTTGAGAAGGGATCTCTTATACCCAGCCATTTCCATTACTTCTGCATTTGTTTTTCTTTTTGTCCATGAGACTTTCATGATTCTCCGGATGAACCCCATTTCCACTGCTTCTAGTCGCTGTTCTGTGTCCTTGGCTAGGGTCCAGCACTCACATCTGTACAGAAGAATGGACCATATGTAGGCTCTCAAAACATGGATCTTTGTCTTGAGGCTTATCTTACTGTTGGTAAAAATGCATTTCATGTTGTTAAAAGTTGCCTTAGATTGACCGAATCTCTTCTTGATTTCTGTGTCACACTTGCCGTCCGGGGTGATAGTACAACCAAGGTATTTAAAGGTGTTTACTTGTCTGATTCTCTCTCCTTTACAGGCTATGTTGCATTGTGGTATAACAGCTTTTGTCGAGATCACCATGCATTCTGTCTTCTTTGCATTGAGCTGTAATCCTTTCTTTTCGCTTTCGTCTGTTACTGTTGTTAAAATCTTTTGCAGTTTTTCTTCAGAGTCAGCGATAAGGACTGTGTCATCTGCATATCTCAGGTTGTTGATATTGTGGCCACCTACACTAATTCCCTCATGATTCTCAATATTTCGTAGAATTGTTTCACTATATACATTAAATAAATCAGGCGAGAACACGCAGCCCTGCCTCACACCCCTGCAGATTGGTCTATATTGACTTATGTCATTGTCGACTCTAATGGCTGCCTCCTGTTCCCAATATATGTTTCTGAGGACTCGAAGATTTTTCCCGTCGATGTATAGCCCTGCCAGAATATCAAACAAGTCGGAGTGTCGTACTTTGTCGAACGCTTTTGAGTAGTCAATGAAGCAGAGGTACAGGTCTTTCTGGACCTCGATGGATCTTTCCATGAGAGTTTTCAATGCGAAGATTGCATTTCTGGTGCCTTTGTCTGCCATGAATCCAAATTGGGTTTCTGATATTTCTGGGAGTATTTTATTTCTCATTCTCTTCATGAGTATTCATAGAAGAACTTTGGTGAGGTGACTCATCAGGCTGATTGTACGATGTTGGTCACATTCAGCTGTACCCAGTTTCTTAGGGATCGCAATGTAGATGGACTTCTTCATATCTGTCGGAATCTCTCCTGTGTGGTTTATTACTAGTACTTCTATAAATGTTGATTCATATCAATAGGCTTGCATACTCTTTTGCAATCCCTCTCTCTGCGTGTGCATACACACACATTTGTGTACATTTACATGTACATATTAATTGCCATATCAGTCTGTTGCGAGAGTGCATGCTTCCATCTCTGTGTGTTAGAGCATCCGGAGCGTCTATATAGGCGTGAGTGCGTACATGCGTGTGTCTGTCTGTCTATGTTTATTTGCTTGTATGCTGTGTGTGTGTGTGTGTGTGGTGTGTGTGGTGTGTGTGTGTGTGTGTGTGTGTGTATGTATGTATGTTTCATATGTGCGTATGTGTGTCTGTGTCTGTGCTTTTTCATATGTGCCGTGTGTGTGTGTGTGTGTGTGTGTGAGTGTGTGTGGGGTGTTCGCGTTTTTCGTGTGCGCAGTGAGTGTGTGTGTGTCTGTCTGTTTTTTAGATGTACGGTTTGTGTGCGCGCGCGTGTGTCTGTCTGCCTGTGTTTTTCATATATGCAGTGTGTGTGTCTGTGTTTTTTCATATGTGTCTGTGTGTGTCTGTGTTTTTCACATGTGCTGTGTGTGTGTGTCTGTATTTTTCATGTGTATGTGTGTGCGCGTGCGTAATGCATGCAAGCATGCCTGTGTATGAGAGAGATTAAGTGTGTGTGTGTGTCTATGTGTGTATGCATGCGTGTGTGAGCTTATGGGTATGTGTGTGTGTGTAATTTGGGGAGGGCAGGGGGCATCGATATTGATAACATGTTGTTGTGGGCTGTTTCTGCTTATTCTTTTTCTTCTGTCTTGTTTGTGTAGCTGTTTATTTCTTGGTGGTGGGATGGGACAAAAGGAAAGAGAGGATCGTGTCAGATTGCCAGCTGCCTCTATAAGTCTATTTCTCCCTTCCAGCCCATGTCAAGCATGTCATTCATCTACTCAGATTGCTGTGGTGGCCAAAATCGGAACCAATACTTGACAACAGCTCTCCTCTTTGCAGTCAACACTCTCCCAAATATCCAGACCATAACTCAAAAGTCCTTGAGCCTGGTCACACTCAGATGAGTGTGACTCGATGCACGCTGCAATTTCAAATGCAAAGAAAAGCACACCCATCTACATTCCTTCTGAGTGGGACATTGTTTCCAGATTGGCAAGAGCAGGGAAACGTTATATTGCTGTGCCTATCAAGCATAACCCATTCTACAATTTCAAGAAACTTGCCTCAGCCTACATCCGCAACAAAAAGATGGATACAGATGGACGCAGAGTCAAGTGGCTGGAGATACATTGCATCCAGGTATCCAAGAGCATTGATGACATCATGCACTTCAAAACAAACTTGGAGAATGATGGCGTTCGTATTCTGAAACTGGTTGGCTTATCAAGAAGGGGGGCATCAAGAGCTGCCCATAGTGCTCTTGAGGTTGTAGAACAACAGACAGACCATAGCAGACGCCAAAAAGCGGGATCTTTTGTCACTGTGTGCGTCCAGTGTCATCTCAAAGGCACATCATGGGTTCTACCAACACCTTCCATCCTCTGCATCAGTCAGTGACAAACTGCCAGAACCTGATGCCAAGGACACAGGCAGTGACACAGACTGAGTGACCCACCCACACTGACCTTTACATTCCCCCCCCCCCCCCCCCCCTACTATCACACAGAGACAGAGAGGAGGTTTAAAACCAAGTTGTTGTTTTTTCAAAGAGTGGCTTTCTTACTCAGCTTCAAGAAAATTAACAGAAAGCATAATCACTGTTCCCATAATATTACAATGGGTTGTTGGTACATTATGGTGGAGGATGTCCAGCAAACATTGCTCCTTCTCCTAATTCACGTCACATAACCAGATAACTATGATAACAATCAAAAAGTGACGATACTCCAATGATGGACCCACAATTCGCTCTATGAGTTCCCAACGTCTGTGCAAGGAGACAATTCAGTTTACCAAAGACTCCTGCCAGGTTACATTTGAGACTCTCCATGCTAACTTGTCTTTGTGGCGATTTGTATTGTATGAAAGGTACTGTGGGAAATACCAGCCTCAAAATATTACCTCCACACTCAAAGAATATGGAAAAACTAACCACAAAGAAATAAGTTTTCGACAGTATTAACTCTAAATTTTCCCAATGAACTTTGGAGAACATTTATTCAAGTCTTCTCTAGTGAAGGCAAACTCCTGCCAATTCATGTGTACCACTCCACTGGCACAATACATGTTCAAGGGAACGTGTGCCAGGATGTGGTAGAAAAGGAGTTTGAAACTTTAAAGCTCATCGTAAACGAGCTGGCAGCACAAAGTGTCACCAGCAACTGCGACTGACGCTCTTTATTCCGCATCGTCATCGGACCGTCACGCTCTACTGGCCATACATTCGGACCGTCACGCTCTACTGGCCAGAGGAGTGACAACCCTTGACAACCAGCCATGTCAGCCAGCCCAGACAACAGGCAGTGATGCCCCATCTCCTCCCTCTCTTCACTTGCCACCCTCCCTTTCCACTTCACCCCACTCCATACCCCACACCCCCAAGTCTTCACCCCCTGTTCCTGCTGCTACACCTCCTACCCCTACCAGCGATGTGACCATCACCTCCCACCCTCCCTCTGACCTCTCAGCTATTCCCCAACCACCCCCTTCAACCAGTGCCTTTCCACCAGAGGAAGAAAACGTAACACCGCCACTCTCCCCTGCCACCCCTTCTTCTTCAGCAGACCAAGGTACTACTCAGCCTCTCCTCCCCTCCCCCTCTGTTCCCCCATGTGATCATCAATCTCACCCCCTCCCACTCCCATCTCCAACCAACCCAGCTCCACTCCAAAACCTCTTGAACAACCAGACACCACAACGCTCACAGGCAAGAAACCACACATCTCCTTCAACTGGGCAAATGTAGCAACAATAACGATGCTCCACAAACAACTCCTTGAAGCCAATCTCACTATCTCCAACATGCATAAAGAAATCAACACACTCAAAACTCAAATATCACAAATATCTCAACATACAAAACTCAACAGCCAGATCATCTCTGACTCTGAAATAAGAATTATAAACTCCATAAAGGTAATGGAAAGAGATGCATCACAGCAAATGACAGAAATCCAAAACAGCCAAGAAAACCAGTCAAATTAATTGAAAGAAATCTACTCAAAACTACAGTCAGTCAACATAACATCAACAATACTACCAAGAAACAGATACAAACACTCATCACAACTAAACACACAACATTACTCCAGCATCAGACACACCAACACTGAACCACTCACAGACAGCCCACTAAAGTGGAATACAATTTAAACACATCCAACAGATACGCTCTTTTGACTGTCAGAACCATGACTGATACTTCCTCACACTCTGTACACACACACAAACAAACAATTCACCAACTCCACACAAACACACCAGCAAACAGCCTCTCCTCACAAACACATTGCATCATACACATGCACACTATTTCCCCCTCACCAAAACACACACTCCAATTCCCATTCACAAATTCACCAGGAGAGCACCCCCCCCCCCCCCCCCCCCCCACCTTTTCCAGTCCCCTAAACGTCCTCCAACAATAATCAGTCCCAGATGAGTGTGACTCCTTGTTGATAGGTGACTCAGCGCTGAAGGGTGTGGACGAGAAAAAGATGTCAGTTGGCGGCCGGCTAGTCTGCAACCTGTCTGTACCAGGCCTGACAGTCCAACACCTGTGTCAGTGGCTGGCAACAAGCTGTCCCTCTCCGCACATTCAGTGCGTCACCTTTCACGTGGGCATCAACAGCTGTAAAGCAGGGCCCGTCACAATAGCAGAGTGGACCAAACTGATCCACCTGCTAACAAAAGTCTTCCCCCATGCCACTCTACAGGCCTCCTCCATCCTCCCTCCCTTCGGACGACATCCCTTACGTGACATGGCTTCAAAGTCGACGGCTTCTCTTAGGGAATCCTGCAGGCAAGAGGGGGTTGTGTTTATTGACAACACCCCCTCCTTCATCACCAGGGCTGGATCTCCTAAAAAGTCTCTGTACCAAGATGCTCTACATCTCAGCCCCCAGGGTAACAGAACTCTTGTCCTCAACATCTGTTTACCTGGAAACCACCCTACCATGCCGCCAGCCATGAAGCCCGAGACTAACCACACAGTCACAGTCAGCTACGCCCAGGCAGCGAAAGGTGTGAGACGTACACAGCCTGCTGCCTACAACAAAAAGATGACTTCTCCACCCCCACCCCACCTTGTGACCAACCACAATACCACACTATTCCATGACACACACTTTCCCCCCTCTCAGCCCAGGAACCCCCAATGTTCAGAAGTCACCAGTGTGTTAGGGAGACATCAGCACTCCCTCTCTAACACACAACCATTAGTCAATGTGCTTTCTGAACTACTTAGATATTTGACCAAATAGTGTAGGTGTGCGTGTGTCTGTGAGTGCATGTGTGTGTGTGTATATGTGTGTGATGCAAGTGCGTGTGCATGTACATATGGTGTGTGGGTATATGAGTGAGTGTTTGAGTAAGTGTGTGTGTGTGTGTGTGTTTGCGTGAGTAAGTGCGAGTGTGAGGTAGTAAATGTATGTGAGTATGCATATGTATTTTGATGTGTGTACCTATGTATGTGTATGGTGTGCGCGTGCGCGCGTGGGCATGCGTGTGTGTGTGTACGTATATGCCTGTCTGCTTGCATCCAAACATGCAGGTATATTGACCACAGAGAATAGATAAAATCCACCAGACCATCTGTGCCTGGTCTAAAAGGAATTTTAGTATTATGGGTAAGGTTGGTGTTGTTAAATCTATTCTTCTGCCACAGCTCGTTTATGTGATGCAGGCACTTAGCATACCAGAAGATTGCCTAAAGAAAGTAAACACAATGTTATTTAGAGTTATTTGGAAGAAAAAGTATTCCAATACTAAAGCCATTAAAAAGGTGAAAAGAAAAATCATTTGTGAGACAACTGATAAGGGAGGACTAAATATGATCAACATTATTGATATGCAGAATTCATTTCTCCTCTCTTGGGCCACAAAACTGATGAACAACCATGAGCAGAAATGGAAATGTATTCCACATGAAATACTGTCACATACTGGTAAAAATCTATCCTGTTTCAGCTCTAATGTTAAATCTGATGCATTCAAAGGCTTTGAGCTGATATATAGTTTGTACTGGAAAAAGGTATTGAAAACCTGGTTGGATAACCTGCATGGAATAAATACCGACAAGTTATTAAAAGCTAATTATTTGGACCAGTGCTTATGGAACAAAGCAAATATCAAATATAAAGGTACAACTCTTTTTCTGAAAGATTGGATCAGAGCTGGTGTAACACATGTGTCTGACTTAATGGAGGATGGCCACATAAAGAACTTTGCCTCTGTATGTGAGATTGTTGGTGACAAGCCCACTCAGACCTTTGAATATAGTGCTATATGCACTGCCTTAACTGCAGGCCAAAGGATATTAAACGCTAACCAGACAGCTCAGATAGAAACAAATAACTCGAGTCTGAAAACTCTGGCAACACCTCGTCAGTTTCGCCTTTTTGTAACTGAAAAAGATTTAACTCAACCGCTGGCGACTAAATTCTGGTTAAACAAGCTGGGTGTTGAAATTCAGCCTAAAACATGGCTCACAGCCAGTAAAACTACCACTGAAACTAGACTGCGGCTACTCCGTTGGAAAATATTACACAATATATATCCTACTAACATACTGCTTAACAAGTTAGGCATAGCTAATAGTAAACACTGCACATTTTGTACTGAAGAGATAGACTACATTAGGTGGTCTGGGCGCTAGTCTTTCGGATGAGACGATAAACCGAGGTCCCGTGTGTTACACGTAATTATTTAGCGCACGTAAAAAAACCCACGGCAACAAGAGAGTTGTCCCTGGCAAAATTCTTAGAAAAAAGCCACTCTGATAGGGAAACAAATACAGCTGCAGAAAAAAAAAAAAAAAAAAAGGGTGAAAGGGTGAAAGGGTGGCGCAGCGCTAAGTGGCGACGCGTTCTCCCGCTCTCCCCGGGGAGAGCAGCCCGAATTTCACGGAGAGAAATCTGCCGTGACTTAAAGTGGTATGAAATAAAATCTGAGCGCTTTGATTTGTTGCTTTACAAGATTCAGCGCTATATAAATTCCATACATTATTATTATTATTACATTAAACATTTTTTCTATGTGTAAAAAAAATATGAGATTTGGAAATACGTTTAACACAAAATCCTAAATAAAATTAACACAGCCATTAAATTAACACTACAGAATGTACTATTTGGTTTTGATGGATATGAAAGAAATAAGCTTGTAAACAGTTACATCAACTTACTAATCCTGATTGCTAAAATGTGTATTGGAATAGTTAGGTACAGCACTCCATTTAACATTATCATCTTTGACCACAAGTTTTGTTACAGAGAGATAGATTAAAACAAACAAACCATAAGTACAAAACTTTAAAAACAAGAAAGATTTGTTGTATGCGTTATGCTCCAACATTTCGTTCAAGGGCCTGACATTTTTTTATGAGCAGAAAGGAAGAAAGAAGACAATGATAGTATTATCTGCTTTAAAAAACAAAAAAAATGTTTTTCTTATGCTTTCAATATAAAGTAACCATCTACCAGAAAAAAACAAGAAAAAAAACTACTAGCAGTTATCAAGCAATGCACAAAAATATCCAATGCACCATCTACATCTTGCTCTATACTTTCAGCATTTTGTAATTTGCCTTTTATATCCATGTCATTCAATTTGTTTAAGAATTCATGTTTTCTTTACTCCATACATGCTTTTGAATACAAATCTTTTTATGTTTCCTGTTTTTTCCAACACAGTAATGATCAATGATAAAAGAGAACAAAACATACGCAAATGATCAGATTTAGTCAAATCTTCAACATTGAGTTATATATACTGTGACATCATGAGTGAAAATATATAAAAAAGACAAAATAATATACAGTACTAGATCCTGAACTAGATACAAAAGTGCAAATTCCATCACATTCACATAGAACATTCAAGATAACCAAATCAAAGGCATTACATAATTCTAACGGCTGATCCCCAAACATGTTTTGAGATTCATCCTGAGACTTTCTCAGAAAAGGGGACTTTTCATCATTTTCATTATTTTCTGTACAGTTATCTACATTGATGCACATACTATTTTCAGAAGCTGTTCTTGCATTGAAGTCTCCACATAATAAGGTATGAAAATCATGACTCATGCAAATCCAAAAAAACATTGTTCCAGAATGTCTCTGCCATAGCCATTTTCTTTACATTTCCATGCAGTAGAATCGTGAGGGGTATATATGTACAGATCCAGAATATATCCAAGTCTGTTTCAAACAGCTTTCTATCAATACTCACTGTGTTCTCTAAGTTATATCAATTTGTGTAACTAAAGTTGCAAATTTCTGTTTAAATGAGACTATAACTCCACCAGATGTTTAGATAACTTATTTGCTTTAGAATTAAAAATGATGATGATCATCATCAGACCCGTGACCTCGGTGGTCGTGGGGGAGACACGAAAGACGATGCCGTGGTAAGCCTCCTCCATCCATCTCGGTCCTCGGCTCTGCGCAGTAGTGCCGAGTCATTCATCCTGGTCCATTCTCTGATGTTGTCCATCCATGACTTGTTCTGTCTTCCCCTCTTTCTGCCACCTTCGAGTGTTCCCTGCAGTACTGTTTTTGGCAGAGTGTTGTGGCGGGTGATGTAGCCGAACTATGTCAGCTTTTTCTTCTTGACGATGGTGAGAAGGGGTTCCTGTGGACCTGCCAGCCGTGTTATTTGACTCTTGACAAATTTATTGGTCTTTCGTTCTCTCCAGGATATGCCCAGCAGTTTTCTATGGCATTTTGTTTCAAATGACTGGATTCGCTTTGCTGTTTCAGCAGTCAATGTCCAGGTTTCACTTCCGTACAGCAGGATAGTCTGAATTAGGGCTTTGTAGAGCCATTCAAGCACTATACAATGATATAATATAAAAATGATATAATCACTGAAAAGAGACGATTCAAATTCTATAGCTACAAACGTTTCAGTCAGGCATATGAAGTCACGAGATCTTATGTACTGAATGAAGTCGATGTTATCAAGTTTTGAAAATAAACCATTAACATTACAGTTTAGAAATTCAATTCTAGCATTTGTTGCGTCATTTACAGAATAATGTAATGTTCTGGCGAGTTAACTTCATGACAGTCATCACAGCTAACTTTCCCCCTTCTGTTCTACTGTTTTCATTGTCCCCGCTGATGTCCTATTAACGGAAGGGGGGTGTGGGGTGTGGGCGTGGGAGTGTATGAAGACTGGAAAGGTACTTGCGAGCGATATTGTAACAACAGCACCAACGACAGAGGTTTAAGACTATTAGAATTTGCCAGGTGCAATGATCTTAAACTCACAAACACCTTTGGAGCGCACAAAGCGTCTAGGAGATGGACATGGCACAGCCCAGGGGGGGAATACCACAACCAGATAGATTATATCTTGGTACAACGCCGTTTCCAGATAAGCGTAAACATTGCCCAAACCAGAAGCTTTCCAGATGCAGACATCGGCAGCGACCATGAGCTAGTAGTGATGACATTCGCATTACGCTTAAAGAAGAACAGAAAACAGGGAAGCTTCCGAATGAAGTTCAGTCTAGATGAAGGACCCAATCTATTAGATAATTCAAGCAAACATTGGCGGGAAATTCTGTTTCACCCCTTTGGCACTGGAAGAAGACATCGAAATGGAAGTATGATCAACACATTCAATGACTCCTTCAATGACAGCAGGAAAACAGCTCCTTGGAAGAAGAGGAATAATAAAGAAACCATGAAGTTTCGGGAAGTCCTAGAGCTTTGTGATAACCGGCAGAGAACTGAAGAGCAGAAGCAGATGCAGAAGGGCGAAGAAAGTATAGAGAACAAACCAAAAAGGTGAAGAAAGGAATGAAAGATGCTATGGAAAAATGATAGAGGAGAAATGTGAGGAGATAGAAACCAGCATGGAAAGAAATGACAGTAAGAAGGCCTATCAACTGGTAAAAGACCTAACTTCCATAATATCAACAAGAACCTCCATCATACAAGATAAAGCGGGGAAGTGCTTGACAGAAGAGGAAGAAATAATGAACAGATGGACGGAATATTGTGATGAGTTATACTCGCAAAGAGCAACTGGAGATACTGAAGTGCTGAATGTCCCACCATCATCTGAACAGCCTCAGTATTTACTGAGAGATGAAGTTTTTAAAAGCAGTCTCATCTCTAAAACCGGAAAAATCGCAGTGTAACGTCCAGCTGAATGATGCAAGCAGGAGGTGATCCATGTATAGTGACGTACTCCATCGAATCTGCAGCAAGATCTGGCAGAATGGAGTATGGCCAAAAGCGGTGGACCACAATCCTTATAATAACACTTCTAAAAAAGGCAACTCCAACAATGCCAGAACTACCGCACCATTAGTCTCATCAGTCACCCTAGCAAAGTGATGCTGAAGATCTTACTGAACAGGCTCAAACCACAAGCTGAAAGAATCACCGCAGAAGAACAAGCTGGTTTCAGACCTGGACATAGTACAACAGAGCAGATCTTCAACATAAGACTCATAATGGAAAAATATCTCCAGCATCAACAGAACCTCTACCATGTCTTTATCGATTTTAAGAAAGCATTCGACTGAGTTTGGTATGCTGCACTTAGGAAACTATGAACCTCTACAACATCAATGCCAACCTAATCAAAGTCGTACAGAGCCTCTATAAGAATGCAGCAAGTGCAGTGTTTCACAACAACATAGGTGATTGGTTTCGGATGACGGTCGGTGTGCGCCAGGGCTGCCTGCTCTCCCCTACTCTCTTCAATCTATTTCTTGAGAGAATCATGGAAGAAGCACTAGAAGAACATGAAGGAACAGTGAGTATTGGAGGGCAAACAATCACAAACTTGTGCTTCGCTGATGATATTGACAGATTAGCTGGCCACGAGCAAGAACTAACAGACTTCGTGTGAACCGCATAGAAGAACAATCATCAAAATTTGGTATGGCAATCAGAGGGGAAAAACAAAAGTGATGACAAAACAGCAACTTCACATCACAAATAAAAAACCAGAAACTTGAAAATGTGCACAGATTCAAATATTTGGGATCTATCGTGACAGATGAGGGATCAAAACCAGAAATGCTGTCAAGAATTGCCCAGGCCACAGCCAAAATGACCAAGCTAAAAATCGCCATCAGTCCCAAAATCAGACTGATGCGCTCTCTGGTCATGTCAATCTTCTTGTATGCATGTGAATCATGGACCCTCACAGCGGACTTAGAGAGAATAAGAACTGTAGAAATGAGGTGCTTCCGAAGACTCTTAGGCATCTCATACAAAGACCACATCATGAATGAAGAAGTCAAGAGACTCATCCCCAATGAAATCGGGCCCTGTACTGACCTTCAAACACTCGCAAGACAAAGAAAACTGAAGTGGTTTGGTCATGTCACACGTTCCTCTGGTCTTGCTAAGACAATCCTACAAGGCACAGTGAGGGGAGGAAGAGGAAGAGGCAAACAGAGGAAGAGATGGGAGGACAACATTCGAGAGTGGACAGACAGGAGTGAGAGACCCCTGGGGCGGCTGAGAGACGAGGGGACGGGACAAGGGGTTACAAAGTTTCCCCGAAGGCCGCCCCCAAAAGTTTTTTAATCTGATGGATCGGTGAATAGGCGGAGGGGGGAAAGCGCTTGGTGGTTTTTGTATCCCCTTCATGGTCCTTTTTTCCTTCCCCTACCTTTAAAACTTTTCCTGTTGCGTGTTTTTTTCCCTTTCGTCGGTCTTTTTCCTCTTTTTAGGGGGGGGGATGTGATATTGACTTTTTGCGGGGTGTTTGCTGCATTTGTGACATGGCTAGTCAGTATCAGAGGGAGTGCTGCTGTTCATTTTCCCCTTTTTTGTCCCTAGCCCTGTCTGAACATATCAAAAACTTGTTTATGCCCTATTTTCACGTCCATGGGCTATTCTTTTTCGTTGTCTGTCGCCCTCTCTTTCTCCTATCCTTGTCCCTTTGGGTGATACTGTAAAACCCAGGCCCCATGTGCGAACGCATGGAGAACACTTGGCACGTTTTTAAAACCTGTTTGCTTTTGTAAAGTGGTCATTGTGTGCCTTGGAAAAGTACAAAAATTTACAAAAACCCCATACACAGGGGCTGGAGTAAAAAAGACGGTGCTTATCCATTATCCTCGATAAAAAGAATAAATAAATATCTACCTCCCCTTTTTTCATCACATCTTTTCCTTGGTCCCTGTTTGTATCAAATATTTTGTGCTACTTTTTGCTATTTTTCTAGAAGAATGGGAAAAAACTTTTTTAGCCCGCCCTTTATGAAAAAAGGCCAGATCGATTCAACCAGCCCATTTTGATCTTTGGGGGTCAAGATTTTTCTCACCCAGGTTGGGAACATCTATTATGCAGTAACTTCTTTTGTCATATCTGTCTTTATTGTCCTGTTCTGTGTCATCTTTGTCCTCGTCATCAGTCAGTGAATGTTCAGTGTATGTGTCTTCAACATTGTCAGCATTTACTGTGCTGTTAATGCTTTGCTTGGAAGTATGTCTGATTTTAGAATATCCTCCCTCTGTATGTTCTGAATGGCTGTAACTTACTTGGGTTTTATGAATGGGCCTGTGATACATTTTAGTCTTTCTCCCTGGTGCATGTGTTTTCTGCACTGCCTGACTGTATGACCACATACCTGGGGCAACTGCTCTGAACTGATGATGGCTGTAAATACCGCCCACAGACCAGTCACTGCTATGTGATCGCCAGTAGTTTGTTCAGCATCTCTTTTGCAGATGTCTGTTATTCTCTCATCTCTCACCATGGTCATGCCTACTGCTTCCCATCCTACCAGATTGCCCACGGAGCGAATGTAGCCATTCTCCAGCCATCAGAAGATTGTTGCTGACCTCTGGCTTTGGATAAATGGATGGATTTCGGTGATGAGGCCTGTGCCTCGGCTGTGCTGGTGGCCTCTATTTTCACGCAGGCATATTACTGGAAGGAAAATCATTTTTCCCTGAAATGGTTTGGAAGTCCAGGGAGCATTAGCCCCCTGGCGGGGTCAAGGGGCATAGTCCCTTGTGGGGGTCAGGGGGAAACACCCCCTGAAGCTGAAGGGTTTTCAGCAATTCTAGCCTATAAAAAAGCTTCTCCTTGAACTAATTTCAGTTCTTCATACTAAGCAATTTCTGCCAAAATAGCTCTCCTAGAATGACTTTATCAGTCACTTCTTAACCCAAAGGAGGTTTTATACCCAAGTAAAGTAAAAAAAAGTACCTGCTATTGGCCCAAAGGGGGAGTGCTAGGGATTTTATTGCTTTGCGCCTGTCCGCAGCCTGTGTGTGGCTCGTGTTGAATGCGGATGTTTTGTGTGTTTTTTCTTTTCCTTTTCCAGAAATTTTTACATCTTCTTTTTTCGTGTTTTCACCCCGAGTTATTTGGTCAGAACATTTTTCTTGTTTTTACTATTTTTTTGGGAGATTTTCGATTTATAATTTTCTTTTTTTTGAATTGTTCAAAATTTCGTTTCGACTTAGAATTGTGTTTACCTGACGTGCTGGTTTTGTGACCCAATTTTAATTGACCCTACTGCCTTTTAAACAAATGCACGTGATTCACGATTGACACCCCCCCCATCAATCAAGCTGGGTGGTGTTTTTCGCTACCTGGCATTGAGGCAGCGGCCATTAGGCAAATGCTCGCACTGGTTTGTAAAAAACAGTAAACCTTGCCCCTTATTTAAGAGAAATTATTACACACTTAGGCATTCTCGCCGCAAAACCGCAGGGAAAGGGGAGGCAGACGTCATCGCCAGTGGGGGTTTCCCCTCTCCTTCTCCCCCCTCACCTCTGAGTCACTTCTTTTTACCCCCTGACAACGCTTTTTCCCATGCTGCCGTCCCCCCGTCCCTTCATTTTTGATTGTTCTGTTTTTTGTGACTCTGATATTTTTTTTTTTGTTCTGATATGATGAGTATATCATATGTGTTTTTAAAAAACAGAATCCCCTAATTTGCACAGTTTTTTTTACCATCTTCTACTTGATTTACCAAACCAAACTTTGTCTGTTCTTCCCAACTGCACTCCACCATCGCCTTCGTCCCTTTTTCTGTCCTTTTCCAAACTCACCCCCTTTACTCAACTCTCCCCCCCTTCAGATCCCCTTCAAGTTTGTTTTTTCAATGGCATCTTTTTCCAAATGGAAAAGTGACTAATTCTGATTTTTATCTCTGAAAAAAACATTGACTTAACCCCCACGGAAACTTGGCCTTAAACCACATGGGCCCCATGAACCAAAATAAAACACTGACCCTCCTGGATAAAAAACTATTTTTTTTCCCCCGACTCTCTCGAGGAGGTGGGTTTTTTGTTTTTTTCCCAAAAGACACTTTGGAACGCTTTTTCCCTTTCATTTCAAAAACTTTTTTTTCCAAAAATAAATTTTTGAATTTTGCAAAAACCCAATCTCCCAACCGGGCCACTCATTCCCATCTCCCTCCCTTTTAATTTCCACTCCCCCCAACCGTAAAAAAAAACCAATCAAACATTTTTTCTTTTTTCCCCAAAATTTCCCAAAATTTTTTAATTTTTTGGGTTTGTTTTAAACCCTTCCTTTTCGAAAACCATCTTCTCCAAATGAAAAAACGTTTTTCTTTTTCCCTCGGGCCCCAAACCATTTCTTTTAAACCGGGTTTAAACCGAAGAAACCCGCACAGATCGGGGGTCATATTTTGGGACTGGCTGATTAAAAATTTGCTTTTTTTAATTTTCTTGTAAACATCTGTTTCTGCACAGACAAACTGCATTCTAAATCATTCCCCCCCTTTTTTTTTCCTTCTTGACATCACAACACCTGTCAGAAAGAAAAAATGTTCTCGTGGCAATTTTAAGGGCCTTAGACATTCATACCTTCTCTTCAAAAGTTTCCAAACTTTTTTTAAAAAACCCCTCTAAACCACACTGACCCCCTTGACACTAAAACCCACTTTTCTCCGCCAACTGTTGGGCATGCACCTCCTACTGACCATCTCCTCATGCCCAGACCCCGGTGCCCCAAAGGGTATCCCCAAAGACATTTTGATAGCAAAGCGAAAAACGCCCGGCAATGGGAAACCGGAAAGTGGGGGTTTTGTAAAAAAAACCCCGAAATAACAAACAGCTTTTCCGAAAACAAAAAAAAAAAAGCAAACTTTAATCCTTTTCAGCAAAGACGACTACTACTTTTCCCCAATTTCTCTGTGCTAAATCCATAAAACCCTTTTTTTTTCCCTCACCTCAAATCCCTTGGACCCTGAAAAAAGAAAATCCTCTGCCTAAACCACCCATAGCCTGTCTGAATTCCCCATCCTTTTTTTTCTCCCTTCTTCTCAGACAAAGTTCGAAACATCCTCCAGCCGGATAAACCCCCAAATTTTCACCCTGCGCCCCCCTTTGATCCCCATTCACGGGCCCAACTCCTCTCTTTTCTTCCATCCCTAAAATTTGAAAAAAAAAATTCATAAAAATTTTAAAAGGAAAGGGACTTTTTAAAATTTAAATGCGACCTTGATTCACAATGTTTCCACAATTTGAAAACCTATTATCACTAAAATAGAAAAACTCTCCTTGGGTTCGGGTTTTTTCCCATCAGCTTTTTAAAACGGGCAAAAAGTCACACCTCTACTGAAAAAACGACCTCCGATCCCAACTTTCCCGGGAAAAATTTTATGGGGCCCTGCCCTCAAACTTACCTTTGTCTTTTAAAAAACCCCAAAAAATCGTTCTCAAACAGCTCAACAGTCAATTCATTCCAATGTTTCCCCCTTCCCACTTTTCAATCTGCCTATCCCCCCAACCCACGGGCACCGAAAAACCATTTTTGCCCCACATTTTAGATACACTTCTACTTGCTTCTGATGCAGGAAAAAAATTTTCCCCCTCCTCCCCTTTCTTCTTGACTTAATCTGCAGCCTTTGATACCATAGATCCTCAAATTTTTCTTTCTCGCCTCCAAAAAACTTTTTGGGATTCCGGGACGCCCTCACCGGTTTACTTCATATCACAACCCGGGTTTCCCGAAAGTTATTGTAAAAAAAAATTCAATCAAAAACCCGGTTCAAAAAAGGGAAAGGGGAGTCCCCCCAGGGATCAAGCCTGGGCCCCGTCGCCTTTACTCTCTACACTTTCTCCCCCTCACCAAAATAAAAAAACAACCCCCCATATTCATCATTTATTTTTGCCCGAGGTACTCAGCTTCAAAATGCAGGTTTATACTGTTGAAAACTTCCTTCCCTCCCCGACCCAAAAAAATTTTCCTACTGCCTTCAAGACATTTTAAAACTGGATGACCAGGGAAAAAGTTACAACCCTTTAAAGGAAAAAAAAACCCAACCATGCTTAATTTGGGGCCCAAAATAAACCTTTCCTCTATCCCCAAAAAACTTCAATAGAATTCGGGAAAAGTCATTCCTTTGTCCAAATCTTTTGAAATATTTAGGAAAAGTTATTGACAACACCTTCCCATGGAAAAAAAATTTATCACCCAGACCTGCCTTTTGCTATATCAATTCCCGGCGCAAAAAGCGCAATTCGCAAGTAACTGCCCCCCTGAAAAGCAAACTTCCAAACTTTTCACATCTCTCATTCTTTCACGTTTTTGACTTTTGTAATTCTTTTTTGGTTGCCCACCAGCATCATTTTTATTTCCCCTCTTTTTCAACCCCATTAAAAAAATCTGCCGCTCGACTGGTCCTAAAAAAAGAAAAAAATCTGAACACAAACAAATCCTCTTCTGCGATCTCTTCAATGGTTTGGGCCCGTTTTCACAAAAAACTGGAGTATAAAAAACAATCCCTCTGTTTTAAAAGTCTCCAAAAAATCGCACCCTCTTAAACTCTGTAACTGTCTTTAAACTGTACCCTCCAAACCCGTTCCCTTCGTTTTTGCCCCAGATTTCTTTGTGCTTTCGAAAAACCAATTCAAAAAAAACCAATGGTTGGGCCCTCGTCCTTCTTGTTTTGGTCCACCACCTGGAATGACCTCCCCCTTTCACTTTGGACCAAAAGCCTTCACTTTTTTACCTTCAAAAAACCAGCCCCAAAACACACTTATTTCCTAACCGGGACTTTTTCCCCCAAAATTTTCGTCCCCAATTTTTTAAAAGGGATCTTTCAAACCCTTTTAATTTGTTCCGAGTGTGCGTGTGCGTGTGCGGGGTGTGTGGTGGTTTCGTGGGATGCTGCGTGCGCAGGTTTTGGAAAATCTGTTGTTATTTGTTTAAGGAGAGTTGCATCCCTGTTAAATGTTGAGTGAAACGCTTCATTTGTTTTTTTTTTTTTTTTTACAAGATTCGGCTATATAAATTCCATATATTTTAATTTTTTAAAGTCAAAATCCCGAAGAAAGAACCCTTGATGACTGAAAAACTGGAGTGGAATCACTTTTTTGTCTGGCCAGCAAGAAACTGGCCAAATCACATCGAAGAATATCAACCTGGGGACGATACATGAGGAAGGAAAAACGGGGTTCGGGAAAGAAACGGGGAAAGTACAGACCAGTTTTCACGCTCAGAAAACTATTTGAACAGGCACAGGGGGCAAAACAACTGTTTGTAAATTTTGTGGACTTCGAAAAGGCATTTGACAGCATCACAGGACACCCTTTTGGGTTTATCTTCGAGCTTGGCATCCCATCGAAATGGAAACACCATAAAGACTTCAACACAACTTCGATCCCTTTTGGGGGGCCTTAGAAACACTGCTTCGAAGTAAAGACTGGAGTAAGAAAAGGATGTTGATGTCGGCATTCTTTTTCAACGGGCCATTGATGGGTGATGAGGAAGACGACAGAAGACATCCCAAAAGGGATTTCGCGGGGGCCTGTTCTCAAAACTAATGACCTTGACTTTGCGGATACCGGCGCTGCGACACCACCAAAATATCCAGGGGAAAAACCAGCAGACTCCAAACTTCAAAAAGCAAGTGGGGGTTCGTATTGCACCAAGAAAAAAAAGAAATGTGCCAATGTGAACCCCACCCCTTTTTAAATGAATGGAATTTCCGCGCCAGACAGAAAGTTAACATAAATTTGGGGCATCATCAAAAACCCGAGGGTGGCACAAAAAAAAAACAACCACAAACAGATGGGCAAGGGCCCAAGTGTGTGTTTGGGGGGGAACAATATTGGAGACAACTCAGTACGCACCAAAAACCCCCTGAGCTAACCAGAGGTGTGTTGTATTACGCTCCTTACGGGTTTTGAGTTGGGTGAGGGAGAAACGGGGTCTTTCCAAAACTTCTCCTTTTACACCCAAAGCCTCCAAGATTTCTCCGGTTTTTTGGCCACAGAAATCTCCAATAAGATACTACGGAAGCAGCAAGAAGAATGGGGAAACCCTATCACCAGACGACGGTGGAAGTGGATTGGGAACTCCCCGAAAAGGGCCCACAGAATACAAAGAAAGCATTGCACGGACCCCCGAAGGGGGAAAAAAAAAAAAAAGGAAGACCAAAAGCAACGTGGAGGAGGACTGTAGAAAGTGAAATGAAAGCCATGCAGCACTCTTGGGGATCAGTGACTAGGTTGGCCCAGGATAGGCAGGAGTGGAAGCGCTTTGTTGCTGCCCTACACACCACTGGGTGTAATGGTTAATGATGATGATGATGATGATGATGATGAATCACATAGCAAAAATGAGGACATATTTAGACAAATATGCACTAACACAGACAGAGAAAGAGAGAGGAAGGACAGAGAGAGAGAGAGAGAGAGAGAGAGAGAGAGAGAGAGTGTGTATGCGTGTGTGTGTGTATAGAAAGAGAGAGAGAGAGAGAGATGGAGAGAGAGGGAGGGGGTGGGGGGATACTGAATGTCATGTTGACAAACACTGTTCTCTGACCACAGGCAGGGCTGAAGTGGAACAGCCAGTGAAAGCCCCCCACCCCCATCCATTCTCCTTCTTCCTACCATCCCCCTTCACCCCTTTGCCTCAGGCCCAGAGCTGCTAGGCTAGTCCCTCCCTTTCATGAAACCTGATACCCATTGTTGATACACTGGTCCCCTGCACTTGCCACCTAGGCTAGGCTAGTGATGACTGGCCACATCAAGCAGAGAAGGGAAGTAATCAGCATGGAAGAGTTACATCCCTTGACTGCGTGGGTTTCATTCACTTTTTTTCTTTTCTTTTTCAATTTTTTTTCTTTTTCGCGGATTTCCGCAAATTCGCGGAAATGTACCATGCCTGTCACGTGCAGCTTTCCATTGAGGAAGTAAGCCAATTTGCCTTGGTCTCTGTGGAAATCCACCATGGTCTTCTGATGAGATGTAAGGTCTGAGGTAACTCTGATGCTGCTTTGCCGAAGTCTCTCACGCAGCTCCTGGTCTCTTAAGATAGCCAGCTTGTCCCCCCCATCGACAAAACTGGACTGAGAGTGGACGTGGAGAGTTGTCCTGACGTGGACTGCCTATCCTATAGGCACTTCTGCTTCTTTGTTGCTTTACAAGATTCAGCGCTATATAAATTCCATACATTATTATTATTATTATTATTACTTCTGATGTCTGACGTCTGCCACAGCTCGTGACTGGAGGAGTGGAGGTTCAAGACTTCTACAATCAGTGCTTCACTGGTCAGTTCTGTCCCTCTTCTGATTTCTTCAACACCAAAGAATCTTAGATTGCATCTAATATTTTGCGCTTCCACAGCATCTAATGTTTGGTTCAGTTAGTCTAACCGCTCCACGATGGCGTCCCTGTCATCTTGAAGCTCAAGAACATCCTCAGGATTCTTTTGTGTGCCTTTCTTCACTTCAACCAGTTCCGTAGTGAGATGTCGGAAATGTTCTTCCTGACAACGAAATTCTTCTTCCAATGTTCTATTCAAGTTTGTTTTGTTTAGCTGGAAGCTGTTCATCAGCTGTGCAAATCTCCATTCGAACAACTGGAAGAGGTTTGGTTCTTCAGAGCCAACATTCATGTCGAAACTTCTGCGCAGTCAGTGGGAGCGGAGTATAGTAGAGACAGAGGTAAGGTATGGCAATGCACACACTGAAAGCAAGCAAATCAGTTGACCCCTGAACCTGACACTTGCACCAGGCTGCACGGAATACAGGTGCACTTTTCCTTTGCCTGGTTTGACAGCACTGGCCTAACCACCCTATGAGGTTAAAAATAGCTTGTAGTCAAACTGCTGTGATAAAACTGAAAATCATACCGCTGCAAAATATCTATAGAACCGTTCTATTTACAAGTCTTTAATTTACCAGAAGTTGCTTCACATGCATAATTATCTACCTGTATGTAAACTGATAACATCAGAGCAATCTATGCCAACAGTATGAGCGCAGTCCGAACAGCCAGTGGAACATCCGACTGGTTCCCGGTTACATCAGGGTCAGGCAAGGCTGCGTACTCTCCCCTTCTCTTCGTGATCTACATGGACCAGATCACAAAGGAAGCCAACCCAGATCTTGAGGCCCTGAACGAACTATTATTTGCTGACGACCAGTCCCTGATGAATCAGAACAAAGCAGCTCTTCAAGATCACACAGACCAACTCAACACAAACTGCGAGAGGTATGACATGAAGATCAGTATCACCAAAACAGAAGTTATGTCTGTCAGCAGAAATCCAGGAAAGCTGGACATCAACATCAACGGCACCCAGCTGAAACAGACCAAAGAATTTAAATACCTTGGCAGCCTCTTCACTGAAGATGGAAAATTGGACAGAGAGATAGAAACAAGATGCCAGAAAGCGAACGCAGTCAGTTACCAACTCGCCCCCCTTCTAAAACATTCCAGCATCCCAATGAGCACCAAGGCAAAACTCATCAACGCCATCTTCGTTCCAACACTCACATACCAGTGTCAGACATGGGCCCTAACAAAAGCCTTAGAGAGAAAATTGGTCACATGTGAAATGCGCTGCCTGAGAAAATCGCTGTCAACAAGACCAGACGCGACAAGATCAAGAATGAGGTGATCAGAGACATGGTCGGACTAACACCAATTCTCCACCATATCGAACAACAAAGGATCAGGTGGTTTGGTCACCTCACTAGAATGCGCCGCCCAACCAACCAGCCCTACGGGCATACACCACCAAATTCAATGGCTGGAAAGCCAGAGGTAGACTAGGAGACGATGGAGCGACTCCGTGGCTGACACCCTGCGAGCCCATGACCTGTCACTACATCAAGCCTCCCGCCTAGCTGCAGACAGACGTCTGTGTCTCCCCGCGACGCCGAAGGGCACCAGCGGAAGATGAAAGAAAGAAAGAAGAAGAATGCAAACTTTCAGACTACTTGGCCATGGCAGTCCTTCAAAAAATATTGTGAGTGACAGCTACTTGAAAAGTAACTTGTGTTGACACTGCTTACTCCGCCCAAGGGAGAGAGAGAAAGAGAGAGAACTCTGAACTGGTTTAATGTATATCGGCCTTAGGCCACAATACACTTTGAGGAGCAAAATGGAAGATGCAAAAATGAAATATAACTTATCTAAACTTTGGTAGGACTTTGACATAATACCTTAGCCTGCACTCAAAACTGGATCCTCTTGCATATGTATATTCTTAAATCATGACTAAATAGAGGCTGATCTAGGCCATCAAAACAAAACAGTTAAAAAATCTTAGTTCACCTCAACTACACCCCATGATATCACAGAGAGAGAGAGAAGAGAGAGAGAGAGAGAGAGAGAGAGAGAGAGAGAGAGAGAGAAGAGAGAGAGAGAGAGAAGAGAGAGTGTGAGAGGAGAAGAGAGAGAGGAGAGAGAGAAGAGAGAGAGAGAGAGAGAGAAGAGAGGGAGAGTTCGCTGATGGAAGTCTTCTGAGATTTCAGGAGGGAGCCACCTGGGATCGCAGTGTTTTTGTGTGAGCTCAAAGTGCTGTTCTATTCACCTCTTGTAGACGAGGATTTTTAGAGTTTGTTTTGTTATTTTGTTTGTTTAGGGACTTTTTTTTTTGGATGATGGCATTGTTTTTAGCTATGTTGATGACACAGCCTACCCAGCCGTGGTCAAGTCTCAATCAGGGCTATTGTCTCACCAGAATTTTCCAGCTCTGAACCTGCTGGGACAGGGTGTCTGC
Organism: Rapana venosa; assembly: GCA_028751875.1. NCBI lineage: Eukaryota > Metazoa > Mollusca > Gastropoda > Neogastropoda > Muricidae > Rapana > Rapana venosa. The sequence goes on from CM054154.1 coordinate 50,369,360, forward strand.
TATTTCCTCAACATCTCTGTCCCAATCACATCATTTGTTCTGGAGTACAAAGGCCTCTTGGAAGATGATGTAACGAATAGGAAAACCGTAAGACACGGGAATCTAATTGCAACCACCCATTACTGGCTCTGATTGGCTGAGTGTGTTTCTGAATATCAGGATGTTGTGCTGTTTGGGACTTTTTCCCCTTTTTGTGGCGATTTGGTTCCCTTTTCAAAGGTTTTTGGATTCCAAGCCACCCATGGTGGTCAATTTCCAATAGGGCTCTTTTCTCACCAATTTTCATTCAATTTGTTTTGTTTAGCTGGAAGCTGTCATCGCTGTGCAAATCTCCATTCGAACAACTGGAAGAGGTTTGGTCTTCAGAGCCAACATTCATGTCGAAACTTCTGCGCAGTCAGTGGGAGCGGAGTATAGTAGAGACAGAGGTAAGGTATGGCAATGCACACACTGAAAGCAAGCAAATCAGTTGACCCCTGAACCTGACACTTGCACCAGGCTGCACGGAATACAGGTGCACTTTTCCTTTGCCTGGTTTGACAGCACTGGCCTAACCACCCTATGAGGTTAAAAATAGCTTGTAGTCAAACTGCTGTGATAAAACTGAAAATCATACCGCTGCAAAATATCTATAGAACCGTTCTATTTACAAGTCTTTAATTTACCAGAAGTTGCTTCACATGCATAATTATCTACCTGTATGTAAACTGATAACATCAGAGCAATCTATGCCAACAGTATGAGCGCAGTCCGAACAGCCAGTGGAACATCCGACTGGTTCCCGGTTACATCAGGGGTCAGGCAAGGCTGCGTACTCTCCCCTTCTCTTCGTGATCTACATGGACCAGATCACAAAGGAAGCCAACCCAGATCTTGAGGCCCTGAACGAACTATTATTTGCTGACGACCAGTCCCTGATGAATCAGAACAAAGCAGCTCTTCAAGATCACACAGACCAACTCAACACAAACTGCGAGAGGTATGACATGAAGATCAGTATCACCAAAACAGAAGTTATGTCTGTCAGCAGAAATCCAGGAAAGCTGGACATCAACATCAACGGCACCCAGCTGAAACAGACCAAAGAATTTAAATACCTTGGCAGCCTCTTCACTGAAGATGGAAAATTGGACAGAGAGATAGAAACAAGATGCCAGAAAGCGAACGCAGTCAGTTACCAACTCGCCCCCCTTCTAAAACATTCCAGCATCCCAATGAGCACCAAGGCAAAACTCATCAACGCCATCTTCGTTCCAACACTCACATACCAGTGTCAGACATGGGCCCTAACAAAAGCCTTAGAGAGAAAATTGGTCACATGTGAAATGCGCTGCCTGAGAAAAGCTGTCAACAAGACCAGACGCGACAAGATCAAGAATGAGGTGATCAGAGACATGGTCGGACTAACACCAATTCTCCACCATATCGAACAACAAAGGATCAGGTGGTTTGGTCACCTCACTAGAATGCCGCCCAACCAACCAGCCCTACGGGCATACACCACCAAATTCAATGGCTGGAAAGCCAGAGGTAGACTAAGGAGACGATGGAGCGACTCCGTGGCTGACACCCTGCGAGCCCATGACCTGTCACTACATCAAGCCTCCCGCCTAGCTGCAGACAGACGTCTGTGTCTCCCCGCGACGCCGAAGGGCACCAGCGGAAGATGAAAGAAAGAAAGAAGAAGAATGCAAACTTTCAGACTCATTGGCCATGGCAGTCCTTCAAAAATATGTGAGTGACAGCTACTTGAAAAGTAACTTGTGTTGACACTGCTTACTCCGCCCAAGGGAGAGAGAGAAAGAGAGAGAACTCTGAACTGGTTTAATGTATATCGGCCTTAGGCCACAATACACTTTGAGGAGCAAAATGGAAGATGCAAAAATGAAATATAACTTATCTAAACTTTGGTAGGACTTTGACATAATACCTTAGCCTGCACTCAAAACTGGATCCTCTTGCATATGTAATTCTTAAATCATGACTAAATAGAGGCTGATCTAGGCCATCAAAACAAAAACAGTTAAAAAATCTTAGTTCACCTCAACTACACCCATGATATCACAGAGAGAGAGAGAGGAGAGAGAGAGAGAGAGAGAGGAGAGAGGAGAGAGAGAGAGAGAAGAGAAGAGGAGAGAGAGAGAGAGAGAGAAGAGAGAGGAGAGAGAGAGAGAGAGGGGAGAGAGAGAGAGAGAGAGAGAGGAGTGAGTTTCGCCTGATGGAAGTCTTTCTGGAGATTTTCATCTTGTAGGGCCACCTGGTGATCGGCAGTGTTTTTGTGTGATGCTCAAAGTGCTGTTCTATTCTATCCTCCTTTAGTGACGCCACTGATTTTTATTTGTTTTGTTTTTTTGTTTGTTTGGGACTTTTTTCCTTTTGGTGATGGCATTGTTCTTTCTATGTTTGATGCACAGCCTACCCATGCCGTGGTCAATGTTCTCAATCCAGGGCTCTTGTCTCACCAGATTTACCAGCTCTGAACCTGCTGGGACAGGGTGTCTGCTATCTCCTCAACCATCTCTGTCCCAATCACATCACTTGTTTCTGGAGTACAAGGCCTCTTGGAAGATGATGTAAACGAATAGGAAAACAGTAAGACGACGGGAAGCTAATTGCAACCACCCATACTGGCTCTGATTGGCTGAGTGTGTTGTCTGCAATATCAAGGATGATCTGTCTGCAATGTTAAAGACGCTCTTCCCTGTCCGTTTCCGTGCCGCGAATTTGCAATCCATTTTGCAATGTAAGTATTTGCATCGTTATTCCAAAAAGCCCGGACCAATTTGTAAGGATGGATGGCCACCAACTGTCAGAGGGTGAGTATTGCTGCATGCACTCACCACACATACATATAACAAGCACACACACAAATTGTGTACCATGATACAATGTCATTTGGCATGTACGTAACTCAATCTCATCATTGTGATCTTGACACACATCATTAAGATGGTACTGCTCAGCCAGTGTATTTACTGTATAGATTTAGCTCTCTCTCTCTCTCTCTCTCTCTCTCTCTCTCTCTCTCTCTCTCTCTCTCTCTCTCTCTCTCTCTCTTCTCTCGGCTTCCCTTGCTTGGCTACCAGCGGGAAGGAATTTTGAAACACAGTGAGTAATCTTGGTTTTACTTTGTATAAAAGACGTTAAATATGTCAGTGACAGGACTGCCTTCCCGCTTAGAGTGTGTTCTGAACACCTTTTTGTTAGAAATGTCCTTAGCATCGTTTAAAACAGTAAATATGATCAAACTGCTATTGTGTTACACTGACACCAACTGGCCAACCATTGCCCACACTCCAACTGACTGTGCAGTGTCAGGTAGGAAGGGTCCAGCGCAAGTTGCCAGGGAGGGCGGAGGTGCACAAGACATCCAGGACAGAGGAACGAATGCAGGCAAGTTTATCTTCACCTCCCTCAGGCCTCTTTCTTCCCATGCCACCCAGTCTGTACTATACAACACAGAATGCCACTGCACATGACACTTTCTATGCCACTGGCATATACAACACGGCTCCATGTGTGGTTGAATGTGCCTGTACAGCACAGCAGGCCAGCCAGTTCTGTGATACAGTGTATGAGGCAGAGAATTCCTTGCCAGTGAAGACACAACACATGGATGTGAGTGTACATGATAGTGATGATGGAGAGAAGGGTGATGACTGGAGTGAACAAACAGAAGATTATTCTGAAGAGACACTGGCAATGTCAGACACCGACAGAACACACAGCAGATGAAGCTATGGCAGAAGAAAACGAGACAGTGACAGGGAGAGGTTGTGATGTGGAAGATAGTACTTGTCAGTCAGCAAGTCAAAGCAAACCAACCAACTGTCTAGTGACCAATGCAGAAAAATAGTCAAGTGTATTGAAAAGATATAAAGGGACATGCGTAGAATGGACACCTCCTTTAGTTCAAGAGAAGACAGACTCAGTCCGGCAAATGGTGAAAATGGAAACCTGTCTACACCACCCGGAAAACAGCAGACATCGTGGCCACACCGATAGAGACACGACTTTAACAAGCTTCACCTTTCTCTTCAGGCAGTGATGACAGTGACAGTCAATATTATTGTTGTATTATGACTTGTGAACATTACCGCGATCGGACTTCCATTTGCGAAGATCCTGTGAATGTATACTGCTGGGTTGTGTATGTAATTATCGGAGCTTTCGATCCCCCTTCCCCCATATGAATGGGCCCAAAGCCTAACACATTAAATTATTTGACATTCTTCTCTCTCTCTCTCTCTCTCCTCTCTCTCTCTCTCTCTCTCTCTCTCTCTCTCTCTCTCTCTCTCATGTGAGTGCTTATTCTGTAGATTAACCCTTGGGGACGGGATAGCTCAGTGGTCAGAGCACTCGATTTCTCCAAAGGTCCAAGCCAAGGTTAAGCAGCATCGAACATGGTTACCAATTGGATGGGTGACCGTTTGCCCGCCTTGGCTTCAGTACAGTTCCCCAGTTCACCCAGCTGTAAATGGGTACCTGCCCTCTTTAGGGTTAGGGAAGGTAAAGCAGCAGGGAGAGGAGATGGGCACCGCCCTCAATATGCTGGCCCTAGAGAAGTGAGGTCTCTGACGCCTCGCTCCCCTACCACCACATTATTCATTCTCTCTCCCCCCCCCCCTCCTTGTCTCTCTCACGCACACACAAACACGCGCGCGTATGCGCACACTCACATGCATGCACACTCAAACATGCGCACGCACACACACACACATCACACATGCCCAGACAACGCGTGACAAATGCACATGCACTTGCCTGCAAACATGGTAGGCCTATATGACATACATGAATGTTGCCCACACATACCTACTGATATCCATGCAGAGAGAATGGACAAGAGAGAGCTGCAGCCTCATGTGTTGAACATCATAGTTATATAATTAAGGCACTATTGTTTTCTGGTGTAGGCAAGTCACAGCCTGTCTTGCCATGGTGTTGTTGCCTTGCATTGCCCTGATACATCTATCCCTTTGTTATCCTTGTTTATCCGTTGTTGTTTCTTTTTTGTCCTGATATTTTCACAATCTTTTAAATACTTACAGTTATCTTTTCTTGTTGTTCATCTATTTGATGCAAATTTGTTGAGCTGCAGCCCGATCTTGCATATGTAATGATGTTTCTAGAGTACTCGTGTAAGCATTGTTTGTTGCACTCATTCCATATTTTGGTGCAATAGTGTGTCTGAACTAATAAATTTTGTTTAAACGAACATGTGCATGTGTACAATACATATGTATTTTTTGTGTGTATGTATACACATACCATACATGTATGCACACACACACATACTCACTATCTCTTTAACACACGCACACACTCACTCTCTCTCTTACTCACAACACACAGTTTGACTCTGAATATTGTGTTTAATAGAAGTGCTTTCCTGTAAAAACGTCCATCCTGCTTTCTCTCTGTTTGAGCCTAGAGCTCTCTCTCTGTCTCTTTCTCCGTCACCCCCCCCACACACACACACACACACACACACACACCCCTAAAGTGTTACAGTTAGAAGCTTAACATTGCTCCTTGAGAAATAAAGAAAAGATAATGTGCTTTAATATTCCAGCTGCTGATGATGATGATTAGACACACACACACACACACACACACACACACACACACACACACACACACACACACACACACACATATATAGAACAAGAACAAGTTTGGGCTGCAAGTATATAAAATTGGTAAAGATTCAACAAGGGCATCTGTGATCAAGAACAGATTGTATAAATTTGAATATTTTGGAAAGGAAAAGAAAATATATGTTAATTGATTTGGGACTATGTCCAAAGCATATATATATATATATATATATATATATATATATATATATATATATATATATATATATATATATATATATATTCTGTTAGCAGTAAGAGCAAAAATGTTATTCTCTTAGTCTTAGGTCATTAAGACCTTAGTCTGTGAGCCTTCAAATTCAATGCCATATTTTTCAGTTGATGAAGGAGTGGGAAGAACATGGAAGCTGAGGAAATTTTTGGCAGGTGTTCAAGTGTGCTGATGTGGCTAGGTTGTTAATGTGGTTAATAAAAAAAACCCAACCAAATAAAAACTATATAAGAAACAAGCTCTGACATGCTATGAAAAGATTGCAACATGTTATGCTACTTTAATTACAATTGTTCTGTTAAACAAGTATATTTGCTTACAAGTACTACTTCTAATCCTCAGAGCACCCTCCCTCCCCCTCTCCTTCTCATAGCTGATAATGCACAAATATCCATCCACATGTGCTTTGCTTGCTGATAGTCCTGGGTATGTTTCTGTCTTGGTAGTTTCCCCACCTGTTTCATTTGAATGGGGATTTTTCTGTCACTGCTGGTTGATTTACTTCCACTGCAGTTTCATGAACTCATATTTTTCACTGGTCAGTGGCCACTGTTGCATTCATTTTACCTAAACATGTTTGTTTTCCAATATTCTGATGTAACTAATTAGCTTGTACTACATGAAATATCTTAATGATATTTTAGTAATTCAATAATATGGCACGAGTTATCTCCCATGCAATGTGAGCACTGGTCTAATCTAGGAAAGAAAATCAATAATAGCAACTTTATTAAGTCATATTGTTTGCTCATATTCATAGACATGATTGTTGAAATACTGATCTTTACTTGATTAATCTCAACCCAATGACAGTTCTCCATTTTCGTTGCAAATTAATATTTTTCGCCTATTGCGTCATGTGGGTATAGATACATAAGCAGTAAGGTCCCTTATTAATCTTACAATACAATGAATGATGTATGCTCTTCATTATCAGTTTGCTTTTTATATCAAACCTACCTCTCCTACAAGGGGAGAGGAGGGAATGACAATTAATAAGCGTCAGAGAGACAGAGTAGGGGGAGAATGGGAGATGTAAGGAGTGAGGGGGAGGAAAAGACAAATAAATGAAGAAACAATAGTGGAGGAAAACAAGTACAGGTAACCACTTAAAACTTCTTAATCATTTTGTTAAAGATTCATTTTAAAAACACACCAATTGCTAGAAAATAAAATCTTTCAATGACAGCATTTTCAGGCATTTTTGTGTTAAGAACCATGCCTTTGGCCTGACCTGACTGGAGTGTCGGCTCCTGGATGAGCCTTCGTCAGAGGTCCTGGCGGTGATTGAAGCTTCACCTGCTGTGGTACCTTACAGCCAGACACTTTTTTTTTTTTAAAGTGTAAGTGTCAATTGCATTCACAACAAAATTTGATATTTCTGTGGCTTTTTCTTCTTCTTCGTAGAACGCTCAGACTGCAACTAATGTCTGTTATATAGCAAAAATACTTCACGCCGCCGTTAAGCGCCTGACATGTCAGACCCAGCGCATCTGACTTCAGCATAAAAGAGAATTGTTACCTTTTAAATCTTTCTGGAAAAAAGTAATGAAAATGGACAAAGAAGGCAGAAAATAGACAAGGAGGTGACAGGAAGAAAAGGAACAAGGCAGAAACAAAGAGAGTAATAGAAAATAGGACATTTCTAGCACAGAATTTCCAGACAGTGGGGATGTTATTTATACTGACAAGTCCCGGCATCCCCACGGAGAAGTGGCATCTTTAAGCTGCCATCGAAAGAGGATGATTAAAAGAGAAACAAAATATGCTTAAAATATATGTTGCACAAAAATAAGGGCGAAGAACATTTAGTGAGTCTTTGTGCCTTATGTTTGGGGATCCAATTGAAAGGATGCAAGGGAGGTCAAATAACCTGTCTCCAGCCAAGTGGTCAGTCTTAGCTAGATTAGAAACCAAAACATTGCCATACACTTACAGTGAAAGCACAGGCAACACAAGAGAAGAGAAGATAAGAAAGGAAAAGAACAAATAAAAAGAGCCCCCTTAAAAAAAAAAAATATCCATAAACTCCAAATACACACCAGAAAGAAAAAACCAGCCCTAAGGCTTAAAAAAAAAAAAGATACATTACCAACCAAGCATCGGATATCATCCAACCACAAAAAATGAGAAAAAAACAACAAAAACCCAACAAAACAGCAATGACATAAAAATCCCCAAAACAAAACGATCAACCACAAAACCAAAAATGACACTGTCACAGATAGAGAGAGAGAGAGAGAGAGAGAGAGAGAGAGAGAGAGAGAGAGAGAGAGAGAGAGATATTACATGATTTTGATTTTTTTTTTTTACATGATTTTTTTTATTCGAGGATAATGGAATAAGCACTCATGTGCTTTTCTACATCTAGTCCCCGTGTGTATGCGGTTTTGTAAATTTTGTAATCTGTCCTGCATGCGTTCGCACACGGGCCTCGGTTTATAGTCTCATCCGAAGGACTTGGGAGAGAGAGAGAGAGGAGAGAGAGAGAGAGAGAGAGAGAGAGAGAGAGAGAGAGAGAGAGAGAGAGAGAAAAAGAGAGAGAGAGAGCGAGCGCGAGCGAAGGATCTGGGCAGGCAAAGCATTCCTACCTTTGGGGATGTTGAGACGCTGCTGCTCCTTCTCGAAGGATCGGAAGCTCTCCTGCAGCACCCGCGACATCTTCTGGTGGTACCCGGGTGAGGGGAGGCACCCCACCTTGCCCACTGGCAAATCTGCAACATATATATATATATATATATATATATATATATATATATATATATATATTATATATATATATATTATATATATGATGTGTGTGTGTGTGTGTGTGTGTGTGTGTGTGTGTGTGTGTGTGTGTGTGTGTAACATTATTTCTCATACAGAGAAATCACACAAGATGCAGCAGTCGAGCGTGCACCAAGGAAGTCAGTGGCGCGAAGTAAGCTTCAAGAATGAATTGTGTTTTCATGAGCAGGAGTGTCCATAATATACTGATTTTTTTTTATAGGTCTATATTTAATGTGTGGGTATTTGTTTTCTATGTGTGTGCATTGTTTCAAGCATTGGACAAGATCAGAGTACTTCCTATATCGAATTTGTTTTTCGTTTAAGAAGAATTGGTAATAAGGTTTATCTGCAAGTTGGCAGGGTGCTGCCAATGGTACCAGAGGCCATGGGAACTTGTTTTCCATTGCCTACGTAGCCCTTAGTTGGCAACAAAGGTCAGCTTACCCTGAGTAACAGAAAAATCTGCATTGTGTGTGCATTTATAGAAGACACCTCAGTTAGTCAGTATGTCAGACAGAGAGAAAGAAGTAGGCCTAAGTGCCGAAGTCAGATCATCGGCATCAGAATTGGAAAGCCTCAATGCCGAATGGGAACACCGCTTCAAAAGCTTACTTGTGAAGCTACACAAGATCATGTCTGAGCTGTCGTCTTAAGTTTCCTCAGCCATTAAGGCCATTAACCCACACGAAGAAAAATAAAGGTTGGTGCCAGAAGAAAAAACAAGGCAAAAGACTTAAACGCGACTTTTGGTCCGTTGATAGTTCCAAGTTTAAATTCGATTGGATTTGTGGATGGATCAGATATGATGACGTTCTTTCCATTGTTTTGGTGATGAGGATGAAGCTCATTAAAGAGTTGATTATGGCGAGATTGATGTATGAACGGTGAGGCCAAAACGTTTCAACAAGTGCAAATTGTCAACAAGTCAAAATCGAAGATTATCTGAAAAACATCACAGACTCAAGAATCTTATATCTTCAGAAAAACAAGTATACTCTTCTCAGTTCTTGATGCCACGTCATGAATCTCTCTTTTCTCTCACATCTACTCTCTTGATCGCGAAAGCAAGCCTCTGCTTCCAACACAATCACTACGACTTCCTTCGATATATTCTTTTTCTGCAATTTTTTTCTGAAAAAGTCCATAACATTCGCTCCATAACTGGATCAGAACTCTTTACCGAGCCTGCAAGATCCTTTGATCCGCCAAATTCTCTGGCACTCCTCTCCTTCATTCGTACATCCGGATCGTGAGAAAAAAATCAAGAACAATTCTGAAAACAAATTTCTTTAAATCATGTGATCTTGATCCCTACCTGCTTCTCTTTTCACACAGTGCCTACCACAACTTATACCCACAATCACGAAAACAGTGAACTCATCTCTTGTTCTTCAGGATATGTTCCATCAGCTCTCAAAACTATAGTCCACATCCTCTACCAAAAGCATGACTTGACCCTACCATTCTGAGAATTGTAGTCCTGTTTACCAATCTACCTTTTATTCTAAGTCCTTAGAAAAAGTAGTTCTCAAACAGTCTCATACAACCACCTTCTTCCAACAATCTCTTCCTAGTTTTCAGTCGCCTACCGTCGTCACCACAATAGCACTGAAACCACTAGTACACACTTTTTAAAACACTCGCTCTACTAGCCTCTGACTCAGGGAAATCTCCTTCTCACTCTACTCGAACTATCTGCAGACCTTTGAGACTATTGACCAACTCATTTTCATTTCAAACCGTCTTCAAAATGTTCGTGTACTGGCACATCCCAACCTGGTTTATTCCAACCTCACTGACCGATTTCAGACAGTTGCCAGTAAACAAGATATCAATCCAATACCTGCCAAACTGATTGACGAGTCCCACAGGGATCATTCTAGCCCTGTTCTGATCTACTCTTTACACTGCCCACTGTCACATATAATAAAACGACATCAATCTACCATCATTTTTATGCAGATGACTCTCAAATAAAGCAGCGTTACTCCTGCAAATCTGCCTTATCTCCTGGCAAATATGGCCATACCTGCTTGATAGATATTCAAATTGGATGACAAAAGACAAAATTACAGCTAAATGCAGATAAAACAGAAGCCGTCATCTTTGTTAGGGACCCAAAACAAACTCTTATCCATACAACAGCTGCAATAGAACATAGGCAATGCCTATCAGTCCCTCTAATCCACTAGCTTGAAGTACTATGTTTGTTATCGACAACTCACTCTCTATGCAAAAATCATAAACCAGACCTGTCAGTCGTGCTACAACAGTTACGCTATTAGTGCCATTCGAAAGTACCTGTCCACCGATGCATAGCCCAAACTTGTCAATCTCTCATTCTTTCACGTCTGGAACTATTGCAAATTCCATCACGCTTCGGTCTGCCAGCATCATCATATCCACATCCTTCAACGTCATACAAACTCGCAGCTCAGACTGTTCTCAGAAGAAAAAATCGGCAGCACATTTACCCCCCTCATGCGATCTCTTCCACTGGCTGCCTGTGCCAAGAGAGTAGAATTAAAGATCAGTTACCCTCTGTTACAAATGTCTCCACAAAACTCACCCTCCTACCTCTGTGAATGCTTAGCCTGTTACGCTCCTTCACCGTTCGCCATCCCTCTGCTGCCGATACCTTGTTCCTAGGCGATACCTAGATTCAACCAATCCACCCCTGCCCCTGCTCTTCTCTATTTCGGGTCCACGACCTGAATAGCTCCCTCTCTCTCTTCGCCAGAGCCTAGCTATGACACTTTTAGATTCAAGCCTCAAGATCCCCCCCACCTGACATATGCTTATTTCAGACCTAATGATGCTCCTCTCTCCTCTCCAGAATCCTATTTCTATATCAGAACTTTACCACTCAACAATTATCACTATCCATAATAGATCTATCCACCCTGCTATAATATCATGACACTGTCCCACCCTTCACTAACCATGTCCTACACCCGCTAAAGTATATGACCTGTGTGTGTGTGTGTGTGGTGTGTGTGTGTGTGTGTGTGTGTGTGTGTGTGTGTGCTTTTTGAAAAGCATTTGACTATTTGCAATTTATTTCATAGATTTGGTCTGCAGCGTACCATGTTTGTAATATCTGTTTGAACTATTGATTATTTGTTATTGGTTGTATGACTGTGTAAGATTAAGTCGAATGCAATCGCTTTGATTTGTCTTTGCAAGATATAGCGCTATATAAGTTCCATTTATTTTTTTTATTATTATTATTATTATATCTCAATAGAGAAATTATGAGCGGCATTTTAAGATTACACAACACGCTTTCAACAATATATATATAAAAATAAAATACACAACATAAAAGTTGACAGCACTTGATGTGTGTGTGTGTGTGTGTGTCTCTCTCTCTCTCTCTCTCTCTCTCACCCACACACAACACATGAACCCGCACGCGCACGCGCACGCACACACAACACACACACACACACACACACATGCACCCGGGACACATATCGAGGCAACAATAACAGTGTTAAAAGTGACAAAGCAAAACTAGAACATAATTGAAATTTTTAAAATGTCTTATAAAATATCTTATCAGCGCCAACAAACATCATACATATATTAATAACAGCGTGGAGAAATTTTCATAAAAATGTAAATCACAATAGAATGTGTCATTAAATCATCACCCTTTTCTTCATGGCACCACACTCATTTAATACATTGGTTAAAAGACACTTTCTGTCAAAAAGTATGTGTGGCTTTTCTTTCTGTAAGACATGTTCAGGGATTTCAGGATGAGCCCTTTGAAAACGCGCTCTCTCTCCTCGCTCTCATCTCTCATCTCACTCTCTCTCATCCTCTCTCTCTCCTCTCATCTCCTACCTCTCCTCTCTCTCTCTCTCATCTCTCTCTCTCTCTTTCCAAAATATATGAATTATGGGACTTACTTAATCCACAATAGAAAAAATACATACATATGCTATCAAAAGTTTCTTAAATGTCCCAATCCATTCGTCAAATACTACTAATGGAGAAACGGGAGAATATCCTTTAAACATCAGAACGTCAGTTAAGTATTTAAATACTGGCTAAAACTACTGAAACTTCCAGGTCACGTTTATGTAGCAGTCTTATGACATGATGGTTATACAAATGGAGCTGGGTAAGAAGAATTGGCAAAATCAGTTAAAAAGTTTTTATCAGAACATGTTTTGGAATCGTGTGTTGTCTCAGGAAGTAGGTAGCGAGCATGGGTTTATTTCTGAATTGAAAGACAGACTCATTTGTTCATTTAAACAAAATTGGCACTCGGACATGGAAAGTAAAGATAAATACTGCTGGTTTTTTTCGTTTAAGTGTGCTTTTCAAGCTGAAAAGTATCTTTCGAATAGTCACTGACAAATGGCAATCGACTAATTTATGCAAGATTTCGACTAAGAACCACTCGGCTTCAATGCAAACAAAGATGGTTTCAACCTGAGACTCCACACAGTTCTCCATGCCCTATGAGTGGTCATATCTTGATGATGAAGTGCATTTCCTGTTTCATTGTCAATCATATGTTTCCATACGTGAAAACTGTGGTGTTCTCAATCTAGAAGCTTTCCGAAGGCAAGATATTTTTTCTATCTTATCGTCCGATGATGATATTGTGATCAAATCGGTTGCAAAGTTTATTGCGAAGCACTGAAATTAAGACAATTACAGCTAAGTTCCAATTAGCTTAACATTTGTGACTAAACTAAAGTAACATTTATATTATGATAAACTCCAGCATTTTGTGAAACACATAAAGAAACATTTATAATTACGCTGTAGTCTCCAGCAAGAATATTTTTTGAAAATTTCACATACAAAGTCAATGGACTGGTCTATTATAGCATTCTAGAATGTTCTTTTCATTATTTTAGTTATGCTTATTGGTTCTTATTGTTCATCCTTGTTATTACTTTGTGTCATTTTGAAACTGAGTTTACGTCACAGCTTAAAGTCGTAATCCGTTCATAAGAGCTCATTTTTGGTTTTTTGGTTTTCATTACGTTAAATGCATCATGTGATTTTTCTTGTATTTATTTGTATTTACAAAAGAAAGTCGTGTATAACCCCCCTTGTCAATAGGCCTCTTTGGGCAATGACAATAAATTGGTCAAAGCGTCAAAGCGTCAAAGCGTCTCTCTCTTTCCCCTCTCTTTCCCCCTTCTCCCCCATCCCTCCCTCTCTCTCCCTTGTTCAGAGGCATGCATATGCATCCACTGTTGTATAATGGTTCTTGTTTTCACATGGAAATGTATTTTGTAAAAAGTTCAACTATGGTTAAGAAACTGAATGGACATGGCAATAAAGCTACTTCTGGTTCTGTTTGTTTTCGTTTGGGGCACCTGGTATCTTCTGCCAGGCGGCAGCAATGCATAATGTGAAAGTATGTGTGTTTTATCAGTGGAAATGTCTTTGGCTTTTCTAGTGATCTGATTTCCATAGAATACACTTGAAGCCTTTTGCTTTTCACCAGCACCTTTACTACACACTGTCACCACTCTATTCAGTAGGCTCTTGTTTTTCACACTCAAACTTCCAAACCAGCATAAAGTATGTTCTTTCGAGCCAGAAGGCCCATAGAGCCGGAGCTTATCCCGGTTTCTGTAGCGTTAAGCAAACTGATGGTTTTTCACCACCCCTGTGACAGGACGCTAGTCTGTCGCCAGATACTTCCCCAGCAGAGCTGGTACCCACTTGTACACCTGGGTGGAGTGAGGAAAATAGGAGTAAAGTGTCTTTCCCAAGGACACAACACCGAGCCGAGCGGGGATCGAACCCGCGACCTCTGGATCACGAGTTGACCGCCTAAACCACTCGACCACGGTGCCTAACCAGCATAAAAACCCCTGCGATAAGATTGGCTCTACAAAGCTGCGATAAAATAGGCACAGCATATCCTTTTTAACATTTAGTGACTGTAATTTCTTAAGGGAGTATATTTTTGACTTACATTTTTTAATGAATAAAAGCAGTGTTCGCATTAATACTTAAATTACTATACAAAATCGTATCAAGATAATTGTACTCTTGTACTCTCTCTACCTTTGTTCCTGTGAAAATCAGTCAACATTTCTTTCGTTTTGCTGATATTTAGATCAAGATAGTTGTTTTTACACCAGTCATAAAATCTTTGCACTTCATTAAAATAAACACTGTCTGAATTGGATAAATCAAGAATAGCAGAGTCGTCTGAATATTTAATAACGGGCGTAACTAAACTACCAGTACAGTCGTTGGCACATAGTGTAAAAGTACAGGAGGTAAGACAGTGCCTTGTGGTTGTTGTTGTTGTCTTCAATTTAATGTCTGTTCACTCTTAGTGATATTAGACGAGGGATGTGGAAAATGAAGAGGAAGTTAAAACTGAGAAGGGAATGGAAAGAGAAAAGAATGATTAGGTAACATGTGTGTTGATATTTTCATGCAACTAAAAAAATAAAAAAAGGGGGGGGGGGATCTTAAACATGAGTAAAAATTTAAATTCCAACAAATTGTTAACATGAA
Source organism: Rapana venosa (assembly GCA_028751875.1). Classification (NCBI taxonomy): domain Eukaryota; kingdom Metazoa; phylum Mollusca; class Gastropoda; order Neogastropoda; family Muricidae; genus Rapana; species Rapana venosa. The sequence continues at coordinate 50,384,513 of CM054154.1, forward strand.
ATAACTATAAAGTAACTACAACAATACTCTAATCGGCTTGTGCAATAGACATTTAACAATGGCAAAGGCTAATTTTGGATTTTAAATACGTTTCCACAGACTGCTCACAAAATGTGAGTAAAAAAGGTTTTACAATGGACACTCAAATATGATGTGAGTGTTTGAAATATGTTCCCCACAGAGGCACCTGACATTTTTACAAAAATTTTGTTATAAATGCATTTAATTTTATTCTAAAATATAGTGTATTAACTCTTCTCGTAGTTGCGATACTTAAATGTGTTGAGAAGGATAACATGAAATAAGGCCATTAGTCTGGCAACTCTTTAAAGAATCGTTCCTTGAGTTGATCTGATTCTCTCCACTTACTACCACGATGTTTGTTCTAACAAACGGTATCCCTCCTGTCGAGATAATGGAACATGCAGTTCTGTCGATTCCAAATGATGTCTTGCCCCCTTTTTTGCAGCTCTGTCAGCCCACTCATTTGAAAAAACTCCAACGTGCGAAGGTACCCAACAAAAGGAGACAGGAAAACCTCTTAAACTTAAAAGGTGTATGACATATTTAATTTCAAAAATGATTCTAGATACTTTCTTGGAATTTGGGGATTTGATAGCATACAGTACCGACTTGGAGTCTACACAAAGTAAGATAGGAATGATGGGAATACAAAATCAAGAATAAGTTAAGAGCCATAAGAATTGCAACAAGTTCAGCTGTAAAATATTGAATGATGTTTACCAAGATAGTATGATTTCTCTGTTTTTTAGAGCTGGTATGACGAATGCTGAACCAGCTTCATTATTTTCTAAAACTGACCCATCTGTATATACTTTTAAATTGTCAGAATACGTATTTTCAATATGTGATTGGATATCTGCAACCATGATATTTTGGTTTTCGTTCTTTCTTCATTAGTACATTCTATATCAAAATTATGCTTTATTTATTTCCCACGAAGGACATGGCACAACTTCTTTCTGCATTTCATAATTCATAATGATTAAGTTCAGACTTTTGAAAAAGGTCTGATACATAAGTACCAATAGGCGTTAAACACGAAATATGTCTAGCCCTTTTAGGATAATTTGTTTTTGCTTCGACTTCTATTTCACTAGAAACAAAGTTTTCATTTGTTGTGCTGCGTAAAACATATCTGGCACATGAAAGTTGTCGGTATTCAGCTAGGGGAAGTTCCCCAATTTCATTATAAGTTGCTACGGTGGAGGTGTGGAATGGTACACCGAGTGCAAGTTTATATGCTTTACAGTCTACACTTTGGAGTTTTTTCAATAAATAATTAGGAGCACTAAAAAAGACTTCTTGTCCATAAGACAGCTTGGACCGTACAAGTGACGTAGCTAAGCATTTCAGAGTGACCATATCTTGTCCCCAAGACTGTCTGGTAACCATTTTAAGAAAATTAATACATTTTCTCGCTTTTGTTAAAATGTATCCAATATGAGCATTCCAAGTCAATTTTGATGTAAGTAAGATGCCTAAAAATTTGACAGTATTTGTGTACTGAATTAGCTCCCCTCCAATCCTAAACTGTGGTAGTGTATCTGGATCACTGCCATTGTTAAAAAGCATAATGTGCGTTTTTTCTGTGGAAAATGTAGTGCCTTGTGGTGCACCAGTGGAAGTACCTCTTTGAGAGGAGTTATTCCCCCCAAATCAAACACACTGGGATGAATAAATATTTTAAAAGTGTTGATTATGACCTCACAACATGTCAAAGAAACATGATAGAGTTTCACTGTGGGCAAGGCAAGATTGCCTACATATACGATGGGAAGCTGTATGTCAGAGACAGTCAGTCACCCAACTTGGCCACTACCAGCAACAATGCAGACTTCCCGCAGTCTTACCACTGGCAGGAAGAGGCTGGCAGAAATAGTCAGCGTCCCAGTGATCGCCAGGATGGAAGGAGGTCTCTGTCACGCTACAGTGAGCAGCCTCGAAGACGTCACTCTGCAGCCAGACAGGGCAGCTTTGGAGCAGCAGACAGGCAGCACTTCAGGAGACCAGAGCAGCCCCATCACTCCAGGCCTATGAGATATGCAGATGAATCTGAGGGAAGGGAAGCAAGGAATCTCCCCACCATCAATCAAAGACCGGAGGGCAGAGACAGGATGACCCACCGCCACCAGGACTACGAGGAAAAGACAAGTGTGCCTGTCACCCCCGGTACACGTCTGTACAGTGACGTGACCAGATCTGGTCAAACCAGTGGACAGACTGCTAGCAAGCACAATAGGGTGGTGATGGTCAAAAACAGTGGTCTAAACCCCAGGGATGTTGGTAGCTTCAAATCTAGTAGATACCGGGGTAAAACACCTGAGCAATCTCTGCAGGTCATCAGGCAGTCAGTGGCACCTACTGAGCAGGAGGATGAGCACAACACTCTTGACCACAATGACAAACAGCAAGACAAGACAGTGACTGACTTTTCACAACCAGATGTCACACATAATGTGGACACTGACAATGATGACATTACTGATGACAAAGAAGATGACAACAAATCGGACAGACAGGATGAAGACAAGTCAGCCACAGGTGTTGTGAGGATGAGATACCAGAACAAATTACAACATTGGCCTCATGTAATATGACAAGGGTCAACAGAGATTTGCAACGAGAATACAATAACTTACAGTCAAAGTCAAGAGATAACTGACACAAGCAAACAACAAAATACCGAAAAAACAGACTCGGAAGACAACTTAGGCCATTGTGACCTGACAGATGAGACTGTTCAAAAAGTAACAGAGAAAGCAACAGTTGACAAAATGACAAGTGGACATGACTCAGGACACAATGATATCATGGTTGATGATTTTAACAGGTCTGACAGAGTGGGGGATCCAGCACAAGGGACTCCACCTTCTTCCCATGATCTGCGTCCAAGGCGGACTGCATCCAGCTCACGGGTCACCTACCAGAGTCAGAGCAAAACTGCAGTAAGACATAAAAGTCAAAGCAGTATTACTGACTCATTCAGAAAAGACTCTAGGAAGCAACTAGGGGATCAGCATCAACCCCAGCCTCCTAGATGCCAGTCTGGGAAGAATGGTGCCCCACACACCAACAAATAGGAAAACGGCCAGGCCACAATACAAGGTAGCAAGTCCCCGGTATCAGAATCTGAAATGTTGACAAATTCTCATGTACATAGTGTAAATACGCAATCTATTAAATTTCTCAACTATAATGTTAATGGCCTTTTGCTAAAGTTAGAAAACGCTGAATTTAATCATTTTCTAGGGTGTTACGGAAACTTTCACAGCCTTTTCTTCCAATCTGCTTTGTTTGATGACTTTTTGATATTCACTTCCAAAGCAGAAAAGTTATCCCATCAAAGAAGATACTCTGGTGAAGTAATTGTACTGATTAGAACATTTTTTGCTGATTTTGTTACATGCATGCAGGTAGAATAAGAAAATACAGTAGTTTTACAAAAAGACACCTCTTTTCTACAGATAAAAACATAATGATAATTTATTCATAATCCCATCTTAGATTCTTTGCAGTGGAAGTGACAACAATTGAATTACTAGACCAATGCTTGGCAGACATATATGAACAATATGGTGATTTTTTTTTCATTCTGCTAAGTGGAGATTTTAATGCAAGAACTGCAATGGAAAATTAAAGCTTTAATGGGGATAGCAGTGATTTTGAAGAAATGTCAATTTCTGACTACAATCATCATCCAAGGAATTCTAAAGATGATAACATGAACAACTTTGGGGAACAACCAATTGAACTGATGAGATTTCTGCAGAAATGCTAAAAAAAATGGTGTTTCAAAAGTAAATGTATTTCTGGTTAAGCTATTGAATGGAACTTTTGACCAAGGCATATACCCACAAGAATGGTCTAAAGCCGTAATTATTCCTCAGCATAAGAAAGGAGATCCTGATGATATTGATAACTAGGGAGGGGTATCTCTTTTAAGTATAGTATGTAAATGTTTCACAACCATTTTGAATACTTGACTGTATGACTGGTTAGAAAGCAATAACCTTATTTCAGAATGTGAGGCAGGTTTTCGTCAAACATATTCTACAGTTGAGCAGATATTTACTTTGTATGCCACTATTCAGAGCTATGTGAATAATAACCACCAAAAAATGGTTTATGAAATATAAATGTCTGCTTTTTTAGAGAGTTAGAAATGTCTGTTTTTGTGATAGTGTTTTCTGCCTGCACCTCTCCTGTTTATCTTCATGTATGTTTGAACTGCTGTCACATCAACCAGTATGAAAGAAAGTACATGGAGTTTGGAGTCAAAAAAAAGCTTGTTTAAAGCTCATTTTAAAGAGTCCTTCGCTTGTCTTTTTTGGGGGGACAATTCACTGTGCAAGAGGATGTGTGAAAGATACAAGGGTAATTTATGGCTGAACACCCTTATATAGCAGCAAGCCGCTAGTGCTGCCTTTCCTTTTGCCCCATTTATTTATATCCATGCACTGCCAGCTAGGGGTCATGAACTTTGACTGGGGAACTAAACAGTAGCAATGAGAAGCAGTGGGGGATACTTAGGACAACATGAAAAATGGTTCTTTGATAATAAGACGTTAGAGGTAGTTAACAGTTATTGCTATTTGGGATTTAATTTTACATCTATGAAAGTGCAAAGAGAGGTACATCATATTTTGTTACTAAAGGCAAAACAGCACTTACACAGCTTAACAAAGTTTTTTTTCCAGATTTGCAAGGAAATAACAGTAAATACATTCTTCAAAATCTATTTTTCATGCAACCAACAGAAGAAATAAGATAATTTAAATTGATCCTTATATTGATGAATAATACATTCAAAAGATGGTGGATTATGATGTACGTGAATTTTTTGTGATGAATTTTCAAGATATCGCTAATGAAATTTCCTTGTGTTATTTTTGCTGCTACATTATTTCATGTGAGTCGGGTCAGGGGTTTCTCCTGCTACTGGTAACCATGTAAACCAGTACTACCTGTTCCATGTGGGGGAGCCAACCCCGACCCAAAAAATCAGCCAGGAGAGGGCAGACTCCACCTAGCTGTAATCGCCTCAGACACACTGTATGTGACGAAGAAAATACCAATGACCATACCAGATGGTCTGCTCTTCCACTGCGCACATCTCTACCATCATCCCAGTCCTCTTTCTCTGATAGTCACCCTCACTCACCACTGTCATCTTCAACCTCTCTGCCTCCCTCAAACCTTCTTCATGTCTGTTTACTTAATGCCCAATCTGTTTGCCCTGATGGTAAAGCCGACCTTATTTCCGATTTCATATCTGAACAGAACATCGATATTATCTTTCTCACAGAAACCTGGCTTAACCTACAAGGTCATGAACCAAAAATAAAAGAGCTGACTCCACCTGGCTACAAAACTGTTTCTTTCCCTCGACCCTCCCGTGGAGGTGGCATTGCCATCATCTACAAAGACACACTGCATTCAGCTCTTTCTTTCTGCCACTCCCTACCTTTCTCACCTGAATCTTTTGAAGTTTGTGAACTCAACCTCACCTTACCCGGCCATTCTATTGCTTTCTGCTGTCTTTACCGCCCACCTCCTAGCCGTAAGAACAACCTGACATCTTCAGTTTTCCATCAAGAATTCCAATCTCTCCTCGATCACTACAGCTTCTCCCCCAAGAAGCTCATAATTCTTGGTGACTTCAACTTCCACTTCGACAACCATTCCTCTTCTGATGTCAAACGTCTTTCTCTTTTTTATCAAACCACTCTCTGCCCAGCTAGTAAACGAAGCAACACATAGATCGGTCATATCTTAGACTGGCTCATTACGATGTTTCACATGATTTGTCACCTCTGTCTCCGTCACTGCCCAACTGCTTTCGATCTTTCCGCTATTCTTTTCATCCTAATATCGCAAAACCTATCAGAAAAAAGAAGTGTATCACCCGTCGAAACCTCAAGGCCATAGACATAATACGTTTCTTCAAAAGCTGTTTGAACGCCTGTCACAAATCCCTGACCTTACTGACCCCTCAAAACACTAAAACACTGTTCTCAGCCAACTGCTTGATGAGCACGGCACTCCCACAAACCCAAATTTTCTTCCCGATTGGCCCTTTGCCCCATGGAAACAACCATGATATCTTGGTGGCAAAGCGCAAACGCCGACAACAGAACGGGCCAATGGCGAAAAACTAAAACTGAAATAACAAACAGCCTTTTTCGAAAACAAATCAAAAAGTCAAAACCTTAATCCATTCAGCAAAGACAAACTACTACTAGCTCCAGTTCTTGATTCACGTCATGAATTCCTTTTTCCCTCACCCCAACTTTCTTGGGATCTGCAAGACAAGTCCTCTGTACTATCCACAGTCATTTCTGAACTTCCTGATATATTTTCCTCGTTCTTCTCTGACAAAGTCCGTACCTTCGCTCCAACTGGATCAGCTCCTTTTCCAAACTGTACCTCCTGACCCTCCAATTTCACTGGCACTCCTCTCCTCTTTCAGCCAACAAGCGACAAAGAAATCGAACATTTTAAATGAAAATGACCATAAAATCATGCGATCTCGATCCTGTTACTGCTTCTCTTTTCCAAACAGGCCTTCCGAGTGTACCAACTATCACAAAAAATAGTAAACTCATCTCTCTTTCAGGAACGTTTCCATCAGCCTTAAAACTGCAATTATACACCTCTACTCAAAAAGCACGACCTGACCAAACATTTTGAAGAATTCCGGCTGTTTCTACCTCCTTTCATCTAAAGGCCCTTTGAAAAAGTCGTTCTGAAACAACTCAATAGCCATCTTCATTAAATAGTCTCCTTCCCGCATTTCAGCTCTATCGCGTCAACCACAGCACTGAAACACCTAGTCCACACCTTAAACTGCTTCTACACGCTTTGATCAGGGGAAATCTCTTTCTCATTTCTTCTCGATATCTGCAGAAATTTACACTAAGATCACCTCTATTCTCGCCCGTCCCCAAAAACGTTCGGTATTAAAGGGGCAGCCATTCCCGGGTTTCGCTCTTACCTCAAGACGATTCCAGACAGTTGCAATAAACAAGATTCAATCAATCCTGCCAAACTGGATGCGGAGCCCCGCAGGACCCGCTGGCCCTGTTCTTTTCACTCTCTACCTTGCCCCACTGTCACATATATAACCGTCACCAGATCAACCCATCATTTCCCTCGGTAGACTTCAGATCAACAGTGTACTCTGGAAAACTGCCTCCCCTCTTGACAAATATGTCACACTGCCTCCAAGATTTTCAGAACTGGATGTTTACAAAACAAATTACAGCTAAACGCAGATAAAACGGAAGCCATGTTGTAGGAACCAAACACAAACCTCGTCCATGACAACAGCTTCTCATAGGTTTGGCAATATAACAGTTCCTCTATCCACCACAGTCAAGTATCTTGGCGTTGTTAATCGAAAACCCACGCTTCATGCAAAAATTCATCCCCCAGACCTGTCGCCCATGCTACATCAATTACGGGCGTTTTAGTGCAATTCTAAAAGTACCGGGTCCCTGGTGCAACATCCAAACTTGTCACATCTCTCATTCTTTCACGTCTGGACTATTGCAATTCTCTTTTGGCTGGTCTGCCAGCATCATCTATCTACTCCCTTCAACAAATTTCCCAAACTCTGCTGCTCGATTTGTTCTCAAAAGAAAAAATCTGAGCATACAACTCCTCTCTTGCGATCTCCCACTGGTTGCCTGGCCACTGAGAGCCCAATTTACAAGATCTGCCCTCTGTTACAAATGTCTCCATAAAAACAGCACCTTCCTACCTCTGTGAATGTCTTCACCTGTACACCCCTTCTCTTTCCCCCCGCTCTGCTGCAGATACCCTGTGCTTACAAATACCTAGATTCAACCAGTCCACCGTGGCCGTCGCTCTTTCTCTGTTTCTGGTCCAGCGATCTGGAATGACCTCCCTCTCCCCTTCGCGAAAAGCCTACTTACAACACTTTTAATCAGCCTCAAGACATACCTATTTCAAACCAAAAACCTCCCCTACAGTTTCATCTCATAATTATTGTCCTTGCCTTCAGTGGCCTAAATTTTTCTTCACCCCGGGTGAATATATAACCTGTGTGTGTGTTTGTGTGTGTGTGTGGTGTGGTGTGTGGTGTGTGTGTGTGTGTGTGTGTGTGTGTGCGTGCGTGCGCGCGTGTGCGCGCGTGTGTTTGTGTGTATTTGAACTTTTTTAAACTATTAATCATTGTTGGTTGCATGTGTAGGAGTGGAATGGATGCAAGCGCTTTGGTTTGTTGTTTTTTACAAGATATAGCGCTATATAAATTCCATTTATTATTATTATTATTGGTTGTCGCCTGGATCAAGGACAGCGCCTTCTGTCTCCCATCAGGGCAGAGGTGAAAAGTATGCTACTGGTGGTTTGGAAGACAATATGTTACTACTGCAACATGTAACATCACAACACTTCCCCAACTAGGGAAACTACAAGAACTTACCCATGAACGAAGAACATAGTGGGTCTAGGTGAAGTCAGATGGAAGAATGTTGGTGAACATCTCACCGACGATGGACATGTACTCTACTACAGTCGTGAATTCGAAAAGCACACCAATGGGGTAGGCTTCCTTGTCAACAAGAACATAAAAAACTCAGTGCTCGGGTGCTGCCCAGTAACCAGTAGACTTATAACCATCCGCCTCAGAGCAGCCCCTTTCAACATCACAGTGGTACAAGCTTATGCACCAACATCAGAACATGATGATGAAGTAGTAGAGGAATTTTACATGCAACTCCAGGGCAACATCCACAAAGCAAGAAAGATATCCTGATTATCCAGGGAGACTGGAATGCTAAGGTGGGCACTGATGCACTGAAAGACTGGAGCAAATTCTGTGGACCTTCCTGTAATTGCGATACCAACGAGAGAGGACACTGACTACTGGAATTTGCCAGCTACAACGTCATGGTGCTTGCAAACACCCTTGGGGAACACAAGGCATCCCGATGGTGGGTGTGGCATGCACCTAATGGAACCCATCACAACCAGATCAACTATATACTGGTACAAAACCAGTTCAGATCTGGTATCAACAGAGCTGAGATGAGGACATTTCCAGGTGCAGACGTGGGCAGTGACCATGACCTGGTGCTCCTGAACTTCAGAATCCTGTTGAAAAAGATCAGCAAGCCAAAGAACATCAGGCTAAAATTCAACCTATAGGGATTGAGGGACCTCACCATCACAGAATCCTTATAAGCAAAAATAGGCGGAAAATTTGCTGCACTGCTTGTGCTCAATAAAGTTGCAGAGACAATACCAACAGCCTCAATGAAGTGTGGACAGAAACAGCAAACTACTTGGCAAGTTTCGTAGAAAAAACAACAGTGGATCACATATAAAATCCTGGATATGATTGTGAGAAAAACGAAGTGAACTGAAGAGTGTCGAGTATACAACAGGAGCAGGGGAATTGAGAGATCAGCAAAAAGATCAAGAAAGACATGAAAAAGGCCAAAGAAGAATGGATTGAGAAACAATGTTCAGATATCGAAGAAAATTTGGCTAAGAACAACAGCAGAAGAGCCTGTCTAATTGTAAAAGAGCTCACACAGCAAAAGCTGGCAAGAATCAACAACATCAAAGACAAAGATGGGAATTGCCTCACAGAGGAAAAAAGATACTGTTAACAGATGGACAGAATACTGTTCAAAGCTCTACAACCATCAGACACAAGGTGACCCCAGTGTACTTACAAGTCAGGACTCGTCAGAGGATGATGACTTCCCTATCCTTCGTGAAGAAGTTGAGGCAGCAATCAAATCACTGAAAAATGGGAAAGCTGCAGACATTGACAACATCCCAGCAGAGCTTATCAAACACAAGAAGACAACAGTGTTAGATGTACTCACAACAAGATCTCCAGACTGGAGAGTGGCCAACAGCTTGGACCCAATCACTCATCATTATGCTTCCCAAGAAAGGCAATACAGTCGGCCCGGTTATAAGGAGCTCGGTTATAAGGTACCTCGGTTATAAGGAGCAAAAAAAAAATTCCCGATTTACTTTGTTCTTTGTTATGACTTGCGAAAACTCGGTTATAAGGAGCTCGGTTATACGATACCTCGTTTTAAGGAGTGAAAAATATTGCCCCAAATCGACCCTGAGCCCGGGTTTTTAAGGAGTGCCGACTGCACCAGCTTGAAACCGAAAGTAGGTTGAGTTATTTCATAAGGCCTTTTTCTTTCGCGAAACTCAATTCCGTTCGTCTCCAAGATGTCGGAAAAAAGAACAGCGGCGAAATTTGGAAAAAGAGAAAGCAAGCAAACGAAAGAAAGAGAGATGAAGGAAAAATGCGAAGGGGAGAATGCACGGAAAAAAGGATGAAGAGACAACATGACAAGAGAAACAGAAGGGCGGAAAACGTAAAAAGACAGATTCGGACCCTCAGGAGGGAAGGGTGGGTGGTTTGAAAGAAAGGGAGAAGGGAATGAACAGGGAAAAAAAAGATGAAATTTAGATCCGAGAGAAGATATTTCACTGAAAGAGAGGAAAAGAGAAGCATGCAAACGCCGATTAAAAAGAGAAGGATGGGAAAAAAGACGTAGGCAGAGGTGGAGAAAAAGCTTTGCGCAGTGAATACGGAGGAGTAGGGGGGATGAGTAGAGAAGAGTGGGGGGGTGGATGGAGTCGACCCCCAGAGGAAGAAACAGGAAAGAGAAAATAAGGTGAAAGAGTGCAAGGAAGGAGAGAAGATGACAATGGAAATGAAGCGAGAAAAGAACTGATGATGCATACAGGGGCATAGAAATCACCAAGGTACAAAATCCTGAGCCAGATCGATTCCACCGACAATAAAGAATGGCGAAAAGAGCAATGTAAAAGATTAGGCTTTCCCTATCCCAAATTTTCTACCCGACAGAGAAATCAAGCAACAGCTTCGCCCACCTATGAGGTGGACAAAATTGCTGGAGACGGAAATTGTCTCTACAGGGCACTTAGCTTTGAGCTTTGCGGGACACAGGACAACACGAGCGCCTGAAGGAGATGCTGCTAGATTTCATGCTTGAAAAACCAGGAAACATTTGCGGGATATGTTGGTGGTGACCTTGGGAGTTATCTGACGCAACATACAATGCAGGCCAGGGCATGGGGTCTGATGTTGAGATCTTTGCCGCCGCAACGCTCCTTCAGACAACCGTGGTTGTCTACACGGCCATCACCCCCTTTCTCCAGGAAATGGCTGACCCACAATCCGCTCTTCCAAATTTTCCACATGCCCTACACTTCGAGGAAAAGATTTATCTCCGAAACTTATGCGGACATTTTGAAAGAGTGTCAAGTATCCTTTGAGCTACGTCACCATATGTCACTGTTGAGGACCTTGACCTCGATCAATGCAAAGTGGACATGGACATACACAAACTGTATGTAGTCACAGCACCATATCAAAAGTTGCCAAAGTGCTCTTAGTTTGGTGTGTTTTTTTCATGAACGTTTACAAAATGTTATTTTTAGTTGGATCTATGTGATGTAAGCTACGTTACTACACAAAATGACTTTTTTCTTTCATTTCGTATCACATTTGATTCAGTCATAAAGCAGTACCATGCCAGAAAGATGTATCCAGTAGGTAAAGCCAATCAACATGACTGAATTCACCAAGTGAAGTGCCTATGGCCTCATAAAGGACTTATCGTTTCAACGATTAACATAATTCTGTACTTATTTCTACCATTTGTTTTACTTTCAGATTCAGGTTTTGTTGTTCTAAACGGGTTGTTTAGCGTCCTTTTTGCTTCTTTTTTTTGGTTACTACACTCGCTTTCAGTTTAACAAAGTGTGCGTTATATGTTTTTGTTTTGTTTTGTTTTGAATTTTAAAAAAAAAATGAATATAGCTGTTTGAGTAATTTTCATCAGATTGTTGTTTCATTGTACGAGCGAGAGAGAGAGAGAGAGAGAGAGAGAGAGAGAGAGAGAAGAGAGAGAGAGAGAGAGAGAGAGAGAGAGAGAGAGAGAGATGCTGATTCTGACACCGAAAAACGGCAAAAGTCCGGTTATAAGGTAGTTGGGCTTGGGTACTCCTTATATCCGAGAACTCTGTTATAAGGAACCTCGGTTATAAGGAGTAAAATTTTCGGTCCCCGAGCACTCCTTATAACCGAGTTTTACTGTATACAGCAATAACAGAACTATCAAACAATCAGCCTCCTAAGTCATGCCAGTAAAGTATTGTTAAAAGTCATCTTGAACAGACTAAAGCCACAGATAGAAGAGCTCATCGCCGAAGAACAGGCAGGCTTCCGCCCAAACAGAAGCACCACAGAACAAATATTCAACCTGCGAGTTCTGTGTGAGAAATACAGCCAGCACCAACAGAAGCTGTAGTACGTCTTCACTGACTTCAAAAAGGTGTTTGACCAGGTACAGCATGATGTATTATGGGCCACATTGAAAACGTACAACATGGGACAAAATATCATCCAGACCATCAAAGAGTTATACGCAAAAGCCACCAGCACAGTCCTTGTCAGGCACGGTTGGAGAATGGTTCCATACCTCAGTGGGAGTCCATCAAGGCTGTCTCCTATTGCCGACATTGTTCAATGTCTTCCTTGAGCGCATAATGACTGATGCATTAGAAGATAGCACTGGCACAGTCAGTATTGGAGGGAAGACAATCACCTCAGGTTTGACGATGACATCCATGGACTGGGAGGAAACGAACAGGAACTAGCCAACATAGTGTACCATGTGGACAAAACATCCTCCAGATACGGCATGGAGATCAGTGCCAAGAAGACAAAACTAGAAGTATTTGTAGAGTATTTAAAAGAGTCTAGTAAATGCAAACAGGTCAGACGGGTTCAACAAATGTAATAAAGCAAAAAAGGAATGTAGAAAGAAGCTCAGATGTTTAGAGCAACTCGAAAAGAAGCTGATAGGTTAATGTATGATACAGAGAGAAAACAGTATACTTATCTTCTGAAAACTAAAAAAAACGCACTTTCAGAAAACAAAAACTGAAGCACTGGCAAAAAGAAATTAGCAACGGGTCAAATTTTTTTAATGAGCTCAGAAAAATGGGCTGTGTAAACAAAGAGAAGGTAGTAAACAGTATCACTAGAGATGAGTGGTTGAAACCTTTTTTAAATGTTTTTCATGGGGATAGTGAAGAGTTAGAAAAGGACTTCAGCAGTGATACAGAACTCTCAGAGGAAATGGATCATGTTTTAAATACAGAAATATCAGAAGCAGAAGTTACTCAGGCAGTAAACAAACTTAAAGATAGAAAAGCCAGTGGAATAGATGATGTCTTAGCTGAAATGTTAAAATGTGGTGGTAATAATGTTATAATATTTCTAACAAAATTATTTAATGTTGTTTTTGATCAAGGAGTTTACCCACAGGTGTGGTCAAAGGCCATAATAATACCATTACATAAACAAGGAAATTCAAATGTTGTGCATATAACTACAGAGGAATCTCTCTCCTAAGCATAATATCTAAATGTTTACCTCAATTTTGAACAAGCTAGAAAATCAAAACTTAACATCAGAATGCCAAGCAGGATTTCGAAGAAAATATTCTACAGTTGACCAGATATTTACTTTATATGCTGTCATTCAGAACCACATGAGTAAAACAGGTAGAAAATTTTATGTTGCTTTTGTTGATTCTAGAAAAGGCTTTGACCCTGTTCAGCATGATAAACTATTGTGTTGTATTAAAAATAAAGGAGTAAAAGGCAAATTCTTTGCTTCACTTCAAGCTATATACAAGTCATTAAAATCATGTGTACGTGCAAATTTCAAATTAACCGAAATGTTTGACTGCCCTATTGGAGTACAGCAGGGCTGTGTCCTCAGCCCGACACTATTTTCATTGTTCATAAACCAGCTAGCTGACCTAATGAATGAAAACGGTAAACACGGGGTACAATTATTCCCAGATATCATGGAATTGTTTATTCTATTATTTGCAGATGATGTGGCATTGATATCAACAATACCAAGTAGTCTTCAGAGTCAGTAAAATATTTTATGAACATGTTGTGATAATATAAGATTAACCGTAAACATTGATAAAACAAAGGTCATGGTATTTAGAAAGGGGGGATTTGCGGGAAAACATGAGGTGGTTCTACGATAGTAATAGATAGAAAGTGGTTAATAGCTATTGTTATTTAGGATTTAAATTTACAAAGATGATCAGTGCTAAAAATGGTACACTGCATTTAACAACGAAAGGCAAAAAGGCACTAGTTCAGCTTAATAGAGTATTTAAAAAATATAAAGAAATGTCAGCAAACACTTACTTTAAAATCTTCGATACGAAAATACAACCAATATTGTTTTATCTGCAGAAATATGGGGAATAAGCAGGTTAGAACACAATGAAAAAGTGCACATGTGTGCATGTAAAAGGTTTTTAGGAGTGCCTACAAAGACATCAAATAAAATGGTATATGGGGATTTGGGTAGGTATCCACTCTATGTAAACTCATATGTTACCTACCTAAGAAATTGGTTTAGATTGTCAGAAATAAATACAGGACGGTTACCATATACACTGCTTCTCATCGCCTTCCTTTCGTTCCCCAGTCAAAGTTTATGACCCCCAGCTGGCAGGCATGGATATAAATAAACGGGGCAAAGGCACTTCGGCTGTAGCCCTGTTCAGCCCTAAGTTGCCATGTTTCTTTCACGCACCCTCTTGCACAGTAAATTGTCAAAAACAAAAGACCAGCAAAGCACTCTTTAAAATAAGCTTTAAACAAGCTTTCTTTTGACTCCAGACTCCATATACTTTCTTTCATACTGGTTGATGTGACAGCAGTTCAAACAGACATGAAGATAAACAGGAGAGGTGCAGGCCGAAACACAATCACAAAAAACAGACATTTTAAACTCTCTTTGTAAAATAAAATTTTAAAAAAGCAGGAATTTATAATATATAAATTATGAACACAGAGAAAATATTGAGCATGTCTTTATGCAGCCTAACCTTTTCATTTGGCTGCCAAATTGTCCCTGTTGGCACAGCGAGGCCATAAATAAACACACTGTAGCAGGCTACCACGTGCGCGCAGCGCCAGGAGAGGCAGGGTGATGCAGAGCTATCCTATCTGACTTCTCTATAAACACTACTGCATGGTCAGGCGTTAGCCTACAGCACGTACACAGTCCACTGACTCATCAGCCTTTAGCCGTATACTTGCTACAGCTGAAGGTTTGTTCATGAACAACAATGATGGGGAGATGATGATAAAAATAAAGATCCTGTTGAGAGAAGAAAAGGGTGGGTGAGAATGGAGATGGGAGAGAGATGAAGATGTAACGAAAAATTTTGTTCACAGAGCTTCTGGAAAAAAGGTAGGAGAATGAACCAAGAAGGCAGAAAACAAAGGAGAAGGAAATAACAGGAAAATAATCAAGGCAGAAGCAAAGAGAGGGACAGAAAAGAGGACATTTCTAGCAAAGAACTTCCAGTAGGTGGGGATAATATTTATACTGAAAGCTCCCCCCCCCCCCCCCCCCCCTTCCCAATCCCTGCCAGAGAAACACTGCTATCCTAGTTACCTTAAGGCTAGAACCAAGCTGGTCACTGCCAAGTACAAAGCTAGCTGGTGCTGGTGGTCAACAAACCAGATAGGCCTGATGCACAAAGGGCACAGGTGACTACAATTTCCCAAAGCACAATGTATCTAGACACACACACACACATCTTTTACTTAAAAAATCACAGTAATCCAAAGAAATCTGCAGCATACAGAGATGTGAAAGATAGCACAAATTGTAGCATCCAACACTGTAAATACAGATGACAAAGAGGAGGGCCCAGCCCCTAACGGAAAGCCCACTGTGCACCAGTCGCAGTGGTTAACGCCTTGGGTTACGGACTGGAAGGTCGCGCGTTCGATTCCCATAAGAGTCATAGGGATTTTTCGGACTCCGGCCGGCTCCTACCCAGAGTGAGTGTGCTGTGGGCTCAGTGGGAAGACTGGGACCATACAGTCGAGCTTCATCTACTTAACGGATGCGAGTTTGAGAAAGTTGCTCAAATTACCTAACCAGCACTGCAGGGTGTCTGTATCTCTCGGCCTGGTTGACGCCTGGATATATTATGATAGTAAGCGTAGAGTACTGCCATGTCAAGTAGTCTCTAAGCATATGCACTTCCACAGCAACATCATTATGTCATTAGAAAATAATCCTATATGTGAAGGAAGCCAGCAAAAGGAAACATGAATTCCTCTTAAACGCAGATGATTTATAAGTATTTGATATTTAGTATACGTTTAGTAGATTGCTTACAAGTTATAGACTTTAAGGCATATAAAACTGATTTTGAATCCACACAAAGTAATATGTGAAAGAAACAGTATGGATGATCTAAAATGAAATTCAAAGCCATGACAATAGCGATCAGTTCAGCTGTAAAAACAGATCGATTTTTACCAACATAATACGACTTTTCTATTTTTAGTGCTGGTATGACGAATGCTGAACCTGCTTGATAATTATCTAAAGTGAGCCAACTGTATAAATTTTAAGACAATGAGAGTAATTATGCTGTACATGTGAATGAACATTAACTGCCATGATATTTGGATTCTCATTCTTTTTCATGTTGATATAATTTACATCAAAGTGTGCTTGCTTCATTTCCCAAACAGGACAGACTAAAACTGCTCTTTGTGAGCCTACATCAGATGTTAAAATTTCAGAACGCTCATAAAGATCTGATGTGTAGGTACTTATTGTCATTAAAAAGGTTATGTGTCTGGGCTCTTTTGGGAAAATCTGTTTCAGACCTCATTTTTATTTCTTCTGAAGCAAAGTTATCAGGTGTTGAGCTTCTCAGAATATATTTGGCACATACAAGTTGTCCGTACTCATCAAGTGGTAACATTCCAATTTCTTTATATGTATCAAGTGCCCAGGTATGAAATGGCACACCTAGAGCAAGTCTGTATGCCTTACAATCTACACTTTGAAGCTTCTTTAATAAGTACTTAGGTGCACTAAAATAAACTTCTTGTCCATAGGATAATTTAGAACTAATTAGAGAAGTAGACAGATGTTTCATAATTGTCATGCCTTGTCCCCAATACTGCTTTCGTACAATTATTAGCAGATTTAAACATTTTCTTCCTTTAGTTAAGATATATTCAATGTGGGCATTCCAAGTTAACTTTGGGGGGAAAAAAACCCACCTACAAACTTTACTAAGTGCTTATATTCAATTATCTCGTTTTCAATTTTGAACACAGTTAAGTTGTCTGGACTGCCACCGTTGCTAAAATGCATCATATGCGTTTTTTCTGTGGATAATCTTAGGCCATTTTCAATTATGTACTTATTTAAATTTTCAAGGTCTTTTTGGTATATTTTTTAATATAATTATATATTAATATTAATATTATTAATATTTTATTATCATTATTACTATAATTAATATTATTATTATTGTTAATATAAATATAACTAGTGGGCTGATAGGGCTGCGAAGAAAGGTGCACGTAATGAAAAGGGGTCTATAGTACTGCATGTCCCTCTATCCATTGCAGAGGGTGACCAGTTGTTAGAAGAAGCTTCCTTAAACAAATTCATAGAAAAGCATCCGCAAATCAAGCCGCTTTCACATTCAACTCCGAGTGGGAAGAGCATAATTGAATACATTGATCACTGATGATTGATACATTGATTCATACAAATGCTGTCAAAGAAAGACAACTCAGGGCATTATTTTTCAGGATATATAAGATTAAATGCATTCACAACAAAATTCAGCAAGGATGCTAAATGCTTATGTGGTGAATATATTTCAAATACCCATATCATACTTGAATGTGAGAATTTAAAACCTTATCTCCCTGCCTTTTCTGAGAATTCCACTGACGAAGTTTTGAACAATGTTACGTTAACAATTGACATTGCTAAAGGTTTATTGTAAAGTCATATAGGGCATTTATTGTAGTTGTAGTTATCTCTGAATTTTTTTTAATAATGTTGTTCTTGATACGTTTATGTTAAGAATACTATTTGAGATTTCCCTTGCTATTACTCTTTATTACACACACACACACACACACACACACACACACACACACACACACACACACACACACACACTCGCGCCCACCACACAGAGTAGATCTATCTATCTATCCATCCATCTCTTTCATTCAGTCTCCTATTTTAGGGCCCTCTGGTATCACTTATCATTACGTCATCCTCATTGTCATTGATCATCATGCAATAAAAAATAATAAAAAAAACTGCCTCTGATTCAGTGGTCCCAGTTGCTCTGGTCTCATGGTGACCTCAGATTCGGTTTCCCCATACACTTCTGTGCCTGTGGTGAGTTTGTGTCAAAAGCCTTTGGGGTTGGAGGCTCAGGAGGGAGGGTCGTTGGAGGGACGTTGTGGTGGTTGCCACCTCGGGTGGGCAACTCACTCAGTCTGGCTCCGTGACTGAGCTAATACTGTCGTTAGTAGGGGGCTTAGTAGGTGGTGTCCTGCGTATGTTAGCTCAGAACAGGCACCACTGAACACCACCAAAGTGACCCAGCAGCAGTGCAGGGCCCCTCTGGCTGGTGGCCCCACGGCGGCCCGATATTGATGGGCTCCCTGTGGACTTCCAACCCTTGGGATGAGACATAACAAATCTGGGTATGGCTGTGGCCGGTAGATTGGAATGAGCGGCGTGGGAACAGCAGGATGGGGGGGGGGGGGGGGGGCGTCACAGAAGATGAGGCAGCAAAAAAGAAAAAGAAAAAAATAAAGCCCACTGTGCCCCCTGTTCAGTAGCCGGTTAAAAATGTAGGTTGGGTTCCACGATAGCTCCCGGGTCTACTAAAGACGCTCTACTACTGAAACGGAAAGCCGTGATTTACATATGGCATGTTTCATGACCACCTCTTCAGCTGGATGCTAATGCCTATTCTGAATCAGTGTTGATTCTAGGATTTCAAAAAAAGGGGCCCTAGGGGCCCAAGGGCCCCCAAAAAGGAAAAAAAGGGGGCACCCCCCCCCCCTCCCCCCCTTCATAAAAAGGGGACAAGTATTTGCTTAGGGTACCCTCAGTACTCTTAGTTTCTGCAATTTGTTCAAGGAAGAGAAATAAAACAAACAGGCAGATACGTAGGCAGAAAGGATTAAATATTCACCTAAGTTGCGTTAATACGTAGCAAGGCCTCTGAGGGAGGGGAAAGGGGGAAAGGGGCTCCCACCCCTGCCCCTAGGTAAAAAGGGGGAGAAGTATGCATGGGTAACCTCAGTATCTTAGTTTCGCAATTTGTTCAAGGAGAGAAATAAAAAAAGAGATAAGTAGGCAGAAAGGATTATATTTCCCTTAAGTGGTTGCAGTTAATAGTAGTAAGCATCGTGAGGGAGGGAGGGGAGGGGAGTCATAGAGTGGGAGTGGAAGGGGAGGAGAGGGGGGAGAGAGGAGGAAAGGAGAGGGGAAAGCAACATTCGTATTTCCAGAGTGATGTCAAAGATTTAGAAGAGAGAGAGGTAAGAGCCAATCAAGGGGTTTGCTCTCCCCTAGTGGGTAGTGAGAGGAGGGAGAGAGAGAGAGAGGAGAGGGAGGAGGGGGGGGGGGGGGGGGGGGGGGAGAGGGAGGGGGGGAGAGGGAGAGAAAAGTACTTAATTTCCAAATTCAGGGGTAGGGGGGGGGAGAGGGGGAGGGGGGGGGGGGGGGGGGGGGGGAAGGTGAACGCCAATATTAAGTCCCCCCCCCCCCCCCCCCCCCCCCCCCCCAAGGGACACTGAGAGGAAAGGAGGGAGGAAGGGGACAGAGAGAGTGGCCACATTTCTATTTCCACATTCAGAGAGAAAGATCTAAAAGTAATAATAATAATACATGAAATTTATATAGCGCCATATCTTGAAAAAAAAACACCAAATCATAGCGCTTTCGTTCATCCCACTCATTCACATACAGCCAGTTACAATCAATAGTTTTTACAAATTCAAATGTTTACATTCACACGCACACACATAAAGGTTATACAATTCGGCAGGGTGGTGGGGGTTTGTCTGTTGAGGGCAGGGACACAAATGAGGTGGAACAAGAGAGGAGAATCTTAGGTTTGAAATAAATGAGTCTTGAGGCCGGATTTAAAAGCTTCATAAGAAGGCTTTTGGCGGAGGGAGAGAGGGAGGTCATTCCAGATCGATGGACCAGAAACAGAGAAAGAGCGACGGCTAACGGTGGACTGGTTGAATCTAGATATTCGTAAGCACAAGGTATCTGCAGCAGAGCGGAGGGATCGAGAAGGAGTGTACAGGTGAAGACATTCACAGAGGTAGGAAGGCGCTGTTTTGTGAAGACATTGTAATAGAGGGTACAGATCTTATAGTTTACTCTCTGTGGCACAGGCAGCCAGTGGAGAGATAGCAAGAGAGGAGTAATGTGCTCAGATTTTTCCTTTCTGAGGACTAGTCGAGCTGCAGAGTTTTGTATACGTTGAAGGGAGTGGATAGATGAAGCTGGGAGACCGGTCAGAAGAGAATTGCAATAGTCCAGTCGTGAGAGAATGAGGGATGTGACTAGTTTGGATGTTGCATCAGTGGACAGGTACTTTCGAACTGCACTGATGCGCCGTAATTGATAGTAGCACGACTGACAAGTTTGGGTGATGAACTTTTGCATGGAGAGTGTGTTGTCGATAATGACCCCTAGATATTTCACAGCAGTGGCTAGAGGGACAGACGTATTGCCGAATTCTATTGAAGCTGTTGTGATGAAGAGAGTTTGGTTTGGTCCCTACAAGCATGGCTTCGGTTTTATCTGCATTTAACTGTAGCTTGTTCTGTATCATCCAATTTTGGATATCTTGAAGGCAGTAGGACATATCAATCAAGAGAGAAGGCATATTTTCAGGAGTATCACTGCTAAGAATCTGAGAGTCATCTGCATAAAAGTGATGGTTGATCTGATGACGATTTATTATATGTGAAAGAGGAGCAGTGTAGAGAGTGAAAAGAACAGGGCCGAGAACTGATCCCTGTGGGACTCCACATTCCAGTTTGGTAGGTGTTGACTGAATCTTGTTTACTGCAACTGTGTGGAATCGGCCTGTAAGGTATGAACTAAACCAGGTGAGGGCTGTGCCTTTAATACCGAACGTATTTTGGAGACGGGAGAGAAGAATTGAGTGGTCTATAGTGTCGAAGGCTGCAGATAGGTCGAGAAGAGTGAGAAGGAGATTTTTCCTGAGTCAGCCGCGTGTAGAAGCGTGTTTAGGGTGTGGACAAGGGTGGTTTCGTGCTGTGGTTGACGCGATAGGCAGACTGAAAAGGGGAAGGAGACTATTTGAGTGAAGATGGTTGTGAGTTGTTTCAGAACAACTTTTTTCAAGGACTTTAGAGATGAACGGTAGGTTGGATACAGGTCTATAATTCTTCAAAGTGTTAGTATCGAGGTCGTGCTTTTTTAGTAGAGGTGTAACTATTGCAGTTTTGAGAGCAGTTGGAACAATTCCTGAAAGAAGTGATGAGTTAACCATTTTTGTGATGGTGGGTATAAGCTGTGGAAGGCACTGAGTAAAAAGAGAATCAGGTATAGGATCAAGATCACATGATTTTATTGTCCTTTCTTTCAGAATCGTCTTGATTTCTTTCTCGCTTGTTGGGTGAAAGAAAAGGAGAGGAGTACCAGAGAATTGGGGATCAGGAGGCATAGGGTAGAAAGAAGTCTGATCCAATCTGGAGTGAATGTTGCGGATTTTATCAGAGAAGAAAGAAGAGAATATAGCAGGAAGTTCAGAGGTGCTGTGAACAGTAGGCATTGGGCTTGCCTTTGCAGATCCCAGGAGGGTTGATGTGAGGGAAAAAAGAGATTTCATGGACGTGGCATCAAGAACTTGAGCAGAGTAATAGTTTGTCTTTGCAGAATGAATCAGGGTTTTGACTTTGTTTATTTGTTTTCGCAAGAGCTGTTTGTTTATTTCAGTTTTTGTTTTTCGCCACTGCCGCTCCAGTTGTCGGCGTTTGCGCTTTGCGACCAGGATGTCATGGGTGTACCATGGGGCGCAGGGCCTATCAGGAAGGACACGGTCAGTGGGAGGTGCATGCTCGTCAAGCAGTTGGCTAAGAACAGTGTTGTAGTATTCAGAAGGGTCAGATCTACATGTTAACCCTTTGCATAACTCCCAAAACTCCGACCCCCGCCATGGGCATAACGGCTGGTTTCGGCCGGCAACGTTACGGCCACTTTTGAGCGTTCAAACATCGAAATGTTCGCCTCCCATGAGTCTCGTTTTAATATAAGCCCAGACTTCCGCCTCGTTCTCATCCGGTTCTGTCTTTGTTCCATTGC
This sequence comes from Rapana venosa, assembly GCA_028751875.1. Classification (NCBI taxonomy): domain Eukaryota; kingdom Metazoa; phylum Mollusca; class Gastropoda; order Neogastropoda; family Muricidae; genus Rapana; species Rapana venosa. The sequence continues at coordinate 50,406,822 of CM054154.1, forward strand.
AAATGGCGGACTACCAGGTGTTTTTGTGAAAGTGACCAGGAAAAAAAGCGAAATTTTTTTTAAGATGGCGGACTTGTTCCATACCACACACAAACCCTTCTACGGCTTTCGTGCAGAGGATATCGAACTTAGGGAAGTGCAACTAGGCTCAGACATTGACATAAGTGATATTAGTGTTGTGCACACATCTGACTTGAGTGAATGGAGGGGGGTAGGATGATGACGAGATGAAAATGACTGGTCTTTGCAAAGGGGCTGATTACGATTATGGACTTAACACAGCAAACTGGAGTTAAAGGTAAAAAAAAGGGTAAAGGAGTCCCATAACCTATAAGGTCGTAGGGGGCGAGGCGTCAGAGACCCATTCTTCTAGGGCCAGCATATTGAGGGCGGCGCCCCAATCTTCCTCTCCCTCGCTGCTTACCTCCCTGACCCTAAAGAGGGCAGGTACCCATTTACTGTGGGGAACTGGGGGAACTGTACTGTAAGTCCAAGGCGCGCAAACCGGTAACCCATCCAACTGGTAACCACGCTCGCGCTGCTTAACTTGGTGGGGGGAAAGGAGGGCTCCGACCACTGAGCTTATCCGTCCCCTGGAGTTAACATGGATATTCATGACCAAGGATCCGGTTCCCAAGACTTGATTTAAATTTTATCAGTTGTTTACTACATGATGTTTCAATGGATTTCGATGAAACAAAAGCGTTTGCTCGCATCAAAATCGGGAAAAAAACAAAGGCGATCCTCTGTGGAGTGAAAACCACGCCTGAGGAGATGAAGGCCTATTTTCAGCATCTCATTTTATGGGCATTCATAGAATGCCCAAAGATGAAATGTACTGGTCAAAGAGATAGATTACAGTTGTGCAAGGTCGTCAGCAAAGTTATGTCTTTGAGAGTTATAGAAAAATCTCTGAGTATCTACATCTTGTTGAAAACAACAGCCTGCCTGATCCTAGTGCCCAAAACAGGGGATGACTTTCAAGACAGACTCTCCTTCCATTGGCAAAGAAACATTTCCAGCAAAATTTTCTTCCAAGCAGAGAAATAAGCATTGATGAGGCTATGGTACCTTCAAAGGGAGGAGTAGTTTGGATAAAACATGCCTGTCAAACCTATTAAAGTGGGGATATGAAAAGTGTGGTGTGATGCTGATGCAAAGACCGGTTACATTCTCGGACTTTGCGTGTACTGTGGTAGGCGACCGGGGTGGAGTTCAAGTGGGATGGGACATGATGTGTGATGCAGCTGGCACAAATTATTTAGATAAAAACCACCATCTTTATTTTGACAACTTTTTTTCTTCCGTGCCTTTGATGGAGGAGTTGCTGGACGTAGGCCCTATGCTTGTGCGTCTGTTGCAAAATCGTGTAGGGTTACTGCCGGCATGACCACGCCACGACTGCTGAGAAAGGTGAGCACTATTGTCTACCAAAAGGCAACATTTTGCAACAGGTGTGGCATGATAAGCGTGATGTGAAATTGCTGTCCACAAACTTTGTCACACAGCCTGGATGTTGTTCAAGGATGGGACAAAAGTGCTGGGGCAGAGTGATGTGCCTGCCCGACAGTTGTAAAATTTACAATGAAAACTATGGACAAGGTGGACAAGGTGACCAAAAGAGGGTGGGGGGTACAATTAACTTTGAAAAATCTTTAAAATACTGGAGGTACCTCCTACCAGTTTTGTGTTTGATGCCTGCCATCAAAATGCTTCATCTGTACGACAAGAGTGTGGCGGAGGAAAAACCTAAGGCTCGGTATGCACTCTTGGATACAGGATGGACCTTGCTGATCAGCTGATTTGGTGGGTTCTCCTCCAGAAGAGAAAGGTGCCATAGAGAAAGAAGCCAGATGAACCCAGAAAATGTCCAGTCCCACTCAAACTCTTTAGATGACGACGACGAAAAAGAGCCTGTGTTGCCTGTAAAACGGCTGGTCGACGTTACCCCTTCAGGACGCTCTGTGGAAAGCTCGATTGTTTTGTGATGTGTGCCAAGTGAACGTAAGCAAGGACACTTGCTTCCACAGGCACCTTGGTGCTGTGGTTGAGGCACCAGAGTGATTGCAGTTGGAAATGTGATTGTGGTGTAATATTGTACAAGGAGTTTTTTTCAATTTTATAGTGTGTTCCTGCATCATTCATCCAAGTAAGACAGAAGTTAGCACAAGGTAGGAAAAACATTCTTCTTTATTCTTGTCTGAATGTTTTTCACTTATATTTGGATCAAAAATCCATTATGCAATCAAAGTTTATGGCAACATGAACCGACCTCACCCTCTCACACATTCTGCTCAAACATTTCTCTGCCCAAACAGGAGTAAACAAACCATGCTTCTGCCCGGGTCAAAGTTCTTGTTTTTGGTTGAGAGACGAGAGAGAGAGATAGAGATGATGAGAGATAGAGGAGATGGGCGACGGAGAGAGAGAGAGAGAGAGGGGGGGGGGGGGGGGGTGTCGGGCACAGTTCTATTTCCACATTCAGAAGAGAAAGTTGTAGGCCTAGATCTACAATGAAAGTTAAAGCCAGTGTTCAAAAGTTTGTTTTGGGGAGGAGAGAGACAGAGAGTGAAGAGAACCACATATGTATTTCTCTCGTTCAGAGAGAAAGATCTAGGTCTAGATGACATGATTAAGTTATAATAATAATAATAATAATAATAATAATATTTGGAATTTATCTAAGCGTGATTCTTGTTAAAAAAAATATAAAAAAAAGCGAAATAGGGCTTGCACTCAATCATTTACAGGCATGCAAACTCATCTTAAAACATAATGAACAACGATTTCAAAAATGCACGCGCACGTATGCAAGCATGCACGCGCACACACACACACTCGGAACAACACTTACAAGGTGAAAGATGCTGTTGAAAATTAGGGACAGATAATTTGGGGGTAAGTCTCAAGTAGGAAATACGTGTGATTTGAGGCTGATTGTAAAGTTCAGTGAAAGGGCTTTTGGCGAAGTGAAAGAGGGAGGGTCATTCAGGTGGTTGGACCAGAAACAGGAAGGCAAAGAAGAGGAGCGCGGCCCCAACAGTGGTTTCTTTGAATCTGGGTGTTCGAAAGCACAAAGTATCTGGGCTGAAACGAAGGGAATGGGCATGGAGTGTACAGATGAGAAAGTTACGGTGTATAGAAGGGGTGCCAGATTCTGTGGGAGACATTTGAAAAGAGGGTATGATTTTTACTCCAGTCTTTGTGAGACAGGCAGACAGTGGGAAGAGATGTGCAGAAGAGGAGTGATGTGTTCAGATTTTTTTTTCTTCGGACCAGTCGAAGCTTTCAGAGTTTTGTATGCGTTGAAGGAGAGTGGGATTAGATCGATGCTGTAGGCCAGCAAAAAAGAGAATTACAGTTGTCTAAACGTTGACAAGAATGAGAGATGTGACAAGCTTGGAAGTTGCATCAGTGGACAGATACTTGCGATTCCCGCTTATGCGCTGTAATTGATAGTAGCAAGACTGGCAGGTCTGGGTGATGAATTTTTTCATAGAGAGTGCATTGTCAAGAACTACTCCTAAATACTTCACAGAGTTGGACAAAAGAACTGACGTATTGCCGAATTAATAATACATGGAACTTATATAGCACTATATCTTGAAAAGACAAATTAAAGCGCATGCATTCAACCTAATCTTACACAGTCATGCAATCAATGATAAATGATATTTACAAACATAGTGCGCTGCAGACAAAATCTATGAAATAAAATTTCAATAGTCCAATGTTTTACAAAAGCACACACACACTCACTTAGGTCCTATACTTTAGCAGGGTGATAGGACATGGGTTAGTGAGGGTGGGATAGCTCTGATATGAAACAGGAGGGGGGAATTCTTAGGTTTGAAATAAATTGTCTTGAGGCTGATTTTAAAAGGGTCATACCTAGATTTTCTGCCGAAGAGAGAGAGGGAGTCATTCCAGGTCGATGGGACCGAACTGAGAAAAGAGCGCGGGCCAACAGTGGATTGGATGAATCTAGGTATTGTAGGCACAAGGGCAATCTGCAGTAGGAGCAGAGGGAACGTGAAGGAGTGTACAGGTTAAGACATTCACAGAGGTAGGAGGGTGCAGTTTTGTGGAGAGTGGAGACATTTGTAACAGAAGGGTACTGATCTTATAATTTTACTCTCTGTGCACAGGCATCAGTGGAGTTAATCGAAGAGGGGGGTATGTAATGTGCTCAGATTTTTTCTTTCTGAGAAATAGTCGAGCTGCCGTTGTTTGTTTAGTTGAAGGAGTGGATAGATGATGCTGGAGACCAAACAAAAGAGAGTTACAATAGTCCTGATGTGAAAAATGTGAGAAGTGGACAAGTTTGGCTGTAGCATCAGTGCGACAGGTACTTTCAATTGCACTACTAATACGGCCGTAATTGATAGTAGCACGTCTGACAGGTCTGAGTGATGAATTTTTTCATAGAGAGTGTGTTGGTCAAACAACACCTAGATATTCACAGCAGTGGATAGAGGGACTGTGTTTGCCAAGTTCTATTGTAGCTGTTGTAATGGAATGAGAGTCTTGTGTTTGTCCCTCAAGCATTGGCTTCGGTTTTATCTGCAGTTTAGCTGTAATTTTTTCTTTGTCATTCCAGGTTTTGAATATTTCAAAAGCAGCGGGCCTACTCTTGTCAGGAGAGAAGCAGATTTTCAGTGAGTAACACTGTTTTGACTCTGAGAGAATCTGCGTAAAATGATGGTTGATTGAGACGGTTTTATTATATGTGGGACAGTGGGCAGTGTAAAGAGTGAAAAAGAAACAGGGGCAAGAACGGATCCATGTGGGACTCCAATCCAGTTTAGCAGGTTTTGATTGAATCTTGTTTACTGCAACTGTCTGGAATCGGTCAGGTAGGTATGAAATAAACCAGGTGAGGGGCTATGCCAGTAACACCGACATTTTTTTGAAGACGGGAGAGAAGAATTGAGTGGTCTAAAGTATAGAGGGCCTGCTGCTAAGTCGAGTAGAGTGCGAAGGGAGGATTTTCCCTGAGTCAGAGGCGAGTAGAAGGGGTATAAAGTACACCTAGTGTGGTTTCAGTGCTGTGGTTGACGCGATAGGCAGGACTGAAACTCAGGAGGAGATTCTTGGAGAGAAGGGGGTGGTTGTTGAGCTGTTTGAGAACTACTTTTTTCAAGGACTTTAGAAATAAAAGGTTAGATTGGAAAACAGGTCTATAATTCTTCAGAATGTTTAGGATCAAGGTCACATTCTTTTTGAGTAGAGGTGTGACTATTGCAGTTTTGAGAGCTGATGGAACATTTCCAGAAACAAGAGATGAGTTTACTATTTTCGTTATAGAGGGTATGAGTTGTGGTAGGCACTGTGTGAAAAGACAAGCCGGTCTGGGATCAAGATCACATGATTTTATTGTCATTTCTTCTGAATTGTCTTGATTCTTTCTCACTTGTCGGATGAAAGAAAACGGAGCGAGTGCCAGAGGAATTGGGATCGGAAGTGTAGGCTGGCAAGAGTTCTGATCCAGTTTGGAGCGAATGTTAAGACTTTTTCAGAAAAGGAATGCTGGAATATAGATGGAAGTTCAGAGTGGTGTGGATGGAAGGCAGAGGGCTTGCCTTCACCAGGATCCAAGAAGAGTAGATGTGAGGGAAAAAAAAGATATTTAATAGCGTGGCACTCAGGAATTGAGAAGGAGTATTAATACTTTGTTTTTTCTGTAAGAATGAAAAGATTTGACTTTGTTTACTTGTTTTCAAACAGAGGCTTATTAATTTCCTTTTTGATTTTCGCCACTGCCGTCTTAGTTGCCTGGTTTGCGACTTTGCAGTCCAGGATGTCATGGGTTGTACCTGGCGCACATGGCCTATTCAGGAAGGAGACTGGTCAGTGGGAGGTGATGCTCATCAAGCAGTTAGGCTTGCTGAGAACATCTTGTTAGGGTTTAGAGGGGTTATTGGTGTCAGAGGTTTGTGATAGGCGTTCAAGCAGCTTTGTGAAGAGAGAAGTTTGGAATTTCTATGGCCTTATGGTTGCGACGGTAGGACTTACTTTTTCTTTATGATAGGCTTTGCAATTTTAGAGAGAAAAGACAGCGGAATGATCAGAAAGTAGTTATCAGTGATAGATACAGATGTGATCAGTTCTTGGGAAATATCAGTAATAAGCCAGTCTAAATGATGTCCTGATCTGTGTGTTGCTCGTTTACCAGCTGAGAAAGAGAGTGGTTTGACAAGAAAGAGACAGACGTTGTGACTCAGAAAAGAAGACTGGTTTTCAAAATGGAAGTAAGTCACGAGAATGCTGGCTCTTTCTGGGAGAGAGGCTGTAGTGCATCAGGAGTTTGATGTTTTGCCGATAGAGGAAAGTTTATGATGAGTCCTATGAGCATGGTTACGGTTTTATCGCCTTTAAGTTGTAAAATTGTTCGCTTCATCGCAGTTTTGAATGTCCTTGAAGGCAGAGGACATATTTGTAGGAGGGAAGGCAAGTTTTCAACAGTATCACCGCACTGAAGCTGAGTATCTTCAGCATAGAACTGATGATCAATATGTGGTGTTTATTATATGCTAAGAGTGGAGCTGTGTAGGAGTAATGAGAACAGGGGACCTGGAATAATCCTGCGGGACTTCCACATTCCATTATGAAGGTTTTGTTTGAATTTTGTTTACATTAACTTTTCTGGACCCTGTCTGTGAGATATGAAGTAAACAGGTGTGGGCTGTGCGTTATACCAACGTATTTTGGAGCCGAGGAAAAGGAAGAATTGAGTGAATCTATGGTATCAAAGGCGCCGATGTAAGTCAAGAAGAGTGGGAGGAGATTGTTCCGCATCAGGAAGCAGTAGAAGTGTATCTAAAGTGAGTGGGACTAGGGGTGGTTTCGTGCTGTTGGGGTGGGTGATAGCAGATTGAAAGAGAGAAGGAGATTTGGAATGGAAGGTGACTGTTGAGCTGTTTGAGACCGACTTTTCTAGTACTTTAGAGACAAAGGGTAAGTTGAGACAGCCTATAATTCTTCAGAATGTTGGGATCGCGGTCGTGGCTTTTTCAGTAGAGGTGTGACTATTGTGTTTTAAAGAGCTGAGATGGAAATTTCCTGAAAAAGAGATGAGTTTATCTATTTTTGTGATAATAGGTAAAGTTGTGGAGGCATTGTGAGAAAACAGGAGCAGGTTATGGGATCAAAGTCGCATGATTTTTATAGTTATTTCCTTCAGAATTGTCATGATTTCTTTTTACTTGTAGATTGAAGGAAAAGAGAGAGTGCCAGTGGAAACTGAGGGATCAGGAGGCGCTAGGTGGAATTGAGTCTGATTCCTGTTGAGAGGTTGTTTCGAACTTTTTGTCTGAGAAGAAGGCAGAAAATATGGATGGAATGTTCAGACAGGCTGAGGGTGTTAGGCAGAGGAGTGTTTTTTGCAGATCCAAGGAGATGTGAGGTGAGGGTAAAAAAGAGATTTTATGTATGTAGCACAGAGAACTTGGGAGAGTAGTGTCTGTCTTGCTGAATGGATTAAGAGTGTGACTTTTGTTTATTTGTTTTCGGAAAGTGTTTGTTGATTTCGGTTGTTGACTTCCGACTGCCGTTCTAGAGTGACGGCGTTGCGCTTTCGCTTTCAATATGTCTTGGGTATACATGGCGCACAGGGTCCATCCGGGAGGATGATGGTCAGTAGGAGGTGCATGCCATCAAAGCAATTGGCGGAGAACAGTGTTATAGTAATCAGAGAGGTTCTGTGTGGTCAGGAGGTTTGTGAAAAAAACGTTCGGAGGTTGTGAAGAGAAGGTATGAATGTCTAAGGCCTTAAGATTGCGACGAGTAACATATTTCTTCTTTCTGACAGGTTTTGTGATGTTAAGATAGAAAAGAATGGCGGAATGATCAGAATGCAGTTCGTCTGTGACAGAAACAGATGTGACAAGATTAAAGGAACCATTAGTAATCAGCCAGTCTAACCCTCTTGTTGTTGGATTCTACAGAGCTAAACTGCCTGTAGATTTTGAATTCTTTGCAGGTTTTCTACTTCCATCTGACTTACTTTACTCCTTAGGCAATTGTGTGTGTGCATGACAATGTTATCAAGCTGAAATTTTTGCACAAGCTAGGCTTGTCTTTGTACTTGCATTTAGGCGCAAGTTTATGTGTCTGGTCACCAGCTGTTTTGTCATTGTCACCTTATTTGTCATCCAATCACAGGTAAAAAATATGGTATATATGATAAAAACAGTAAATCCGCATGGATTTGGACAATGTTCAAGCATATTAGTGTCGAATAAGGAAGTGAATACCAGCTGAGGTGTTTACCAATAGTTATGTGCAATAGTATTTAAGGATGTGTCACAATGTCCCCACTAACACCTGTTGTTTTATGGTTTGTCTGGAGGAGTCAGTAGTTTTTTTGTTTAACTATCTTTTCTTTTGAAAACAAGTCATATTCAATCTATCATGTGGACCTTTATACTGCAGGTCATATTGTGTGTGCTACACATGTTTTTATAGTGTACAGTAGTGTATTATTGTACATGACTGTCACCACTGTCACCATTGTCACAGCACAGTGTGACAAATTCGAAACAACACAGAACTTCTGTTATTCTACAAAATTTTAAATGTTGGTGTCTCTAGAAGTAGTCGTAGTGGTGGCCACAGGGTTCACATCACATCCACAAATTATGGATGTGTGTGTGGGTGTGGGGGGGGAGGGGGATGTACCCCATTGCTCTCACCTGTCGAACCTGGCAGACCAGAGAACTATTTTATTTTCCTTCTTGCTATTTTTCATTATCAGCATATCTGTTCGTTTCTGCCATTGCAGTTTCAAAGCAAAAAATGTGGTAATTATGAGTAAACTGTCATTAGGCATCACGCTTTAGGCGTCTATGCCGCGGACCAGCCGGGAGGTCATTTCTCACATATTGGTGTGTTGCCAGGTCAGGAATGTGCTGGTGTAGCATGTTTTTCTGGCTCCACTCTTCTCCCTAACTGCAGCATTTCCTTCTCCTCGTAATCGTTTAATATTGGGACTCAATTATCTATTCTCGTTCAAATGGTTCTACTTCCAAGACAATAACATTCAATTTATCGTCTCGCTAATCAGATGAATCGTCTGCTACTAAAGAAAACGCCATTTTTTTCGCCACGCTACACCATTGAAAAGCATTCCGGTCACTGGCTGTTATTTCTTCCTTCCCTCCCCACTACACGCATGTTAGTGGTCTAAATTTATCACTGGCATCCTCTGACACATTCTGATACATGGCTCTCAAACATCCTAATAGTTTACCCTTCACACCATTTTTCAGGAGAATAGGCCACAACAAGTTTCTGTTAACAGAATCAAATGCTTTTTCAAAGTCAATAAATGCTACATAGAGCTTACGGTTATGAGCAAACTGTTTCTGTACAAACGCAAGCTGAGTAAACATTGATCTATAGTGGAGTATCTCTCTTAAATACCAGCTAGGTGCTTTCCTGTAATATTATTCTTCATAACCCATTCCTGTAACCTATTGTTAATAATAGTACTATATATCTTACTACTTATGTCAGTAAACGCCTAGCATCAAATTCCCCCGGTAGTTATTGGTTATCTACATCACCCTTTTTTTTTGCAAATGTTGGTATTATAGATTCAGCCCAGTTATCTGGGAAAAAAGACCATCATCAAAAATTTTGAATAGTTTTAGAAGAAAAAAAAGACAATATTTTCACCATATTTTAGCAATTCACCAATGATTTGATCAGACCGGCCTGCTTTCTCACTCTTTAATTTTCTAGTGCCCTTATTTTTTCATCCTTGATATGGGACGATCAAATCTTCCTCAGTCCATCACTGTCAAACATCAGTAATCATGGAGTTGGCTAAAGAGTCTTTCTCCAACAGGGTTTTGAAATGTTGTGAAACCATCTGTCCAACTGATTATACTATTCTTTGGCTGATTTTTCTTAATGACGCCTTCTTAACTCTTTTCCTAGAATGGTATGAGAAGAGAAGATGACATTCATTCTGCAAGTAAGGTTTTTATTATACTGTTTTTTTTTCGTTCAAGCATGCATTTATATTCCCTTCTTGTGACACCAGTACCTCGTTTTTGTCCTCTTTTCTTAATGTTTTCCGGTAAGTCTTCAGAAGTTTTCTGACCTTTTATTTCATACTTTTACATTCATTATCAAACAAAGTATTCATTTGATGACTTTATTGATTTTGTACCTGGTTCATTCATACATCAGCACTGGCTTTTTTGTAAACCATTAACAAATCTAAAGCTTCATTAATGTTCTCATCAATCATCTGAAAGGTCATTAATATAAAAAATGTTCACACATGATTCAACATCCGGGAGATTTTCTTTATAAAGCTGAGAGTTTGTTTCACCCATACAAATTTTCCATAACAGATGGCTTCTCAGTTTCCATCTCTGTATTTATATACTGGATTTATATATAATTCAAAGAAGGTGATCAGAATCAGAAACGCTTGGCACAAAACAAACGACATGAGGTCAAATATTGAGTGAACAAATCATCTTGGACACTTAAAAAATATTCTTAACACTACATCCTCCATCAGAGATGTATGTTTAGCATCTTGTTGGTCACCATTTACATACGCCATTTAGAATGTGTAAACTAAGAGCAGGACATAATTCAATTGTAATTTACATAATGTTGATAACACAATCTTCAGAAGTTCGATTGCAGCCTGAGAGGACATACTTTTACTTTGGAATTTGAACCTAAAGTCATTTTTACATGCTCTGACAAGAATAGTTAGAGGTCCTGCTGTTTAAGTCTCCACATAGTATTATATCTACTTCATCCAGTGTCACCACGTCACTTTACTAAACATTCTTTCAACTTAGCAATTCCATTATCACTTGGTCAAACATGTTTTAAAAAGGCGAACCTTCAGGTGGGATATACCACAGACAAGCAAAACATTTTTTGCTGTACGCAACAGAGATTTGTCACAGAGAAGAAAAAATAATGCAAATATTAGGATATGGAACATATAAACAATCACAACAGGCAGATAAACTCATGCCTTTTTAACAAAACTAACACTTAGATCGCCTCCCTTGATGGCTATTTAATTGCTGACCTTTACAGATGCTCATAAGATACAATATCTCGATCTGCCAGTTTTGACAACAATTCCATTTACGTTCCAAGACTAAAATGAAAAGCTTTAATTTGTTTTATCTGTATTGCCACAATTTCAATTGATCAACACCATCTAGACTGACACTTTCACCAATTACATTGACATGACAAGACAGGGCATTTATGCTTTTCAACAGTGGTAAGATGGCTTTTTATTAAAAGAAGGCTACAATACTGAAGGGTAGCTTTCTGTGTAGCTGTAGGCCAAAAGGCCAGACTGTATTTGCGGCCCTGAGTGTGTAGATGGGTCACCTCACTGCATCAAGCCTCACTTGGCAAAGCCCTATTTACATGATTGTCTAACTGAGGCTGAGTGACCGGTTTGTCGTTTACTTTTCCTACCCCCTGTAAAGCGACTATGGAGGAGGATTGTATGGGCCGGCCAACATGCTATTCCCTTCTTTGTGGATGATCATTTAGGGTCATCCTTTCGCCATTAATGATCATATGATTCAAAAGTCCATTCTCACATGTTTTTCCCTCTGCCCTAGCACTCTTCAATTATGGGGTTCAGATTGTGCCTAAAATTTCTCGAACTGTTTTGGAAAAATCGTGTCTACAAAAATCCTGAACCTTTCAAACGAAGTTTTAGCCTTTCAATATTCTAGCTTATCTGATAAAAACAACACCTGGCAATAATGGGAGAGTTGGGTTTATAGAATTTATCCTGTGCACACTATCAAACTTAACATTTGCTACATCCATTTTTCCGAAAGAAGATTTTTCCGAACAGTTCACAATCAGCTCAGTTATTACTTTTCTTTTCCATGACATGAATTAATTTTGTTTGTTTTCGTCTTGACCGGCTTCTTATGTCTGCTTCTTTTCTAGTTTTTCCACTTGTCCACAGTTCAGTATTTGATTGTTTTAACACAGCATTTCAGTCCGTAAGATGTTCCACATCTTTTTCTTAATACACCACATTTCCTCTTGTAAAGGCATCAACACTGGTTTGTCACCATTGTTTCTCGTTCTTCATACTCTGCCATTGTTGACTTTATAGTTTCTCCACTTTCTCCAACTTGGTCGTCATGTGGATAAATGTCTCATCAGGAGACTGTAGGAAGAAGGACTCCTGTCTACGTGTATGGTTGTAGGTGTGCTGGCGCGGTCATACTGGCATGGCTTTAGTTTTCGTGCATCTTTTTCCTGTATGGTGCTACGGACCACCAGCACCACTCGTCAGCTGGTTTGCCTCACTTTCGTCCTTGGCCTGCCAGATTTGGGGAGGGGGGTCCAGGGGTTTGGTCTCCACCTCACCACACCGAAGCAAGGTAGGAGAGATAGGTGAGGTCAGTCCTAACAGTACACCGTCTTGCCTGCTTTTTAGCTGTCAGGATGAGGTCGGAATGGTGATTTAAAGTCTGCCCGTTTGGACATGAAACAGGGCGAATACTGCGCAAATGTCCCACAAGACTGCCTGTACAAAACTGCAGGGATATTCCCATCCTCCTTATGTAACTGTATGCAAACAATGAAAAACTAAGGCCACTTAAAAAATATGCTACTAATTCACAAATATACTAGGAGCATTTCTGTACGTCTTCCTTCACATTACGTGATCGGCGCCCCCCCCCCCCCCCACCCCCCCCCCCCCCACCCAGGAAGATATCAAATTTGTATTTCGGCATGCAAGAGGAGAGATAGATCTTGATTTCCATAATAGATTATGGCCAATTTCTCAAGTCAGATTCTGACTTTGGCTCATGTGGCAGCGTGTTTGGGAGAGCTCTCCGCTAATGTGCAGTGTGGTCTTATTTGAAAAAACATGGTTTGCTTCGAGGACTGAGCAGCGTACATAGCCAAAAGCTTTTGGGTTGTTGTTTTTTCAGTTTTAAACTGGGTGAACTTGAGGAAAGAAAAAAAAGTTTTGGCAATGACTGACATTGTAACCCAAGTTTCCAAAAAGGCAAACGCGTGGAATTGTAGCGTAGCTGTGTGGAATAAAATAAAGTAATTAATTAATTTTTTTTTAATATATATATATAGGGCGTTGATTTTTTTTAAAAAATTATGAACTTAAGAAAATCTTCAGCAGAGGCAAACGGATAGACAAACCGTAGCTGAAATGTTTATCCCTTAAGAAAGCCAGCCCATTCTGTTTCCCCGGGTCCAGAAAAGCGCAAAAAACCTCAACATCCTCGTGACAAGTCTGCCATTTTGAAGAAAACCCAAGGAGGAAAAAGAAATTGAAGCAAGGACCAGCAGAAAGTTAAACGACAGTATTGGAAGTACGGGGGCCTAAGGAAATAAACGAAACCGATGCAGCAAAAGAAGAATCAAGTCGCAGGAAAACCTAAAGACAGCAACGCCGTTTTTAGACTACAGGATGAGCAGCTAGAGAGACCGTGTTTGGCTGGGATGGAAAACACTTAGCGGGAGAGTGGCAAGCTTTAGGGGGGAAACAGGAATAAAAACAAAATGGAACAGTGTGGGGAGACGGCAGGAGCTGAAACAGAGCTAAAGGACAGGGCAGCTGGCGTCAGTTCGCCTTGGGGTGTACGGGGTGGGGGGCCGGTGGAAAAGGAGACGGTGGAGGACTGTGTGGACACTGCATGAGCGTCTTGCAGAAGGTCGGGGTTCTGTTCCAAAGAAGAATAGAGATAGGCCTTCAGCAAGAAGGTCGGGGTCTCTGTGTCCAAGAAGACATAGAGTAGCGCTTCAGCAAGAAGGTGGGGTCTCTGTGTCTAAGAAGACATAGAGATAGGCCTTTCAGCAAGAAGGTCGGGGTCTCGTGTCCAAACAAGACATAGAGATAGCGCCTTCAGCAAGAAGGTCGGGTCTCTTGTCCAAAGAGACAAAGAGATAGCGCCTTCGCAAGGGGTCGGGGTCTCTGTGTCCAAAGAAGACATAGAGAAAGCTTCAGCAAAAAGGGTCGGGGTCTCTGTGTCCAAAAAAGACATAGAGATAGCGCCTTCAGCAGAGGCGGGTCTCTGTGCCAAAAAAGACTAGAGATAGCGCTTCCGCAAGAAGTGGGGTCTCTGTGTCCAAAGAAGAATAGAGAGGGGCCTTCAGCAAGAAGGTCGGGGTCTCTGGCCAAACAAGACTAGGGGATAGCCCACAGAACGGGCAAACCGGGCGGCACCAGACCGAGACCCATCATATGGGGCGTTCACCCCCGGAGAGTCAGGGGCCTGGTTCTTGCACAGCGGCGAAAACTGAAGCAGACGGGCGTGTCCGTCCGAGAAGACCTGACGCAGATGAACTACAAGCTTTTGCAGAGAGCGAATCAAAATTCTGCCCCTTGCGACTTGGTCTTCAAACGGCAAGATTCTGACCAAGTTGAAAGAATGGAAAGGTGTTTAACTGGACATTTACATGGACATCAACAAAGTCCTTAGCAAAAGAATGACGGGGAAAAGCTGAGACGTTCTGTGACTCGATGGTTTGTGTGCAGTGGATTCAATTCTTTTTTTTTCTTCTTTTCTTTTGGTGAAATATTGTTTTTGTGCTAAAGAAAAAGACTGATGGTATATTCTTTCCCTTGCGCTTCCGTCAACTTGATTCGGGATTTGTGTTCTCATGAAAAAAGGTTAGTAATTCCATGAGACGTTTAAATGGGAGTGGGCACTTGTAACTATTTGTGAATGCGCATCGATGAGCGCGCGCGTACCTAGTCCTTTTTGTTAGGTTTGTAATTGCGCGTCATCTTGTTTAGGTCTCTCAGCTGAATGATTAGGCAAATATCAGTTTGTGAGAATGACACAGCAGTAATATAAAAAAATTGTATGTACCAGTATTATTATCATTATTATTATTACCATTCTTTTTGTCATTATTATTGCTGTGAGGCAGGTATATGACTGATGGATCTGCACTTTTCCACCTCTAGGTTAGAATCGTGATCTAGTGTTTGTTTTTTTTAAACATATAATACAACCCATGGGCTGTTTAGTCTGAGGTGGCTGTTGTGGTTGTTTTGTAGGGATTTGATCGTTCATTTTCATTTTTCTCCTGGATGCAGAGATGGAGGTGGCTTTTGTGTTGAGGTGGGGGAGTGGTGGTGAGGGGGTAGTGCACATTTTTCATATGTGTCGCTTTTCTAGGGCTGTCGAGCTTTGGTGGGAGAGAAGCCAGGGGCTTCTGCTTTTGCTGAAAAAGATAGCTGGTCGAGTGACAAATAATGGATTTGCGATTATGGACTCATTCGCTGAGGTTGTTTTGCTTTGGTTTTTGCACACATTTTAAACTCTCTTCATTTTGTGAGGACGGAATATAATAAAAAATGGGGTGTTTTGGTGGTAATATATAGAATTTGTTCGCAGTGGGTTTGTAAGCAATGGAAAGAGTGAGTGTTTGCAAGGAGCATAGCACACCCTCTCTCACTGACAAAAATAATGCTGCTGCGCAGGCATGCAGGCGCGGCACACACAAACCAGATACACACACAAAACACACAAAACACACAGACGCAAATAACACGCAAGCAACACACATAAACACAATAAACATGTACGCCGAGCGCGCGGGACACACACACACACAGGGGTGATGTTATAGTCTGGGAGTATAATGTGAAGGCTAAGTGAAAATCAGGGTGTTTCGAAAACTGTTATGATAGAAAAATGTTATGAAAGTCTAGAAATGACATGACGGTTGTGAAAATGTAATGGTTTATGATCTTAGATGAGCTAAGATGTGATTGCCTGAAAATGAAAGTGTGTCCAACCCGTGTGATGGGGTTTAAAGAAGTGATGCCCTAATAGT
>CM054154.1:50423158-50445021 GCA_028751875.1 Rapana venosa
CGGCTTTGCAGATATGGGTTAATGACCAAACTGGAAACAGTTCAAAGCTTCAATTACATGGGAGCCATTGTATCCGCCCAGGGTTTCCAAGCCAGAAGTAGTATGCAGGACTGCACAGACAATAACGCTTTGTAAAAACTAAACCCCATCTGGAGAGATAAGAATATCTCACTTATCTCCAAGATCAGACTAATGCGCTCCCTTGTCATATCCATATTTCTGTATCCCTGTGAATCATGGACCCTGACTGCAGATTTGGAGAGAAGAGTAAGGCAGTTGAGATGAGATGTTTTCGGAGACTCCTTGCATCTCCTACAAAGACCACATAAGCAACGAAAGGTGCATAACAGAATCCAGCAAACCATTGGACCCTATGAGAACCTTCTAACGATCGTGAAAAAGCGAAACTTAAGTGGTAGGGGCATGTCACAAATCCCAAGGAATTACAAAGACATTTTTGCAAGGCACTGTCCAAGGAGGAAGAAGAAGAGGCAGACCAAGGAAGAGCTGGGAGGATAACATAAGCGAATGGACAGGCCTAGAACTCAACAAAACCCTGAGAAAGGCAGAACAGAGAGAGGAATGGAGGGAACTGGTTGCTGAGTCTTTGAGGGTGCCCCCACGGTCGTCAGACTACGGGACAGATAGATAGATAGATAGAATTGTTCAAATGACATATTTGAAATCTTATCTACAACTGTACAAGAAAAATATGGTCGAAGTAGTTCACAATGAAGAATGACATGCTTAGGTGTTAAGTCAGAACCACATGGACAATTTATCTGTTTACAAAATTTAGTCCTAAATGCATCCAATCTGAACCTGTAGTTGATACTTCTCACCAGTCTGTTATGAAAATGACACACTCTGACACTTAATGAATGTTCACGTAAAGAATACTTTCGTTGGCTGTTGACACAGCTCCAAGAAGCTTCTTTTTTAGCAGAAGGTTCAGAGGTGCTGTAACTTCACAGTCCGTGTCCATGGCAACAGCTTTGGCTAAGTGACGGAATCCAGCAAAAGGCAAGGGTAGTACCTCGTAAGGATAGAAAATGTTTTTGTTTGTTTTGTTTTGCTTAATGTCTATTCACTACATGGTGATTTAGACACACCCGCATTCATACCAAAGTACCTATTAGTACACACCGCATCTCTCTCTCTCTCTCTTTCTCTCCCCTACACGCACCCCCCCCCCCCCACACACACACACACAATAAGTTTAATATATATATATATATATATATATATTATATATATATATATATATATTATATGATATTATTTATATAATATATATATATATATATATATATATATATATATATATATATATACATATATATATATAATATACATATATACATATATACATAGTAGATAGATAGATATAGATATGTAATTACAGTAAAGGTCTTACAGGTGAAGAATATATGACTTCAGCAACTGACACTATGAATTGCTGAGAGTCATATAAAACTTCTTGACTAGTGGCATATTTCTTATGAATATCTAAACCTCTCCTTTTATACATGTCAAGAAGAATTGGGCAATCAAACAACAAATGGTGGACTAAAAGTGGAATAGAACAACAACATGTTACATTTTTTTGAATATTTAGTATTCCATGCATTTAATCTCAGTTTATGTATTAGAATTCTAATTTCCGTGGGCAAGGAAACTGCTGAAATGTTTTTCTATAATCTTTGAATGTATGCATTTCATTAACTTAGAATGAATTTCATAAGCGACAATGCAAGATTAGAAGTAAACACTTCAGTACTGTATTCAGAGGCACCTTGTTTTCCAAAGAATCAACCAGCTCATTCGAAATAAATTCCACAATGAGAAGGGATCCAGCAAAAAGTTATGCTGATGCCTCTGCTTGCAATAGAATGTATCAGGAATTTTATCTCAAATACAATATCATTCCTTATTTTACCATGCCATGACTTTAATGCCATTAACACTGCCTTTGAGTCAACGCAAAACAGAATTTGGCAAACATTTCTTTTACAAAGAAAGAAAATGTATAAGGCGACAAATTTCAATTATTAATTCCCCTCTTACCTTAGTAAGAGGGGAATACCTTACTAATGCTTTTAATGCCTGCAAAACAGACTTAGAATCAATGCAAAACAGCACCTTAAATATATTGATATTCAGATTTAATTTTTAAAAAATTAAGGCCATTAATATAGCTTTAAGTTCCGCAGTAAAGATTGAAAAATCTTTGCCTAAATGATAAGATTTTTCTATCTTTAATGCAGGAACTACAAAAGCATATCCAGCATTCCTACAGTCAACTACCGAACCATCAGTAAAAACTTTAAAATAACCACTATATGTTTCAGCAATGTGAGCTCTAGCTATTGCAGCGACTTTCATCTTTTTTTACATTAGAATAATCAATATCAAACTCAGCCCTGTTTAATTCGCACTTTGGAATTGTGGAGAAAACTTGGCGAGATGCTACCTTTCTGACATTCATTCCTGAAGATGTAAACAGATCAGAGGTGTAAGAACTGATTGTTGTCAGTGATTGTATGGATTTACCCCTTTTAGGAAAATCTACATCGGATTTTAAATGAAACTCTTTAATATTAGAATTCTGACTTATCGAACTTCTTAAAATATACTTTGCCAAGGCAAGCTTAATTTGTTCTTCAAAAGGTAGGATATTTATTTCAGCATACATTTTTAAAGTTGATGCGTGTACAGGAACACCAATCGCCAACTTGAATGACTTACTGTCTACGCTCTGCATTTTTCTGAGCAAATATTTCATCATCAGACCCGTGACCTTGGCGGTCGTGGGGGAGACATGAAAGATGATGCCGTGGTAAGCCTCCTCCATCCATCTCGGTCCTCGGCTCTGCGCAGTAGTGCCGAGTCATTCATCCTGGTCCATTCTCTGATGTTGTCCATCCATGACTTGTTCTGTCTTCCCCTCCTTCTGCCACCTTCGAGTGTTCCCTGCAGTACTGTTTTGGGCAGAGTGTTGTGGCGGGTGACGTGGCCGAACCATGTCAGCTTTTTCTTCTGACGATGGTGAGAAGGGGTTCCTGGGACTGCAGCCGTGTTATTTGACTCTTGACAAATTCATTGGTCTTTTCGTTCTCTCCAGGATATGCCCAGTATTTTTCTATGGCTTTTTTGTTTCGAATGACTGGATTGGCTTTGCTGTTTCAGCAGCCCAATGTCCAGGTTTCACTTCCGTACAGCAGGATCGACTGAATTAGGGCTTTGTAGAGCTTTATTTTAAATTGGGAAACTGATCTTTTTACTTTTCCATATGGTGGTGAGTTTTGTCAGGAAGATGTTGCCATGGCTATCTGACTTTGTTTCTGTCGTCGATCGCCCGTCCTTTTTTGAGTTTTAGCGCCGAGGTATTTAAAAGCCTCTACCTCCTCCATTGTTGGCCGTTCATGTAAATTTTTAGCGGTGGCATTGCTCGTGCTGTTCACAAGTACTTTACTTTTCTCCGAGCTCACCTCCATCCCATATGCTCCAGCTCTGTTCTCAAGTCTGGTCGTAAGATTTTGCAGCTCTGTGTTACTTCCGCCCATGAGGTCAATGTCATCGGCAAACCGTAAGTTGTTGAGGGGTCTGCCGCCAATGGAGATGGTGGGGTGGAAGTCATGGAGGGTTCTCTCATGATGTTTTCCAAGAACAGATTGAACAGGACTGGAGATAACAGGCATCCTTGTCGGCCCCCAACTGTGGTTTTGAAGTAGTCTCCGACCTGATTGTTCAGAAGGACTGCACTGCTGCAGTTTTGTATAGTGCTTGAATGGTTTGCACTAGTCCTTCTTCAATGCCAAACATTCTGAGGACCTGCCACAGGCCTTCGTGCCATACTCTGTCAAAAGCCTTCTTGAAGTCGATGAAGTTGTGGAACAGGTCTCTCTGATGTTGAAGATGTTTTTCCATTCAGGATGTGGCAGTTAAAAATCTGTTTCGATTGTGCTCCTGCCTGCCCTAAACCCCAAACCCTTGTTCCTCTGCAAGGTGTTCTTCTGCCTCCTTCTTGAGTCATCAAAATAATTTTGGCATGATCTTGCTGGCGTGGCTGATGAGGCTGATTGTTCTATAGTTTTGGCATTGGCTAAATTCCCCTTCTTGGGCGGGTATGATAAATTTGATTGTGTCCATTTTGTTGGCCACTGTTTTGTCTCCCAAATCTTCTGACAGATGCTGTAACTATGTGATGACTGTTTCGCCACCCTGCTTGAGCAGCTCTGCTGGTTATTGTCTGCTCCTGGGGACTTTCCCACTGGTACTGCGGGTGGCTTCTTCCACTTCTTCCCCCAGTATAGGTAATGGCGAGGGTGCTCTTGATGTTGCTGCTTTCTCTTCTATTTATGCTCTTGTCAGGTTGTATTGGGTAGTTGTACAGTCTTGACAATATTCAGACCACCCGTTCAATGCAGCTGAGCTTTCTTGAGGAGGTTTTCCGGAGCTGTCTTCAATGACTGATGATTGGTTTGAAGTGGTTTTGTGATTTCTTCAGGGTGTCGTATGCCTTTTTACTGTTGCCCCTTTCAGTTTTTTTCGATCTCATCACATTGATCACTGATCCACTTCTCTCTGGCCTTTAAAATTGACTTCTTCACGAGATTGTTGGCCTCCCCGGGATTCTTTAGGGGTTTGGAAGACCTGGGTTGTTTCATGCTCTTCTGTATCGCAGAGGTCCAAGATGTCATTGGTAGTCCTGGCTGGTGTTTATTCCTCTGACGACCCAGTACCTCCTCTGCTGTTTCTCAGGACTGCCTCATTGAAGTGGCATATAAAAGAGATAAAATCTATTTGGTTTATGGATCTTGCCGTTTGGCGCATGCCAGATTGTCCCCCCTTGACTGCTTGTGGGGATAGAGGGTTTTGGCAATGGTAAGTTTTTGGTGCAGGCAAACTCCAGCAGACGTAGTCCCTGTCGTTGGTCCCCAGTTCCAAACTGACCAACTGTTCCGGCCCATTGGTTGTAAGAGTCAGGACCTACTTTGGCGTTAAAATCCCCCTTTGGATGATGATGTCCTTCTTGGGTATTTTCTTAATGGGGCACTTCAAGATCTTCATAAATTCTTCTACTTCTTCATCTGTATGGTCAGATGATGGTGCATAGATTTGTATGATGGTGATGTTCTTGGGCTTGGCCGACACCCGGTGCTGATAATCCTGCTGGAAAACCGGTGTTTCAGTTGATAATGCACCCCTACTTCCTTTCTGACAATAAATGCCACTCCATGTTGGGGATGTTTCTCTGGCCACTGTACCAGACTTGTTGCCTTCTTCAGTCAATGTCTCACAAATCCTGTCCATCTCACTTCTCCTAGTCCAATAATGTCCCATTTATATCGGCTAAGTTCATACTCTAAGTTCTTTGATTTTTCCGCACTGGGAGAGTGTACGGACGTTCCCTGTACCAATGGGGATTTGTTTTTCTAGGGAGCTTAAGTTTAAAGTTTTAACTCCAGTAGCTGACTTGTCACTTCCCCCTGGTGGGTTGATCAATGGAAAGCGCGGTCGTTGGTAACCCGGCCTCGACCGATCCGGTATCATTTTGCTTTGCATTTGTCTTTCATGTTTTTTCTGTGGGCTTAGGATATTCCTTTGGGGGCGCCAATCTCCTCTCCAAGTCTCCATATGTTTTGGGTTTTTTCTATTGGGGTTTCCTCCCCCACATGCGACAGGTTGTACTGGGTTACATGGATACCAGTAGCAGTAGCAGAGAACTTCTCTGACTGACCTGACAACCATGCACGTGCAAGTGCTGGCAAAAATACTCAATGCAAGGGAAAGGGCAAGCAAACAAGCAATCTACTTTATGAAGCAAATTCTTAATGCAAGACTTCGAAAATTGCTATAAAAATAACAAGCAAATATTTCAAAACTAAACTAAAAGCCAACCATTTGGATATCAAATAGTGCACAGGAAATCAAAAAAGATCATTAGTGATAGTAACCATGACAAAGGGATACTGCACAAGTTTAAGACAAAGCTTTCCCAGTACATCTTACAAAACAATACAAAATGACCAATACAGACTGTACATTATTCCCCGCATAGCCATACAGAAACAAGCGACACATTTCCAAAAATGCCATCACATTAACCTCTTCATGCTTATTCCATCTTTTTATGCCTAAAACGTTCAACATTCTTACCTAAGTAAAATGATATATCTCACCCTCTCTCATTTATACCTTTTTTTTCTTTCCCAAACTTATAGAGACAGCAAGAAAAAGCAAGGGTTCCCTTTTATCCCTTTTCTTTACAAAAGCTTTCCTTTCTCAATCCAGCATCAAAAAGCCGAAAAAAACCTACCCCGGAGCTGACTAGGGAGCACCCGACTGTGCTCTGGCTTCAAAATGAAACAAGAAAAACAAAAAAGCCTGCAAACCCACGTATCAAATTTTGACTTTTAAAAAAATTTTCTTTGGTTTTTTCGTTCCTCCAAGGATTTTTCCCAGTATTTTTCTAGGGATTTTGTTTCGAATGAGGATTGGCTTTGCTTTTTTAGCAGTCATGCCCCGGGTTTCACTTCCGAAAACAGGATCGACTGAATTGGGGCTTTGTAGAGCTTTATTGATTGGGAAACTGATCTCTTACTTTTCCATATGGGGTGAGTTTTGTCAGGAAGATGTTGCCATGGCTATTCTGACTTTGATTTCTGCCCGTCGATCGCCCGTCCTTTGTGAGTTTTGCGCCGAGGATTTAAAAGCCTCTACCTCCTCCATTGTTGGCCGTTCAGTAAATTTTAGCGGTGGCATTGCTCGTGCTGTTCACAAGTACTTTACTTTTCTCCGGCCCCACCTCCATCCCATATCTCCAGCTCTGTTTCTCAAGTCTGGTCGAAAAGATCTTGCAGCTCTGTGTTACTTCCGCCCATGAGGTCAATGTCATCGGCAAACCGTAAGTTGTTGGGGGGTCCCTGCCGCCAATGGAGATGGTAGGTGGAAGTCAGGAGGGTCTCTCTCATGATTTTTCCAAGAACAGATTGAACAGGACTGGAGATAACAGGCATCCTTGTCGGACCCCAACTGGGGTTTGAAGTAGTCTCCGACCCTGATTTTTTCAGAAGGACTGCACTGCTTGCAGTGTTGTATAGTGCTTGAATGGTTTGCACTAGTCCTTCTTCAATGCCAAACATTCTGAGGACCTGCCACAGGCCTTCGTGCCATACTCTGTCAAAAGCCTTCTTGAAGTCGATGAAGTTGGAACAGGTCTCTCTGATGTTGAAGATGTTTTTCCTTTCGGGATGTGGCAGTTAAAAATCTTTTTCGATTGTGCTCCTGCCTCCCTGAACCCACCCTTGTTCCTCTGCAAGGTGTTCTTCTGCCTCCTTCTTGAGTCAATTCAAAATAACTTTGAGCATGATCTTGCTGGCGTGGCTGATGAGGCTGATTGTTCTATAGTTTTGGCATTGGCTAAATTCCCCTTCTTGGGCGGGGGTATGATGAGTGATTGTGTCCATTCTGTTGGCCACTGTTTTGTCTCCCAAATCTTCTGACAGATCCTGTAACATATGTGATGACTGTTCGCCACCATGCTTGAGCAGCTCTGCTGGTAATTGTCTGCTCCGGGGGACTTTCCTACTGGTAAGCTGCGGATGGCTTCTTCCACTTCTTTCCTCAGTATAGGTAATGGCGAGGGTGCTCTTGATGTTGCTGCTTTCTCTTCTATTATGCTCTTGTCAGGTTGTATTGGGTAGTTTGTACAGTTCTTGACAATACTCAGACCACCTGTTCAATGCAGCTGAGCTTTCTGTGAGGAGGTTTCCGGAGCTGTCTTCAATGACTGATGATTTGGTTTGAAGTGGTTTTGTGAGTTTCTTCAGGGTGTCGTATGCCTTTTTACTGTTGCCCACTTTCATGTTTTTTCGATCTCATCACATTGATCACTGATCCACTTCTCTCTGGCCTTTAACATTGACTTCTTCACGAGATTGTTGGCCTCCCGGTATTCTTTAGGGTTGGAAGACCTGGTTGGTTTCAGTGCTCTTCTTGTATCGCAGAGGTCCAAGATGTCATTGGTAGTCCATGGCTGGTGTTTATTCCTCTGACGACCGAGTACCTCCTCTGCTGTTTCTCGGACTGCCTCATTGAAGTGGCATATAAAAGAGATAAAATCTATTTGGTTATGGATCTTGCCGTTTGGCGCATGCCAGATTGTCCTCCTTGACTGCTTGTGGGGATAGAGGGTATTGGCAATGGTAAGTCTGTGGGTGCAGGCAAACTCCAGCAGACGTAGTCCCCTGTCGTTGGTCTCCCCAGTTCCAAACTGACCAACTGTTCCGGCCCATTGGTTGTAAGAGTCAGGACCTACTTTGGCGTTAAAATCCCCTTGGATGATGATGTCCTTCTTGGGTATTTTCTTAATGGTCACTTCAAGATCTTCATAAAATTCTTCTACTTCTTCATCTGTATGGTCAGATGATGGTGCATAGATTTGTATGATGGTGATGTTCTTGGGCTTGGCCGACACCCGGATGCTGATAATCCTGCTGGAAGCCGGTGTACAGTTGATAATGCACCCCACTACTTCCTTTCTGACAATAAATGCCACTCCATGTTGGTGATGTTTCTCTGGCCACTGTACCAGATCTTGTTGCCTTCTTCAGTCAATGTCTCACCAAATCCTGTCCATCTCACTTCTCCTAGTCCAATAATGTCCCATTTATATCGGCTAAGTTCATACTCTAGTTCTTGATTTTTCCGCACTGGTAGAGTGTACGGACGTTCCATGTACCAATGGTGATTTGTTCTCTAGGGAGCTTAAGTAATGTTTTAACTCCAGTAGCTGACTTGTCACTTCCACCCTGGGTGTTGATCAATGAAAGCGCGGTCGTTGGTAACCCGGCCTCGACCGATCCGGTATCATTTTGGCTTTGCATTTGTCTTTCATGTTTTTTCTGTGGGCTTAGGATATTCCTTGGTGGCGCCAATCTCCTCTCCAAGTCTCCATATGTTTTGGGTTTTTTCTATTGGGGTTTCCTCCCCCACATGCGACAGGTTGTACTGGGTTACATGGATACCAGTAGCAGTAGCAGAGAACTTCTCTGACTGACCTGACAACCATGCACGTGCAAGTGCTGGCAAAAATACTCAATGCAAGGGAAAGGGCAAGCAAACAAGCAATCTACTTTATGAAGCAAAATTCTTAATGCAAGACTTCGAAAATTGCTATAAAAAATAACAAGCAAATATACAAAACTAAACTAAAAGCCAACCATTTGGATATCAAATAGTGCACAGGAAAGCAAAAAAGATCATTAGTGATAGTAACCATGACAAAGTATACTGCACAAGTTTAAGACAAAGCTTTCCCAGTACATCTTACAAAAACAATACAAAATGACCAATACAGACTGTACATTATTCCCAGCATAGCCATACATGAAACAAGCGACACATTTCCAAAAATGCACATCACATTAACCTCTTCATGCTTATTCCCATCTTTTTATGCCTAAAACGTTCAACATTCTTACCTAAGTAAAATGATATGATCTCACCCATCTCTTCATTTATACTCTTTTTTTTCTAGTCCAAACTTATATGAGACAGTCAATGACACAATGAGCAAGGATTCCTTTCATCACCTTCTTCTTCAGCTAAAAGCTTTCCTTTCCTCAAATCCAGCATCAACAGAGCCAGAACAAGAACCTACCCTGGAGCTGACATAGGCAGCGACCACGACCTTGTGCTGCTGGCATTCAAAATGAAGCTGAAGAAAAACAAACAGCCTGCAAACCCACGTATCAAATTTGACGTGGACAAACTGAAAGATCCAGATGTCGAGGAGATCTTCCAAGCTAAGCTTGGCGGACGTTTTGCGGCATTAACCCTCCTGGACAATGACATCAATGACCTCACCAACAGCAAATATTTAGGAGCAGAGAAAAAAATTCCTGTGCATAAGTTAATCTAGATCGAACAAGTGCTGTTGCTAAATGGATAAGAGATGACATATCTTGGCCCCAGTGTTGCTTGCTTACCATTTTTAGCAAATTAAGACTTTTTCTAGGTTTGGTCAAGACATATTCAATGTGATTATTCCAGGTAAGTTTTGTGGTGAGAAATACCCCTAGAAATTGTAAATTTTCTTTATATGCTAACACAGAATCTCCTATTTTAAAGGAGGGCAGTGCCTGTGGATTGTAGCCAGTGTTGAAAAGCATCATATGGGATTTGTCAGGAGATAACATTAATCCATTTTCTTTCATAAATGTATATATCTTATCTAACTCATTTTGATAAACCTTTATAATATAGTTAAGAGATCTTATTGGAGTATGCCTTTTCATGGTTACTTTCATCCATATGCATAGATCATCTGCATATTAAACCAATTCAATATTGTTCGACAATTTATTGGGAAGATAATATGATAAGATATTAAAGAGTATAGGTGCCACTACTGATCCTTGGGGGATCCCCACATCTATAAATCTAGGATTGGAATATGCATTTCCAATTTTTGTTTGAATATATCCATTACTCAAAAACGTTTTAAAATAATTGTACATGCATCCAGACAAACCAATCTGTTTAAGCTTGTAAAGCAATCGTACATGCCATACCTGATCATAGGCTTTCCTTATACCCAAAGAAAGTGGCAAGTACTTTTTTTTCTTTTGGCAAATTAAATGTTCACGTGAGTGGTAAGTTTAATAAAGGTGATCTATTGTTGATCTACTTTTTTCTAAAAACTGCTTGGGCTACTGGAATGATATTCCCTTTTTCAAGTAATGAATAAGCCTTTTAATATTATTTTTCCCATCAACTTTCCCACATGGGAGGTTATGAATAGGCCTATAACTGTTTATATCTTATTTTATGTTTAACCTTTTTTGCAGATAGGTACAATTACAGACTGCTTCCATAAGGGTGGCATTGTTCCCTCTGAACAACATTTTTGGAAATATTTTTAAAGAAATAAATAAAATTATCAGCAGGTGTTTTATCATTTCATTAGAAATAGCATCAAGACCAACTGAAGATTTCTTGGAGCTAAGAGTAGAAATGGCACCCTTTACTTCTTGAAAAGTGATGGAAGCATTTGTGTAATGTTCTTTATCTTCTGGAGGATCTTTGTATTTTTCTAGGCAAGTTTCTTATTCTCTATAAATTCTGTCTTCTTCAGATAACCCTTCTGAACAACTCGTCTCAAAAAACATTTCTACAAAAGCTTCAGTCTTTTCAAGTGGGGTCTAATTTGATAGGATAGTTAGGTAGATTTACACCCTGTTTCATCTCTTTCAGTTTTTTTCAAACTTTTTGCTGATCTTTTGAGCTTAATATGCCATCTTTACAGAAAGTAAACCAGTGCTGAAGCTTAGCTTGTGCTATTACTTTGTTGCAATAATTTTTTGCCTTTTTCATTTCCATCATTTTCCTAACGTTGCTCCTATCTTTAAGATAAATATTAAATGTTTTCTTTTTGTTTAGCCTTGCTATTTCACATGATTCATTCCACCAAACATTGCCAAAACGTTTATTTGACTTGACTAAACGGCATTTCGAAATAGATTTATCTGCTGCATTTAAAAGTTTCAACAAATTTGGCATATGCTTCATCTATGTTACTTGCTAAAAATTCATCATTTTTACATCTGGAGAGAATACTGTGAAACTCATTCCAATTAGCAGTATGATAATTAAATATAGGAATTTTATCCTTTGACAAATTACAAGTGATCAGTCTGTCATTTATAGTAATAACAATAGGTAAGTGATCGCTTCCTAAAGTTTCTTTAATATAGTTTTCCATTCACAACTAGGAGCAATTATAGGAGAAACTAAAGACAGGTCAATAGCAGATGCTCTGTGGTTGGCAGAATCAGGGATTCGTGTTATATTGCCATCATTCAATAAGCACAAGGAATAATCTAAGATATTTTCAACAAAACGGTTACTTATATTTGCTGTACAATCCCTGTCCCAGAATGGTGAGTGGGCATTTAAAAATCACCAACCCACTAGCCATTTTTTTCAGTTTTGGGCCTGTAATGAACGTATCCATTCCATGTTTTCATCATCAGGACCTTTGTCAGGGGAGACAAAATCACATTCAGTGTAAGTGATTTATCAAATTTAATTTTGCTGTGCACCCATTGATATTCCTTGCTGTTGGTAAGGTGGAGGAATATGTGTATAATCTTAAGTTTTCGAGTATGTAAAAAGCTGTGTTTATTTTTCCTTTTTCCTTTTCAGACTAAAGACCAGATGGAAAGTAAAAAACCTGATAGTCTGGGAATTTAATTTTCTGTTTACATTCAATGACTGTAAAAGTAACAGATGGTATTTAGTTTGTGAAAGATGTTTTAATAAGAAAATGTAAAATTTCTCAAAAGAGAACTACAATTTTCCCTTGCAATATCGCAATGCTTGAATGATTCTTTATCAAGAACAACAAACAAAAACAAAAAGCAAGAAAACAACAAACCAACAAAATAGCAAAAAGCAAATAGACCTGTTTGCTTTTAATTCCTGAAAAGGAGATAAAAAAAGAAGAGAAGAAAAATGTAATATGGACCCCCCAAAAAAAAAAACTTAACGGGAAAAAAGAAAAAAAAAAGCCATTTAAAACACCCCAATAACAGTTAACTCTTGGGGTTGTGCTTAAGTTTTTGGCACTCTTTTCCCTTTTTATTGGGGGGGGGGGTGCGGAAGCTTAAAATTGACAGAATTTACAAATTTTTTTTTAAAAACACAATAATTTTAATCAAGGGAAAGTACTCGGGCCCTGTAGGGCAATATTTTCAAAATACATTTGCTTTCCTTACCAAAAGCTCCCCTATTTTTTTTTTTCTGTTGGTTATTTTGTTTGACATTAAACAAGGAAAACTTTGGGCTTTCAGGCTCGATTTTTATGATTTTTTAAAAAAAAGAAATCTGTTGTACATCAAGTAACATCAGATGGATAGCAACTTCAGGGGAAATTTTCTTTTTGAAAAATCATCACATTGCTTCAAGGGGGGGTTTTTTAAAACAGTTTTAACCCTGTAAATAGGAGCCCAATTTCAAAACTTTTATTTTTTACATTCTGACATATTTTTAAAAAGTGTAAAAAAAATAAACAAGTCATTATTTAAAAACTGTGAAACAATCTCAAAAATGACTTATAAATTTTTAATGATGTATAATTGTATGTCAGTATTATATGGGAAAATCACTGAATTTTTTTTAAAAAAGCCAAAATCAAAGCTCACCCCAAAAAGGCAGGATCCATTTACTGGACCCAAAGAGTTAAAACGGAATAAACAAGAAGGAAACACTCCAAACTACAGTGATTATTTTCCAAAAAACAATGAAAAGTCGTAGAAAAATCAGAAAGAAGGCCCCAAATTAAAACATACACTGTTTTAAGTTTTGGCAAAGTACTGTGTATGATATATAGAAATTCTAGTTTACCCCCCAATTTTTTATTTCTTTTTTACAACTGTTCAATATTTTAAAAAACCAAACATTCAAAAAGATTTAAAACTACTTTCCCCCTTGTTCCAGTACCCCCATCGTAGTGTGGGTGTTGTGGGACAAGGGGTAGGGTGCGGTGGCGGGAGGAAACACGTCCCCCTTCTTTGTGTTCCCAAACAGCCCTTACAGCCTGCCGGGTTCCCTGCAACAGTGGCCCTCTTGGGGTGTAGGATGATGCGTCCCTTAGTGTCCTGTAGTCCAAACTGGCATGCAACAAAAAACACATTGTTAACACCCAAAAAATCAGACATGGTAAAGCATTTTAAGAATAAATTCAAGTTCACTCTGGTTTTTGTCATACTAACCATGTACAATGCCATAGAGTCTTCTGGCTGGACTCTAGCACTGACCATTTCCGCCATCTTGTTTTCTTTTCCATGTGTGTGTGTGTGGTTCGACCCATCCTCTTCATGTCTGTTTGTCAGTGCTCTCTGTCTTTTCAGTCTCTTTCTGCCTTGTATTTGTCTCCTCTCTCTCCCTCCATCTTCTTTGTTTGGTGTCTTCTCTGCTTCTCTCTCTCGATCTCTGTCTCTATGCCTGTCTGTTCATTTGCTCTTGTATTAGACTGTCTTTTTTCAATAATATTATAATACTATATCTCTATACATATATACACATATACATACACAGCACACACACCACACACACACATAAATATATAAGGCTATATATGATATATAGTATATATTATATAATATATAAGGAATATATTATATATATATATATATATATATGTAGAGTCTATATATATGATATATAGTATATATTAAATATATATATAATATATAATATATATAAAGTGTGTTGTAGTGAGAGTGCGGTAGTGCCGAGATCGTGCCGCGCGCGCGCGCGCCCAGTCTCCTCCGTTTGTCTGCCTTGGTTGACTGGCCTAAAGCTTAATTGCCAATAAACCATTGATCCGACCGCTCTCTCTCTCTCCTCCTCTCGCTCTCTCTCCTCATCTCTTCATCTTCTCTCTCTCCACGTCCTCGTCTAGCCTCTCGTCTCACCCTCCTCACTCGTCTCTCTCTCATCCTCTCTCTCAATCCGTCTCATTCCTACATACGAAGTATATTCGAAAAGGCGCAAAATATTGATTGTATTCCTGTGCTGTCTACTCTGAGAATCTTATATATTTATTGTAATTATCCCTGAAACAGCACACACTACCCTATATGAGTTTCAAATTTTATGATCTATAAGTATCTCTCAAGTCTCTCTCTCTCATACTTTCCTCTCTTCCTCTCTCTCTCCTCTTCCTCCTCAGCCTCTCTGTTCTATGTTAGTGCAGTAGGTATTGTTACTTTGTTTTTTGTTGTTGAGAGGTTGTTTGAAGTTTTTGAGTAGTTTGTTTTTTGTTTGGTGTATGTATGAGGTGTAAGTGTGTGTGTGTGTTGTGTATTAGAGAAAGGGCGGGGAACGTGATTGACTTTATTTTTAAAAAAAAATTGTGTTTTTTTGTGTGTTTTTTTGATGTTGTTGTTGATTTTGTTTTGTTTTTTGAGTGTATTTTTTCCTTCTCATTTGTTACTTTGTGTTTTTTCCGTTGTTTTTTGGTTTGTCTGTTGAGAAGGCTGCATTTGTCTGTTTGTTTTGTTGTTAGTTTGTTAGTATTTTAATTATTATTTTTGTTTTTTTTACTGTTTTGTTTTTTGTTTTTGTTGTTGTTTTTGGGGGCGTTTTTGGGGTT
Organism: Rapana venosa; assembly: GCA_028751875.1. Classification (NCBI taxonomy): domain Eukaryota; kingdom Metazoa; phylum Mollusca; class Gastropoda; order Neogastropoda; family Muricidae; genus Rapana; species Rapana venosa. Next base: position 50,438,325 of record CM054154.1, read on the forward strand.
TATTTGTCCGTTTGCTCGTCCGGTGTTGTTGTTTGTTTTTGTTTGTCTATTTGTTTGTTTTGTTTTTTGTTATCTTTTCTCTCCTTTTTTCTTTAAAAAAATGTTTTTTTTCCCTTTGCTCAGACTGTTTGAAAATATGAGTACTGAGTGCACATTTCAATGTGACGCCCCTCCCACGAGGCGGGACTGATGTAAAAAACACATGAGTACTTGAGTTTCATTGAGTCCTGAACGCCAAAAGAATTTGTTTGTTTCTATTACTTACAATGGTGTAGAGTTCTTTTTATGACTTTATTGGCTTTTCGCCCTCTTATTAGAGTTGAGTGTATGGTTAATTATCACTTATTGATATTATCAGGAAACATCAATTTGTAAATGATATAATATAAAAATGTTTGTGTTGATCGTGTTCTATGTGTGTATAATAGAGATTTAGAGTGTATTATCCCTGACCCCCCCGCTCACCCCCCCCCCACACACACGACACACACTCACCCCCCCCCCCCCACACACACACACGATACATACACACACTCAACTTACTCACGTCACTCACTCATATTACTCTCCCTCAATGACTGTAATAGTGGGGTTTAGATTCTTCTTTGGTTTGGTTTTCTTGTTTTATTGTAGGTTGGGGATTGTATGGGGTATTTAATTGGGTGGTTTGATTTTCATATGGTCTTTAATCAAAAAAATGAGTACCCCCATATAATTGAAAACGAAATAAATCTAAAAAGGAGAGTGTTGATGGGATCGTGCGATACTGTTTTGGGGAATCATATATTGGATATTAACGCTTGGAAATTACACACACACACTCCTCTGGTCGCCTCTATCATGTTCTCCTTCCTCTCACCTTTTTATCGTCCGTTCGGCTTTATAGTTAAAGTGTATCCTGATGAGCGGGATCTCAAAATTTTATTATTTTCAAAAACAATACCTGAGCATAATACATATATATTTTGGGCCTGCTGTCTAACTAAGTTTTAATGAGTGAGACCTATTTCCATATCTTATCCGTTATGTCTGCTCATCAGAACAGTATGAATGTACCAAGTTATGACATCTTGTAGGCGAGAATCGTTACAACATCATTTAATGGACTTATTACACAGAGCTTTGTTCGCGCTTCGCTGAGTATCACTTATTCTATGAGCTACTGCTGTACGCTGAGAGTCTCCTCTCTCGTTGTCTATCAACTGTTGTTCTCTGTTATTATCTCTTTTTTATCTTCTTCGTTGGAGCTTTGGTTGTTCTAACTCTTTGTTTGTTCTTGTTTGTTACTTCTTGGGTTAGGGGTTTTCTTTGGGAGGGTGGTGGGGGGGGGGTATTTAAGGGTTTTTCTTTTATTTGCTTGCTTTGGGGGGGGGGTGGTTGTTGGGGGGAGCTGTTTTGAAAAGGTTTTCCCCTTGTTTTTATTGTGAGTTTTATCTAAGTAGTGTATTGGCTATTATTATAAGATGTATCCTAACGGGCCCGGGGACTGGATGTAAAAAAGCACATATGCTATTCATTTATTCCTCGAAAAAAGACATTTGTCATTGTCATTGTCTCTCTCTCTCTCTCTCTCTCTCATCGCCTCTTCTCTCTCTCTCTCTCTCTCTCTCTCCCTCCTCCTCCTCCTTCTCGTCCTCCTCTCTTCCCCACCTCTCTCTACTCTCTTGATACTCTTCCCTCTCTTTTCCTACCCCTTTCATCCCCAATCCGGTCACCAATCACGCAGCCCTGCCCCCACATCTTGAGGCTATGCCCTCCCTGGCCCTAGGTCGTGTGTAAGTGTGGCGTGGGAGTGCGGGCCATTGTTCCCCAGTACAAGAGAGACACTTACATGCCCTTGGAGGTGGAGGGGTGATTGCGAAGTTCACCCTTAGCCTGACACGCCCTCATCTAACGAGAGACTGTGCCGTGATTTAACAAACAGGGAGAGGGTAAAAAAACAGAACGAACAAAACAAACAAGCTAAAACGATACTTGGGGCATACGTTCTTGACGAAACGTAATTAATAATGAATCCTTAAATCACTTTGTTGAAACAAATTTCGAGACAGTCATAATTATAATATTTCTCTTTTCTACACACTTACACGGCACGCACACCCCACACACAAACACACACACACACAGCAACCGACACACCACGACACACACAGGCACACACAACCACACACACACCACACGCCGGCGCGCGCGGCGCCAGCGCGAGGTCATCACGTCACCCGTTAGTCAGTTGAGGTCAACAACGAAAGTAGGACAAAATTCACAGTGGGGTCACTTAGGGCCCAAGGGTCATTGTGAGAACGTGTGCATTATGCTTTCATTGGGCATCAAATTATGTAGATTTTCTCCTTTGGGCGGGAAACGCCCACGCCTAATTGTCATAATGACCACGGACACTATCCGAGTGGTTAAGACCATTTGACTTCAGTCCCCTGGGTACGTAAAGTCCCAGGTTCGAATCTCACAGTAGTGTGTGCTGAATTAAGGTGGACATTTTTTTCAATATCTCTTAGGCGAACTTAAAACGCAGATATACCATTGCTTTTAATTCTTACTTTGAAAGACAGATTCAATACACGGATGTGCCACCAGTGAACCAAATAATTATACACGTTAGCAAGCTATCCCCGTGAGACAGTCAGCGGTCGGCAGGTACGCAACACGAAAATACCTACATGCATCCTCTACAAACAAAAAAAATGAGTTGCTCTGAAGTTGAAATGTGTCAACTTTGTTAGTCTCCTGGTATAAATTACATTACTCAGAAATTTCGAGGCCAGCGCAAAAAAATAAATTATATACAAAACAAACCATAAAAAATAATTATTGATCAACAGTATGGGACGGATAGCTCAAGGGTCAGAGCACTGGCTCTCTCTACTCCCAACTTAAGGTCAAGCAGCATTGACCCTGCGTTGCCTTAGGATGGTGGTGACCATTCCGTATGCTTTGCTTATTAATACAGTCCTCCGTTCACCTAGCAGTAAATGGAGGTACGCGCCTCTTTATCCCCTAGAGACGCTGAGGTCTCTGACACTTTCTGTTCTAATGACCGGGACAAGAGGTATTTATTGGAAAACACTTTTAACTACTACTACTACTACTACTACTACAACGACTACTAGCTACTGCGCGGTACTACACTAACTACTACTACGTACTACTACTACAACTACTACTACTACTACTACTACTACTATACTTAACTACTACTACTACTACTACTACTAGCGCTACTACTACTACTACACTACAACTACTCACTACTGCTGCTACTACTACCCCACTACTACTACTACAACTGCTACACTAGTACTACTACGACAACTGCTGCACTAACTACTACTACTACTACTACACAAGCTACTACTACTACTACTACTAACTACAACTACTACAACTGACTACTACTCTACTACTACTACTACTACTACTACTACTACTACTGCTAGGCTACTACGTGCGACACTACACTACTACTACTACTACTACAACTAATGCTACTAACATACTAACTATTACACTACTACTACTACTACTACTAGCTAGCTGTAGCTGAGCAGACTACTACTAACTACTACTGACTACTACTACTACGATGCGCGTCTACTACAGACAACTACTACTAATACTGCTATTAACTACACTCACTTACACATACTGCACTACGTACTGACTACGACTCCACTACTAATAACAAACGACTACACTAACTACTAGACTACTACTACTACTACTACGTGCTGCGCTACTAGCTACTACTAGCGTACTACTATCTGACGAGACTCGAACGGTCGCAAACTTGACTTTTCGCTGCGTAATAAACAACTACAAGCGAGAACTCAACCACAACTAACTGGACTACAACTACTACAACGCTCGAGCACTTCCGAAGGACTACCGAGGCCGAGTGAAACGTACGAGTAACTACGAACTACTACTGGGGCACTACTACTACGACTGACTACACTACTACTAGCAAACGGCGTAGGCGAGCTGAACGCTGACATAAGGGCGAACTTGCGACAACGAGCGGAGCTGGGACGGTCCTCGCATCTACACATGCGAGGATGCCGAGGCCAACTACGAGCCGCGATCCTGGCGCGTACTGACGCGATGACCTACTGGAATAGGAGCGAGGGCTACTTACTACTACGAGGGCACTACTAGCTGTGCGTCGCGGACACTAGGGACTACCTACTACGAGACTACAACTAACTACCAACTACTAACTGCTACTAGCGAACTTACTGACACTACTGCTACTACTCGCTACAACTACTGCTGACTGAACTACTACAACTACTACGCTACTAACTACTATAACTACTGCTACTAACTACGTACTACTGCTACTACTACTGGGGGCTGGCACTAACTACAGCACTACTTACTACTGCTACTAACTACTACTGCTACTACTACAATTACTACTGCGATACTAACTACTACTATTACTACTGCTAGGGACTAAGCTACTGACTACTACTACAGGTCGTACTACTACTGCTACGAACTACTCTTATATTAACGGACTACTGCTACCTAACTACTACTGAACTACTAGCTACTGCTACCTAACTCGCGAGGACTGCCTACTACTGAGCTAACTCTAACTACTACTACTACTACTACATACTACTGACTAGACTAACTACAACTGCCTGCAACTACTACTACGCTTTACTACGTACTACTACAAACACTACTACTGGGCTACTGACTGACTACTGACACACTACTGTCTGACTACTTCTACTACTACTACTGCTACTGACGAACGATACTACTACTACTACTACTACTAATACTGGCTATTTAGCTACTACTGCAACTACTTCTACTGCTACTACTACAACAACTACGTAGCGCATACTAACTACTGCTACTACTAGCTACTGCTACTACTAGACACCTACTACGTACTGCTACTACTACTGCTACTACTATACTGCTACTAACTACTACTATTACTACTGGCTACTAACTACTACTATACATACTAACGATACTAATATCCAATACTATACTGCGTTACTACCTACTACCTACTACTACTACTGGCTACAACTAGCTACTACTACTACTGGGACAACGAACTACTACTACTGCGTATAATGGACACTACAACTACACTGCTACTATCAATACCTACTATTTACTGACTGCACACTAACTAATGTACTTACTATTCCTACTGCAACTAACTAACTACTAACGTACTACTACTACTACTGCTACCAACTACTACAAGCTACAACTACTGCTACTCGCTCTGACATACTACTATTACTACTGGCTACTACCTACTACTACTAGCTCACTACTACTGATACTGGCGGGACACAGCTGACTACTCCTAACTACTACTACTGCTACAACTACTCCTACCTACTACTGGCTACTAACTACTACTATTACTACTGCTACTACTACTACTATACTACTACTACTATACTCTACTACTTACTAATACTACTACTTACTTATACTTTCTACTACTTCCTCTATTACTACTACTACTACAGTACTACAAAATCTTTCACTTACTACTACTTACTACTTATTACTACTTATACTACTATTCATACTTGCTGCTACTACTACTACTTACTAACTACTACTAAATTATAACCTACTAACTATACTTATACTTACTACTACTACATACTACTAACTTCCTTTTAATACTATAACCCACTACTCTAACTTTATACTACCTACTACTACTTAACTAAAATATCTACTACTACTAAATACTACTTACTACTAACTACTATACTACTCAACTTTCTACTACTACTTTTCTACAACTACTACTTCTACTTCTACTACTGCTACTACTTCTACTACATACTTACTACTAACTACTGTTACACTACTACTTTCTACTACTACTACACTACTACTATTACAATTCTCCACTACTCTTTACTTCTACTCTACTACTTATACTTACTAACTCTAAAACTACTACTTAATATACTTCTACTACTACCCACTAACTATTACTACTACTTTCTATTACTACTTAATACTACTACTACTTACCCTTCTAAAACTACTTTACTACTACTATACAACTACTAACTACTGCTACTATACTACTACTAACTTTCTAATACTACTTACTACTCTTACTACTACTACTACTTTAACTTCTATTACTTACTACTACTACTATACTACTACTATACTACTTCTTACTACTACTACTACTACTACTACTACTACTACTTACTTACGCTAATAACCCACTACTACTCACTTTTCTACTAAATAATACTCCCACTAATACTACTACTACTACTACTACTAACTAATATACTTTATTTCTAACTACTACTACTACTTTCTATACTTATACTACTACTAAACTTATACTTATACTACTACTAAAATTACTAACTAAATTCTACTACTACTACTACTACTTTTTACTACTTACTACTAATACTACTTTTACTACTCTACTTACTACTTCTACTAACTACTACTACTAACTAATACTACTACTACTATACTACATACTACTCTAACTACTACTACTACTAAACTCTCCCAAAATAAATCAACACTTCTCTACTACCATGTTCTAAAAAACAACTACTACTATTATACTTTACTGCACAACTACTATACTACTTACTACTCTACTCTCTACTTCACTTAATACTACCCCCTACTAAATCTACCT
>CM054154.1:50445521-50468524 GCA_028751875.1 Rapana venosa
AGAAAGAGATGGTTCCAAGATGTCTTTGAGAATGTGGCAATCCCACCTCCTCGAGAGAGTCGGGGGAAAGAAATGGTTTTATATCCAGGAGGAGTCAGCTGTTTTATTTTGGCTCATGGCCATGTGGATTAAGCCAAGTTTCGGTGAGGAAGGTTAAGTCAATGTTTTTTCAGAGATGAAATCAGATATGTAGTCGGCTTTTCCATTTGGACAGACAGACTGCACATTGAACAAACAAACTTGAAGGAGATCTGAAGGAGGTGGAGAGGTTGAAGATGAAAGTGGTGAGTTTGGACAAGCATCAGAGGAAGAGGACGAAGGCGATGGTGGAGATGCAGCTAGTGGAAGAACAGACAAGAGTTTGGATGGTGAATCAGGAATAGAAGATGGTGAAAGAACTGTGCTAATCAGGGGATTCGTTTTTGAAACACATCATGATATCCATCATAATCATCAGAACAAAAAACAATATTAGAGTCACAAATAACAGAACAGTGAACGCCCGGTGGACAGCAGCATGGGGAAGAAGCGTTGTCAGGGGTAACAGAAGTGACGTCAGAGGTGAGGGGGGAGACACGGGAGAGGGAAGCCCACCACTGGCGATGACGTCGGCCTGCCCGTGTTCCCTGTCTGGTTTTGCAGCGATGAATGCCTAAGTGTGTAATATGCTGCTTAATATCAGGAGCAAGCGTGTACTGTTTTTGACAATTCTCAGGTGCGAGCATAGCTCTAGTGTCCGCGGCTCTCACTGCCATGGTAGCAGCACAACACACACTAGACTTGATTGATGGGGGTGGTGTCAGTTCGTGAATCACGTGCAATTTGTTGAACGGCAGTAGGGTCAGATTAAAATGGGTCACGAAGACCAGCACAGTCAGGTAAACACAATTCATAAGTCGAATCAAAATTTTGAACAATTCAAACAAAGATGAAAATTATACATCGAAATATCTCAAAAAGTAGATAATAACAAGGAAAAATGTTATGACCAAATAACTCAGGGTGAAAACACGAACAAGAAGATTAAAAATTTCTGGAAAGGAAGCAGAAAAACACACACATCCAGCATTCAAACACAGAGCTACACACAGTGCTGCCGACAGGCGCAAAGGCAGATCACTCAATTATCTGCCTTGACTGTTGATGGTGGCCAACCCGAGGAGGCACTTTTGAAGAAAATTATAACATCGTTGTGTGTGATACACCAACCTGGAAAAAAAGGTTGAAGACCAAAAGAAAACAATAAATGATTTCCTAACAAAAACATCGACTAGATCTGTTTGTGTTACCGATAGAGGAACACAGACAGGCAGCATGGCTGAAATAGGGAGGCCTTGTCAGAGTAGCACAAGTAGATCTAGTCCCTCCTATGCTGATGTGTGCAAGTCAAAGTCGACCCAGGCAGTTGGGGAACAGTACCAAAGCCAGCTGCAATGCCTGTGGTTGACAAGACTTCCAAACAAAAAGGGGATAGAAATAGACCCAAAGTCAATCAAAAAAGTGACATCAAAATGTCAAATGACGCCATGCAACAATCTCCACTCCCAAATAGGTAAAGGTAAAGGAGTCCCATAACCTATAAGGTCGTAGGGGAGCGAGGCATCAGAGACCTCACTTCTCTAGGGCCAGCATATTGAGGGCAGCGCCCATCTCCTCTCCCTCGCTGCTTTACCTTCCCTGACCCTAAAGAGGGCAGGTACCCATTTACAGCTGGGTGAACTGGGGGAACTGTACTGAAGCCAAGGCGCGCAAACGGTCACCCATCCAACTGGTAACCACGCTCGACGCTGCTTAACTTGGCTGGGGGAAAGCGAGTGCTCCGACCACTGAGCTATCCCATCCCAAATACAAAACTAAAAAAGAAACGAGATTCAGATCTCCCTCATGTAGTCATGCTCCATGACTCTGTAGCAAACAGTCAATGATAAGAGACTCGACCGTTCCTATGGCTTTGATGCCTTCTCTTACAAAACAAAAAACCCCAGAAAATATAGCTACAACTTTTACATCAGTGGTTGCTTCATCTGAGAAATTACAAGATACTTTTGTGATCCACTGTGGGATCAATGATTTAAGGAAAAAAGACCCAGAAGTTTGCAGTAAAATGTTTATAAAATGTGTAATAAGAAATTGCAGCTAAGCATCCTAAATTAAAAATAATAATTAGCAAAATTGCTCCCGTAAAGACACAAAAACACAGAGCTGAACTTGAAGGGTGATGTATTCAATGCTCTTGTCATGTCTTATCTGTTTGGTGTTGACAATTTGTCTTTTGTTAGTCATGCCAGTTTGGACTATAGGACACTCAGAGACGGCATACATCCTACATCCAGAGGGGCCAGCATGTTGGCAGGGAACCTCGGCAGGCATGTAAGAGGACTGTTCTGGGAGACACCAAAGAAGCCCAGACGTGTCCTCCCACGCCTACCTGGACCCTACCCCTATGTGCCACAACATCCACACTACGATGCAGGCTACATGGAACCATGGGGAAGTAGATTTAATCTATTGAATGATTGGTTGTATTAACTATTAAAAAGTTGTAAAAAAAGAAAAGATAAAGTAGGAAGGTGAACTAGAATTAAATACAATAAAGCGAGACTTACCTGGTAAGTCACCTGGTTTACTTCATACCTCACAGACAGGTTCCAGAAAGTTATTGTAAACAAAATTCAATCAAAACCTGTCAAAATGGAATGTGGAGTCCCGCAAGGATCAGTCCTGGGCCCTGTTCTCTTTACTCTCTACACTGCTCCACTCTCACATATAATAAACAACCACCATATTGATCATCATTTCTATGCCGATGATACTCAGCTTCAGTGCAGCGATACTGTTGAAAACTTGCCTTCCCTCCTGACAAATATGTCCTACTGCCTTCAAGACATTCAAAACTGGATGACTCAGAACAAGTTACAACTTAATGCCGATAAAACCGAAGCCATGCTCATAGGGACCCAACATAAACTTTCCTCTATCGCAAAAACTTCAAAAGAATTCGGTAATACGTCAGTTCCTTTGTCCAACTCTGTGAAGTATTTAGGAGTAGTTCTTGACAACACACTCTCTATGAAAAAATTCATCACCCAGACCTGCCAGTCTTGCTACTATCAATTACGGCGCATAAGCGCGATTCGCAAGTATCTGTCCACTGATGCAACTTCCAAGCTTGTCACATCTCTCATTCTTTCACGTTTAGACTACTGTAATTCTCTTTTGGCTGGCCTACCAGCATCATCTATCCACTCTCTTCAACGCATACAAAACTCTGCAGCTCAACTGGTCCTAAGAAAGAAAAAATCTGAACACATCACTCCTCTTCTGCGATCTCTTCACTGGCTGCCTGTCTCACAAAGACTGGAGTATAAAATCAATACCCTCTGTTTCAAATGTCTCCACAAATCTGCACCCTCTTATCTCTGTAACTGTCTTCATCTGTACACTCCATCCCGTTCCCTTCATTCAGCCGCAGATACTTTGTGCTTTCGAACACCCAGATTCAAACAAACCACTGTTGGCCGTCGCTCCTTCTCTGTTTCTGGTCCATCCACCTGGAATGACCTCCCTCTTTCACTTTGCCAAAAGCCTTCACTTGATACCTTCAAATCCAGCCTCAAAACACACTTATTTCCTACCTGAGACTTTCCCCCAAATATCTGTCCCTAATTTTCAACAGCATCTTTCACCTTCTAAGTGTTGTTCCGAGTGTGTGTGTGTGTGTGTGTGTGTATGTGCATGTGTGTGCGTGCATACGTGCGCGCGCATGGTTTTTGAAATCTGTTGTTCATTATGTTTAAAGAGAGTTGCATGCCTGTAAATGATTGAGTGCAAGCGCTTCGATTTATTTGTTTTTTTTACAAGATTCAGCGCTATATAAATTCCATATATTATTATTATTATTAAGTTGAAGCTGTTTGTAAATTCTTGTGAATTTATTGTAGACCGGAACGGAGTGCACATGAGAAACCGCGCGCAGCCTACTGCCAGTTTTTAGAGCCTCGAGAGAACACTGTGTCACACTATATATAACAGGATCATCATATAATTAATAAACATTGTTATCATTCCTTTTCATTTACTTTGGGTGGGATGTCTTACTATTTGCACGGTGTGCAAGAACACTGATGGCAATTCTTCATTTTTTCTAGTGGTAGTAGTTTCTTTTGCATGGTATGTATTTCATTTTACTTGGATGTTATGCATGCAGACCATTGCACAGGTAGGCATGTGCACTCCGTTCCCTCTGCAATAAATTTGCAAGAATTTACAAACAGCTTCAACTTACAGGTAAGTCTTGCTTTATTGTATTTAATTCTTGCTCATTTCCTGTATACCTCCACTACAGGCACATGAGATTTGAGAGCACAGTGTTCTCGAGACAAACACATCCATCACATGAAAAAAGAAACATGTCCACCTTACTTCTGTGTTAGGAAACGCTCCATGATGGACTGGCCATGGTCAGTGGTGGTCCACATTCTTATTATAAAATTTTGCAAATGTGGAAACAATCGTCCATCCAGCTGCTTTCATTATGATGTTTATTGGAGCGTCTGCAAGTTTTGTGCTGAAGTCTTTGGGTGACCTGGTACTGTGCGCTGTGAAGCGTGTAATGTCTATGCCTGCCCTCTCCAGCGTCCATTTCAGCCCGCGAGAGATGGTATCGCTAGTAGCTCCTCTGTGCAGTGCTTTGGGGAGTGATAAACAAATGTCCAGTGGAAATCTGAGCCATCATTTCCTTTCTTCGTCTAAGGTATTCTTTTCAATGTGTGAACTACACTCAGAGCCTCCTTATCCCCAAAAGCCATGAGTTCAATTTAGTGATTGATGGGTCCCTTTTGATTTTTTTAAAAAACTATTTCAAAAATACACATTTTTGCCTCGTTAGTAGCAATTACGATGTCAAGGGCAGCAATAATTTGACACCTCTGACCACAACAGGCAATTAACATCAAAAATTTTCTTTGTCGTTCTTTAAACGTTTTTTTACCCCTGGAACCCCTTTTCAGCTTTTAAGCACATTTACTCCCAAGTTTGGTGATATTTTTTTAGTGGGGGTTTTTTTTTCAAAAACACCCTTCATAAATCTTTTTAAAGTTCATGTTGACAAACGCCCCCCTTCATATTCGAAAAAAACAACTTAGCGCAGAACGAACTCCCCGGGCCGGCTTATGAATATCCCTCTTTAAACAGAGATGCCAAAATTTTCAGCTGGGCAAGGCGGGGGGAATGCCACGTTGCTCACCGCGTCCTCCCCCACTTTCGTAGTACACATCATACATTGTTTGTTGCGGGTCGCCATGAGGACATGAAATAGGTAGTGCCCCTCAGAAAAACCTGTGTTCGAATCTTCCCTGACACTTTGCAATACCAGAGTAAAGTTTTCCTTAGTGGGTGTTTCTTTCCCCTTTTGACTTGGTTGTGTCAGAGAGTTTTTCCTGGCTGACAAGGGGGATGGCCTGGGGAGGATTTTCATTAGTGCTGGCCAAAAGGCTGGTTTTTCCAGGCTGGTGCTACTATACCCCTTTTGCTTTGTCTTTTTTTAAAACTTTTCCAGGAATAAAGAATGCTAAAGGGGGGGAAAGAAATAGACATTTTCATTCCCCCAATACATGCTAAATGCTCAATAGCACTGCCCTGGTCAGGCAAGAAAGAACATATCTGGAAAACTAAAAAATTTTAATCTAGAAAAAACAAGTAAATGTCGGGTTTTTTATATTAGTTTTTCAGAGCCTCAGAGAGAAGCAGTAAATCAATTTTCCTTCTGTGTCTATGTGCCCCTGTCTAGACAGCCTGTCAGCTTAAATTTATAACTCCGGGGATTGGGCAGCACTGACCATATTTTTCCTGTTTTTACCCCAATGCCAGTTTTGCTGGACACGTCATTCAGCTTTTTTTGTCTTTTTGAACCCATGTTTTTAAATGAAACCCAACTGTGTTGTGTTATCAGACATGTTTTTTATGTGAAATTCGTTGGTATGAACAAAAAAGAGGACAGACAAAAAGCAGCAAATAGCTCCAATGAGTTTTATTGTCCTTCTTTGTCTTTCTCAACCCCCAGCCTTGTGTTTGGGCTTGTCTCAACAATCTAAGCATCCCTCCTGTCCCGACGTTGTTTTAAAAGAAATAGTGGGATCTGCTCTGAATGGACCCTTTTTGTTTTCTATGTTATTGCCCACCTTTTTAAGCTCTGCTTTTCCTTCGTGAAAACATGCAGACTTACCCCAGTTTCCCTGATTATTTTAAGGCAAAACATTTGTTTTGTTCAAGTTTTAGTAAAAAGGGGCCCCATTGGCACGCAAGAAAACAAGAAACCTTTTGCCCAATAAAAGATTAAGAGATTTTTAGGGAAACACTTTTTGACTACATAATTCTTTGTGCACAAAACAGTTTCTGTTTCCGTTCATCGTCAAAAAGACGGACATGTCTAGGGAGTTATTTTAAAAACCCCGGTATGTGTTTTCTTGCACGGGATAAAACTGAGTTTTCTTTTCATGTAATAAAATCCAGATAGTCTAAATTTTATTGTGTCTGTCACACCTTACAACTTTCTGTTTCAGACTCCCAAAAATTAATATCATCTTTTAAGGAAGTTATCGGGTGCCCCAATCAGTAAGCAGCTAGGACGGTTCAAAGTTTTGTAAATTTTCTGGGAATCGGACTGAGCCCCATGGCAGTGCCTGGAAAACAGTCAGTTTTCCTTCCCCATTGAATTTCAGGTATTTCTGAAAAAGCTCCTCTATCTATGACAATAGGCATCTCTCAGCCCAAATTTGATGAAAATAACAATTTTGCGTCACTAGGTAGTTTTTTTCCCATCTTAAATTTCTTTATTTACCCCCTTTGAGCTTTCGATTCAAAATCATTCTAAATACCCATCTTTTTTCCCTTCAAAGATGGTCAGAAAATTTTTCCCGTTTGGCAAGGATTTTTAATCACCCTTTGTTCAACAGGTTTTCATTTCAGGTCAATAGCATAATTTTTTCATGTTTTTAAGACTTTGTAAACTTTGCTTTATTCTTCTGGGCAATCAAAAAAAGTTTTTTTAAATTCCCTTTAACTGTTTCCCAAGTACTCGGGGTCAAAAGGGTTAATCATTCCACCAGAAGCTTTTCCTTAATGCTCCTGCTGAAAATTTATCATGCTTGGCTTTAAGATAACACACGAGGGGCAAGCAAAGTTCAAGTTCATTTAACCTTTTTTCCAGAAGGGGGGGGCGGTTCAGTCGGGGACGAGTTAAATTTCCCGGTGGCTGTTTTTCTGACCCTTTTCCAAAAAATCTTGTTTGTTGCCCCTGCAGGCTCATGGCTTCCCCCCTAAAAAAGACTGGTGTTGTTGTGCGCCATGTGGTTTTCTTTTGCTGGGCCCCGCATGCTCGACCGAGTTTCTGGGGCCCTGTTCTTCTTTCAAGCTTTTTTAAACTCGGGCCATATTTTGTTTGGGGTCATGGCAAAAGTTCAGGTCAGTGCAGAGCGTTATCGCTATGGCAGCTTTTGACAGGGTTTTTTTTGTATTTGCATCCCGACATTGTCTTTCGTGAGGGGCTTGAGAACAGAAAAAAATTCCCGGGGTTTTTTCGGGGAAAGCCCAGGGGAAAACGTTTTTTGGGGAAAGGGACTTGGGAAATTTTTTTCCCCAGTTTCCTGTCGGGAGTTTCGATCCAAATTGGACCCAAACAGCTTTGCCAGTTTTTTAGAAACGGTGGCCCTTTTTTTCCCCTTTTTCTCAAAGGATGATGATTTCAGCGAAAATGTCTTCATTTTATCCATCCTCGTAATTTTTTGCCTCATTCTTTTTCCGCCTTGCCTTCATCGAAACACTGTCAGTAACGTTTTGTGGCTGCCTGTTTTTCTTTTTTTTTTCCAAAGGGGGTTTATGTTTGGCCCAAATCATTTTTCCTTTTCTTAGGGGGGGGGAAATTTTTAAAAAATTTTTGGTTTTGGGGGTTTTGCAAAAATTTTGGGGGGGGGGGGTTTTTGGGGAGGGAGGTGGGTTTTATTGAGGGTTTTTTGGTTTTGGGAAAGAAGTTCCTTTTTTTTTTTTTTTTTTTTTTCCCGCATTAAATTTTTTTTTTGCTTTTTTTTTTAAAAACCCCTGGTTTTTTTTTCTTTTTTTTTTTCCAATTTTAAAAAACCCGAAAGGCTAAAAGCACTATATTAAGCTGACTCAGTTCCCTGAAAGTATGGGCGTTGGGACCACGGGGTGAGGGGGATAAGAAAACCCTTTGGTCAGTAAAAGGGGGGCTGGCACGAACTGACGTAGGCTGCCGCGTTTCCCTGTGCCTGTGTGGAGGTATACAGGAAATGAGAAGAATTACACATACATAATGAAATCTTTGCAGTAACTTGTAAAAGTGTATGTTTTAATTGGCCTATCTTACGATAGTTCTCGTCACTGTTCTTGCATTTTGGTAAATAGGTCAATTAGTTTGGAGTTGTTTCCTTTATTTTTTATTCCTGTTAATCTAGTTTTTTGAGTTTTTAAAACCCCCAAGCCTGAGGCCTACAGATGAAAAACCCATAAGATCCCCCTGTTGCCCTTAAGTGGGCACGGGCCCTTCCTCCCCCGATAGCCACCTCTAGCAGGCCAGATGTCCCGCGTGCCAGGGGACCCGCCCCGCATGGTGCGTTTTTTCGTACACTTCACTTTCTACGTGACTCAAGCAAGAAGCAACCCCTTACTTTCTACAGTCTGCAAGCAAAAAGCAACCTTTTACTTTCTACAGTGACCAAACAAGAAGCAACCAATTTACCAACCCTGGTTCCAGCCTCTGGTATACAACAGTAGTTTCATTTTCTTTTTTTTGGGCTTAAGAAATCCCAGTATGTGTAGAATGACGCATGATTTATTTCATGTGAGCAGAAAATGTTAGTCAATACAAGGTTAAAATTTGGTTTTTCAAAATGATATGATTGGGGTTTTTTGGGGAAACTTGGGAAAAATAACTCTTTAACATTTATCAGATAGAAAGAATGGTTTTGGGTTGCAAAAATCTTTTTTTAAACATTTTTAATAATTAATTATGATTGTTTTGAAAAGGGAAACTTTTAATATCAAACTTTCTTTATGATGTTTCTACATGATGTTCTATGTTTTGGAAAATGTTACTGTTTTCTGCTATGATTGTGTGTGTGTTTGTGTTTGTGTGTGTGTATGTGTGTGTGTATGTGTGTGTGTGTGTGTGTTTATAGGGCCTATATGTTTGTTATTATATCTAAATAATGTGAAGAATATGAAGAAAAGTAACATAATTCTGCATGTTTTGTCTGTTTTCAGCCTGGCGACATCAGTTCCTGTGACCACTGTTTTCCTGTTTGTGACTGGTGATGACAAGTGATTTTATAATATCTGAGAGCAGTGAGGATGAGTGGATGCCAGCAGATGACAATCCTGAAGAAGGAGAGGATGAGGAAAAGCTCATCAGAGGCCGAACAAAAGTGGTGAAGAAGGCAAAGCAGTGTCAGGGGCACAAGCAGCAAGAAACACCATCAATAAGTGCGTAGATCTACGAGTGACGTGGAGGATGACACCCTCTGGCAAGTCTTCAACGAGCAACCCTAGCAGAAGATGACATTGCTTTAGCCCAGCTTCTAGCCACAGACAGAGTGGTGACAGTGCAGAGGATCATGTTCTGCTGGCTGATTTCCTTGGTCAGCGTCTTGTTGAAGTCACTTCAGAAGAAGTGGAGAAACTTGCTTCATCATTGACCACGACTCCCAGCTGGATGGATATGCCATTTGACTATGCCATTTGACCCCCCTGGTGACAAGAAAACACTTGAGTAGAAGTGAATGCTGTAGAACAGTCATTTGTATAGAGTCATCTCAATAAAATCACAATAAACTGCTCTTATTGAGACAATTTATCATATATGATAAAAGCAGCCTATGTACCCTTTAAAGCCGCTCTTATCAAATATGATAATTTTTCTAACTTCACCATTTTTTCATTTTTTTCAAAACTGACAACAGAAATGTGCTAATTTAGTGTATTCAACATTATTTTTCCACAGGAAATAATTTTCATTAGCCTGGAAGTACATTCAGGCGCTAGAGGGTTAAGTGGGTTTTTGTTTTCTTTTTTCCAGTTAAGATTTGTTTTTTGGGGGTCCATAATTACATTATTTCATTTCTTCTTCTTTTTTCCATACTCCTTTTCAGGAATTAAAAGCAATCAGGTCTATTTGCTTTTTGCTATTTGTTGTTGGTTTGTTGTTTTCTTGCTTTTTGTTTTTTGTTTTGTTGTTCTTTGATAAAGAATCATTCAAGCATTGCGATATTGCAATGGAATTGTAGATCTCTTTTGAGAAATCTACATTTTCTTATTCAACATCTTTCACAAAATAAATACCATATGTTGCTTTTACAGTCATTGAATGTAAACAGAAATAAACCTCCCAGACTATCAGGTTATTATTTTCCACCTGTCTTTCAGTCTGAAAAGGAAAAAGGAAAAATAGACACAGCTATCTACATGCTCAAAAACTTAGATTATACACATATTCTTCCATCTTACCAAACAGCAAGGAACATCAATGCGTGCGCAGAAAACAAAAAAATTGACAAATCACTTACACTGAATGTGATTTTCTGTCTACCTGACAAAAGGTCCTGATGATGAAAACATGGAATGGATACGTTCATTACAGGACCAAACTGAAAAATGGCTAGTGGTTGGTGACTTTAATGCCCACTCACCATTCTGGGACAGGGATTGTACAGTGAATATAAATAACAGTTTTGTTGAAAACATGGTAGATTCATCCTTTGTGCTTATTGAATGATGGTAGTATAACACGAATCCCTGATTCTGCCAACCACAGAGCATCTGCTATTGACCTGTCTTTAGTTTCTCCTATAATTGCTCCTAGTTGTGAATGGAAAACTATTAAAGAAACTTTAGGGAGTGATCACTTACCTATTGTTATTACTATAAATGACACTTTTGACAGGCTGATCACTTGCAATTTGTCAGAGGATAAAATTCCTAAATTTAATTATCATACTGCTAATTGGAACGAGTTTCACAGTATTCTCTCCAGATGTAATACTGATGAATTTTTAGCTAGTAACATAGATGAAGTATATGCCAAATTTGTTGAAACGGTTTTAAATGCAGCAGATAAATCCATTTCAAAATGTCGTTTAGTCAAGTCAAATAAACGTTTTGGGAGTGTTTGTTTGGTGGAATGAATCATGTGAAATAGCAAGACAAAACAAAAAGAAAACATTTAATATTTATCTTAAAGATAGGAACATTAGGAAAATGATGGAAATGAAAAAGGCCAAAAAATATTGCAACAAAGTAATAGCACAAGCTAAGTCTCAGCACTGGTCTTTCTAAAAAGATGACATATACTTACTTTCATACTGGTTGATGTGACAGCATTTCAAACAGACATGAAGATAACGAGGAGAGGTGCAGGCAGAAACACAATCACAAAAAACAGACATTTCTAACTCTCTCTCTAAAAAAGCAGACATTTATATTATATAAACAATGAACATAGAGAAAACATTGAACAAGTCTGCATGCAGACTAACCTTTTTTTTTGGCTGTTACATTGAACCTGTTGGCAGAACGAGGCCATAAATAAACACACCTTAGGGGCTACCGTGGGCCAGCAGCATGGGCCAGCAGCGTGAGAGGCAGGGTGATGGAGAGTGTGGGGAGAGAGTCTGCCGCAGTCATTAGTGTCAGCTTTCTGACTTCTCTATAAACACTCCTGCTGGTCAGGCGTTACAGCACTACACAGTCTACTGTTTCATCAGCTTTTAGCAGTATCCTTGCTACAGCTGAAGGTTTGTTCATGAACCAATTCCAGTACAGCTCTTAATTATAACCCGAGAACACAGTAGAAAACAAATGTCTTGTCAGTATCCTACACTGTCATCAAGCAAAGATACCTCACAAATGGCTCAGGTTTTTATTTCACTGATGTTTCTGATACTATATAAAAAGCATTTTCTGATCATGTTAAGAAATTGTTGTGATCAAATGTGTATCTACTTCTCAGTTCTGTGTTGTGTAAAAAAGAACAAATTGCACACAGGCCTACACTTTGACAGCAAAGCAGCCAACAATAAAAAAGCAGAAAGAAAACAACACTTACACAAAACGGATGACAAAATTTACAAAACTGCATATACAGGGGGATTGGATGTAAAAAAGCACATGAGTGTTTATTCCATTATCCTCGAAATAAAAGAATAAACAAAATAAATAAACACACACACATAGCGCATGTGTGTGCACACACATACACACACGAGCAGACACATACACACACATAAAATGGCACAAATACATACACGCATACCCTATACTCACACATACGCGCGCACGCACACTCATACACGCGCGCGTGTGCACACCACACACATGTAACTACAAGAAGATGCCCACGGCACACATGTGCTTGAGAAAACTAACAACTTGAAACTGACACACAGCCAGGAAGCACCTGTGTACATGTAGGTGCTGTGGCCCATCACACACACAACACACACACATGCGCGCGCACACACACACCATGCGTAAATACACACACACTATGTGCAAACACACTCAAGTGCGTGAACGCATGCACACACACACACCTACACACACCCCTGCACACACACTAACACATCATTTGGATGAGACTATAAACCGAGGCCCCGTGTTTGAACGCATGCAGAACATCTTGCGCACACGTTAAATCCTGTTCCGCTTTTTGGAAGAGTAGGCCATTGTGTGCTGGTGGAAACAGATGACAAAATTTACAAAACCGCATATATGCAGGGACTGGATGTAAAACAGCACATGAGTGCTTATTCCATTATCCTCGATATAAAAGAATAAATAAATAAATAAATAAACCACACACACAGAGAAAATGCGCACAAATATATTATAAACATACAGTTTGCTGACATTCAAGACAAGTCATGGATGGACAACATCAGAGAATGGACCAGGATGAATGACTCGGCACTACTGCGCAGAGCCAAGGACCGAGATGGATGGAGGAGGCTTACCACAGCATCGTCTTTCGTGTCTCCTCCACGACCGCCAAGGTCATGGGACTGGTGATGACAGTTTGCTGACACTCAGACAAGTACTGATACAAAGTAAGTGAACTTAAAAAACTTCAACAAAGCACAAGTAAACACAGTAGCACTCAAACAAATAAACAAACTGTTGACAAACTACACCATCAAGTAGAAAGTTCACACAATACAAACAGCACATACAAAAGAGAACAGTCTGGTTAACAGAAAAATCCACAGAATTCCTCAAAGATAAAGGTGCTTTGCCTCTGAAAATCAGGAACAAGCCGACACTCAGCCCTTCGTTTCTTGGGAGACTTCGTGTTTGTAAAAAATAGTTAACCAAAACAAATGGTACAACAGTCACCACAAACAAGTAAAGCAGGTATTAAAGTTTTGTTCTCTGAAGTATGAACACTGTAAAAAAAATGTAGGACATCCAGCAGCGAATGATAAATAAGCCTTTCAAATAAAAATTCGCCCAGTCGCTAATAGACAGCAAAGAAGGAATGTGTGCTGGCACCGCGAGACGCTGGACTTGGACCCCTGACCGCGCGGTGCCTAGATAGCAGCCAGATGGAATTTAGGTTACGGAGTGACAGTTCCAGCCGCCAACTAAAGAGTCGGGTTTTTCCTGTTTTGAGCAACCGTGCTGTTTGTTTTTTTCTGGAAATGAATGCTGATGCTTATGGAAATATTGCTGGAGATACTATGTAACCCAGATTCGCTTGCGATTGTGAAGCAAATCAGATTTTTTTTCTTTAAAAAGTTTTTGTTTGTTGTTGCTCTTTGTTTTGAATTGAATACTTCTCAAAATGTTTGTATATCATGCTTTCACTGGATGTATTTTGTATGTGTTGCTATTCTCCGCAAATGTTCTCTTTTTTTCTTGAGGGGTTGGATCATTATAGCATTTTTAACCACTAGACTGCCTTACCCCGGAAAATCTCCGGGGCTAAACGTGCACCCTATACGCCAACAACCCGGAAAATTTCCGGGGTGTCGAACCGAAGTAAACACGCCTGCTTCCTTGACTACAGTTAAAGGGAAACAACTCCAAAATTAATGGAGGTCACTCTCCTGTTGCTTGGCAACATCGAGCTGCAAAAACCGTGGCAAAAACGATCATTTTTTCGCTCGTATTTTGTGTTTTTATGCATGACTGCTTGGGAAGTTCTTGTTCAAAATTGCTGACACTTCTTGTTGAAGGCATAAATAACTTTACACAGCTGTAAAAGTGGCAAATAAAACTCTAGATTTACCTAACATTGATGAAAACAATCGGTATGATTCAGGAGAAACGTGTATTTAAAAAACAATGAATGAGATTTGGCCTAGATATATGTTTGACATTATTGAGATGGGGGGTACTCGAATGACAGTGGTGATGAAGAAATCGTATTTATGGTCGATTTTTTACATTTTAAATATATTTTCGCAGTGAAATATCATGCTAACTAATTTGAGTTTGCCTCGAAGTAATCTACGATATATATACTGTCATTGTGTAGACTATCAGGAATATTCATGTAGTAGTTTCTGAGTTAGAGGGATATGAACATAGCAGTACATAAGAATTTTATTCCCCGGCATATAGGGTGCACTTGCACTGGGCAGTTAAGAGGTTAACACAGGTTGGCCTGTTAATGTGAATAATATAGTGGGTTGCATTAATATAACTACAGACTTTACAAAACTAAATGGATAGTTCAGTGTCAATTGTATCAGTAAACTGTCAGGGCCTTAGTAACAGTCAGAAAAGAAGAGATGTATTCCATCATTTGAAAAATAAAAGCATTCCATATTTTTCTTGCAGGACACTCACTTTGAAGAAAGGACGGAGCGTTACATCCTTTCGGAGTGGGGATATTTAGCCTATTTTTCCAGCCATGCTTCTAATGCTTGGGGGGTAGCCATCCTTTCTAATAATAATTTCGAGTTTAAAGTAAAGCATGTTGTTAAAGGTAAGGGAGGAAACAGTATCATGGTTAAAGCTGAAATTGAAGGAAACGACTTTCTCTTTGTTAATATCTATGGTCCAAATAGAGATGATCCTGAATTTTATAATATCTAGACAGAAAAAATAAAAATGCAAGTTTCTAAAAACATTATTATAGGTGGGGATTTCAATTTGGTGCTCAATCCAGCAAAGGATTACTATAACTACAGAAATATCAATAATCCTAGAGCTCAGAATGTAGTGGAAAAATATGATAAATGAATTAGACTTAAATGATATCTGGAGAGATTTAAATCAGGATTGTCCTAGATACACATGGAGAAGAAATAACCCATTGCAGCAGGCTAGACTTGATTTTTTTCTGATTTCAGATGAAGTTGTCTCTTTTGTTAGAGATGCAGATATTGAGTTTGGATACAGGACAGACCATTCGTGATTATGTTACAGTTGAAGTTTAGCGATAATTCTAAACGTAATACCTTCTGGAAATTCAATTTGTCTTTGTTGAGAGACAAATCATATCTAGAGGAAATTAACAAAGAGATTAAAACTGTTATAGAAGATTACGTAGCAAGTCCATACGCAAGAGAAACATTAGACACTATCCCTTTATCTGAACTGCAACTCACAAGCCCTGACGACTTGTTCTTTGACTAATGAAAATTAGATCACGCACTATTTCTTATGCTACTATGAAAAAAAGAAAAACGAATGAAGAAGAATCTAAAATAATGAAAAACATACAGCAACTTGAAAACAAGGAAAGTAAAAATGAGGAAGATGTCAGGAGTATAGATTCAAAGAAAGAACAGTTGAAAAATATAAGGGAAAAAAGAATAGGGGGGGGGGGCCTTTAAAGATCAAGAGCAAGATGGATAGCTGAAGGAGAAAAAGTGACGAGTTATTTCTGTAATTTAGAAAAAAGACACTTTGTGAATAAAAACATGGCTACACTAACTGATAGGCATGGTAATACGCTAAACACTCAAAAAGATATTTTGCATGAAGTTAAAAGTTTTTATGAACGGTTATATAAACACTTTAACGTAGTAGAGCATTGTCAGATAAATTATCTGGTAACACGTATTCCACAACAAGATGTTGAAGAAGCAAACGATTTGGAAGGGGAAAATAAGTTACAAGAAGCAACTTTGGCGTTAAAAAAATATGAAAAACAATTAAAGTCCAGGTACAGATGGGTTCACGGCTGAGTCCTTTAAGTGCTTTTTGGGTAAAATTGGTAGTTTTGTAGTGAAAGCATTAAATGCTGGATATAAAAATGGAGAACTAACTTGTGTTCAAAGGCAAGGCATAATCATTTGCATACCTAAGTGAGACAAACCAAGAAACTTGATAAAGAACTGGAGACCAATCTTCCTCTTCTTCCTTTTTTGTCATGTTTCTCCCAGGGAAGGTTTGACATTGATGAGCCTTCTCCATCTCTCTCTGTTTTGAGCTTCCTCCTTATTTATGCCCCTTTCTCTAAGATCATCTGCAATACAGGCAGCCCAGGTTTTGCTAGGTCTTCCCTTTGGTCTCTTTCCATCCACTACGAAGTTCATTGCTCTTTTTATGATGTGGTGGTCTGCTTTCCATTGAACATGCCCAAACCAGCATAGTCTATTGGTACTAGCCACAGACATCAGATCATCAACTTTGCACATTCTCCATTGTTCTTTATTCGTGATTCTGTCTTCCCATTTGATCATTTTTATGCAGATGACTCTCAGATTCAAAGCAGTGTTACTCCTGAAAATCTGCCTTCTCTCCTGAAAAATATGTCCCACTGCTTTGAAGATATTCAAAACTGGATGACACAGAACAAATTACAGCTAAATGCAGATAAAACCGAAGCCATGCTCGTAGGGACCAAACACAAACTCTCTTCCATTACAACAGCTTCAATAGAACTCGGCAATACATCAGTCCCTCTATCCACTGCTGTGAAGTACCTAGGTGTTGTTATCGATAACACACTCTCTATGCAAAAATTCATCACCCAGACCTGTCAGTCGTGTTACTATCAATTACTGTGTATTAGTGCAATTCGAAAGTACCTGTCCACAGATGCAACAGCCAAACTTGTCACTTCTCTCATTCTTTCACGTCTGGACTATTGCAATTCTCTTTTGTCTGGTCTGCCAGCATCATCTATCCACTCCCTTCAACGTATACAAAACTCAGCAGCTCGACTAGTTCTCAGAAAGAAAAAATCTGAGCACATTACCCCTCTCTTGCGATCTCTCCACTGGCTGCCTGTGCCACAGAGAGTAAATTATAAGATCAGTACCCTCTGTTACAAATGTCTCCACAAAACTGCACCCGCCTACCTCTGTGAATGTCTTCACCTGTACACTCCTTCACGTTCCCTGCATTCTGCTGCAGATACCTTGTGCCTACAAATACCTAGATTCAACCAATCCACCGTTGGCCGCTGCTCTTTCTCTATTTCTGGTCCATCGACCTGGAATGAGCTCCCTCTCTCTCTCTGCCAGAAACCTAGCTATGACACTTTTAAATCCAGCCTCAAGACATATTTATTTCAAACCTAAGATTTTCCCCCTCCTCTATCCCACCTTCACTAACCCATGTCCTATCACCCTGCTAAAGTATACAACCTGTGTGAGTGTGTGTGTGTGCTTTTGAAAAACATTTGACTATTGAAATTTTATTTAATAGATTTTGTCTGCAGTGCACCATGTTTGTAATACCTGTTTGTTTAAACTATTGATTATTTATCATTGATTGCATGACTGTGTAAGATTAGGTTGAATGCATGCACTTTGATTTGTCTTTGCAAGACATAGCGCTATATAAGTTCCATTTATTATTTGTCATGTAGCGTAGCATTCGGTTTTCACAGCTCTTCAACAAACGTTCAACATTTTTTGTGAAAACCCACATCTCCGAACCATACAGGAGAACAGGTCTGATGCAGGCTTTGTATATCAGACAGCGTCTCTCCAGTGGGATTTTCTGATTTCCAAGCAGACTTGCCAATTCTTTGTTAAACGTTGTGTATAAAATTAGATCATCATGCATAGCTAACCAATTGAAAAATGTATTACCTAAACATATCAATGAAGATCAACCTGGTTTCATAAGGAATAGATATATCAGTGACAACATTTGACTTATTTACGATTCAATAGCTTACTTAGAAAAACATCATTTACCTGGACTTTTGTTGAACATTGATTTGGAAAAAGCATTTGACTCAGTTAGTTGGGATTTCATGTTTAATTGAAGTACTTAAGGCATTTGGTTTTCAAGATGGAGTTTGTAAATGGATTGAAATATCTTATCTATCTATCTGTCCCGTAGTCTGACGACCGTGGGGGCACCCTCAAAGACTCAGCAACCAGTTCCCTCCATTCTTCTCTCTGTTCTGCCTTTCTCAGGGTTTTGTTGAGTTCTAGGCCTGTCCATTCACTGATGTTATCCTCCCAGCTCTTCCTTGGTCTGCCTCTTCTTCTTCCTCCTTGGACAGTGCCTTGCAAAACTGTCTTTGTAATTCCTTGGGATCTTGTGACATGCCCATACCACTTAAGTTTACGCTTTTTCACGATCGTTAGAAGGTTCTCATAGGGTCCAATGGTTTGCTGGATTCTGTTATGCACGCTTTCGTTGCTTATGTGGTCTTTGTAGGAGATGCCAAGGAGTCTCCGAAAGCATCTCATCTCCACTGCCTGTACTCTTCTCTCCAAATCTGCAGTCAGGGTCCATGATTCACAGGCATACAGAAATATGGATATGACAAGGGAGCGCATTAGTCTGATCTTGGAGATAAGTGAGATATTCTTATCTCTCCAGATGGTGTTTAGTTTTGACAAAGCTGTTATTGTCTGTGCAGTCCTGCATACTACTTCTGGCTTGGATCCCTGGTCGGATACAATGGCTCCCAGGTACTTGAAGCTTTGAACTGTTTCCAGCTTCTGGTCATTAACCCTGATATCAGTGCTAATGCCGTTGGTGTTATTAGTCATCAGTTTGGTCTTCTCTGCACTGATTTCCATGCCGTATGTTTTGGAGGCCTTATCCAAGTGTTCTGTTAGGCTGGCAAGCTCTTTTTCTGATCCTGCTATTCCATCAATGTCATCTGCGAAGCGGAGGTTTGTGATCGTTCTGCCACCAATGCTGACTGATCCTTCATGATGTTCCAGTGCATCAGCCATGATTCTCTCAAGGAAGATGTTGAAAAGAGTGGGTGAGAGTAGACAGCCCTGCCTTACTCCAACTGTTGTTCGAAACCATTCTCCAATGTTGTTGTTGTAGTACACTGCACTGGTGGCCTCACTGTACAGCTGTTTGATGACTCTGATCAGGTTTGCATTGATGCTGTACAAGTTCATGGTTGCCCACAAAGCTGCATGCCACACCCTGTCAAATGCCTTCTTAAAATCGATAAATACGTGGTATAGGTCTTGTTGATGTTGAAGGTACCGCTCACATAGTATTCTGAGGTTGAATATCTGTTCTGTTGTGCTGCGCCCTGCTCTGAAACCTGCTTGTTCCTCAGCAATGATGGTCTCTGCTTGTGGCTTCAGTCTATTCAATATTATCTGCAGCATGACCTTATAGCAACATCAAATCTTGTGTTATAGTCAATGGTCAAGTCTCTGAGTGGTTTGATATAGAACGAGGATATAGACAAGGTAGTCCACTGTCTCCATATATATATTTGTCTTATGTGCAGAAATACTGGCAACAATGATTCGTGAAAATGAAGACATACGTGGAATGACTATTGACAATATTGAACACAAAGTTTTTCAGTACGCCAAAAAGTTGTATCAAGTGGGATGAAAAACTGAATGTTGAAAATGATTGGGAAAATGGGGTTTTTTGTATGTTCATAAAATTTCTGACATTAAAATGAAATGGCTCCAACTTAGGATAATTCACAGGTGTCTTGGGACCAACATTGTACTGAAAGAGATGGGTGTGACTGACAGTGACTTATGCAATTTTTACAATACAGCAGTAGACAGTATTAGACGTATGTTTTGGTAGTGCACAGTTGTTCAGAGTTTTTGGCAGGCACTTACTGAAATAATGAATGAAAAATGTGAGAATGTGTTCAATCTGAATATAACAGAGTGTCTGGCTATACTCGGATGTGACAGAAATATAAGTATTGATGATAATTTTTATTTTATTCTTCTACTGGCCAAACAATACATCTATCATTGTAAATTGAATAGTAATAGACCTGTACTTCATGTATTCATTAAGATTAAGATACAGATATCTTACTGAGGAATATATTTCTCATAAGAACTTTACACATAACAAGTTCATTACTAGATGGATTCCATATCAACCTCTGTTTGATAACAGTAGTCAAAACAATCAGCATTTGTGAAAATCAATGTTGTCTACGGTCCTTCCAGTGGAGGCCCTCTGTTGAAAAAAAAAAGACACCAGTACGAAATGTGTAAAAACACAGACAAACCTGATTCTGTTTTAGTGCACAGAATGTATAGCAACCAATCATGTCATGCCTGTATTGAGCTTTGTGCCCATTTGGGACCTCTCTGTCAGTCTGTCTGCCTGTCAGGCTGTCCCTCTTTCTCTCTGTCTCTGTTTGCCTACCTGACAGTCTCTCTATCTCTCTCCCGGACGACGTGACGGGACGAGAACTGAACGGGCGTGCTGTTAGTAAGCTGCTGCAAAGTTTGCATTTTAGCTTCAAAATGTCAGTTACTGGCCTTCCAGCAACTGTAATAACAACTTTAAACGCCCTGCTGATCGACAACGTGGTATCGAGTTGGAAAGTCGCGGGGGAGAGCGGCAGCGTTGTGTTCTCTTGCCAATGAAGCCAGCTGACAAGTCAGTGTCAACAGAAATGGCGGACCCAGTGCTGAACCATAACTCCCGAGTTCAGTACTATCGTAAAAAGCCCCCTTGTCAAATCCGTCGCGATGTCCAAAGAAGCAGACAACACCAAGAAAGACAGGCAAGTCGCCAATGTGACAATGACAGTGTCTTGGAAGAGCCGGTCTTGTGTAACATTGACTCCCTGCTCGATGTGGAAACAGAAGAAAAAAAAAAGTGTGTACACAGAACTGTGTGTCAGCAGTGCAGTAAATGCCTCAGCCACACCAGATTCACTTGATCTACTGTGTGATTCAGCAACAGACAGCAAGATCGGTGTGTCTTCTGAGGCGTCTGATGTGCAGGAAGAGCAGACAGTTGGCTGCACAGTGGATGACTCTGATACTGGTATTGTGAAACAGTATGTGTCTACTCTAACTGACAAACGTGTGCAGCGTCGATTACGGGACAGCAAGAGAAACACACGGTTTCGAAAGGTTGTGGTACATAGTTCAGGCGATCAAAACATTGTGATGTGTGAATCAGATGACATTGCCCTGGAATACTCTTGGAATGGAGATCCTGGCGAGGAATCTAAGTGTGTGTTCTGGTACATCAAGCAAGAAGAGAAAAACATGTTGCCAGAAGAACGTGTCAGGCTTGCCAGACTTCGTAAAGGGAAGCAGCGTCCTAACACACAACACGCAGAGCAGTGGGGCGTGCTGAGCGGGAATTACATCATCTTCGGGACCTGATCCGGTTTTACATGGGCTGACTTCGCTGGCTACAGACTGGAAAAGGAAAGGCTGTTTTGAAAATTGAGACACGGCCAATAATGTATCGAATCTTGATGTACATACCACTACTGCCATGGTTTCCATGTCATTGTAATCGCGTCACGTTTGATATCGTTTGTTACCGCGCCGCAGCGCTATATGACTCGATTGCTAAATAGCAATAAATTTTGTCATTGTCATGTCTCTCTCCCTCCCTCTCTCTCTCCCTCTTTCTCTCTCTAAAATATGTTTATATGTTTTGTGTCCTTATAACTGTGCAATGTAAAAATTATAAAAAAAGGAATAAAAAAGGTTTTTTTAAAAAGAAAAAAAATAGACTACCCAGTCTGAAAAAATTATTATTATCCACCAATCCATGAAGTTGTTGCAAATGATGCTGAAAAAATAGGTGTGTGTACTTCCCTGGTTCCAACTAATGTACCAAATCTGCACTCTTGTGCTGCATGCATAAAAGTCACCAAATCTATAGATCTAAACGTCGTTTCGGTATATTTGCCTAAAGGCCCCAATGACATCAACATAGAATGGTTACGTACATTGCCAGAATCTAAAAATAAATGGTTAATATGTGGGGATTTCAATGCGCACTTCCCTTTCTGGGATAAAGAATGTACATCAGTAACCAATAATCGGTTTATTGAAAACATTATCGATTCTTATCTTTTTTTACTTAATGATGGTAATGTTACAAGAATCCCAGATGTTTCGAATCAAAGACCTAGTGCTTTAGATCTATCTTTAATTTCTCCATCCCTTGTTTCCAACTGTAATTGGGAAATAGAAGATGATACTTTAGGAAGTGATCATTTTCCAATTGCTATCACTCTTAATAATGATTCTTTAGAATATTATGACATGGAAAAAGATGTTATACCAAAGTATAATTATGGTTATGCTGACTTGAATAAGTTTTAAGATATTTTGACACAGATAAATAGTGAAAGTATTAAAAGTAATGATATTAATATTTTCTATGCCAATTTTAAAAAGTTTGTACTGCAAGCAGCTGATAGCTCTATTCCTAAGTATTCACCCATGAAGTCGAAAAAGCATTCCGGAAATATATGGTGGAATCCTGCATGTCAAAAAGTTGTGAATGACAAGAAAGCTGCCTATAAAGTATATTTAAGAAATAAAACATCAGAAAATCATTTTCTTATGAAAAAAGCAAAACTGCTTTGTGATAAAACTGTTGAACAAAGCAAACGTCAATTTTGGTCTTCCTTTTGCTTTCAAGAAGTTAATACTTACAACAATCTGCAAAAGGTGTGGAATAAATTTAAAGATATGAAAAGTGGGATCAGACTTCCTAACTGTCCCATTAACATTAAAGACAAGGAACTTCCATCTAATTCAGAGAAAGTTGAAACGTTCATAGAAATGTTTATAGACACCATG
>CM054154.1:50469024-50569024 GCA_028751875.1 Rapana venosa
GCCCTGAACCCAGCTTGTTCCTCTGCAAGGTGTCTTCTGCCTCCTTCTTGAGTCGATTCAAATAACTTTGAGCATGATCTTGTGGTTGTGTGTGTGATGAGTGATTGTTCTATAGTTTTGGCTATGGCGTAAATTCCCCTTCTTGGGCAGGGGTATGATGAGTAATTGGGTCCATTCTGTTGGCCACTGTTTTGTCTCCCAAATCTTCTGACAGATAGCTGTAACATGTGTGATGACTGTTTCGCCACCATGCTTGAGCAGCTCTGCTGGTATGTTGTCTGCTCCTGGGGACTTTCCTACTGGTAAGCTGCGGATCGCTTCTTCCACTTCTTCCCTCAATATAGGTAATGGCGAGGGTGCTCTTGATGTTGCTGCTTTCTCTTCTATTATGCTCTTGTCAGGTTGTATTGGGTAGTTGTACAGTTCTTGACAATACTCAGACCACCTGTTCAATGCAGCTGAGCTTTCTGTGAGGAGGTTTCTGGAGCTGTCTTCAATGACTGATGATTTGGTTTGAAGTGGTTTTGTGAGTTTCTTCAGGGTGTCGTATGCCTTTTTACTGTTGCCCACTTTCATGCTTTTTTCGATCTCATCACATTGATCACTGATCCACTTCTCTCTGACCTTTAACATTGACTTCTTCACAAGATTGTTGGCCTCCCGGTATTCTTTAGGGTTGGAAGACCTGGTTGGTTTCAGTGCTCTTCTTGTATCGCAGAGGTCCAAGATGTCATTGGTAGAAATAAAGAAGCACAGAAAGACATGTATAAAGACCCTGTGGGAGATAATAATCATTATGTCAATGCTCCCCTAACATTGCAAGAGCTTAAAGATGCTCTCCTATCTCTTGGAACAAAAAGAACATCCCTTGGTATTGATGCTATTTCAAGTGAATTGTTAAAACAGCTGCCACCAGCCGCCATGGTGCAGTGGTTAGCGCCTTGGGTTACGGACTGGAAGGTCGCGGGTTCGATTCCCATAAGAGTCATAGGGATTTTTCGGACTCCGGCCGGCTCCTACCCAGAGTGAGTGTGCTGTGGGCTCAGTGGGAAGACTGGGACCACACAGTCGAGCTTCATCCACTTAACGGATGCGAGTTTGAGAGTGTTGCTCAAATTACCTGACCAACACTACAGGTGTCTGTATCTGTCGGGCCCGGTTGACGCCGGGATATATTATGATAGCAAGCATAGAGTACAACCCTGTCAAGTAGTCTCAAAGCATATGCACTTCCACAGCAGCAGCATTACGTCATCCTCATTGTCATTGATCATCATGCAATAATAAAAAAAAAGCCTCTGATTCGGAGGCCCCAGATGCTCTGATCTCATGGTGACCTCAGATTCGGTTTGCCCATACACTTCTTTGCCTGTGGTGAGTTTGTGTCAAAGCCTTTGGGGTTGGAGGTTCGCGGGGGACGGTCGTTGGAGGGACGTTGTGGTGGTTCCCACCTGGGTGGGCAACTCACTCAGTCTGGCTCCGTGACTGAGCTAATACTGTCGTTAGTAGGGGGCTTAGTAGGTGGTGTCCTGCGTATGTTAGCTCAGAACAGGCACCACTGAACACCACCAAAGTGACCCAGCAGCAGTGCAGGGCCCCTCTGGCTGGTGGCCCCACGGCGGCCTGATAGTGATTGGCTCCCTGTGGACCTCCGGCTCTGAGGATGAGACATAACAAATCTGGGTATGGCTGTGGCGGGGAGATTGGAATGAGCGGCGTGGGAACAGCAGGACAGGGGACATCACAGAAGATGAGGCAGCAAGAAAAACAACAACAACACAAAACAAACAAAAAACAGCTGCCAGAAAATTGAATAATGTTATTACTAGAATTATTCCAAAGCTGCTGGTCTCAGGGGGTCATTCCATGGATATGGAAACATTCCATTTTAGTGCCAGTCCCAAAACTGGGTAAACCTAAAGGTGATAAAAACAGTTACAGACCTATCGTGTTAACCTCTCACACAGGAAAACTTATAGTAAAAGTAATTTTAAACCGACTAATACATTATTGTGATAAAAACAAAATAATCCCTATTAGTCAGGCAGGTTTTCGAAAAGGTAGATCCACAGCAGATCATCTGATTAAACTCAGCACACAGATTAAACATCAATTTGCTTGTAGGAAAAATGTGCTTGCCACCTTTTCTGATATAAAGAAAGCATATGATCAGGTCTGGCATAAATGACTACTGTATAAATTAAAAACTATTGGCTTATCTGGAAATATCTATCATTATATTAAAGCATTTCTCTCAGAAAGATGCAGGCCAAAATTTGGAAATTCCTTATCTACTTTACGATTTCCAACAATGGGTATTCCACATGCATCAGTCATTGCACCACATCTTTTCAATATTCTTCTTTATTATCTTAAAGGTAAAAAAGGTAAAGGAGTCCCATAACCTATAAGGTCATAGGGGAGCGAGGCGTCAGCATATCGAGGGCAGCGCCCATCTCCTCTCCCTCGCTGCTTTACCTTCCCTGACCCTAAAGAGGTCAGGTACCCATTTACAGCTGGGTGAACTGGGGGAACTGTACTGAAGCCAAGGCGCGCAAACAGTCACCCATCTAACTTTATTATCTTACTAAGTTCAAATTCATTTAACGCCTTTCCAGTAATGCCATCCATGTCCAGTATGCTGATGACATTTGTATGTGGATGAAAGTTACATGAAAAAGAAAACACCAAAGAGGCATCTAAACTATATCAAAAATATGTATCAGCTTGAGCTAAACAAACTTAATCAGTACATTTTTCAGAATGGTCTTTCACTGTCTCCTGAAAAGACTAACCTCATACTTTTTAATAATGGCGCTAACCCACCAGTTCTACCAGTTTTCCAATTAGATGGGAAAGTTTTGGAATATAAAACTTTGGTGAAGTTTTTAGGGGTACATTTTATGTCTACACTAAGTTGGAATGATCACATTGACTATTTAAATACTAAAGTTTGGAAAAGTCTTAACCTCCTGAAAGTTATTAGTAAACAAGTGTGGGCTCATGATGTAGCTGTTTTAAAACATCTGGCATTATCTCTTGTACGTTCCAGACTCATTTATGGCCAGGAAGCATTTTTCAATGCTCAAAAGTATTTATTACAGAAAATGACAAGACTAGACTGCAAGGCTTTTCGATTAGCTCTTGGGGTACCTTTTCATGCATCGTCCATGGGTAGGAATTTAGCCATTAGACAAATATCGACAACTGGCTGTGGCTAAATATCTCTTACGTTGTTCAACACAAGAAACCAATGTGGACAACGAAATTAGTATAAGATCCGACGTCAACTTTCCTAAAAGAGCACATTCTATTCGCTCTGTTACCACAGCTAGAACCTATACTTCTCAATCATTTGATCAAGCAGATATGTTTCCCACAAAAATAGCTAAATCAAAGATTCACTCCTCACCTTGTCCCCCATGGGAACTTAAGAGAGCTGATTTTGACATAAATTATTCTTCTCTAACCAAAAAAGGAAATGAAAATATTCTTAGTGCATCAGTAAAAGAATATATACAAACTACATATCCAAATCATTTAAAAATCTACACTGATGGTTCCCTTTTGAGCAACAATGAGGCGGGTGCATCGTTTGTCATTCCATCTTTGAAAGTAGAGAGATCATTTTCTATTGGGAAAAATCGATCTATATTTACAGCTGAATTGTCTGCTATTTTGATGGCTTTATATTATCTTCTAGATTTTCCTAAAGATATATTTCAAATGCTTTTCTGTGTTGATTCCAAGTCAGTCTTACTTGCTCTGAAAAACTTCAGTTCAAAAGTGAGACAAGATCTCATAATTGAAATTAGTCATCTAATTCCTTTTTTGATGATACAAGGCACTGGTGTTACCTTTTGCTGGATACCTTTGCACTGTGGTATCTTCTTTAATGAACAAGCTGACAGAATAGCAAAATGTGGAGCTGAGCATACCGATGGGTCTTGCAGCATAAGTATTCCTCTATCCATCCACAAGAGCTATAGCATGTTGCAAAATGCATGTTGGAAACACTTTAAAAAGAAACTACAAGGTACCAGTTATTCCTGGAGTGATGATGTAACCCATGTATTATCTTTCAATAAGATCAAATGTCGTAATTTACATGAATATAGAAATCTTGTATCTCTTATCTACATGTTTAAATTCAATGCTTTTAGAACTAAATTTTCAAAAAAAAGCAACATGTATCTGTGGTGAAAATCTTACCAATGATCACATTCTTTTACGATGCAGAGATCTGAAAAACTTTTTACCTGCCTTCCCAGTCCGTAGCTTACAGCAAGTTCTAAAAGACATTCCATTAATGAAAGAAATTGTATTGTCATTAAGCCATACTCCTATTTTCAGACTCCTTTAATATAAGGATAGCTTCATGTTATATGAATTGCAAAGTTAATATTTTAGCTGTTCATTTTTTCTTTTCAGAATTCTTGTTAATGCTTTTTTCATATTTGTTTATTGCAATTGATTAGTTATGAGCATACCTCTCCCCCTACACACACACACACACACACACACACACACACACACACACACACACACACACACTTTCCCCGTCTAATTTTTGCTATTTAGTGGAAGGACATTAAAATGAAGAACTACTACTACTACACACACACACATATATTTTCACACACACACAGAGATAGACAAGACACAGAACAATACAAAAATTGACTTTCATGAATTTGACAACTGTGATGTTTTGAATTTAGAAGTAATGACAAGACTAGCACACACACACATTTTTCATGTGGGTTTTTGTTGTTGGTGGTTTGTTTGTTTGCTGTCTAATATCACATTTGGTGAATATACACTAAAATGAAGAATAACAATGGACGCATGCATGCGTGCACACACACACACACACACACACACACACACACACACACAGAAACTACAGACAGAGACCACCGACTAAACACACACACACATGATCATCACTAACAATTCTGGCAGGGCTAAAGTCTTCTTCGCCGTTCTCAGCGTCGCTGGTACTGCTGGCATTGTCAGGGTTGCAGACGATGCAGGCACGGGGGTTGTGGTCAGCAAAGTTGCCCTGCAAGTCTTCCTCCAGCAGACTGTGTAATGCTGTGCACGCCACATGAATAACAATACTGTCAACATTTGCTGCTGCTGCTGCTGCTTCTGGTTTGGTTGGTTTGGGGGTTTTTGGTGAGGGGAGGGAGAGTCCTCGGTTTTTTGGAAGGGGCTGGGGGGAGGGGTGGGGGTGGGGGTGTGGAGGCTGTAAAGTTCTGTGGGCTACTTTCATCATACGGAACGGATGACAACATTGACAAAGCCGCATACACACAGGGACTGGATGTTTTAAAAAACAACACAAAAGTGCTTCCTCGAAATAAAGAATAAAACATGTTGGAGGCTCTAAACTTCTGTGGGCTATTTTCTTCATATGGAATGAATGACAAAACTGACAAAAACCGCATACACATGGGGACTGGATGTAAAAAAGCACATGGGTGCTTATTCCATTATTCTCGAAATAAAGAAAATAGATAATAAATAAATACCTGGGCTCTCACCTATCTCTTACCTATACTATCAACAACATCAAGAAAGTGGCGGAAGAGGCTAGCCAGGAGCTAGAACCTGCCCCAGACTGTGTCGTGCTGCATACCGGCATCAACGACATCAAAGGGAAGGATCCTGTGACATGTGGCAAAGCCATGGCAGCGGCTGTAAAGGCTGTTCAGGAAATCTTCCCGAAGACTCATGTTGTATGCAGCAGATCGATCCCAGTCAAACAACAACTCCTGGAAGCAAGACGGGTGGTCTACAACGCTCATGCATACTCTGAAATCGTGAATGAAAACATCAAAAACGTTTCTCACTTGGCTCATGAGAACATTCGTCCATTCAAACACCTTCAAGATGACATTCATTTAAATTATCACGGTGCTGGCAATGTTGCCAGAACCTTGGGATGCCACATTTTGGGAAGGGTCAACAAGAAGACAGAGAGGGGGGAGTTCGGGCGCCAGCAACACCAGCCGTTCTTTTAACGGAAATCTTTGGCTGACAGACCTCATCACCTGCTGCCACCTCAGCTGTATCCTCCACCACCTCCATGGGCATTCTCCATTTAAATACATTAATGCTTCATCGACTGCCACACATGTACACACACGCAGAACACACGCACCCACATTCATGGGAGTCCATGATTTTTCAAGCCAGGGTTTGGTTTGGTTTCTTGGTTTGGGTTGTTGCTTTTTCCCTTGTTCACTACCTAGTATTCACTGTCTTATTCTACCGCTGACTTCCGATCCTTATTCTTTGCAATCCTGGACTTTATCGTTTGTTTTTATATATTATGTCATTGATCTGGATACTGTCATTAGCATTGCGATACTATTAACCAAAATCAATTGACAGCAACATTGTGTATTACAAGTTCTATACTATGGAGAAAAAAAACACACAAAAAACTTGGTCATGTCATTACAACGTTCTAGAAGTGTAAAAATCTTGCAGTGGAATGCTCGCAGCATAGCTACCAACCTGTTGGGTTTTACACAGTTTTTAACTACTGATAATTACTCAATATTAGCACTTCAATCCCTGAATGTGGACAAAGCAAAAATGCCTAAATTAACAAATTATTATTACCCACCACAGTGTGACTGTGATACAAATTCTAAAGAAAAATCTGCCATATATATCAGGCAGGGCTTAGAGTATGATAAACTTGTGTTTTCTCCTATTATGCAACTTACAGCAGATATATATCATGAAGGGGTGACAGTCAAATTTAACAAAGATGACATATTAAATATAGTCTCTGTATATTTACCTCAAGGTCCAAAAAATGACAACACTGACTGGTTAAGAAACACAGACTTCACAAAACATAAATGGATTATTCTGGGTGATTTCAATTCTCATGCTTCTTTTTGGGATTCTGGGTGCTCTACTATCACCAGCAATTGTTTAGTAGAAAATATCATGGATTCAAATTACTTATTGAATGATGGTAGAGTAACCAGAATTCCTGATGTTTCGAGTCATAAACCAAGTGCTATGGATTTAACATTAATATTTCCAGGTTTAGCTATCAATTGCTATTGGAATGTTGAAGAGGATTGTTTTGGAAGTAATCATTGTCCTATTACGTTGTCATTTGAGGACCTTGCAACAACAGACCTAACACATATTGAGGAAAAAATTCCTAAATTTCGATATAAATTGGCTGACTGGAGTTCTTTTCAATCATTTCTTCAGGTTACTGATATTGAAACGATTGAAGAGGATGATGTAGGTAAGTTATATTCCAATTTTGTGGCAAAGCTCATACATGCAGCTGAGTTTTCCATTCCCAAACACAAAAGCAACAAGAATGGAAAGCATTCGGGCAATAGATGGTGGACTAAAACATGTGAGGATGCAGTAAACCATAAAAAAGAACGATTCAAAATGTGGTTAAAAGATCAATCAGAAGAAAATTTTATTTGTATGAAGTATGCTAAAACTCAATGTAAAAAACAAGTATTGGACAGAATTCTGTATAAATGAAGTATCAGAATCCAAGGACTTACATAAAGTTTGGAAGAAAGTTACTGAAATAAAAAATGGATTTCAACTTCCAACATATCCAATCAAATTTGAAAATAATAGATTTCCAACCATAATTGAAAAAGCAGAAGCATTTGTTACAATGTTTTCATATAATAGTTCACCATTAAGAATACAATCAAATATCAAATTAGAAAAAGCAAATAAATCATGTCAGTATATAATGCTGATTATTTGAATGCCCCCATTCAATATGATGAATTTAGTGAAACTTTAGATTCATTTTACCCATAACATGACGGCTGTTGATACTGATGGTATATCTTATCAAATGCTGGCCCATATGCCTTTAAAATGGAAAAGGCTACTCTTTTCATTTTTCCAGAACTGTTGGATAAATGGCACTCTTTCTAAAATCTGGAGGCAGTCGATTGTAGTCCCAATCCTGAAGAAAGGTAAACTGCAGTCATCGATAGATAGCTACAGGCCAATTGCTCTTACTTCTCATGTGGGTAAAGTAATGGAAAAAAATATACATAAGCGTATGTTTCATTTTTGTGAAAAGAATAATGTGATCCCAACAAATCAGGCTGGTTTTCGAAAGGGAAGATGTACTTCTGACCACTTAGTTAAACTAACCCATCAAATTAAAAAGCACTTCTCCAAAAGAAAAAGTGTGTTAGCCACATTTTTTTATGTGAAGAAAGCCTATGATAGAGTTTGTCATGATCAATTGCTACATAAATTAAAATACATTGGTATTAATGCCATATTATATAAATATCTGCAAAATTTCTTGTCGGATAGATCAATTTGCACTAAATTAGGTTCAGTGTACTCATCGTTGAAAGCTATCGATAGCTTGAAAGCTATACCACAGGGATCAGTACTTGCCCCTATCTTGTTTTCTATTCTTGTACATGATCTCCCTAGCTCTTTGTCAACTAATACTCAAGTTGTTCAGTATGCAGATGATATTGCTATTTGGATAAATACATCAGTTAGGAAAAACACGAAAAAGAGAGTGATCAATTATGTTGAAAAAATATATCAGGAAGAATTACATAAGTTCTGTAGTTATATGAAAGAAAATAGATTAGAATTATCGGAAGAAAAAACGTGTCTTGTGCTTTTTAATAATGGTGACAACCCATTAAAATTACCAATCCTGAAATTAGAAGGAAGGGTGCTTCAATACAAACAAGATGTCAAATTCTTAGGTGTATTTTTAACTAGAAAGTTGAACTGGAAGATGCACATCAACCAAATGATAACTGAAGCTAGGAAAAGACTTAATTTCCTAAAGATAATAAGTTCTCAGGCATGGAGTCAAGACACTACAACTCTGATACATCTGGCTCTGTCCTTGGTACGTTCAAAATTAATATATGGACAAGAAGTTTACTTTTCTGCTGCAGATTATCTCCTTAAAAAATTACAAAGTCTAGACAGTAAAGCAGTAAAGATAGCTCTTGGTGTTCCGGCTCATGCAAACACAGCTAATACTTATAAAGAAGCTCACTTACTATCTCTTTCTGATCAGCAAAAACTGGCAGTATCAAAATACATGGTTCGTAGTCTCTCTATTCCAAATTCAGTAAAAGAGGAAATATTTATAAATCAAGACACTGATTTTCCTAAACAAGTACGCAATATTTCATTTCTGCAGCCAATTAAAAATTATACAGACACATTTATGAAAGAAAATTACATCAATATATCAACAATTCCAATTTTACCGGTTGTTCCCCAAATTCCTCATTGGGAACATATTTCAGCTAAATTTGACATCGACTATACGGAAATAAAGAAAAATGAAGATTAAAATCTTCTCACTATTGATGTAAAAAGTCACTTAGAAAGTCATTATTCTAATCACTTAAAAAGTGTACACTGATGGATCTGTATATGAAACAGACAAAAGTGGTGCTGCATATGTGATTCCGACTTCAAAAGTTCAAAAATCTTTCCATTTAGGACAGCATTTTTCTATTTTTACTTCTGAATTATTTGCAATTCTTATGGCTTTGAATTTTTTGTCTGATACTGCTGTTGATGTTTGCCAAATTCTGTTTTGTGTTGACTCAAAGGCAGTGTTAATGGCATTAAAGACATGGCAAGGTAAAATAAGGAATGATATTGTATTTGAGATTAAATTCCTGATACATTCTATTGCAAGCAGAGGCATCACCAGAACTTTTTGCTGGATCCCCTCTCACTGTGGAATTTATTCGAATGAGCTGGTTGATTCTTTGGCAAAACAAGGTGCCTCTGAATACAGTACTGAAGTATTTGCTTCTAATCTTGCATTGTCGTCTTATGAAATTCATTCTAAGTTAATGAAATGCATACATTCAAAGATGATAAAA
This sequence comes from Rapana venosa, assembly GCA_028751875.1. Classification (NCBI taxonomy): domain Eukaryota; kingdom Metazoa; phylum Mollusca; class Gastropoda; order Neogastropoda; family Muricidae; genus Rapana; species Rapana venosa. Next base: position 50,478,933 of record CM054154.1, read on the forward strand.
AACCCATTATCAGCAGTTTCCTTGCCCACGGAAATTAGAAATTCTGATACATAAACTGAGACTGAATGCATGGAATACTAAATATTCAAAAAATGTAACACATTGTTTTTCTATTCCCCTTTCAATCCACCATTTGTTGTTTGATTGCCCAATTCTTTTTGACATGCATAAAAGAAGAGGTTTAGATATTCATAAGAAATATGCCACTAGTCAAGAAGTTTTAAATGACTCTCAGCAATTCATAATGTCAGTTGCCGAAGTCATATATTCTTCACTTGTAAGACCATTACTGTAATTAGTTTTATATATATATATATATTATATATGTGCGTGTGTGTGTATATATATATATGTGTGTGTTGTGTGTGTGTGTATGAGTGCGTGTAAGAGAGAGAGAGAGAAGAGAGAGAGAGAGAGAGAGATGGGGTGTGTAATAATAGGTACTTTGGTATGAATGCGGGTGTGTCTAAATCACCATGTAGTGAATAGACATTAAACAAAAACAAAACAAAACCTATTTAAGGTGGGACATGAGAGCTATAACTGATTAAAATTTGTTTTTAAAGTTAATGGGTTACAGCACAAACTAAAGGGGCATACCTTGCAAAAATCTTTTTTTTTTTAAAGAAGAAGAATAAGTTAATTTCACGCACTGTTGCCAAGGAAACGAACTAATATGGCTACCAAAGTAATAATTTTCAATCTTTCACAACTTTTGATGGAAAGCAGATAATTAGAATTTTGTTGTGGCAGACATGTTTTTATAGCATTAAGTTTTCTTAAAACTTACACAGAAAAGCTTCACATCAGCATACAGCGACATGCATTCAGTCTGTGGAGGTGGTGGATGATTGATGGGTACTGCCCTAAATGGATAATTCCGCTGGGACTCTAATACAATCAACCCAAACCACGTCCCATGTCTGGGAGACAGGATACCTCAGTGGTCAGAGCACTCGCTGTCCCCAAGCTAAGGTTAAGCAGCATTGAGCGTGGTTACCTCGCGGATGGATGCCTTTTCACGTGCCTTGGCTTCAGTACAGTTCCCCAGTTCACCAGCTGTAAATGGGTACCTGCCCTCTTTAGGGTCAAGGAAGGTAAAGCAGTGAGGGGAGGAGTGGGCCCCCCGCCCTCAAATGCTGTCCCTAGAGAAGCTGAGGTTTCTTGCATCTACTCCTCAATGACCCCATAGGTTACAGGACATCTTTCCTCCCATGTCTAACTGTAATGCCAGCAGCAGCAGCAGCACCAGTCTCACCACATACCAACTTCTCAGCTCGGTTAACCCTTTGCTGGGCATAGTGTCCCAAAACGGCCGAACCTATCCTTGGGCACAATGGCCAAAAACGGCCGGCAACGTGACTGTCACTTCAGTGCGTTCATACATTCGAAATTCCCACCAATCTTGCTTAAAATATCATGAAAATTGAAGCAACAAGACTGCCCACGTGACTGCCGCATGTATAATGCAAATGATGGCGGGTCGAGTGTGTTTGTGGCAAGTTTTGGAGGGGGAAAAAAAAAAAATCGCAATTTTTCCCAAGATGGACCCTATCTTCGAATCCGACATGTACGATCGTTTTTATGGCTTTAATGCTGAAAATATGACGCTGTGAGATGTGTATCCAGGCTCAAATATCGATGTAAGCGATCCTAGTGGTGTGTGCACTTCTGACTTTGTTGATTGAAGTGAGAGAAGACGGCTTTTTACGACACGAAGTTCGAAACGTAAATCGATCGTCAAATCTAACTCAGCCGATGAGTGTTTTGACTTCTGCTAATAGAATTGAGGAAATAATCGCGTATATCGAGTTTGGCAATGGTTCACAACTTGATATATTTTGTGAATTGATTGCTATTTGGGACTTTTGTAGCAGTTCAAACTGTAAAGTTAACATGCATCGCAATTGTCGGCGATCATTGGCAAATAAAATGGCGACTGTCGGAATGTTTCATGATTTCGTGCATCATTCATCAAAAAAACTAAAAACCCAACAGTAGGTTGAAAACTTTTCTTCTATAATTGTTTCTGAATATTTTACTTTTTTTATATTTTTATTTGGCTGCCTCATCTTCTGTGATGTCCCCTGTCCTGCTGTTCCCACGCTGCTCATTCCAATCTCCCCGCCACAACCATACCCAGATTTGTTATGTCTCATCCTCAGAGCCGGAGGTCCACAGGGAGCCAATCACTATCAGGCCGCCGTGGGGCCACCAGCCAGAGGGGCCTGCACTGCTGCTGGGTCACTTTGGTGGTGTGTCAGTGGTGCCTGTTCTGAGCTAACATACGCAGGACACCACTACTAAGCCCTACTAACGACAGTATTAGCTCAGTCACGGAGCCAGACTGAGTGAGTTGCCCACCCAGGTGGGAACCACCACAACGTCCCTCCAACGACCGTCCCCCGCGAACCTCCAACCCCAAAGGCTTTGACACAAACTCACCACAGGCAAAGAAGTGTATGGGCAAACCGAATCTGAGGTCACCATGGGACCAGAGCAACTGGGACCACAGAATCAGAGGCAATTTTTTTTTTTTTTTTTTTTTTAATTGCATGATGATCAATGACAATGAGGATGACATAATTATGCTCCTGTCGAAGTGCATATGCTTTGAGACTACTTGACAGGGTTGTACTCTGCGCTTACTATCATAATATATCCCGGCGTCAACCGGGCCCCGAGAGATACAGACACCTGCAGTGTTGGTCAGGTAATTTGAGCAGCACTCTCAAACTCGCATCCGTTAAGTGGATGAAGCTCGACTGTGTGGTCCCAGTCTTCCCACTGAGCCCACAGCACACTCACTCTGGGTAGGAGCCGGCCGGAGTCCAAAAAATCCCTATGACTCTTATGGGAATCAAACCCGCGACCTTCCAGTCCGTAACCCAAGGCGCTAACCACTGCGCCATGGCGGCTGGTAAATGTTTTACTTTTTCTTTTATCAAAATCCATGCATGCATTCCAAAGCTATTGCAACACTGACTGTGACACATACAAACCGATCAATGACCTTGCATGTTTATGCATTATGATTCTTAAAAAAAAACTAAAATAACTACACACAATAGCAAATAGTTTCTTTCTTCATTTCTGCATTTTGCTCTTTTGATTTCATTAAAATCCATTAAACCATTGTGGGCATCCACCTCCATTTTGCTTGCCCAGGAGGAAGTGAACAAAGGATTTTGCTGTAACCAGCAAAGGGTTAAAGAACTCACTTCACTGTACCTCACCTTTGTCCTCTTCAAAGCCTCATCATATCTTTTTTCCTATCATGCTTTTGTATCCCTGAAAGTGCCCCACGAGGAAAAGGACATCCTCATCATGATAGAAAATTTTCCCGGAATCACAAAATACACACTCTCCAAACCACACACCCACAACACAACTACAACACACCCACAACACAACTACAACACACCCACTTTTTTTTTCGTTCCTAAGCTAGAGCTCTGAGATTCACCAATGGTTAGGTTTTGTGTATACAACTGTTATTTTGACCACCACGAAGGCAGCCACATTCTGACTTCAGGAATGTATGCTGGTATGTTTGGTGTTTCTGTAACCCACCAAACGCTCACACGAATGACGGAATCTTTAATGTGCATATTTGATCTTTCGCATGAGTATACACACGAAAGGAACAAAAGCATTGGCAGGTCTGTGCTTGAAGTGGACCTAGGAGGTTGTAAAAATCTCCACCCTTAATTCTCCTGACACTGCCTAGATTCGAACCCACGACTTCATGGACCCATGGGATTGAAGTCAAATGGTCTTAACCACTCGGTTGTGGCGTTCGTCATCAGACACTCACATACTACTATCCCCTTCCCCCCAACTCACTCACACACGAATACAATATCATCCCTCCACGACCCTCCTACCACTACCCCCACCTACCTACCACCACTACCCTCCCATCACCACCACCACCCTCCTACCACAACACCACCACCACTACCCTACCATCGCCACAACCACCACCACCACTTTACCACCACCACCTTACCCTACCACCACCACATACCCACCCACCCACCAATCCTGCCACCCCCCCTACCCCCCCCCCCCCCCCACCTCCCCCTTCACACACACACACACACACACACAGAGACCATACCGATGAATCCCCGGCTGGCCAGGGAGACGTACTGCTGGTTCTTCTGCAGCATGTTGGCCACCACCATGGTGACGTACTGGTCCTCCTCCTCCCGCCCGCTGCCCATGAACACCAGGTGCTGGCCCCCGGCCGCCGAACCTGTCACCACACCTTTACTTTACTTTAGTTTAGTTTAGGTTTTTTTTTCCCCCCTCCTCTATTGCCCGGCTAGAGCTCTGAGGTTCACCAAGGGTGTAATTTATGCGTATGCAACTTTTTTCATCCTCTTCTCTCTACCATGTAGGTAGCCGCATTCTGACTTTGGGGATGGTGTCTAGACAATGCACCTGTGAGCATGCTGGTTTTTTTTTCTTTTCCTGCCATCCATTCTTACCGGCATGTAATGGCCTCCTCTTCCAAAAGGCAGAACTTGTTTTTAATGTGTGTTCAAAATGTTCTGCGTGCGTTTGCACATGGTGCCTCAGTTTATAGCGTCATCCAAAGGACTTTGACATTCAGTTACATTTTAGATTTTTTCATCAAACTGGGAAGAAAGGGCAAGGCTGGGAATCGGACCCAAAACCTCATGGTTTACTTGCTGGTAGAGGAACGTCTAACCACCCTGCCACCCTCCTCCTTATTCACATCATTCAAGAGTCCTTACAAATCTGACCCTACAACATTTCAGGCTTTTGTAGCAAACCTCTTCCAGATCTCAACTAGTTTGTTTGCTGGCCTATACTTCCATCCAAATTTTTGCACTCTCTGTTCTGAAAAAAACCAGAATGACCCACATATTCAAGTTCATAGTAGTCAGTGGAGTTACATGCTGGTCTCACGAGAGGAAAGCATTTTCTAAGCTTCAGTTACCATAACAAATTATTGAGGCACCTGTTCAGGGTGTTGGTTTTTCTCCTAGGGTTAATATCAGTACTTCCAAAAGGCCGAATGGGATTAACATGTGCACAAGATGTTCTGCGTGTGTTCACACACAGAATGTTGGCTTATTAGTCTCCTCTGTACGACTTTCAGGGGAGTAGAGTCAGTACTGATGTTAACTCCAGGAAAAAAAATCTCCTTGAACCCGCACCACATTGGAGGCTCAAACCCAGGCTGTCAGATCATGAACACAATGCTCTAACCACTAGGCTGTCCCCCCTCCCTCATTTTTTTCACATCTTATTTCTACTTTACTTTTATTACAAATTCTTTCTCCAAGTTATGTATCATGGTTATTTGTTTTTAACTTTTTAAGCAGGCCTGGAAAAGGTTTTCCCATTTTTCTACTAGGACTTTTCCAGACATACAGGCTTATAGGCAAACCCTCATGAAATTGTCAGATACTAAATATCTATGCGATAACTTCACAATTTTGGAGAGTAGCTGAGGGTCTAATTCAAGAGCTGGATTTCTGCTAAAAGGCAGACATTCTTGAAGTCTGTTTAACAGAGGTTTTCATCTCATATTATAAAGTAATGGGTTTTAAGAGCTCATTTTAGTTGTTTTGTTTATAGCCACACCAACCATGAAGGCCATATCAGGGCTGTCACCTCATACCAGTTTCTGCACCTCCAATAACATCCACCTTAAGATCAACATCAGTACCATCCAATCCCTTCATTTATCTAGCAACATCAATTAAAAAATAATAAAAGGTATCAAATAATTAAGTACCTTATTTTATTCCTTACGATCAATAAAACCAGGCTGTGCTGAGGATACCAGCCATTCCACTTAATTTATCATCACCAGGCTACTAAAGAGCGTAAAAAAAAGGATAATTCCAGCTTCAATGTTAAAAAAATGGACATCCTGTGTCCATCCCAGTATTTACAATATCACTACCTGCAGAGATATCCACATTTTCAATCTAGCTGCTGTATTGCAGCCATCATACTTATCACAACAATATCATTATCAGTACATTCTCACCAAGAGAGAAAGTACTCAATCATCAACTAGTGTTGAATGAAAACAGAACAACTACTACCAAAAAATAAACCCCATTCTCTAACCTGTTGCTATCGCTGTGCGTTGTGTGGCAAACAGTGCCTGAACAGCTGTGTTGAACTCATCGGGGTTTTGCAGCATCTGTGTGGAGACACACACATGCACACAGCAACAGTGAATACTGCATAGAATGTGTGTGTTGTGTGTGTGTGTGTGTGTGTGTGTTGTGTGTGTGTGTGTGTGTGTGTGTGTGTGTGTGTGTGTGTGCACACATTTGGACTTGGTGGAACTATTAATTGTTACTGGTTGTATGACTGTGTAAGAATGAGTTGAGTGCAAGCACTTTGATTTGCCTATGCATGATATAGCACTATATAAATTCCATTTATTATTATTATTATTATCATTATTATTATTATCTTTGGCAATACACCTGTCAGGCTGAAATTTCATGGACAGACACTTTTCTAAATTTTTAAGTTTTATCATTTTTTTCAATGTTGATCAATTCATAGAAAGAAATGATCAATGAACCTGTCCTGAAATGTTGTGCACATCACTTCTGTACATAGACACACATACTCAAACTAGCACATACATGCTTGCACATACATACATACATACCTATGCACACACCCACACGCATGCCCGCACAGCAGATTTCTCTGAATGGAATTTGGGTTGTTCTTCTCGGGGTCAGCGCGTCTCCACGAGAGTAGCGCCACAATACTTGCTGCTATTTTTCTGTTTGTGAGCATGTTTGTTTTCCTACCGGAGTGCTTTTTTAACTACAGAATTCAGCCAGGAACAACTCTCTTGTTCCTGCCGGTTCTTTTACACGCAATGAATGTGTGTTGCACACAGGACCAGAGGTTACTGTCTCATCCAAAAGATTCCCCCCTTGGAGATGCCAGGGGCCTCTCAGTATCTTCTGTGCTATGAATGCCCTCTTTTCTATCCCTCACTTTGTTTCTGTCTTGTTCCTTTTCTTCCTCTCACCACCTTCTAGTCTATTTTCTCCCTTCTTGGTCCACTCTCCTGTCTTTTTTCCAGAAAGACTTAAAAGACAAGTCTCTCCTATGCCGAAGCCAGATCCAACACTGGGCCTGACTTGTCAAGCATTTAAGGCCATGTGTGGCACTAAGTTTTACTTTTTACAACTGACGAATTAAAATCTAGTTTTGAATATCAACTTATAGTACTGTGACTTCTAAATACAAAAATGCTATTTGTTTTATGTTAGTGAGCCATGTTGCCATGGAAACCAAGATAAACATCCGCCATCTTGGATTTTTAGGAAATCATTTTTTACCTATAAAAGAAAGTAGTACACTCATGATTTTTGGCACAAATGTACATTATAGATGTATTTACATACTAACAGAGAGATTTTTCTCAATACATTGATTGTTAATTTTTTTTTTTTTTTTTCTAAAATGGTCATTTATATTTGCGGTATTATGTAATCTGCTCCGATAACAGAAAATATATCTACATTTTTATTAAAAAAACTCTCCGTTAGTATGTCAAGAAGACAATAATGTACAAGTGTGCCAAGTTTCATTAACATCTGATAGACAGTTTCTGAGAATTTTTTATCCCAAAATGCATGCCAAGCAAAAAACACAAACCTGAGAAAACAGAGGAAAAAGAACACAAACATGTTCAGACCAACATTTATTACTCACAGCCTTGTTGGAAGGCTTCAATACACCCAGCAAACCTTTCAGCAACAAGAATACACAGTCAGAACACCCCTGTAGCAAAGGCAGGGTTACTTTCCAGCTCCATCAGCTCCTCCTACCTCTTCAGTTTAGCAGCTCACAGAGTGTCGCACCTCTGGATCACACTGTCTGTCTGGTATCTGAGGCTGTTCTTCTCCCTCTTCTGCTGTCTGGATGCCCCCAGCCTCTTCATGTGCACACTTTTATCAAATCCAAAGCAACTGGCAGTGTCTTGGGTAGAATCAGGACCAAAATTGAACTCATGGATGACTGTCAAGACTGCGAAGAGAACTCACTGGCATGATGTAAACTTGTCCTTGGAATGACAAATTCCATGAGACTGTTCAGGCACTCTGAGTCTTAGCCAGCACCACATCTTTGAAGCAGCTGCATATTTGTCAGTCTCTCATACACAGGCATGAGGTAGTAGATATGCTGCTTCTCACAGCTCAGGGGTGTTGACAGCTCACTGAAGGTATTGCAGCTTGTCACGTTCCACTGAGCACACTACAGGACTGCCTCAAACTCCATGTGTGCTCATAAAGTGGATCAAGATAAAGATCTACTTATACTAGTTATAGTTTACTTTAGGAGCTGTGTGTGTGTTGTCTGTGTGTGTGTGTATTCAAGTGCACATAAACACACATGCATACATACATACATTACACAAATTACACACACATACACACACACACACACACACATACATACATACATACATACATACATACATACATACATACATACATACATACATACATACATACATATATAATATGTGAGTGTTTGTGTATACTTGCATGGAAAGTATGGTGTAATCTAATATAATAAATGTCTTCAAACAATACACTTGACAGCTGATTTCCACTCCAGTTGAACCTATTCATTTCAGCCTGAATCCTTTTCTGAAAACTGTTCATTCAGTCATACAGTTTTACCCAATACTTCTGTCCATAATCGCAAAAGTATCTTCTTGTTTTGTCTCACTAGAAGAATTACAGGTAGAAATGAATGAACACACACACACATACTCACTCATGCATGCACATGCACACACATTAGATTTATATTTTAGATGCTACAGAAATAAAATATCCACCAATAAAATTTCTGAGCTTGTATTCTCCACCCCTCTCTAAGTTAGGAAACCTTCTACCCCCTCGACAGCTTGCTTACAGGTGAAACACTACACACATGAACACACAGGACAGCTAGTTCACGTGGTTTCTTTTTGTCTGCTCTGACGCTAAAAGTTTGTTTACACTGGGAGCAACTTCTGCTCGTGACAGTTACCAGATGGCTCTGCACTGGCCTTTTCCAACCTTTTTTTCACACACTGCCTGATATGGTTCATGTTTGAGCCGAGTACAAGCTTTCTCGTTCAGAAAAACGCCCTCAATACGCGTCGATGTTGACGCAAAGCAGTCGAACCGATTTCACTTTTTGAACGCTGTGCTGCTCGGTCAGATTCGGCACCGATTCTCAGCAATTCGTCCGTTTCCTTCAATGCTTTGCACTGTCGAGCAAATGCAAGGTGGTTTTTTAGCTTCGGCTTGCATTTAGGAGCCAACTGTGGCTTTTATTTCCATAAACAAGTCATTTTTCTGCTTGAAGTGGAGGTAGAAACACGATGTAAACAACGGCCATTTGCAATGACATAAGCGTCACGTGATCCGATACAGCTAACCGGCTAGCTTGTTTTTGAATCGCTCTCTATATATGGAAGTTGCCGTAGATATGCTAATCGACGAAATTGATGTGTGGTTTGTTGTGAATGAGTTTTCATAGTAGAAGCTCATCGGAAAAGTGTAGGGGAGATAATCTAGTTTCGTTTGGTGTGCGATTTGTCGTAGTTTGTGAACCAGAAATGCATGTTGCTAGGGTGTAAAAATCGGCATTTTCACACATTTTTCGGAACAAATGAACACAAACATGGTTGGGTTAGGTCATTAAAACCTTTTTTAATAGCATAAAGACACTGTTTTAGAGAAATTTAAGTATGGAATATGAATATATACATGGTTTAGAGTGTAAATTTGGAAAAATCTAAAAATAGCCAAAGACCCAATTTTAGCAATATCTAGTGCCCTACATGGCCTTAACAGCAGTGCAACGCATTGATGCTTATATGACAGACAACAGTAGTTGCTGTCTGAGCATTCGACAAAGAAGAACCCAAAAGATTAGCAGTAATGTCAATATTATTGTTACTATCTAAAATAAAGCACTGGTGGCCTGGGTGCTAGTCTTTCTGATGAGGCAATACACCCAAAAAACTCAGGACATAAATGCGTTTACTGCATGCAAACAGACCCAAGACAACAACTCTGTTCCTGAAAAAAAAAATTGTGATAAAACCCAAATACAGAGAAAGAAAAAAATTGCAATCCAAGAAATCGTCTTTGATCATATAAATTGTTCTGTATTGCATCACATACTACTTTCAATCAGGGCACATTTCTCAGCATGACCTATGTAGAAAGTACACTGCCACAAGAGCAGCACCATTCATTGGGTTTTCTTTCTTTCTTTCTTTCTTTTTTTTGGGGGGGGGGGGGGGGGGGGGGGGGGGGTGGAGGGTGGTGGGGGGTTAAACAAAATTTCCTGTGTACATGTTTTTTCCTCCCCACGAAGTGTACCAGCACTACTTGCACTCACCAAGTTGGCATCCAGGTGGAAGGCAGTGGGCAGGTGGCCAGAGTTGTACTGCTCTGCTGGTCGACAGTCCACCACGAAGAATCGAACACTGTCCTCTGCCTCTGTCACCTGCCGTCACCAATGATAGATTTTTTATTGATTTTTTAAAAGGCATGTCTGGATACTATGCTTGCCATATCAGGCAGTTCCCGTTACAGCCTGTCTTACCGCTCTGCCAGCTGAATAAAAGTAAAAGCTTATACCCGTGGTCACCCATGATGGATGAGGTCACCCATGATGTATAGCTGAGGTCATAATGGCTTATAGCTGAGGTCACCCATGATGACTTATAGCTGAGGTCACCCATGATGGCTTATAGCTGAGGTCACCCATGATGGCTTATAGCTGAGGTCACCCATAATGTATAGCTGAGGTCATGGTGGCTTATAGCTGAGGTCACCCATGATGGCTTATAGCTGAGGTCACCCATGATGGCTTATAGCTGAGGACACCCATGATGGCTTATAGCTGAGGTCACCCATGATGGCTTATAGCTGAGGTCACCCATGATGGCTTATAGCTGATGTCACCCATGATGGCTTATAGCTGAGGTCACCCATGATGGCATATAGCTGAGGTCACCCATGATGGCTTATAGCTGAGGTCATGATGACATAGCTGACGACACCCATGGCTTAATAATAATAATAATATATGGAATTTATATAGCGCTGAATCTTGTAAAAAAACAAATCGAAGCGCTTGCACTCAATCATTTACAGGCATGCAACTCTCCTTAAACATAATGAACAACAGATTTCAAAACCATGCATGCGCACGTATGCACGCACACACACGCACAAACACACACACACACACACACACTCGGAACAACACTTAGAAGGTGAAAGATGCTGTTAAAAATTAGGGACAGATATTTGGGGGGAAAGTCTCAGGTAGGAAATAAGTGTGTTTTGAGGCTGGATTTGAAGGTATCAAGTAAGGCTTTTGGCGAAGTGAAAGAGGGAGGTCATTCCAGGTGGATGGACCAGAAACAGAGAAGGAGCGACGGCCAACAGTGGTTTGTTTGAATCTGGGTGTTCGAAAGCACAAAGTATCTGTGGCTGAACGAAGGGAACGGGATGGAGTGTACAGGTGAAGACAGTTACAGAGATAAGAGGGTGCAGATTTGTGGAGACATTTGAAACAGAGGGTATTGATTTTATACTCCAGTCTTTGTGAGACAGGCAGCCAGTGAAGAGATCGCAGAAGAGGAGTGATGTGTTCAGATTTTTTCTTTCTTAGGACCAGTCAAGCTGCAGAGTTTTGTATGTGTTGAAGAGAGTGGATAGATGATGCTGGTAGGCCAGCCAAAAGAGAATTACAGTAGTCTAAACGTGAAAGAATGAGAGATGTGACAAGCTTGGAAGTTGCATCAGTGGACAGATACTTGCGAATCGCGCTTATGCGCCGTAATTGATAGTAGCAAGACTGGCAGGTCTGGGTGATGAATTTTTTCATAGAGAGTGTGTTGTCGAGAACTACTCCTAAATACTTCACAGAGTTGGACAAAGGAACTGACGTATTGCCGAATTCTATTGAAGTTTTTGCGATAGAGGAAAGTTAATGTTGGGTCCCTATGAGCATGGCTCCGGTTTTATCGGCATTAACCCTCCTGTCCCCGATCCGGCCACAGCCGACAGTAACGGAGGCTGCCGCTAGATTCCAATACGACCGCAGCCGACAGTTGGTGCTGCCCACGTGGGCAGTACTTTTCCATCACACACAGATCTCGTGGTTTTCACACTATGTGTCTGAAAATTGGTGGGGCGATGCAGGGAGGGTGTCAGAGGATGCCAGTGATAAATTTAGACCACTAACATGCGTGTAGTGGGGAGGGAAGGAAGAAATAACAGCCAGCGACCAGAATGCTTTTCAATGGTGCAGTGTGGCGAAACAAAAAATGGCGTTTTCTTTAGTAGCGGATGATTCATCTGATTAGCGAGACAATAAATTGAATGTTATTGTCTTGGAAGTAGAAACATTTGAACGAGAATTGTTAAGTGAGTCCGATATTAAACGATTACGAGGAAGAGGAGGAAGGAAATGCTGCAGTTTGGGAGAAGAGTGAGCCAGAAAATAACCGTGCTACACAGCACATTCCTGACCTGTGCTACACACACTGACTGTGGAGAAATTTGACCTCCCAGCCGGTCCGTGGCACAGACGCCTGAAAGCGTGATGCCTTTTGACTGTTTTCTCATTATTACCACACTTTTGCTTTGAAACTGCAATGGCAGAAACGAACAGATATGCTTATAATGAAAATAGCAAGAAGGAAAATAAAATAGGTCTCCGTCTGCCAAGGTTCGACAGGTGAGAGCAATGGGTACCCCCCCCCCCCCCCCCCCCCCCCCCCCCACACACACACACACACACCATAATTTGTGCTTTTTGTGATGTGACGTGACCCTGTGCCAAGACTACGACTACTTTAGAGACTACCAACATTAACATTTTGTAGGGTTACAAAAGTTCTGTGTTTTTTCGAATTTGTCACACCTGTGCTGTGACAATGGTGACAGTGTGACAGTCATGTACAATAATACACTTCTGTACACTAAACAAACATGTGGTAGCACACGCAGATATGAACTGCAGTATAAAGGTCACATGTCGATTGAATATGACATGTTGTCAAAAGAAAAAATAGTTAAACAAAACTTCTGTCTCCTTGAGACATACCATAAAACAACAGGTGCTATGGGGACATTGTGTGACACATCCTTGAAGAACATTGCACATAACTATTGGTAAACACATCACTGGGAAATCACTTCCTTTATTTGACACTAATATGCTTGAACTATTGTCAATCATGCAGGACTGCTGTTTTATCATATATACCAATTTGTACCTGTGATTGGTGACAAATAAGGTGAAAATTTACAAGACATCTGGTGACCAGACACATAAACTTGCGCCTAAATGCAAGTACAAAGACATGCCTAGCTTGCGACAAAATTTCAGCTTGATAACTTGTCATGCACACACACAATTGCCTTAGGAGTAAAGTAAGTCAGATGGAGGTAGAAAACCTGCAAAGAATTCAAAATCTACAGGCAATTTAGCTCTGTAGAATCCAACAACAAAAGTGTTAAGTTGTAACTTGTGCTGAGTCATCCAGTTTTTAATGTCTTGAAGGCAGTAGGACATATTCGTCAGGAGGGAAGGCAAGTTTTCAACAGTATCACTGCTCTGAAGCTGAGTATCATCGGCATAGAAATGATGATCAATATGGTGGTTGTTTATTATATGTGAGAGTGGAGCAGTGTAGAGAGTAAAGAGAACAGGCCCAGGACTGATCCCTGCGGGACTCCCACATTCCATTTTTGACAGGTTTTTTATTGAATTTTGTTTACAATAAATTTCTGGAACCTGTCCCGTGAGGTATGAAGTAAACCAGTTTAGGGCTGTGCCGTTAATACCAAACGTATTTTGGGGGGCGAGAAAGAAGAATTGAGTGATCTATGGTACAAAAGGCTGCAGATAATCCCAAAAAAGAGTGAGGAGGGAGATTTTTTCCCGCATCAAAAAGCAAGTAGAAGTGTATCTAAAGTGTGGGACTAGGGTGGTTTCCCGGGGCTGTGGGTTTGGGGGGATAGGCAGATTGAAAAGTGGGAAGGAGATCATTGGAATGAAGGGGGACTGTTGAGCTGTTTGAGAAACGACTTTTTCTAGTACTTTAGAGACAAAGGGTAAGTTTTTAGACAGGCATATAATTCTTCAGATGTTGGGATCGAGGTCGTGCTTTTTCAGTAAAGGTGTGACTATTGCTGTTTTAAGAGCTGATGGAAAATTTCCTGACACAAGAGATGAGTTTACTATTTTTGTGATAATAGGTACAAGTTGTGGAAGGCATTGTGAGAAAACAGGAGCAGGTATGGGATCAAGGTCGCATGATTTTATAGTCATTTCCTTCAAAATTGTCATGATTTCTTTTTCACTTGTGGGATGGAAGGAAAAGAGAGGAGTGCCAGTGAACTGGGGATCAGGAGGCGCAGGCTGGAATTGAGTATGATCAAGTCTGGAGCGTATGTTTCGAACTTTGTCTGAAAAGAAGGTAGAAAATATGGATGGAAGTTCAGACAGGCTGTGGGTGTTAGGCAGAGGAGTTGTTTTTGCAGATCCAAGGAGATTTGAGGTGAGGGAAAAAAGAGATTTTATGGATGTAGCACAGAGAACTTGGGAAGAGTAGTAGTCTGTCTTTGCTGAATGGATTAAGAGTTTGACTTTGTTTATTTGTTTTCGGAAAAGCTGTTTGTTGATTTCGGTTTTTGACTTCCGCCACTGCCGTTCTAGTTGCCGGCGTTTGCGCTTCGCTATCAAGATGTCTTGGGTATACCATGGCGCACAGGGTCTGTCAGGGAGGAGATGGTCAGTAGGAGGTGCATGCTCATCAAGCAGTTGGCGGAGAATAGTGTTATAGTGATCAGAGAGGTCAGTGTGGTCAGAGGTTTGTGAAAAACGTTCGGAAGCTTGTGAAGAGAAGGTATGAATGTCTAACATATTTCTTCTTTCTGACAGGTTTTGTGATGTTAAGATGGAAAAGAATGGCGGAATGATCAGAATGCAGTTCGTCGGTGACAGAAACAGATGTGACAAGATTAAATGAAGCATTAGTAATCAGCCAGTCTAAAATATGACCAGATCTGTGTGTTGCTTCGTTTACCAGTTGAGAGAGAGAATGGTTGGACAGAGAAAGAGAAAGACATTTGACATCTGGAGAAGACTGGTTGTCGAAATGGAAGTTGAAGTCACCAAGAATCATAAGTTTAGTGGGAGAGAGGCTGTAGTGGTCGAGGAGTGACTGGAATTCTTGGTGAAAAAGAGAAGATGTTAGGTTGTTTTTACGGCTGGGAGGTGGACGGTAAAGGCAGCAGATAGTAATAGAGTGGCCAGGTAGGTTGAGACTGATTTCACAAACTTCAAAAGATTCATGTGAGAATTGAAGGTTGTGACTGAAAGAAAGAGACGGTTCCAGTATGTCTTTGAGAATGATGGCAATCCCACCTCCTCGAGAGAGTCGGGGGAAACAAATAGTTTTATATCCAGGAGGAGTCAGCTGTTTTATTTTTGGTTCATGGCCATGTGGTTTAACCCTCTTGTTGTTGGATTCTACGGAGCTAAACTGCCTGTAGATTTTGAATTCTTTGAAGGTTTTCTACCTCCATCTGACTTACTTTACTCCTAAGACAATTGTGTGTGTGCATGACAAGTTATCAAGCTGAAATTTTGTCACAAGCTAGGTATGTCTTTGTACTTGCATTTAGGCGCAAGTTTATGTGTCTGGTCACCAGATGTCTTGTCATTGTCACCTTATTTGTCACCAATCACAGGTAAAAATATGGTATATATGATAAAACAGCAAGTCCTGCATGGATTTGACATAGTTCAAGCATGTTAGTGTCGAATAAGGAAGTGATACCCAGCTGATGTGTTTACGAATAGTTATGTGCAATAGTACTTCAAGGATGTGTCACACAATGTCCCCATAGCACCTGTTGTTTTATGGTATGTCTTGAGGAGACAGAAGGTTTGTTTAACTATTTTTTCTTTTGAAAACAAGTCATATTCAATCAACATGTGACCTTTATACTGTACTTTATATCTGCGTGTGCTACCACATGTTTGTTAAGTGTACAGAAGTGTATTATTGTACATGACTGTCACACTGTCACCATTGTAACAGCACAGGTGTGACAAATTCGAAAAAACACAGAACTTCTGTAACCCTACAAAATTTTAATGTTGGTAGTCTCTAAAGTAGTCGTGGTGGTGGCACAGGGTCACATCACATCACAAAAAGCACAAATTATGGATGTGTGTGTGTGTGTGTGTGTGTTGGGGGGGGGTGTACCCATTGCTCTCACCTGTCAAACCTTGGCAGATGGGAGACCTATTTTCTTTTCCTTCTTGCTATTTTCATTATCGGCATATCTGTTCGTTTCTGCCATTGCAGTTTCAAAGCAAAAGTGTGGTAATAATGAGAAAACAGTCAAAAGGCATCGTTTTCAGGCGTCTATGCCGTGGACTGGCCAGGAGGTCAAATTTTTCCACAGTCGTGTGTGTAGCACAGGTCAGGAATGTGCCCTGTAGCACATT
The DNA here is from genome assembly GCA_028751875.1 of Rapana venosa. Taxonomy (NCBI): domain Eukaryota; kingdom Metazoa; phylum Mollusca; class Gastropoda; order Neogastropoda; family Muricidae; genus Rapana; species Rapana venosa. The sequence continues at coordinate 50,495,511 of CM054154.1, forward strand.
ATTTTCAGGCTCACTCTTCTCCCTAACTGCAGCATTTCCTTCCTCCTCTTCCTCGTAAGCGTTTAATATCGGACTCACTTAACACTTCTCGTTCAAATGTTTCTACTTCCAAGACAATAACATTCAATTTATCGTCTCGCTAATCAGATGAATCGTGTGCTACTAAAGAAAACGTGATTTTTTTTCGCCACGCTGCACCATTGAAAAGCGTTCCGGTTGCTGGCTGTTATTTCTTCCTTCCCTCCCCACTACACGCATGTTAGTGGTCTAAATTTATCACTGGCACCGTCTGACACCCTCCCTGCATCGCCCCACCAATTTTCAGACACACAGTGTGAAAACCACGAGGTCTGTGTGTGATGGAAAAGTACTGCCCACGTGGGCAGCACCAACTGTCGGCTGCGGTCGGATTGGAATCTAGCGGCAGCCTCCATTACTGTCGGCTTCGGCCGGATCGGGGACTAAAGGGTTAAGCCAAGTTTCGGTGGGGAAGGTTAAGTCAATGTTTTTTTCAGAGATGAAATCAGAAATGTAGTCGGCTTTTCCATTTGGACAGACAGACTGCACATTGAACAAACAAACTTGAAGGAGATCTGAAGGAGGTGGAGAGGTTGAAGATGAAAGTGGTGAGTTTGGACAAGCATCAGAGGAAGAGGACGAAGGCGATGGTGGAGATGCGGCTAGCGGAAGAACAGACAAGAGTTTGGATGGTGAATCAGGAGTAGAAGATGGTGAAAGAACTGTGCTAATCAGGGGATTCTGTGTTTGAAACACATCATGATATACATCATCATCATCAGAACAAAAAACATTATCAGAGTCACAAACAACAGAACAGTGAACAGCTGAAGGGGCGGGTGGACGGCAGCATGGGGAAGAAGCGTTGTCAGGGGTAACAGAAGTGACGTCAGAGGTGAGGGGGGAGACACGGGAGAGGGAAGCCCACCACTGGCGATGACGTCGGCCTGCCCGTGTTCCCGTCTGGTTTTGCGGCGATTAATGCCTAAGTGTGTTATATGCTGCTTAATATCAGGAGCAAGCGTGTACTGTTTTTGACAAAATTCAGGTGCGAGCATAGCTCTAATGTCTGCGGCTCTCACTGCCATGGTAGCAGCACAAAACACACTAGACTTGATTGATGGGGGTGGTGTCAGTTCGTGAATCACGTGCAATTTGTTGAACGGCAGCAGGGTCAGATTAAAATGGGTCACAAAGACCAGCACAGTCAGGTAAACACAATTCATAAGTCGAATCGAAATTTTGAACAATTCAAACAAAGATGAAAATTATAAATCGAAATATCTCAAAAAGTAGATAATAACAAAGAAAAATGTTCTGACCAAATAACTCAGGGTGAAAACACGAACAAGAAGATGTAAAAATTTCTGGAAAGGAAGCAGAAAAACACACACATCCAGCATTCAAATACAGAGCCACACACAGTGCTGCCAACAGGCGCAAAGGCTGAGGTCACCCATGATGGCTATAGGTCAGCCATGATGGTTATAGCTGAGGTCACCCATGATGGCTTAGAGCTGAGGTCATGATGGCTTATAGCTGAGGTGACCCATGATGGCTTATAGCTTAGGTCAGCCATGATGACATAGCTTAGGTCAGCCATGATGACATAGCCGAGGTCAGTCATGATGGCTTAGAGCTGAGGTCATGATGGCTTATAGCTGAGGTCATGATGGCTTAGAGCTGAGGTCAGCCATGATGGCTTATAGCTGAGGTCATGATGGCTTATAGCTGAGGTCATGATGGCTTATAGCTGAGGTCAGCCATGATGGCTTATAGCTGAGGTCAGCCATGATGGCTTATAGCTGAGGACACCCATGATGGCTTATAGCTGAGGTCACCCATGATGGCTTATAGCTAAGGTCATGATGGCTTACAGCTGAGATCACCCATGATGGCTTATAGCTGAGGTCACCCATGATGGCTTATAGCTGAGGATACCCATGATGGCTTATAGCTAAGGTCAGCCATGATGGCTTATAGCTGAGGTCACCCATGATGGCTTATAGCTGAGGTCACCCATGATGGCTTATAGCTGAGGTCACCCATGATGGCTTATAGCTGAGGACACCCATGATGGCTTATAGCTGAGGTCACCCATGATGGCTTATAGCTGAGGACACCCATGATGGCTTATAGCTGAGGTCATGATGGCTTATAGCTGAGGTCACCCATGATGGCTTATAGCTGAGGTCATGATGGCTTATAGCTGAGGACACCCATGATGGCTTATAGCTGAGGACACCCATGATGGCTTATAGCTGAGGTCATGATGGCTTATAGCTGAGGTCACTAATGGTACATGTACAGCAAAGCTGTCGTCATCATGACATTAACAATAAAAACATACAGAAAAAAAAAGGTTTCAAGCAAGACGTTTCCTTGACATAATATCTACAATGAATTACAATAAACATGATGATATGCCCCATATTTCTAGTGCACTTACACACCCACCCCCACACACACAACCACACACAGAACGGTCTAATATCACCTTGAGTGAAAAGACGTTAAATTAAAGAAAGAACACAGAGAATGATTAAGAGCACAAACAAATTTTTTTAACCCAACTCATACCGGGATGACCGTGACTGACCACAAAATTTCCAGTGTCTGAATACCAGGACCAAGATCGACTACCGGATAGTAGGTCAACAACTTTCACTGTCGCAAATCCCCTAACACAACTGCAACAAAAGGCTTCCGACAGAGTGGTTCCTAAATGCCATATTAAATTATGTTGCAGTAAAATTTCAAAATAATGGTTTTTTTTGGTTTTGGACAACTGTTATCTGGGAAAATGGCAGATGGGCAAACTTTCGCAACTTCTTGACTTCCTTTTCAGACACGATATTGATAATAACCATGTTTTGGAAGGTTAAACTCATGCGGAAATTTTGAAGTGGAACAAGTCTGAGGTCAATCGCAACCTAGTTATGAGCAATGACCTAGTTATGAACAGTGATCCTCTGCTGACTGATCTGGATTTTTTTCTCTCCAGTAACAGTTATTACATGTGAAAAACAGTATTAACCCATAGCACCCTGAGGTCACCCAGTACATTCATCACAAAATTCAGGACTGTCAAGGGAAGTAAGTTTTACAACTTTCAATAGTCACTACACAAAAAAACCAATTAAATATATTTATGCTATCTTTTACTGCAAGAAATGATATTTCCTGCATTCTGCATTAAATAAAGTACACACTGGGCCAGGCAGTTTTTGCATTCATGCAGTTGTTTACAAACCAACAAAAATTAATCATGATACCTCATCACTTTTTGCTATCGGTATGGCAATCACGATCTCTTCTACTAAACTGGTAAACAACAGCTTGTAAGCCACTCTGGCCCATCTGCTTGATCAGTCTTGACAATATTCCAATGGAAAAAGCCTTTAAATATGCTCTATAGGTGTCCAAATCCTCTCTCAGCACACATCCCTGCCATTGCCCATAACAAAATTTATCTAGCAAACTTTAAAAAATTCATAATTTCCTTAAAACCTCACTGATTTGGACACAGTAAAGTGCAAACAACATGGCCGCTTCTTGTTCACACAAAGCAGCAACTCTCACGAGAATCTCATTTTATGTAAACAACAATGGCCGCACCCATAGTAAGTACATATTTGAGGGCGTTTTAGTCCAGCTGCCAATGCAAGAATATTGGTCAAACCCTGCAAATGAGAGTGACGGGCTGAATTTTGGCATACACATACTTTGGACCCTCCTCTATAATATTGGCATGGGAAACATCATATTGGCCAATTGTTTCCCACTTATTTTGATGATCAAAGACATATGACCCAATTTTCAAAGACCGCAAAAAATATAACACATCTTTACTTGTTTATCTTCCTATTTTTGAAGCAGCTCTTAATTAATTGTACAATTTTCTTTGTGGCATAAAAAATGATTGCAAGAATACACACAGCAATGATTGATATTAGATTTTTGCATTATCTATCATGCATAAGTATTTGGAAAAAAAAGAATATCGCTTTGTTTATCTAACACAAAATCACGGCTCCAGGATTTCACTTTATGTTTTATAATGTATGAAGCTGATGTTTATCTTCATTCTCTCTCACACACACACACACACACACACACACACACACACACACACACACACACACACACACACACACACACACACACATGTGCACTATGACAGTGTAATGATGATGTTCACTGATTTGGTTGATCAGGATTTGTAGAAAGAGGAGAACAACACTTGACCAAACCAGTAGCAACAGCACCATGGCAACGAAAACAACAACCACAGACACACAAACACACACAAACTTCCACACACACTTCCACACACACACACACACACACACATACACACACACACACACACACACACACACACACACACACACACACACACACACACACACCTGGACTTGCAGGAAAAGGGAAAGAACTGTCATGTGCTCTGATCCCTACTGCAGTCATCACATCCACCCCATGTACACAAGGCAGTACACTGCAAACTGGCTTTGAAGCATTGACAGCATACGTTCTCCACAGGCAGCTTACAGCCACAGTGGATCAGTTCTTGATGGCTTCCTCTCCCTGTGGCAGTGTAGTCCACACAGGTCTCCCTCCATCCATGATCCTGTTCTTTCTGCCGACACATAGTCCAGAGCAAGGAAGGACACTGTCCCCATAATGATGTGACCACTTTGGTAAACAGCTCATAGGGTATGCTGCTGAAGCACACTGAAGATAAATGGAATGTGCCCCAGCTGCTGTCTTCCCGTTGTGCACATCCTTTTCCTGGCGTCATCCCCACTTTGTTATCCACTGGTCCTGTCATACAGCAGAACGTTGAAGATCCTCCATCATTGAGCCAGGTATGGCCAGGGTAGCTGGTTGTTCCATCATGAGCAGGAGGGCATAGTCACTTGTGGCTATGCAGCCCATGTATTTCACGCCCTGGTCTTTCCTCTTCCAGAGAAGGACACACAGTCACTCCCTGTCAATGCATAGAGGGCTGGCAAGGCTTTGGAGTAATTTGGACAAGCTGAGTGGCAGTTGTGTGGGATGTTAGGAATTTAAAGTATTTCCCAACTCCAAGAGCAATCTGCAGTTCATGAACTGCAGTTAACTGGACACAGGAAACAGCAAGTGCAACTACATCAGTATCCATTGTCCTAATGAGGACTTTCTGCAAGGCCTCTGTGATAGTCATCCACATGTAGCGTTAGAGGAGTGTCTGCTTCCTCATGGCTACAAGGTTCTAGTCTGCTGGTGTCTTTGCTGGGTGAGCACAGGGTTTTCTTGGCGCTTGTACATATAGAGATTTTGTCATGGACTTGTGCTTTGTCCAAACAAGTCTCTGTGAGGAACCTGAACAGTTCATTTTTGTTCTCATTTACCTGCAGAAAATGTTGCCAGTTTCCTGGAATCTATGCCATAACCCTTCTTCAAGCACCAGAACCTGGCTTTTTTCCATGTAGCAGTGTTCAAGCTGTCAGCCCTAATGGCTATAGACATCAAAAGCAATGAAAACCCGTGATAATGAACCAAGCTGGCACGTAATGTCTGGAAAGACAGATGACATCCACATATGCCTGAGAGGTAGTTGTCAGCTTTGGTGATGGCATTTAGATGAGAGCAGCACCATCAACAAGCTTGGCGTCCACTTGTGGAGCATTTTCAGGAATAAGGACAAGGACGATCTCATGGAGGATATTTTGTGCAAAGTCAGGAGTCTTTAACTAGACAGTTCTTTTTTCATTGACATCATCCAGTACATCATCAGGAATGGATGTAAAGTTGTCAGCAACTGCAACAAAGTTGACAGCAACTGCAGCAGGGATCTCATCAGAAAGTGAAGCTGAACAACTATTAGCAAGCCGTGTTTCTGGGCCTGAAGACAAAAGGTCAGATCAGCCTTGGCCCCTGATCTAAACTGACCAAGTACAGGTCAAGTACAGTCAAAAACACTTTAATCAGCCCATGGAGGACAGTTACAAAACTGACAGGCACACTGATACGAATCATAAATCTTGAAAGACACAAGAAGGCAACATTTCATATTGTATTAACATTCCAAACTTCAAACAAAAAATATCACACACACATGCACGCACATATCATATATTATTTTGTGTGGAATCTAAGTCTGCCTTATATGCTTTAAGATCTTCAAATTATAAGAAAATGTCTAGAATCATATCAGATATCAAGTATATGATAAACTTTATTAGCTTAAGAGGTATACATGTCACCTTTTGTTGGACTCCACATATAGGGCTATATAGGGCACGCACACACACACACACACACACATGCACACACACACACACACACGCACGCACGCATGCGCACACACTTTCCAATTATTCCTTTTGATCACCTGGTATCACTTAAAAGTGGAAAGACGTTAAAACTAAAGACTACATGCACCATGCACAGAGAAAGAGAGAGTTTTCACACTTTTAGACTGATAAGATGGGTAAAAAATGAAGACACCATTTTTAGATTGACAAGATAGGTACAATATGAAACACTGCAGTAACACTAACACACACACACACACACACGTGCGCACGCACACGAGGCAGAGTTCCTATTTTTAGATTGACAAGATAGGTACAATATGAAACACTGCAGTAACACTAACACACACACACACGCACACGAGGCAGAGTTCCTATTTTTAGATTGACAAGTGGTACAATTTGATGAAACAACATGTACCCCCCCCCCCTCACGCACACAAGAGGTAAGGGGCTATGTAGCTATTGGAAAGCTTTAAGACGTTAAATAGACTTAATTATCTTCCTGAGACACAGACAGTAGATCAACAGATTTCTGTATATTTTAATGTCAATAGATCTGTGATCTGTTAAGAAAGTTAAAAAAATCAAGTATTGCACACAAAAAACAGAATGAAAAACAGATAGAGAGCGAGAGAGAGATAGAGAAGAGACAGACAGACAGACCGGCAGACCGGAGACAGACAGAAGAAAAAGAAGACAGGCAAACAGAGAGAAAAGTAGTAGACAAGGGGAACAGCAGAACAAATTTTAGAGACAGAGGCCAAAAACAAGGAATGATTGATAAATTTTAAAATTCCAAAGGGTAAACAGATAAGTATTGAATATATTTTTCCGGCCTTGGCCCTAAAAGGGACTATCTTTAAAAAGAATCCAAGGAAATTTCAAGCAAACTAAACAACATAAAGGATATGGGAGAGAAGAGATAGAGTGGGTAAATTTGAAAAATTGATCAAAAAAACAAATAATGAGAATTCTGAAAAAAATAAAAAAGAAGAAAAAGGGGAAAGAAAAAAAAAAAAAAAAATAGAGAGAGAGAGAGAGAGAGAGAAAAGGAAGAAGGAGAGGGGGAGGGGAGAGGAGAGAGGGAGAAAGGGGAGAGGAGAGAGAGAGAGAGAAAGAAAAAAAGGGAGAGAGAGAGAAGAGAGAGAGAGAGAGAGGAGAGAGAGAGAAGGGGAGGGGGAGTTGAGGAGAGAGAAGAGAGAGGTAAAAGGAGGGAGAGAGTACGAGAGGAAAAGGATGAGAGAGAGGAGAAAGAGAGAGGAGAGAGTGAAGGGGAGAGGAGAAGAGAGATGATTGAGAGGAGAGAGATGGGGGGAAAGAGAGGGTTTGGGAGTGAGAGAGGAGAGAGAGAGAGAGATGAGAGAGAGAGAGGAGAGAGAGAGGGAGAGAGAGAGAGAGGGGGAGAACTCAATGGGAAAACTCGGATCGGAACATTTAATGTCCCGGGGCCATATGCCTTTTGACATGAGTTAAGAACATCTTGAAGCAAAACAGTAAGCAAACACTTCACATTAAATTTGTCAACAATTTCAATTCAAGGTTGCATGTAAGATCAGTCTAATGTGCACTCTCTCTCTCTCCCTCTCTTTTCCCCTCGCGCACACACATACTAAACACACCCCCAAATGCAGCCCCACCACGATGCACCACACACACACACACACTCTCACACCTATATTTATACACACACATGTGCATGCATGCACACACCATACACACTTTGCCCTTACAATGCAAATAAGCTAATTCTCATTAATATACAAATGGCATACCAAAAAATGAATAATAAAGATTTCCATGTTTCAAAACAATAACTTGTTGGTTGTTTAAGAGGTCTGTCATGGTTTTTCTGTTTCATTTCGCCTCTTTTGAAAAGCTTCGAATATATACCATGCAAGTGCTTTAGAATGTTTTTCACTGGCCATCAGAAGTGTCGCTGCAAACCCTGATGGTCGTGAGAAAAATTTAGAGGTAAGTTTTTTTCCTAATTTCACAATTTTACGGGACACACCAACAAAAAGTGAACTTTCCCAATTCAAGGCATCTTTACAAAATGGACAAAATAAACTTTTATGTTGAGCAACATGTCGATACTATGATTTTTTTAATGGTGAGACACCTAATCTAAAACGTAAAAAACTGTTTTTTACAGCATAATTCTTCACTTCAACATGGCTTGTGGTAGACCAGGAACAGATTTAAAGGATGTAAAAAAATGAAAATCGTTCTCAACAGACATCACTTTCCGTCCTGATGAAAACATCTATAAGTCTCTGTCTGAATTCACGCAAAAAGACATTAATATATGTGACCCTTGGTTTTCCCACACATGACCAAACCATAACGATAAAAGGGTGAACATTTTTTTGGAGACCCAATTATTCTTATTGTTGCAATGAAGGTTGTACAACATTTTGTAAGCTTTTAGCGGAAATCTGTGTTCAGGAAATTGTCATCATCTTCAGCCAATATTTTATACATCTAGTGTGAGTATTACTAGAGTGGATATCTTCCAGTCTCTGCATAAATTAAGCATTGGTGTTTGATACTGACTTTGAGCAACCTTTTCAACGCAAATGTATGAACATGTTCAATAGTCTTGTGGTCTGCCATTAGCCCCCAAACTTCAGAGCAATATGTAAACATTGGCTGAATTTGGCAGTCAAACAACTTGAAAAATAATGATGGGGACTGGTCACCAACTGTCCATAACAGTTTAAAAGTAACAAACAGTTGCTTTTCTTGCTCTAAGAGCCATATCTCTAATGCATATAAAAAAGTTAAGCCAGTGGAAAAGATAACTCCTAAATATTTGTAACAATTGACTATCTCCAATTTTGTGTTACTGTACAGCCATTTTTCTTTCGATGAAATGTATCCACCTTTCTTGAATACTATAACCTTTGACTTGTCAAAATTCACACTGAGGCCAAGTCTGTAAAAAGTACCTTTTAAAATGTTCAATTGTTGTTGAAGACCTGTTACTGAATAAGATAGCAGAAGAACGTCATCAGCGAAAAACAAGATAAAAATTTCAGAAACGTCCTCTGGGGACAGCCTAATGCCATGTTTGCCTGAAGCTTGAATGTCGATGGCCAGCTCATTTATTAGAAAAGAAAACAAAATTAGGCTGCATACTTCTCCTTGTTTACACCAAGAGGGCAGAAAAAATATCTGTTAAATCTCTACCAACCCTTACTCTTGTTTTTAACGACCTTATACATACTTTTATTGGCTCTTTTCAATCCTACTTTGATACCGTTTTTTCTAAGAACAGCCCAGAGATGGTGTCTATTGCTAATCGAAAGCTTTTCTAACATCAATAAATGCTACATATAGTTTACAGTGATTGAGAAGTGCCTCTGTACCAAAGAAAAAAGAGTAAATATGTGATCAATAGTACTGTAGTTCTGACGAAAACCTGCTTGAGATTCGTTTTTTATCTTATTTTTCTGCCCATGGGGTTTAAGACGTTTGTTCAAGATGTAGCTATATTTTTTAAATACACACATTAAAACAAAGATATTCCTCTGTAATTTCAGGACAATTAATGTCTCCTTTCTTATGTAGAGTATGTATTACTGACTTGACCTTTCATCTGGTATGTTCCTAGTTAAAAGAGCTGATTGAAATATTTAAAAAGGAAAATGAAGAAAATATATAAATTGGAAATACTTATAAAACTCTTTAAATTTAAGCCTCTGGCCCAGGCGCCTTGTTATCTTTTTATACTTTTAGAGCATCATAAAACCTCATTTTCTGTTATGCTGCAATCAAGTCACTAAATATATCAGTGTTGCTGTCATAAGATATGGTTCTATTTCTTTTTCACCAATACGGGTTTGTACTCATATGTGCTTGGAGAAAACAGATCCTTGAATGGTTATACCATACATTCAAGGTTATATCACTTTGTACAGTTTGCTGTTAGTCAATGTTTTAACAGTTCTCCAAAACTTCTTGGGATCTTTGAAACTTGAATTAGGTATTAAGAACTTGTTCTTGGTGTTTGTTCTTTTCTCTAGAAGCAAATGTTTATATTCTTTCCTTTTTCTGTGTAATATTTTCTGCTGTCATTGCCTTGTCAAGCTGGTATTTTACACTTTGTATTTCCTTAAAGTTGCCTCAAGAGGGGTCGCTTTTCTCTGTATTCACCCTTTAAACCAGACTTTTTTAGATTTATTGCCCAATTGTGATTGTTTTTTTCATATAAACCTGCTATATGCAATGCTTATTAAATTTAGCCAAGGCATTTTTTTATATCCCTTTCTATTAACTCATGTGCTTTCGTCAACACTACAGATACTTTTTTTGTGAAAACATAGAACTAAATTTTAGCAGCCTTATCCTCATCCCAAACGTATTTAATAATAGTTACTTTTTTGGGGTTTTTTTATCAGTTTTCTATGTATTCAGACAACTTAACCTTTTTAAATCGATAGGCATATGTTTGATTCAATTCTGGTGGACACTGAAAGCTGAGACCAAAGTCATGATGCTTCTAGACAAAATGAAATTTGTCAATATACTGGGCCCCATTGTGAGCAATATAAGTAAAGTCTCCTGACTCATCACCAGGTAAAAAGCCATTAGTTATGCAGATTAAATTTAACAATTATTCAGCAAATAGCGTCCAAAATCATTACTGACAACATCTTTAGAAACACGTGCACAAACTCTCTCCTCCTCAGACGTATCTTCACTATAAAAAATATGAACATCCCTACCATTTCCCTCACCAGTCCTTGCATTCAAATCCCCGCACATTATAACAGGAAGATCACCAGAAACTTAAAAAATGTCAAGCAAACATTGCTCAAGCAAGGAAACACCATTATAAATATCAGTCTGTTGTCCAACCTGTAAGCTTTTTAGATATCTTAACTACAATACAGTTGTCATATTCTGTTTCCACCATAAGTGTTTGGTTTTTAAATCAATTTCTTATGAGCAAAGCTGCACCACCAGATAACCTTGCAGTGGCTGCATTAGTTAATTTGACAGGAGGTGAAATAGTAATAAAATATTCTGGAAAAGAAAACTAAAGGGGAAAATTTTTTGAAAATATTCACAAAGAAATATGAAATCAAAATTATAAAGATATGATTAACAAGGATCATATAAGCAAGTAAGTTTCCCTTTTGTATTGTTGCAACAAAGGAAAGGTTTGTTTTTACAGTATCAGTAGTATCATGGGCATGGCCGAGTCCTAGGTGACACATTAGATCTGGTGTCTGTGTTTTTAGGAGTACTTTTAAATGTTTCTGTTAACTGTGTTTGTCTGCATTTAGCTCTACTGCGTGTTTGTGGGCCAGCACAGGGTGTCTGAGTCAGTTCATTTTCAACAGAGAAACTGAATGAGATAGAAAGTCTTGGTTGGTGCTTCCTGACACTTCATGCAGGCCCTCTCCGTCACCCTCTTTGTCGCCTGTTGGAACAATGGCACTGTCCTCTGACTTTTCTTCTGACACAAGTCTCTGCTTGACAAAGGTCTGACTTTCAGGGTCGAACATTGCATCAGCTGAGTCTCCGTAACAGCCTTGTTGTGTTTGAAGCTGAAACAGATCCTGACTGGCACCACCACAGGGAGGAGAAAGAGTTGCGCTGCCCCGCACTGTCTCCTGTGGTGAAACAGGGGGGTTGCTGGCTGGAGCCCTGGTGTCAGTCACTGCCTCTGCTGCTGTTGCACTGTGTACCTCTTCAGGGGCCAGGATTTCACAGTAGAGTCCTGGAGGTGATTTGGAGACGGGGCTTCTGTTGCGGCAGCTGCTCCTGTTGCTGTGACGTTTGGTCTTTCTGCCGTTTCTTCCTTGCAGTCTGTACTGGCAGTCACAGGCAGTTTTTGGGTGTTGCTGTGACGTCGGTTTTCTGCCAGTTTCTTCCTTGCAGTCTGTATGGCAGTCACAGGCAGTTGTTGCTGTTGCGTGACGTCAGGGCTTTCTGCCAGCTTCTTCCTTGCAGTCTGTACTGGCGTCAAGGGGAGCTGCTCCTGTTGCTGTGATGTCAGTTTTTTCTGCCAGCTTCTTCCCTTTAGTCTGTACTGGCAGTCACAGGCAGTTGCTCCTGACTGGTTGATGGTTCCCGTTGGCACTCCGTCGTGGAAGTGAGGGGTAATCCGTCATGTGGAGAGGGAGGGTGGACACTGTGAAGGCTGTTTTGCATTCTCTTCACGTGCTGTCTGTTCTGCACTGTGCTCTCTTCTGGGTGGATGTCTGACAGAGGATCTGGAGTTGTGTTTTTGTGGAACCCCCGAGCCTTTGGAAAGTCATTGTTTTGTACAGGAGACGCCCCCCTTACGAAAATGGCATCTCTGCCCTGGTTCTTCAGTCCCGTAGGACCTTTTGCTGTCGATGGGCAGCTCAGCCGCACAAATGCACGCCCAGCTCCTCAGCCATCTTCTTTCTCTGTCTCTGTTCTCCCAAGAGAAACAGCTTGTCTGGCCAGGTGTGAAGCACACAATGAGAAACACGTGGTCGACTGTGGTTTTGTTGTCTTCTTCCGGACGGTAGGCTATTCTATGTCAGCAGTTGTTCTACCTTGCTGTCATAGAATTTGTTCAGAAATTTGACAATTTCTCTGCCGTCTTGCTGTCTTCTTTGGGACCTTCATACACATTGAAGAAAGCAGGTTGTTGTTTTTGGAATGTGCTCAAGTTTGTCCCTTCTTCATAAGATAGTTTTCTGTGTCAAAACAAAATCGTTGTTGATCACCAAGTTGCTGCATTCTTGCTCCAAATAGGGCACATTTGTCTTTCAGGCATTCAACGTCAGCCTTCAACTGGTTGTTCTCGCCCTGGGGTTTCATTGCAGTCTCTGACATGACTCAAGTCCCTGGTCAGAGCAGCTTGGTTTGGCTAAACTCCTGCAGGTGTCTTGACATGAGAGATGAGAGAGGGGAGAGAGGAGAGGGGAGAAGAGAGAGAGGGAGAATGGAGTGAGAGAAAAGAGAGAGAGAGAAGAGCGAGAGAGGAGAGAGAGAGAGAGAGAGAGAGATGTTTTGATCCTAATGGTGTACCATACTTACGCACTGGGTTGGGCTGTCAGTTGCTTCTGGGTGGGTTGGCAGCAGGGGGCAGATTTATTTATGGCAAACCGAAAGTGTCAAAATTGTCCAGTTCCAGGAGTGTTGCTTAACTTAATTGTTTACCACATCTCCCAGGGGACACAGAGTCATTGTTTCCCACGCAAATATTGTTCACAATGGTCCTAAGTATATGGATGCAAACTGGCTTCTCGTCACTCTTTAAGGCACCTAGAAAATTCTTGGCAGCTCTGCTATTTTTGGGCGTTTGCAGGAAAACTGGGTCTATTTTTACCAGGGCATTTGTGAGCGGTTGCAGTGGTGTTGGGTTAATTTTTGGGTGCAGCGATGTCTTTTGAATTTTCTTTTTTACCAATTTTATGCATCTGGTGATTAAAACAGACACTTTTACTAATCTTTCTTTGTAGTGAGTATACATGTCTTGCAGAGTTAATTCTCTAGGCAGGGTATCCTCAGTCCTATCGCACAAAGTTGGTTGGTGGCCACAGGGTCTTAAAAAAGTGTGAACAATTGAATAAAAGATACACACAAAAATGAACACCTACTGTTCTGGAAGGCAGAACGGATTTTTAACGTGTGTACAAGATGTTCTGTCTGCATTCACACGCAGGACCTTGGTAAATTAACTCACTCCCTATTGGCCGACTTTTCCTATGGGTATATGTGTATACTGGCCGTTTGTGTTGATTCGTCAACATTCATAACTATAAAAAAAAATACTCAACAGAAGTACATGAAATTGCTGGGGTTTACTGTTGACATGTAGGTGGAAGGTCAAAGTCAAAAGCCAGCTGCCGGATTTTCAAACAAAAGTTTGACGTCATTGAGCTAAAACAAATGAAAGGCCAAATCCTGCGATCACAGCGGTTCGTAGGCAAGCATTGTGCACAAGACCACAGCAACTGCAGTGAACCATAGGGAATGAGTTAATAATGTCATCCGCATGACTTTTGGAAGAGTGGAATTGGTACTGATGTTAACTCCAGAGGAAAAAAATCACCTTGAATAGGTGCCTCAGTGGTCGCTCGATCCTAGGCCGTCTGATTATGAGCGCAACATTCTAACCACTAGACTATCTCGCACGCCCAAAAAATGGAACCAAAAAGAAAAACCAAACCAAGAAAAAACATACGTAAAGGACACAAAAACTGACAAAATAAAAGAAAACAGCAGGAAATACAAAAGAGAAAAAGCAGAATATCAACAACAGCAACAACAAATGGCAAACTGACCAAGGTGTGTTGGTTGGTCTGCACCAGTTCCTCAGCAGACACAGGTAAGCAGAGCTCCAGACCACACCTGTCCCCCTCCAGCAGACCCCCCAGCACAGTAGACCCAAACAGCACACAGTGGTATTCCTGCAAAGGCAACAAGCATATCAATGACAAGTTAGGGGAGGGGGGCTTTGGGTTTTGTTTGCCTTTTAAATTTTTTTATCTCTTGTTACTTGTTTTGTTGCTAAGTCTATGCAGCATCCCTGACCACTTCGGTTAAGGGACTAGAGTGGTATGGTGTGATGTGATGTGGTGTGGGGTGATTTGGCATGGCATTGCGTAGTGTGGTGTTTGATGTGGCGTGTAGTGCAGTGCAGTAGTGTAGCACAGTGTAGTGTAGTGTAGCAGTGATGATTCTAGGATTTCAAAATAAGGTTGTGATTTTCTGTTTTTTAAAGGCATAGAATATAAACTTTGCCAGATGTACAACTTGCTCAGGTTCCTGTGACTCTAATAGAGATAACTTCTCGTTTCTGAAATATTCTAGATTAACCTTGCTTAGATAAGTTTTCTGCAATTCAGTGTATGCCAGGCAGTAGAAAAGGAAGTGGATTTCATCTTTAGGAGCATGATTACAATTTGGACAAGCCAGGGAACAATTATCTGGTGTATATATCTAAATGTATTGCTATTTAATTCTGTTACTCCCAGTCTAGCACCGTCATGAGCTGTCAGCCTGTGTCCAGCAGACTTATTACCATCCGCCTGAGAGCAACCCCCTTTAACATAACTGTAGTACAGGCATACGCCCCTACATCAGACTGCACAGATGAAGCCATAGAAGAATTTTATGACCAGCTACAAGAGGTTCTGAATCAAACTCCCAAGAAAGACATCCTTGTTGTGCAAGGTGACTGGAACGCCAAGGTAGGAGAAGATGCATGGAAAGATTGGGAGGGCGTTTGTGGGCCACATTGCAATAACCAATCAAATGAAAGAGGCTTGAGACTCCTGGAGTTTGCCTGTAACAACCACCTCCATCCAGCTAGTGAATACACTTGGCCCACACAAGAAATCCAGAAAATGGACATGGCATAGCCCAAATGGAGAACACCACAACCAAATAGACTACATCATGGTGAAAAGACAGTTTCAGTCTATCGTTAACATCGCACAGACACGAAGTTTTCCAGGAGCAGACATAGGGAGTGATCATGATCTTGTGATGATGACTTTCCGACTATGTCTAAAGAAAATCCACAAGTGGAACAACATCAGGATCAAATTTGACCTCGAGAAGCTGAAGGACCCAGAGGTAGTAGAAATTTTTCAAGCAAGGATAGGTGGAAAGTTTGCAGCACTCACTGTGATAGACTCAGACATAGATACACTGACGAATAGTTTCAATACAGCAGTGACTGAAACAGCAAGCGAGCTTCTTGGCAAACACTGACCAGTCAAAAAACCATGGGTCACACCTAACATCCTACAACTATGCGACAAGCGTAGAGAGTTGAAGAAAAAGAAAAATGAAACAAAAGAAAGAGCAGAACAATATAGGGCAGTCAACAAAAGAATCAGGAAGTCCATGACGGAGGCAAAAGAGAAATGGATCGGTGAACAGTGGTCTAAAACCCTTCAAACTAATATTCTGGGGGGTTGAATCTCTCTTATCTGGGGCTTTGACAGGTTTGCTCTTTCCATTTCTCTTCCTTCTCTTTCTATTTTTTCTTTTCCTAGTTGGAAACTTCTCACCAACAACAGCTAACATAGACTGCACAGACTCTTTCAGTGATCTAATCTTATCTTCTAACACTACTATTTGTCGCTGCTCAAGAGTCAATGTCAGTTCACTTTCCCCAGTCACATTCTCTTCTTGTTCTTCTTCTTCACTTAACCACCTGATTGCTCTATTCCTAGCCTCAAAGAAGGTGGTTTGGGGTTTCCTCCCTACCATATGGCGTAGCTCCCTTTTCAACGCTAGATCAAAAAGTCCTTCAATAAACCGATCCCTTAAAAGATAATCATCAAGGGCATCTGCCTCTCTCATGTGGATGGTCCTCTCCAGGCCCCTCAACACATGAGAGTAGTCCAGGACCGACTCTTCTGGAAGCTGGTCCTGACTGTAGAAGGCAGACAGGAGAGTGGTGATCCGTCATCTGTCACCTAACACAGCCCTGAGGATGTTGATGATCTTCACTGGGGTGTTGGTTTCATCCATCGTGTGCAGCATTACTTCTCTTCGAGCTGCTCCCTTCAGATGGCTGAAGGTGTAGTAGGCAGCCATCTCCTCTCTCATGGGGTAGGCCGCCAGGACTCGCTCCACTTCCAGGGAGAAGTCCTCCACTGACTGTCCTGTCAGTGCACCAGAAAAGTGCTGCAGTTCAAGCAGGGGACACCATCTCATCATCTCGTAGGCCATGGTAGACTGCTGAGCTGTGTGTGTGTGTAGTAAATAAAAACTAACCTGCTATCCTGTTGACGACGCCAATTGTTGGAGGGTGAACAAGGTTCGGGGATAGGGGATGTTAGGACACTGGCACTCCGCACTCAAATGAATGATGTGAGGCCACGCAAGGGTGTTATGGCAACACTTTTATTTTTATCTACCAACAACACACACCTGAAACAAACATAAAATTCAGGTAACTACTCTATCCATATTTAACTAGGCACATCATTGATGAAAGGCACACATAGCAAAATAGCTATATCATCGTCTGGCCGAATGTAAGAAAACCGAATTCCTTTCATCATTCATACCAAAATACCAAGTTAATCCTAGGGAACCAATAGAGAGTATACAGTTGTAAATCAGACAACAAAAGACTACAAAATAACTAGGAAAATACTTTCCCCAATACTCTCAACTGACATTATGATAATGTCAACAGAACTTAGTCTCTACTAAGATCTTTCACAACATTGGCCCCTATCATACCCCATGGATATTGTAGCACAAGAGAGAGAGAGAGAGAGAGAGAGAGAGAGAGAGAGGAGAGAGAGAGAGAGAGAGGGAGAGAGAGAGAAAAGAGAGAGAGAGAGAGGGAGAGAGAGAGAAAGAGAGAGAGAGAGAGATGTAGCAGAGAGAGAGAGAGAGAGAGAGAGAGGGAGAGAGAGAGAGGGAGAGAGAGGAGAGGAGAGAGAGAGAGAGAGAGAGAGAGAGAGAGAGAGAGAGAGAGAGAGAGATGTAGCACGAGAGAGAGAGAGAGAGGAGAGAGAGGGAGAGAGAGAGAGAGAGGAGAGAGAGAGAGAGGGAGAGAGAGAGAGGAGAGAGGGAGAGAGAGAGAGAGAGAGAGAGGAGAGGGAGAGAGAGAGAGGGGGAGAGAGAGAGAGAGAGAGAGCAGACACAACCTAGTGTCACACAACCACATACAAATTAACCACTTTTGACACCAATGACTAACCATACACAAAGTCACACCTACATGTTGAAGTGCCTACTTTCACTGGGCAATTTCTATAAGGGCCTAGCTAGGCCTAGTCCTGTACTGCATTCAAATCTAACCTTCAAGTCTTCAAGTTCAACTCTTTGAGCAGTCAACTCTTTATCTCAATTCAACTTTGCTATATAGTATTTTATCCCAATAGCTCTGTTACCAAATCCACATTATTTTGATCAGTGCAATTTACAAACTTCATCTCAACATGATACACACATCAAAGAATTACTTATAAAATTCCATTTCTCACATGAACATCCACTTATGGAATAAATCCAAGATCACACAATTAAATAGTAAAAGTCTCAGGACTTTAGCCAATATTCATGTGTAAAGCAACTACACACACTTTCACTGAACTAGTCACAATATTCGATCAATAGCTGAATTTGGCTAGTACACACAAATAAGATTTACTTATCAAATCAGCTTTTTCCTTAATAAATCTCTTTAAGCAACAACTTATACCAAAAAGAGAAATTCTCACTTACAGCTCAAGCAGAAGAAACACAGTTGCTGTTTTCCTTCTAAGTCATTCTGACAGGTTTTACCGCACACAGCCTAACTCAGAAGAAAGTTGCCTCAGACAGCCAGCAAGAGAAAGACTTTAAAATGCCATGTACACCTTGTTATGTTGGTTCAGTTGCAGGACCAACTGACCAATGAATATATTTGGAAACTGAGATGAACAAATCCTAACCACACATCAAATCAGCTGACAAACAAATTTAAATCAACCAATGTAGTCTCTACATGACAAATCTGCTGGTTCACTAGAGGAAAGGAGGGGGTGGGGGGGGGGGGGATAATAGAGAGGGGGAAGGGGGGATGCTGTTCAACAAAAAAGAGCCCCACAAGCCTGTTGAATAAGACTAGCTGTAGCAAGCTCTGAAGTGCTTATTACATCACTGTTCCACTGGACATTCTAGGCTACAACAAGGACTCAGGCCATGAATAGAGAGGACTCCAATGTAGCTGAGCCACCAGCTCTAATAGGACATAGGGATACATTGAGAACACTTAGCTGCAACCATGGCAAGGAGTTGCTCACAGAGACATGTTGGACACTTAAGGTGAGAGAAGGTGCCACAGTACATAGGCCTCACTTGTTTACTAGGCCTCCCAGTCCACTGAGACACTTATGGCACCTAAGCTAAGACAGTGATAGTTCACACATGGATTGGTTGCCAATGCTCCAAACTCACTCATGGAGACATGCTGGACACCTAAGCTAAGAAAAGGGCCGCCAACACAGACCCCAATGGGCCTCCCTAGCTAAAGTCTCAAGTGGATTAAAAGAATCCTCAGTCCAACCATGGGTATCCAAACAGACTGTGAGAAGTTGTTTGTTTGAACACAACACTGTAACACTGTTAGGTTGTCAAAGAAACCTAACTCTGTCTTTTGGAATTGCTGAACTAAGCAAATCATGAAGTCTAACCAAGCTGAACAGTTCTTTTTAGGAGAGGGGAGGGGGGGAGGAAAGGGTAAGGAAAGGGGGTTGTAGTTCAAACATTATAGTGCGCAAAGTACACACTATAACACCAAGACAAAAATGGGAAGTGTCTCACTGACGACCAGGATATTCTGAACAGATGGACAGAATACTGCTCCGACCTGTATAACTATAGAACCGCAGGAGATCCAGAAGTCCTTAATGTACCCGCAAGCAAAGACACAGACAGTCACCCTATCTTCTGAGAAGAAGTGGAAACAGCAGTCAGATCGCTGAAAAAGGAGAAGTCAGCAGGGGCTGACAACATTCCAGCTGAGTTGGTTCAAGCTGGAGGGGAAGCCATGATCAGCGCCCTACTAAGAATCTGCAACAAGATCTGGCAGACAGGAAAATGGCCAACACCATGGACACAGTCACTCATCATCACCTCCCAAGAAAGGAAATCTACAACAATGCCATATTACCGCACAATCAGCCTCATATGCCACCCAAGCAAGGTCATGCTGCAGATAATATTGAATAGACTGAAGCCACAAGCAGAGACCATCATTGCTGAGGAACAAGCAGGTTTCAGAGCAGGGCGCAGCACAAACAGAACAGATATTCAACCTCAGAATACTATGTGAGCAGTACCTTCAACATCACAAGACCTTTACCATGTATTTATCAATTTAAGAAGGCATTTGACAGGGTGTGGCATGCAGCTTTGTGGGCAACCATGAATTTGTACAGCATCAATGCAAACCTGATAAGAGTCATCAAACAGCTGTACAGTGAGGCCACCAGTGCAGTGTACTACAACAACAACATTGGAGAATGGTTTCGAACAAACAGTTGGAGTAAGGCAGGGCTGTCTACTCTCACCCACTCTTTTCAACATCTTCCTTGAGAGATCATGGCTGATGCACTGGAACATCATGAAGGTTCAGTCAGCATTGGTGGCAGAACGATCACAAACCTCCGCTTCGCAGATGACATTGATGGAATAGCAGGATCAGAAAAAAGAGCTTGCCAGCCTAACAGAACACTGAATAAGGCCTCCAAAACATACGGCATGGAAATCAGTGCAGAGAAGGACCAAACTGATGACTAATAACACCAACGGCATTAGCACTGATATCAGGGTTAATGACCAGAAGCTGGAAACAGTTCAAAGCTTCAAGTACCTGGGAGCCATTGTATCCGACCAGGGATCCAAGCCAGAAGTAGTATGCAGGACTGCACAGGCAATAACAGCACTGTCAAAACTAAACACCATCTGGAGAGATAAAAATATCTCACTTATCTCCAAGATCAGACTAATGCGCTCCCTTGTCATATCCATATTTGTGTATGCCTGTGAATCGTGGACCCTGACTGCAGATTTGGAGAGAACAGTACAGGCGGTGGAGATGAGATGCTTTCGGAGACTCCTTGGCATCTCCTACAAAGACCACATAAGCAACGAAAGCGTGCATAACAGAATCCAGCAAACCATTGGACCCTATGAGAACCTTCTAACGATTGTGAAAAAGCGTAAACTTAAATGGTATGGGCATGTCACAAGATCCAAAGGACTTGCAAAGACAATTTTACAAGGCACTGTCCAAGGAGGAAGAAGAAGAGGCAGACCAAGGAAGAGCTGGGAGGATAACATCAGCCAATGGACAGGCCTAGAACTCAACAAAACCCTGAGAAAGGCAGAACAGAGAGAGGAATGGAGGGAACTGGTTGTTGAGTCTTTGAGGGTGCCCCCACGGTCGTCAGACTACGGGATAGATAGATAGATAGATAGATAGATAGATAGATAGATAGATAGATAGATAGATAGATAGATAGATAGACTCCCAGTCTGAATCATATGAACATAGTACGTATATATCTGGAAGTGATCAAGTCCATGTACTTTTCTGATTCTAATAAACTTTTGAAGGAACTATACATATTATAGCGAGGTCTAGTGGTTATTTTTTCAGACCATTGTTGTCTGAAGCTATCGATCATTCTTTGCTTGAATTCACGTAAAAAAGCTTTATGATTTCCGACTCCTTGAAAAGCCAAACGTAGCCAAATCCAGAGGAGCAGAGAAGATTCTGATGTGTGTAACCCAAGTTATATGACCTTTTTCATCTAACAAATTTATCATATGGTAAGCCATGCTAGCATATCTCTGGCTAGGTAAGGAACACAGACGTAGCCAGTAGGAAACAGTTCTGACAGCTGACAGCACGAGGAGAGGGTAACGGCCTAATTCTCCATACACCATGTAGTTTGGTGTGTGTAGACTGACATTTTAAAAAAACCGTTTACATGCGAAGAGATGGACTTTTTCAATCTGATTAAATTCCTGCACACCCCACACCTCAGCTGCATACAGTAGTATGGGAGCAACACGTGCATCAAAAAGTTTAAAGAAGATCTTGAGGGAAAAGTAATCCAGTTTACGTAGTGTCCTACATTTTTCTATGACACACTTTTAGCTTTTGTCCGTCAAGCTTCAGTGGCAACATTCAAACTCAAGCGGGTTGAGAAAATAATAATAATAGTAATAAAATAATAATAGTATGGGATTTATATAGCGCTGAATCTTGTAAAGTAAACGAATCAAGCGCTGCATTTAAATCAAGCACATGCATGAAAAACCGTCACAAATATCAAGATAAACAACTATCAAATTTATACACACAACACACTTAGGTCAAAATAAGGCCAAGGTATTTATATGAAGTAACAACTTCTAACTTTTGATGTCTAAAGTGCCAGTGTTCATATTTTGGTAAGTGTTCACCATTCCGAAATACAATAATTTTAGTTTTTTTCAAGATTTACCTTTAATCCAAATTTATTAGCAATATGATGTACTTTGTTTACCTGGTTTTGCAAGCCTACAGGGGAGTATGAGAAAAGTAACAGGTCATTTGCAAACATTAGGAGGAACAATTCGGTGGCATTTTGACTTAGCTGAATTCCGTGATTTCCATTGCTTATGATATATGTTGCAAGATCGTTTATCAAAAGGGAAAATAAAGTTGGTGAAGCAAGACAACCCTGTTTGAGGCCCTGAAGGCATTCAAAGTAATCGGAATATCCTGCAGATGAACGGATGCAGCACAACACTGACGAGTACATAGCTTGTATGGCCTTTAGCATTTTACCATTCAAACCTACCTTTATTAAGATTTTCCACAAGACATTTCTATTCACTGTGTCGAAGGCCTTTTGGAAGTCCACAAAAGCTACATATACTTTTTTCTTTTGGAAGAGATATTTTGCATGATTGCATATAGAGTGAAAATATGGTCGGTAGTTCTACAGTCTTTCCAAAACCGTGCTTGTGATTCCAAAATTTTGTTGCTGCTTTCAGCCCATTTTGTTAGTCAGGTGTTAAGAATATGAGTATATAATTTACTGACACAGCTTAGCAAGGTAAAAAAAAAAGAAGTATGTTCTTTCGAGCCAGAAGGCCCATAGAGCCGGAGCTTATCCCGGTTTCTGTAGCGTTAAGCGAACTGATGGTTTTTCACCACCCCTGTGACAGGACGCTAGTCTGTCGCCAGATACTTCCCCAGCAGAACTGGTACCCACCTTGTACACCTGGGTGGAGTGAGGAAATAGGAGTAAAGTGTCTTTCCAAGGGCACAACACAGAGCCGAGCGGGATCGAAAACCGCGACCTCTGGATCACGAGTTGACCGCCTAAACCACTCGACCACGGTGCCTCCCTTAGCAAGGTAATACCGCGATAATTTTGTTATTTTTCTGGGTCTTCCTTTTTTAAAGAGAGGAACAATTACAGCTTTACACCATTCTTTGGGATAAAGTCCACTGGTAAACAATGTGTTGAACAGTTTTACAAGGAAAGGGACATTAACATCTGTTGATTTAAAGACTTCATTTATTTTGTTGTCTGGCCCAGCAGCTTTTAATACTACTAATAATAATAACAATAATGTATGGAATTTATATAGCGCTGAATCTTGTAAAGCAACAAATCAAAGTGCTTTTCTTGGTTTTGCGTGCCTTATTGTGTTCTTAACTTCTGTTTCACCAAATTCATCATTAATATTGTCAGTGCTACTACTACTACTACTACTAATAATAATAATAATAATGTATGGAATTTATATAGCGCTGAATCTTGTAAAGCAACAAATCAAAGCGCTCAGATTAATTTTTTTTTATTAAAAAATTTTTGTGTGTGTGTGTATGCAGCACCGGATAGAGAAACAATGTACAGAAATTGAAGAGAGCCTGACAAAGAATAATAGCAGAAGACTTTACCAGTTTGTAAAGAGCTCCAAACAAAACAGGCAAGAGCAGAAAACTCCGGGAAAAGAAGGGAATTGCCTAAAGAAAAGAAGGAATCTTTGGCAGATGGACGGAATACTTTTCCCGAACTCTAAATCTCAGCACTAGGGCCCCCAGCGTACTTGCAACCCAAGCCTCATCGAAAAAGCAACTTCCCAAAATTCTACGCGAGGAAGTAAAAGTACAATTGTCGCGAAGAAAAAAAAATCAGCAGGAATCAACAAACCCCAGCAGAGCTGACCAACAGGGGGGGAGAAGCGTGACAGAATCCTTAAAGTATCTGAAACAAGATCTGGGAAAGACCGGAGAGTGGCCTACACCATGGACTCAATAAATCATCTCACCCCCCCAAGAAAGGAAAACTCCCGCATGCCCAAAAAACAGGACAATCGCCTCATAAATCATGCCCGTAAAGTCGCTGAAAGTGAACCGAAAAAGGGTAAAACAAAGGGAGAAATACATCGCCGAAGAGCAGGCGGTTTCCCCCCAAATAGAAACGCCACAGAACAGTATTAACCCGAGGGGTTTGTGTGAGAAATCACCCGATCAACAAGACATTTCCACGTCTTCATTGATTTTTGAAGGCCCTTTATAGAGTATGGGAGACGCTTGTGGGCCCCCATGAACAAATTCACATGGGCAAAGCTGATCCACACACAAGGAACTCTACTCAAAGGCCACCAGTGGTACTCTACAGGGCACGGAGGGAATGGTTCCCCTACCCCAGTTGGGGGCCCACGGGGGTCTGTGTTGCCGACACTGTTTAACATTTTTCCTTTAACGCATCTGATGATGCTTGGAAACCCCACAGGCACAGTCGCATTGGAGGGGGAAAACACCAACCTAGGTTTGCCGATGCATTGCGGTCTGGCAGGAAATGAAGAGGAACTGGGAACCCGTGGGAAACAACTGGACGAAAAAAACCCCACGTACGCATGGAAATCAGCGCCGGAAAAAACCAAAACTCATGTCAAAAATGCCCCGCCAATCACCACCAAAATCACTTTCGCGGAAAGAACTGGGTACAGTTGCCCCTTTCAAGTACCTTGGAGCCATCATAAGGAGTAAAGATCGAAAACCAAAATCCTAGCAAGAGCGAAACAAATGGCAAAAATAAAGGGCCCTTGGGGGAGACAAAAATCCCTTGGGAAACCCAAGGTAAATTTTACTAAACGCGCTAGTCATCTCAATCATCCCTTTACGCAGTGAGGCATGGACACTGAACGCAGACCTACAAAGGAGGATCCAAGCAGCAGAAATGAGATGCCTCAGAAGGCTCCTTGGCATCTCATACAAGGACCATGTCACCAAAAAATGAAGTCCGCCAAAGAAAGATCACTCAACAAGTGCGGGACTTGAAGACCTACTGCCACAGTGAAAAGAGGAAATCCAGATGGTATGGGCATGTAACACGCTCAGAAGACTTGCAAAGACCATCCTGCAAGGAACAGTCCGGGGAAGAGAAGACGGGGCAGACAGAGGAGAAAGTGGGCCCACGACATCCGTGATTGGACAGGGGAGGACTTCAGTGTCAGTCACCCCGGCACTCGCCCACGGGCCCCGCTAAGTGGAGCCAGGTGGTCCACCCTTCGTCCACCCTGCAGCGCCCCCACGACCCTGGCGGGTTACGGACCAGTAACAGTAATGCAGTTTTTTTAATTTTGTCATCTGTTCCCACCGGCACACAATGGCCTACTCTTTCGAACAGTGGAACAGGATTTAACATGTGCGCAAGATGTTCTGCATGTGTTCGCACAAGGGGCCTCGGTTTATAGTCTCATCCAAAGGACTTTGTCATTCAGTTCGATTTTTTTGGTCAAACTGGGAAGGGCGAGGCTGGGAATCAAACCCAGAACCTCACGGTTTACTTGTTGGCAGGCAAATGTCTTAACCATCCTGCCACCTTCCTTCCTGTTATCTTCAGTATTGTTGGGCATTTAATCAAATACTGCATTAGAGGTGACATCACTCAATGTATCAGAGTTACTCTCATTCAATAATGAATTGAAATGATTAAGCCATTTTTCTTTAGATATGTTGTTTATCACATGAGTTTTATGTTTATAAACCTTCATTTCTTTCCAGAAATCCTCTGAATTGTGAAAAGATTGAAGGATTTTATTTACCTTCTCTTTTTTAAATGACCTTTCTTTTTGTCTTACAAGGGATTTGTATGAATTTCTTTCTAAAGTATAGGATGCTTGATTAGCATCTGTTCTTTTATGATTGTACTTTCTATGGGCTTTGTATACTTTCTTTTTTGACTCTTTGCATTCTTTATCATACAGGTTTTGGCTTACCAAATTCTTTTTTCATGCAAGATGCCGACTCCAGGACAGCCTGTGAAAAGATCTCCAGAGCATCGTCACATGAGAAGTCTATCTGTGAGGTTGCTAAGGAAATTTCGTTTTGAAAGCTGGACTCTCTAATCTTTCAGCTAACTGGTCATGCATTTTGGGTTCCCATGAGTATTTAGTAACTGGAACATACTCTTTATCATTTGATGTGACATTGCAATTAGTACATACAGTTAAGGTTCTGCTAAATATGATCTGCTAAATATTGAGAATCCTCATGCAATCGAGGAAGTGGAGAAAGTTCAAGGACCTGTACAAGAAGTGACTGAAGATGAAATCAGAAGAGCAGTTCTAACTATGAAAAAGAGAAAAGCCACGGGGCCATCAGGAGTAGTGACAGAAATGATACAAGCAGCAGGAGAGGAAGGAGTAAAACAACTTACGAAAATATGTCAGAAGATACAGCGGACAGAACAATTGCCTGAAGAATGGGAAGACAGTATTACTGTTCCCATTTTCAAGGGTAAAGGAGATGCACTAGTAGGTGGAAAATACAGAGGAATCAGGCTTCTGGAACATGGCATGAACATCTGGGAAAAAGTATTGGAAAGAAGACTGAAGAGCCTGTGCAATATTGATGAAAAACAGTTTGGATTCCAGGCTGGCAAATCAACCATAGATGCAATATTTATTGTGAAACAACTGCAGGAAAAGTATATGGAGTAGAAAAAGAGATGACGCACATCTTTGTTGACCTGGAAAAAGCTTTGATAGAGTACCCAGAAAGGCAATCCAATGGGCCTTGAGGAAACAAGGTGTACCAGAGCACACCATCTGAATGGTTATGACTTTGTACAAGAACTCCAGATCAAAAGTGAAAACTATAACTGGGACATCAGAAAGCTTTGAGATAAAAGTAGGAGTGCACAAAGGATCCGCATTGAGCCCTCTGCTCTTTATCCTCATGATAAATGAAATATCCAGGGAAGTGGAGAGGCCAGAAGAGATATGGGAACTGCTGTATGCTGACGACTTAGTACTGGTAGCTGAGAACAGTGATGACGCTACTCAAAGATTTGGCAATTGGAAACAGAGATTAGAATGCAGAGGAATGAAGGTAAATGTTGACAAGACCAAAGCAATGACAGTTGGAAAAGACCGCAGAACACATAGAGAGCAAGGCAAATACCTGTGTGGTGTCTGCCACAAAGGTGTATGGAACAATTCGATCAAATGCTCCAACTGTCAATATTGATGTCATAAAAGATGCTCAAAGCTCAAAAGTCTGAACAAGGAGGATAGAGTATTTGTCTGCCCCAGTTGTATGAATAAGAAGGGTGAAGACAATACCGATGCAGGAAAGGAGCTAGAATTTGAACAAGGGAAGATAGAAGTGGTAGACGAATTCTGCTACCTGGGAGAGATGATGAGCTGCGAAGCAAAATCTGAGTTAGCTGTCAGAACCGGGATTTCGAGTGCTTGGAAGAAATGGAAAGAATTGGCAAGTCAGCTCGGAAATCAGAAAATCCCACTGGAAAGACGCTGTCTGATATATAAGGCCTGAATTAGACCTGTTCTCCTGTATGGTTTGGAGATGTGGGTTTTCACAAAACTGTCGAACGTTTGTTGAAGAGCTGTGAAAACCGAATGAAACGCTACATGACAAAGATCAAATGGGAAGACAGGATCACGAATAAAGAACTATGGAGAATGTGCAAAGTTGATGATCTGAAGTCTGTAGCTAGTACCAATAGACTGCGCTGGTTTGGGCACATTCAACAGAAAGCAGACCACCACATCATAAAAAGAGCAATGAACTTCATAGTGGATGGAAAGAGACCAAAGGGAAGACCTAGCAAAACCTGGGCTACCTGTATTGCAGATAATCTTAGAGAAAGGGGCATAAATGAGGAAGCTCAAAACAGAGAGAGATGGAGAAGGCTCATCAATGTCAAACCTCCCCTGGGAGAAGAAACATGACAAAAAAGGAAGACGAAGAAGAAGAAGAAGACATACAGTCAAGGTTAGTTTCAAGGGCATGTGGTCAGATTCTATTCATTCCTGTATTTCAAGTGTAGAATTAAGATTTAGAATGACTGGTGAGCTTAAGAAATAATCATTTGTGCTGCTTCCAGCAGTTGATATAAATGTAAACTTGTCAGACAAATCAGGTGTACAAAAACCATTCAAAATAAGTAGCTCTAAACATGTGCACATTGATAGCAGAGTCTTTCCAAAGTCATTAACAGTCTTATCTTCTGAATTTTGGCATGAGATCAGTTCATCCCAGTTACGTTTTGTTATATCTTCAGGGTCAAGGTTGAACATTTCTGAATTAGGCTGAAGATCTGTTCTGGCATTAAAGTCGCCACAAACAAGGAAATTGTTAGCATTGTGTTCAAGAACAACATTAACTATACATTCTTCAATAGCATGTATGTGGCAATTTGTCTGTGCAGATTCGTAAAAGGGGGAAGTAGTAGGTGGACAATAACAATGAAAAAGAAAGACATCAGAATCAACACCAAAAAGACTCTTGGCAAATTTGACACAAACTACATTTTAGCAGTCTGTCTCTAGTTTGATTGCAAACTCAGCAAACTCTTTTTTGACTAAAACTAAAACCCCACCACTGCATCTTCCACGGTGGGAGAGCTTCACAGCTGGGGAAGAATAAGTCAAAGTCAGTCAAGTCAAGTCAAAAAACACTTTAATCATCCCATGAAGGACAATTACAATACTGACAGGCACATTGATACGCATCAAAAATCTCAAAGACACAAAAAGCTATATTTCATATTGGTTAAAACATTTCAAAATGACTTCAAATAAAATGTCACGAACACACACACAAACACACATGCCGCATGCGCACACACACACACATCAATTGTGAACACAATGTTAAACCCATTGACTAGAAGACATAAAAACTTACTTTTTTACGCACGCACATACCAACAACGTACACACCCACACCATACACCAATATATCAATTCAATGTTTTAAGGCCAATGACTAGAAGACAGAATTATTTCACACACCCACACAACCACACACACACACACATAATTATGTCACGCAACCACACACACACTCACATAATTATGTATTGACTACACTCATAACAATGACAATCAGGCAAGTAATTCAGAGAAATGTAAAAACTTAGGTAGTCAACATCATTGTGAATTCAGAATTCGAATGCTTACTGGCACAAAAGAATTTCTTTTTCTGTTTGTTTTGCTGATGGGACACTGAAAACGGCGTTCCGAAGGCAACAACTGAAATTCTGGAAACAAAGCATGAGAAGGATCAGCCAAAATGGCTGTGGCTTTGCGTACAAGCTGCTGATTGCAGAACGACATGAGATCTCTTTGTTCTTTTCCAATTATTTTTTAGCAGATTCTTACAATTCTCTGCAGGCCATTCTTGTTTATTGTACCAACAAATGAAAGCAAAACTTAGGACACACTCTATGTAAGACTTGTAAAACAAGGAAAGAATCCTTTTGTCTACAAAAAATTAGTTCAGTTTCCTCAGAAAATACACACGTTGTTGTCCCTTTTTGACAATAGCGACAGTGTTAACGTCCCAGTTTAACTTAACCCTTTAGTCCTCGATCCGGCCGCAGCCGACAGTAACAGAGGCTGCTGCTAGATTCCAATCCGACCGCAGCTGACAGTTGGTGCTGCCCATGTGGGCAGTACTTTTCCATCACACACAGACTTCGTGGTTTTCACACAATGTGTCTGAAAATTGGTGGGGCGATGCAGGGAGGGTGTCAGACGGTGCCAGTGATAAATTTAGGCCAGTAACATGCCTGTAGTGGGGAGGGAAGGAAGAAATAACAGCCAGCGACCGGAACGCTTTTCAATGGTGCAGCGTGGTGAAAAAAAATGGCGTTTTCTTTCATAGCAGATGATTCATCTGATTAGCGAGACGATAAATTGAATGTTATTGTCTTGGAAGTAGAAACATTTGAACGAGAAGTGTTAAGTGAGTCCGATATTAAACGCTTACGAGGAAGAGGAGGAAGGAAATGCTGCAGTTAGGGAGAAGAGTGAGCCTGAAAATAATGTGCTACAGGGCACATTCCTGACCTGTGCTACACACACGACTGTGGAGAAATTTGACCTCCTGGCCAGTCCGCGGCATAGACGCCTGAAAACGTAATGCCTTTTGACTGTTTTCTCATTATTACCACACTTTTGCTTTGAAACTGCAATGGCAGAAACGAACAGATATGCCGATAATGAAAATAGCAAGAAGGAAAAGAAAATAGATCTCCCGTCTGCCAAGGTTCGACATATGAGAGCAATGGGTACACTCCCCCCCCACACACACACATCCATAATTTGTGCTTTTTGTGATGTGATGTGATGTGACCCTGTGCCACCACTACGACTACTTTAGAGACTACCAACATTAAAATTTTGTAGGGTTACAGAAGTTCTGTGTTGTTTCGAATTTGTCACACCTGTGCTGTGACACTGGTGACAGCCATGTACAATAATACACTTCTGTACACTTAACAAACATGTGGTAGCACACGCAGATATGAAGTACAGTATAACGGTCACATGTTGATTGAATATGACTTGTTTTCAAAAGAAAAAATAGTTAAAACTTCTGTCTCCTCAAGACATACCATAAAACAACAGGTGCTATGGGGACATTGTGTGACACATCCTTGAAGTATTATTGCACATAACCATTGGTAAACACATCAGCTGGGTATCACTTCCTTATTCGACACTAACATGCTTCAACTATTGTCAAATCCATGCAGGACTTGCTGTTTTATCATATATACCATATTTTTACCTGTGATTGGTGACAAATAAGGTGACAATGACAAGACATCTGGTGACCAGACACATAAACTTCGCCTAAATGCAAGTACAAAGACATACCTAGCTTGTGACAAAATTTCAGCTTGATAACTTGTCATGCACACACACAATTGTCTTAGGAGTAAAGTAAGTCAGATGGAGGTAGAAAACCTTCAAAGAATTCAAAATCTACAGGCAGTTTAGCTCCGTAGAATCCAACAACAAGAGGGTTAACTTGTGGTCAAAAACAGTTCCCAGATACTTATAGTTCTAAATGTTTTCAACTTCTTGATTATGGATAATAATATTCTTAGGAGTATGCCCTGATCTTCTGAAGTCGATAGGCAGGTCTTTAGTTTTAGAAACATTTAGCTCCAGATAGGCCTCGTCACACCAGTGTACGAACTCGGTGAGGGCTGGACTGTGGTCTAAGACTGATCCGGATAAGAGAGATAACAGAGCACTGTCGTCTGCGAACTTTACCAGAAAGGAATTTCCATGGCTACTTCTGCAATCATCTGTGTATAGAATGTACAGAAGTGGTGAGAGAACACAACCCTGTGGAGAACCAGTGCAGGTAAATCTAACTGATGAAGATATTTTGTTGGCAAAAACACGCTGTGGTCTGTTGGTTAAAAATTCAATCAGCCAACGAACAAGTTGATTGTCTACGTCAAATTTTGAAATTATTTTGTTAACCAGAACGTGAGGCTGCATTGTATTGAAAGCTGAACTAAAGTCAGCGAACAATATTCTGGCATGAGAGTCAGGTGTTTCCAAGTGGCTATACAACTTGTTCAAATTAAATAGTTTGGTATCTTCGACACCCCTTCGAGACCTGTACGCAAATTGTAGTGGGTCAAGGTCTTTCTCTGTAGCAGAAAGAATGAGAGATTTTACGATGTTTTCTAGCGTTTTCATCACAAGAGATGTGAGAGCTACAGGTCTAAAATTGTTAGGCCGAGAAGGATTGGGTTTCTTTGGAAGAGGTGTTATTACATTGGAAGTTTTCCAAATAACTGGAATCTGACAAGTATCCAGTGAGGCCTGGAACAGGTGTTGAAGGACACTGGCAAGCTCAGTAGCACAGAATTTCAGGGTTCTTCCACATAAAACATCTGGTCCGGGAGATTTGTTAATATTTATTGCTTTTAAGTGCTTACAGATAATTTCTTCAATAACAATGACGCTATTCTCAGAAACCAGGGATTGCTTCAGGGCATTTACTTCATCTGAGAAATCATGCTTTTCAAAGCGAGTAAAAAATGCATTTAGATGGTCTGGTAAGTTGTTACCACATACTCCCTGCAAACTGATCTTTGACCTATGTTGGACACCTACCATGTTTACTGCAGACATATTTTTGATACCCTGCCATGCAGCATGAAAATTGTTCCCTGCAAACTTGTCTTCTATCTTATTTTTATATATACGTCTGGCCTGCGCAACAGCAGCTTTGACTTCTTTATTTACTAGTCTTCCTTCTTTTGTTGTCCTCGCGCTGGGACTGCACGGCGTAGAGGCGCGTCTCCCGGGTGGCGGATGGGAGATTTTACCGTGGACCAACGCAGTCTAAGGGAAGGCCACCCTGACAGAAAACCACTGGCCCTCCAAGTATGGGGGTTGGGCAGAAGGCCAACTACCTACTCCCGGAAAACAACCCAAAGTTACAGAAACTATGAACATAACTTCGATTCAAGCCCTGGGGGGAGCGGGGAGCGTCGGCACTGGCATCGTGACGACGATGGGTGAAAGCCTGCGGGAAGCTCACCGTCCGACCAGGTCCTTTGCAAGCCCCAAAACTACCCTTAACATCGGACATTGGAATGTTAGAACAATGTACAGAGGAGGTGCAGCAGCACAGATCGCGAGAGAGATGGCAGAATACCAATTGCACATTCTCGGAATCAGCGAGTGCAGGTGGACAGGAGCTGGAAAAATTAAGCTAGCGTCAGGACAGACAGTGATCTACAGTGGAGACGAACAACTACACGAGGGAGGAGTCGCCATCATGATGAGCCAGGACGCAGTGAAGTCTCTCATGGAATGGACACCAGTCAACAAGAGGATCATTACAGCAAGATTCTACTCCAAATACAGACGGATGACAGTCATACAAGTGTACATCGAGAGGGAAGACCAGGAAAAGGAGCAGTTCTACCAACAACTCCAGGAAACAGTGGACGGGTGCAACAAGAACGACATCATCATCATCATGGGAGACTTAAACGCAAAAGTGGGAAATGACAACACTGGATACGAAAGGACAATGGGTACTCATGGACTTGGGAGACAGAACGACAATAGAGAGAGACTGTGCAAGTTTAGCCAGCTGAATGGACTAGTTATCACAGGAACTCTATTCCCACACAAAGACATTCACAAAGCAACATGGGCATCAGCGGACGGAAGAGTGAAAAACCAAATTGACCACCTATTGATCAGCGGACAGTGGAGATCATCAGTTCAAGACTGCCGGTACAGAGGGGAGCAGATGCCAACAGCGACCACTACCTGGTGAAGACGAGGATCAAGTTACGACTCAGCTCACGCAGAAACAACAACAACACCAAGAGAAGACTGGTCGTTGAACGACTGAAGGACGAAGATATAAGGAAGAAGTTCTGCAACGCAGTGAAGACCAAGCTCGATGAGAACAGAACCGAAACTGAAGATGTAGAGGAGGTGTGGGAACATCAGAAGAACGCCTACATCAAATCAGCAGAAGAGGTGCTTGGCTACAGAAAGGGGAAGAGCAAGTCATGGATCAGTGAGAACAGCTGGAAGCTGGTCGATGAGAGGAAGCGCATCAAGATCAGAATCAACAGTACAGGAGAGGATACAGAATAGAATGAAGGAAGCATACAAGGAAAAAGACAAGGAGGTGAAAAGAAGCGTACGAGAGGACAAGGGGAAAGGGATTTCAGAAAAAGCTGAGGGGAGCGCAGAACGCAGCAGAGAATGGGAGACAGAAAGAACTGTACAGCATTTGAAACAGCTCACCAACCAAGGCACTAGACCAGCAGCAGCAGTGAAGAATAAGAACGGGGAGCTGCTAAAGAATCAAGAGGCCAGACTGAGGAGATGGAGAGAACACTTCCAGGAAGTTCTCAACAGGGATGCACCGAATGAACCACCACAAGATGACCAGGGGGAGGTGGAAGAACTAGACATATCAGCAGAAGAACCAACCATCCATGAAATCAAGAAAGCACTGACATTGAACAGACCGGCAAGGAACTGAAACGGATCTTTGACCTCGTCTGGGAAAAGGAGACAGTACCAACACAGTGGACGAAAGGACTCATATGCAAGATTCCAAAGAAAGGAAATCTTCAGGAGTGTGAAAACTGGCATGGGATTACACTACTACCCTTGGCCAGTAAGGTGCTCAGCAAGATCCTCATCAACAAGAGGGAGTAGACGCATCTCTCAGAAAGGAACAAGCTGGATTTTGAAAGGGGAGGGGAACTGTCGGCCAAATATTTATACTCAGGAACATCTTGGAACAAGTCAACGAATGGAACGCGACACTGTACATACACTTCATTGACTTTGAAAAGGCCTTTGACTCCATACACCGAGATAGTCTCATGATCATCATTGTCAGTATGGAATCCCACAGAAACTCATCCAGATGGTCAAGACAATGTACAAGGACTTTTAGTTTTCCGTCATTGTTGACAACGAAACAACAGACTGGTTCCCAGTGATTACCGGGTGAAACAGGGATGCTGCATGTCAGGATTCCTCTTCCTTCTCGTGATAGACTGGGTGATGAAAAAACAGTGGAAGGCGAGAGAACGGGATAAGATGGGATTTCATGAACATGTTAGAAGACCTTGACTTTGCAGACGACATTGCCCCCCTTTCATCAACCATGAACCATCTACAACACAAAACTACAAGACTGGAAGACAAAGCAGCAAAGGTTGGACTCAAGCTGAATGGACAGAAGTGCAAAACCATGAAAGTAAACAGCCAGGAACATCGACAGTCTGAGGGGTTTGGGGATCAGGAAGTTTAAGAGGTGGAGAACTTCACCTATCGGAGCAAACGTCACCAAAGACGGAGGAGGAACAGCAGAGGTTAAGAAGAGAGTAGCACTGGCCAGTGCGCAGATGAAACGATTATCCAACATCTGGCAAATGGGAGACACGGCAGAAAACCCAAAACATCCCTTTTCAAGAGCCTTGTTTGTCAGTTCTTCTCTATGGATGTGAGACCTGGAAATTAACGAAAGGAGAAGAAGAAAAAACTAGACATTTTTCCCAAAACCCAAAAGTCTGAGGGGGATCTTCAAGATCCGATGGCAAGAACACATTTCCAACAAAACCCGTCTTGGAAATAGCAGGGGTAGAAAAAATCAGCCAGAAAATTAGAAGACGGAGATGGAACTGGATTGGACATGTCCTAAGAAAGGACAGGAGTGACGACTGTGCTGTTGCCCTCGGATGGACACCCGAAGGGAGAAGGAAAAGGGGACGCCCAAAAACAACATGGCAACGAATGGTAGAAGAAGAGCGGAACGGCGCAGGCTGGAGCACGTGGAACGCCGCACGACGCACAGCTGCAGACTGGAACCAGTGGAGGAATGATGTTCAAGCCTTGTGTGCCTCCTGGCACAGAGAGAATTAAGGTTAAGGTAAGGTCTTTTGTTGTCCTGTGCCTGTGTAAAATACTACTTTCTTTTTGTTTAAAACACGTTTCAGATCCTTTGTAACCCACAGCTTGTTATTGGGGTAAATGGTTATCTCCTTAGTTGGAATGACACAACTAACACAAAATGAAATATAAGAACAAATAACATCAGTGAGCTCTTCTTCTTCTTTGCGTTGCCTGGGTTATGTTTTGAGACCAGATCTTCTGAGGAATTCAGCAGTTGCCTGCAGGTCATCCACCGTGCCGTACAGTTTCTGCTCCAGAGGCGTGGGCTCAGGCCACACTTCCAGCCTTAGTGTCTGGAGGGTCCTGCAGTCTTGTAGGATGTGGGCCGTATCCTGTTCTTCTTCTCCACAGGGGCACATAGCAGATGGTGCAATTTTCAATTTTCTGTGGAGGTGTTTATTCAGCCTGTTGTGCCCTGTGCGTAGTCTGAAAATGACCACCTGTGCTTGTCGTGAAAGCTGGTGATAAGGGTCTGGTTTGAGTGGTGATCTGAAGAGAGATTTGATGATGTTTTTCATCTCCATTAGGTTGACGGGATTGTTCTCTTGCTCCTCTTGCCCCTATTTTGGCCATCTTGTCTGCTTGTTCTTTCCTTTAATGCCGCAGTGGGAGGGTTTCCACTGGAGCTCTATGCGTAAGGCGTTAAGGCTGTGCAGGGGCCTTCTCCAGATCTTTCAGTTGCCCGGCATTATAGGACTGCAGCACAGAGAGTGTGTCGGTCAGGAAGACGACTTGGGTGTTGTTGTCCACTCTGCTGTTGACGACATTTGCTGCATGGATCAGGGCTTCTACTTCAGCCTTGTAGTTAGTACAATGAAGGCCTGTTGGAATAGCTTCAGCCTGCCATTCTCCATTAGGGTACTGAATATAGACCCCCGCACCTCCACACTTGACAGCATCAGTTGCTGATCCATCAGTGTATATGTGAATCCAGCTTTCTTGGGGGTATCTTTCTTCCAACATGGCTAGTGTGAGAGTCTTTTTCACAATTTCACTCTGCTCATTTTTTGTTGTTATGTGGGGGACAGAGGCATTTACTTTGGTATCAGTTCTTCTTTCTACCCATGGTGGTGTGTCAAGAGAGAAAGAGAAAGGTTTGACATGGTCTGGAAGCTTTGCTTGGTATTTTCGTACTAGGCCTCTAGTTTCAAGGGCAAAGCTAGATCGCATGAGCCTGCCTGAGGATAGTTGTTTTATCCTTGTCTTCATTGGGTGATCTGTAGTGCACTCGTATTTCTTTGATTGTATCAGGGCCTTCTGTTCTCTTCTTGTAGATAGGGGAGGAATGCCAGTCACTTCTTCCATTTTGTTGATTGGTGTAGACTTCATTGCCCCTGTTATGATTCTTAGTGCTTGATTTTGGACCTTGTCAAGAGTTTGATGGTGAGTCTTGGCAGATGTCATCCAAGAGTTAGATCCATATTCAAGGAAGGCCTTACTGCGCCTTGGTAGACTGTCTTCAGTAATTTTGTGTTTGCTCCCCAGTTGGTTCCGGCCAGTTTCCGCATGATGTTTAGTTTTCTTCTGGCTTTGTTCTCTGCTTCATTTATATGGGCTTTCCATGTCATTCGCTTGTCAAAAGTGACTCCCAGGTAGGTTTGATGATCCTCAAATTTTAGCATGGTGTTTCCAAGGGTAAGTATTCCAGGTTTTGCTTTGGGTGAGAGCGTGAAAAGAGTGGCTGTGGACTTCTCCCTGTTGATTGTTACGCACCAGCTTTCAGCCCATGCTGCAACACTTTCCAGGGCAAGTTGCATTCTATAGGTTGCTGTTGTTGCATGCTCTTCATTGCTCCAGAGTACCAGGTCATCTGCATAAAGCGCGGCATGGACATCTCTTGGTAGTTCTGCGACCACATCGTTGATGAAGAGGATGAACAAAGTGGGTGAGAGCACACCTCCCTGGGGAACACCCTGCCTCAGTAACACCTTTCGGCCACAGTGGCCATCCACCCACACTCTGGCTCTTCGGTTGTGCAGGTAAGATTTGGTCCACTGGTACATGTTGCCTTGGATGCCATTTCGCAGGAGTTTCACAAGGAGGCCGTCTTTCCAGACCTTGTCAAAGGCCCTCTGTAAATCAATAAAGACCGCCAGAGTGACCTTCTGAGATGGAAAGCATCCTCTATAACTTGAGGGCAGGTGAGTTGTTTGATCCTCTGTACTTCTGTACTGTCTGAATCCAGCCTGCTCAGGCGCCACGATGCCTCAGACTCCAGATAATGCTGTAGGCGCTGGTTTACAATACGCTCCATGGTCTTACAGACACAACTAGTAAGGCTGATGGGATGGTAGCTTTTCAGGTTTGCCTTTGTTCTTGCCTCTTTTAAGGATGGGAATCATTGTTTGCTTCCTTCCAGCACTGCGGAACCTGCCCCCTTTCCAGCTGAGGTTGAATATGTCCAAAAGAGTTTGGAGCGACGAGTTGCCTAAATGTTGTAGCATCTCGTTTGTGATGTTATCAGGGCCATGAGATTTCTTTTTCCTCAGCTTCTGGATGGCTTGTTTCAGTTCGGCCATGGAGAGGTCTTGTTTCATGGCATCATGTGTAGGGCGATTTTGTGCTAATCTGTCCTTTTTCTCTGTTCTTACTTCCTTCTGTAAGTGCTTGGGAATGGTGGTGTTGCTTTCTTCTGCGTAGGTGCTTGCGAAGGTGTTTGCAGCTGCCTTTCCTGTTAGCATCTGTCCATCTTCCTCTAGGGTGATCTTCTGTCCCTTGGTACCTTCATCATTCATTGCCTTCATTAGACGGTAGACTTTGGCGGTATCCTTCTCCATATTTAAACTTGCCGTCTTTTCCTTCCAGCCTGCACGCTTGTTCTCTATCTTTGTTCTTAGGTATTTGGCGGCACATTCTTTCAGCTTGATATTATTTTCTTGGCTCGGCTGTGTCTCAGCTTTCTCTCTGGCTTCATTAAGAGCATCATGAGTCTGCTGCAGCGCTTCAGACCAGTATGGCTTGTAGTCTTTCCTTGCTCCCCTTGGTATGCACTCCTTAGCAGCTTGAAGGATGCTGTTGTTAAACTCCTTCACAACTTTGTTGATGTTCCTTCCCTCTGTCTTGATGTTTCTTGTCAGCTCGTTTGTTCTAATGCTGAAGAGAGCCCATTTCCCTTTCTTGTAGTTCCATCGTGGGTGTTGGGGATGTCCAGGCATTTTAAAAACCCCTAATGGTGAGGATAACTGGGCGATGGTCACTTCCACCTAGTTGATGTTCAACCTTTCTGCTGATCTTTCTGTGGATGTCATCAGTGCAGAAAGCCAGGTCCGGTGTGGTGGTTGTATGCCAGCGGCGGGAGTAGAAGGTCGGTGGATCAGTGGGATCATTGACAAGGATTAGGTGGTGTTCATCTTGCCAGTTTTCTACTTCTTCTCCTCGTGAGTCCAAGGTATTGTATCCCCAGCTCTGGGACCGGCTGTTGAAGTCACCAGTGATGAGGAAGTCGCTGTCGGGGACCTGGATGCTGTCCAGTGCTAGCAGCTTGTCGTCAGGGCAATAGTAGTTGACGATGTTGAAGATGCTGTTTGAGGTGGACACCTTGACTTGAAGATATTCTGATTCTTTCATGTATCTAGTTGTTTCACTGGCGTTTAGATTGTTTCTGACCAGTGTTAGCACTCCTCCTTTCCTTCTCCCTTGACGGTCACTCCTGAACACCTGATAGCCTCTAATCTTGAAAGTCTTCCCTTCCTGCAGATGTGTTTCTTGAATGCAGCAGATGCTTATGTTGTTCATTGTTCACATGTAAGAACTGTTGGAGATCTTCCTTCTTGGTTGAAACCCCTTCTGCATTCCATTGCATGATGTTGATTGAGGGGGGCTCTTTCTTTGGTTGGCCAGTCGCTGTCCTTGCTCACCTCCTGGTAGCCAAGCAAGGGAAGCCACGAGAGAGAGAGAGATAGAGAGAGAGAGAGAGAGAAAGAGAGAGAGAGAGAGAGAGAGAGAGAGAGAGAGAGAAGAGAGAGAGAGAGAGAGAGAGAGAGAGAGAGAGAGAGAGAGAGAGAGAGAGAGAGAGAGAGAGAGAGAGAAAGGGGGGAGGGAGGAGGAGGAGGAGGTCAAATTTGTATTTTCACACTCAGAGAGATCTAGATCTAGATGATAGATTAAAGCTAATGTCAAAGTCTTGTTTTTTCCCCCCAGATCGTACATTGAGAGAGAGAGAGAGAGAGAGAGAGAGAGATGAGAGAGAGAGAGAGAGAGAGAGAGGAGAGAGAGATAGTAGAGAGAGAGAGAGAAAGAGAGGGGGGAGAGAAAGAGAGAGTTGCCTTATTGATGGAGGTCTTTCTGAAGTTTTATCTTGTACAGCCTCTGGTGATGGGCAGTGTTCTTGATGTTTTAAGTGTTGTTCTGTAATTAGCGCAATCTTCTTTAGTGAATGCATTGTTCTCTCCATGTTTGAAACACAGCCGATAGATAGCCATGTTCATGTTCTCAAGCCAAGGCTACTTGTCTCCCAGATCTCCAGCTCTGAACCTGCTGGGCCGTGGTGTCTGCTATCTCCTCAACGATCTCTGTCCCAATCACATCACTTGTTTCTGGAGTACAAGGCCTCTTGGAAGATGACATAATGGAAGAGGACAACAGAGCAGGATGAGCCTGCTTTATTATGAAGAGGGCTTGTTGGGCCCTGGGGGTAGCCTACCAACATAATGAACGCGGCATGAACTGACGGCATGAACTGACAAGGATGAAGTACAGTTTCTGTGGTTGGTCAAAAGTGAGGCGCTTAGCCAATCAGAAACATCATCAGAGGACTTCTGGGGGAGGGGGGGGGGAGTAGTGCTTAATTTTAAAGAACATATAAACAGCAGTTGCCATGGCGCACTGTTTGTTCAAAAACGTGCCGTCCAGGATTTTTTGGCGTCCATTAGTGCACACTGCCCACATAATTTTGCGGCAATTCTGAAAAAAATGTGGGAATCCCGCATGGGCACACTCTAGAATCAACACTGGTGTAGCATAGTGTTGTGTTGTGTAATAATAATAATAATAATAATAAAAGGAACTTATATAGCGCTTTATCTTGCAAAGACAAATCAAAGCGCATGCATTCGACCCAATCTTACACAGTCATACAACCAATGACAAATAATCAATAGTTCAAACAGATATTACAAACATGGTACGCTGCAGACCAAATCTATGAAATAAAATTGCAATAGTCAAATGTAATGTAATGCATCGTAGTGCAATGTAGTGTAATGTAGTGTTGTGTAGTGTCCTGTCATGTGTCATGTTGTGTCATGTAGTACAGTGCAGTGTAGAGGTTCTTGCAAACTGAACATTTTGTTGGTCTTCAGGATGAACTATGGCCTACACATGAATTGATCATCAGAATATCTCTCTCTTATCTGCTTAACTATCAATCTTACCTTCAATTCTTACTTTTGTTTCTCCTTCCCCAAAAAAGAAATTGGAAAAAATAAGCCTTGTTTAAAAAACGAAATTGGAAGGAAAAAAAAGTCAAGTCTTCCTTTTTTTCTTCTTTTTTAAAAGGAGGGGGGGAGTTTGTTCCTTGGCTAGAGCTCCGAAGTTCACCAATGGTAAATTTTGTGTATGTGATCATTTTTAACCCATCAATGAGGTAGCCACATTTTGACTTCGGGGATGGTGTCTA
Organism: Rapana venosa; assembly: GCA_028751875.1. Classification (NCBI taxonomy): domain Eukaryota; kingdom Metazoa; phylum Mollusca; class Gastropoda; order Neogastropoda; family Muricidae; genus Rapana; species Rapana venosa. Next base: position 50,536,692 of record CM054154.1, read on the forward strand.
GACAACACACCTGTGTGCGTTTTTTAAAAAGAAATTTGTTGTCTGTTCCTACGAACATGAAATGGACTACTTTTCCCAATGGCAGAATGGGGGTTTTTAATGTGTGAGCAAGATATTTTGCATGTGTTCACACACAGGGTCTTGGTTTATAGCCTTATTTGAAGGGTTTTTTCTGAGAGTGGAGCTAGTACTAATGTTAACTCCACAGTAAGTTTCCCTAAGACGGGCACCTCCATGGACGCTTGATCCTGGGCCATCAGATCACAAGTGCAATGCTCTAACCGCTATGTTATCCTGCCCCCAAACCTTGTGTTTAAAAAGAAAATTGGAAAACAATCCTTATTTAAAACAAAACAAAACCATACTGAAACAAAACAAAACCATATTGAACAACTATCGACACTCCAAACAATAGACAGGCAAACATGATTTGGTCCAATCTTGTTTATAGCCCTGCCGACTGACTACAGAGGCCACACTGGGGCGTGCGTTGCTTTGGTGTGTCACAACCATGTAGGCTCTACTCACTCTCTTAAAAGACTGGGGCGTGCGTTGCTTTGGCGTGTCACAACCATGTAGGCTCTACTCACTCTCTTAAAAGACTGGGGCGTGCGTTGCTTTGGCGTGTCACAACCATGTAGGCTCTACTCACTCTCTTAAAAGACTGGGGCGTGCGTTGCTTTGGCGTGTCACAACCATGTAGGCTCTACTCACTCTCTTAAAAGACTGGGGCGTGCGTTGCTTTGGCGTGTCACAACCATGTAGGCTCTACTCACTCTCTTAAAAGACTGGGGCGTGCGTTGCTTTGGCGTGTCACAACCATGTAGGCTCTACTCACTCTCTTAAAAGACTGGGGCGTGCGTTGCTTTGGCGTGTCACAACCATGTAGGCTCTACTCACTCTCTTAAAAGACTGGGGCGTGCGTTGCTTTGGCGTGTCACAACCATGTAGGCTCTACTCACTCTCTTAAAAGACTGGGGCGTGCGTTGCTTTGGCGTGTCACAACCATGTAGGCTCTACTCACTCTCTTAAAAGACTGGGGCGTGCGTTGCTTTGGCGTGTCACAACCATGTAGGCTCTACTCACTCTCTTAAAAGACTGGGGCGTGCGTTGCTTTGGCGTGTCACAACCATGTAGGCTCTACTCACTCTCTTAAAAGACTGGGGCGTGCGTTGCTTTGGTGTGTCACAACCATGTAGGCTCTACTCACTCTCTTAAAAGACTGGGGCGTGCGTTGCTTTGGCGTGTCACAACCATGTAGGCTCTACTCACTCTCTTAAAAGACTGGGGCGTTTTCGCAGAGAAGTGCTGGGCCAGGGAACAGAAGTCTTCGATGTCTTCTGCTTCCAGCGCTTGGGGAAATGCCGCTATGTGCTCTGCAAAGCATGAAACAACAAACACCTGCATATCATGCTGAATAACCTATACATTTTCTTCCATTCCTCCGCTAGAGCTCCGAGGTTCACCAATAGTGAGATTTTGCGTATGTGACCAATTTTACCCACCATTAAGGTAGCCGCATTTCAAATTCAAGGATGCTGTCTAAACATGACACCAGAAAGCATGCAGTTTTTGTGTGTGTTGGTCATCTGTTCCTACCGGCACGAAATGGCCTACTCTTCCGAAAGGTAGAAAGGGATTTTAATGAGTGCACAAGATGTTCTGCAAGCATTCGCACATGGGGGCCTCAGTTTATAGTCTCATCCGAAGGACTTTGACATTCAGTTCAATTTTTCTGTCAAACTGGGAAGAAAGGGTAAGGCTGAGAATTTGAACCCAGAACATCACAGTTTGTTAGGCAGGTGAATGTCTTAACCCTAGTAGCGCTGAATATGCAGCAACAAGCCTCACTTCTATTGGCTGAATTAACATTGGCTAGCATTGTTTTGGAGCAGGGTGGGCTCAAACAACCCGTGATATTGATATATAAAACTGAATTAAATGTGTTAAGCTATAAATCACTGGAAAGAACAGATGATATGCTTTTAAATGAGTGTAATTTTATAATAGTGTGTAGTGATTATGATTATGTAAAAAAAATCCCCCCCAAAAAAATCGTGTGCGCACTACTGATCACTGTTCCATCGTCAGGGCCCTGGATCGATTTTAACACGATAAGCAAAGTTCTTGCGGTGCATAAATGTCATGATTAGGTAAACACTATTTCTTGACATTAGTTTTCAAAAAATAAGGAGTTTGTATCGCTTTATCGGTCACCAAATACTCGGAAAAGTTCAGCGAAAGGATCGACGCCATTGAGACCGTCATGGTGGAATGTGCGAAGTGGTGGTGGCTTTCTATGACAAAAATACAAAGATCGCTTGATTTCATGTGATGCAAAGTACTCAGCAGCATAGCAATTTGACTCAACAACAGTTATTTCGAAGCCTCGTTGCGTCAAAATAAGGTAAAACAATCTGTGACGTCGAAATCGCCAAGTAGCGAAGAAGTCCATCCAGCAAAACTAGCACCGCTCGATTCAGTCCGATCGCGATCGATTTTTACCAAGTTTTTCAAAAATATTCCACAATCCTTACCTCATCATCTCTCTCATTGTTTATTTCAACCAAATCCAGCCTCAAAAACTCCTCCTCACTGTCAATATTGTAAAAAAGCTCGAAAAACGCTTGAAGAAATTCTAGTGCAAACGCTGGCCGCCATTTTTGTTGAAGACGATCTTGGCTGGTCTGAAAAAAATTAAAAAATACACTCTTAACCAATCAGATTCTTCGTTGCTTGTGTGTGTCAAACGACCTTCACCCCTTTCTGCGGGCCTACAACGGCCTTAACATTCATTGGCTGACCTTTGAAAGCGAAAGTAAGCTTTCAACTATGATCACCCACGTCATCCCGGAATATTCCGGGATCCGCCACACAGCTTAGACCCGCCTTTACCGGAATATTCCGGAACCGCGCCACTAGGGTTAACTGTCCTGCCACCTTCCCTCCTGTATCCCTTTTAACCCTCTTGTTGTTGGATTCTACAGAGCTAAACTGCCTGTAGATTTTGAATTCTTTGCAGGTTTTCTACCTCCATCTGACTTACTTTACTCCTAAGACAATTGTGTGTGTGCATGACAAGTTATCAAGCTGAAATTTTGTCACAAGCTAGGCATGTCTTTGTACTTGCATTTAGGCGTAAGTTTATGTGTCTGGTCACCAGATGTCTTGTCATTGTCACCTTATTTGTCACCAATCACAGGTACAAATATGGTATATATGATAAAACAGCAAATCCTGCATGGATTTGACAATAGTTCAAGCATATTAGTGTCGAATAAGGAAGTGATACCCAGCTGATGTGTTTACCAATAGTTATGTGCAATAGTACTTCAAGGATGTGTCACACAATGTCCCCATAGCACCTGTTGTTTTATGGTATGTCTCGAGGAGACAGAAGTTTTGTTGAACTATTTTTTCTTTTGAAAACAAGTCATATTCAATCAACGTGTGACCTTTATACTGCAGTTCATATCTGCGTGTGCTACCACATGTTTGTTAAGTGTACAGAAGTGTATTATTGTACATGACTGTCACACTGTCACCATTGTCACAGCACAGGTGTGACAAATTCGAAACAACACAGAACTTCTGTAACTTTACAAAACTTTAATGTTGGTAGTCTCTAAAGTAGTCGTAGTGGTGGCACAGGGTCACATCACATTACAAAAAGCACAAATTATAGATGTGTGTGTGTGGTGTGGGGGGGGGGGGGGGGGGGGGGTGTACCCATTGCTCTCACCTGTCGAACCTTGGCAGACGGAGACCTATTTTCTTTTCCTTCTTGCTATTTTCATTATCAGCATATCTGTTTGTTTCTGCCATTGCAGTTTCAAAGCAAAAGTGTGGTAATAATGAGAAAACAGTCAAAAGGCATCACGCTTTCAGGCGTCTATGCCGCGGACTGGCCAGGAGGTCAAATTTCTCCACAGTCGGTGTGTGTAGCACAGGTCACGAATGCGCTGTGTAGCACGTTAGTTTCTGGCTCACTCTTCTCCCTAACTGCAGCATTTCCTTCCTCCTCTTCCTCATAATCGTTTAATATCGGACTCACTTAACACTTCTCGTTCAAATGTTTCTACTTCCAAGACAATAACATTCAATTTATCCTCTCGCTAATCACATGAATCGTCTGCTACTAAAGAAAACGCCATTTTTTTCCACCACACTGCACCATTGAAAAGCGTTCCGGTCGCTGGCTGTTATTTCTTCCTTCCCTCCCCACTACACACATGTTAGTGGTCTAAATTTATCACTGGCATCCTCTGACACCCTCCCTGCATCGCCCCACCAATTTTCAGACACATAGTGTGAAAACCACGAGGTCTGTGTGTGATGGAAAAGTACTGCCCACGTGGGCAGCACCAACTGTCGGCTGCGGTCGTATTGGAATCTAGCGGCAGCCTCCATTACTGTCGGCTGCGGCCGGATCGGGGACAAGAGGGTTAAAACAGGTACAGGTATTCTCCAAACTTTCTTTTCTCTCTATTTAGTGCTAAAATCTGAATATTCTCCAAAAATAATCTGAAGCATACATGCCATACAAATAATCGATCAACTACAGTGATTTTTATAAAAAAATTGTTTTCCATTCCTCAGCTAGAGCTCCAAGGTTCACCAAAGGTGAGGCTGTGTATATGACTGTTTTTGCCCATCATGAAAGTAGCCACATTCCAACTTCAGAGATGTTCCTCTGGGATGCATGACATGGGCTGCTGGTGCAGTACAACACGTCTACATGAAAATGACATGGATGAATAACCAATCAGACACATATACATGTACTGGGCCAACTTACCAATAAGCGCCTGTTTGGGTAGATCTTTGGTTTCCAGCAGTGTTTCTCTGAAACAAGAAATGACATCATCTTCATAATGAGGGCAGAGGTGGGAGAGGGGTGGGGGTGGGGGGATGGGGGCGAGGAGATAGCCTTGTGGTTACAGCAATTAGCTTGTGGTCTGACAGCATGGGCTTGAGCCACCACTGAGACACACACTCAAAGGCAATTTTTTCCCCTGGAATTAACAGCAGTACTGACTCCACTCCCCTGAAAGGCCTTCAGACGAGACTATCAACCAAGGTCCCATACGAACACAGGCAGATCATCATGTGTACACGTTAAAACCCCGTTCTGCCTTTTGGTTAGAGCAGGCCTTTGCGTGCTTGTAGAAAAGGATGACCAAAAAAAATTTCACACTTGTACACTGGTGTCGTGTTTAGAGATCATCCCCGAAGTGGAATGTGGCTACCTTAACAAAACCTCACCATTGATGAACCTCGGAGCTCTAGGCGAGGAAGAAACAAAACAACTCTCCCCCCACTGCAAAATGATGAAGTGCACCCACCCACCAATACTGTTTGTAGAAAAGGGAAGGAAAAGGTGGGAAGGGACTGGGCATGAATTTTGGTTTTCTGCTGATCCTCGATTGATTGATGCAAAAGCTGAGCAGGTAGAGCATCAAACTTCTGTCCCAGGAGTCCATGAAGTCATGGGTTTGAATCCTTGCATTGGTGTCTGGGGTGGTAAATCAAACATCAAACAGGGGGAGGGGGGGGATTTTTACAATCTCCCTGGTTAACTTTGAAGTACAGACCTGTCAGTGCCTTATTTTTTCTATATACAATACGTATACAGAACATTGATGTCAAACCTCCCCTGGGAGAAACATGACAAAAAAGGAAAAAGAAGAAGAAGATCCAGAACATTGAATATGCACATTAACGATTCTGTTATTTTATGTTAGTGTTCAGTGGCTAACAGAAACATAACCCAGCAAGTACCCTACTCCTGGAGAAGAAGCGCTCTGCCGGGTTCAATTTGGCCAAGGAGACACGGCCTGAAAAACTCTGTGCTGTGTCACAACAATGCCTGAAGGAGATAAAGGAAAGAACACAGCGGAACAGATCCTCACAGCCTGTGTCCCTTAACTTTTTCTCTCATTCCTTGGCTAGAACTACAGGGTTCACCAATGCTAAAAATTTTGAGTATGCGACCTTTTATGCTCATCTTAAAAATTAAAGTAGCTGCATTCTGACTTTGGGAATGGTTCTAAACATGACACCTGTGTGGATGTGTTTTTCTAAATGTTGTCATCCATTCCTAACGACAGAGTGGCCTGCTCTTCCGAAAGGTGAAACAGGTTTTTAACGTGTGCAAAAGATGTTCTGCCTGCGTTCACATATGGGGCCTTGGTTTATAGTCTAATCCAAAGTGCTTAAGGGGAAGTGAAGTCAATGCTGATGTTCTTGGCTTATAGTCTCACCTGAAGGACTTTGGGGGGGAGTGGATTCAGTACTGATGTTAACATTTGGGTATAATCCTTAAAATGGGAGCCTCTGTGGGGGCTTGATCCTGGGCCATCAGATTATGAGTACAACGCTCTAACCACTAGGCTATCTCCCGTCAATTAACCCTGGTAACGCTGAATAGACAGCAACAAGCCTCACTCTCTAATGGCTGAATTAACATTGGCTAGCATTGTTTTGGAGCAGGGTGGGCTCAAACAACCCTTGATATTGATATATAAAACTGAATTAAATGTGTAAAGCTATAAATCACTGGAAAGAACAGATAACATGCTTTTAAATGAGTGTAATTTTATAATAGTGTGTAGTGTTTATGATTTTGTATAAAAAAAATTTTTTTTTAACTGTGTGCGCACTACCGATCACTGTTCCACCATCAGGGCCCCAGATCGATTTTAACACGATAAGCAATGTTCTTGTGGTGCATAAATGTCAGGATTAGGTAAATACTATTTCTTGACATTAGTTTTGAAAAAATAAGGAGTTTGTATCGCTTTATCAGTCATCAAATACTCAGAAAAGTTCAGCGAAAGGATCAACGCCATCGCGACCATCATGGCAGAATGTAAGAAGTGGTGGCTTTCTATGACGAAAATACAAAGATCGCTTGATTTCATGTGATGCAAAGTACTCAGCAGCATAGCAATTTGACTCAACAACAGTTATTTCGAAGCCTCATTGCATCAAAATAAAGTAAAACAATCTGTGACGTCAAAATCACCGAGTAACGAAGAATTCCATACAGCAAAATTAGCACCGCTCGATTCAGTCTTATCACGATCAATTTTTACCAAGTTTTTCAAAAATATTCCACAATCCTTACCTTATCGTCTTTCTCATTGTTTAATTCAACCAAATCCAGCCTCTAAAACTCTTCCTCGCTGTCAATATTGTAAAAAAGCTCGAAAAACGCTTAAAGAAATTCTGGTGCAATTGCTGGCTGCCATTTTTGTTAAAGACGATCTCGGCTGGTCTGAAAAAAAACAACCAAACACACTCTTAACCCATCAGATTCTTCGTTGCTTCACCCTTTTCTGCAGGCCTACAACGGCCTTAACATTCATTGGCTGACCTTTGAAAGCGAAAGTGAGCTTTCAATTATAACTATGATCACATAGGTCATCCCGGAATATTCCAGGATCAGCCACATAGCTTAGACCTGCCTTTACCGGATTATTCCGGGAACCGTGCCACTAGAGTTAAGTTAAATCTGCATATGCATTATGTTTTCATAACATTAGTAGTCTTCTGTGAGGATGATACACAACAGTGTGATAAGAATCTATACATTGCATACCAATGACTCCACAGACACACACGCACACACACACACACACACTTCACTCAAATGACAAGAACTGAAAAGAGTATCCCAACCACATTTTCCAAAGACAGCTTGATCACAGTCACACACACACACACATACACACTAAACACATACACACACACACTAAACACCACTACACACAAAACTCAATAACAGAAAACCAAAAACATGTATAAATTGGACAGTACCATCCACACAGCATCAAAATAAAGAAAAACGCAACGCGCAAGTCTCTTACTTTGAGTTGACCAGCAGCACCAGAGAGAGGAAGAAGAGGAGGAAGGGGTCGGCGTGTTGCAGGAGCACGTCCCACTTCGTCAGACACACACGCAGATCACAGCACCGCGCAAACAGACTGTTGAACTGGAACAGTCCAGAATAACAAATGAAAACAGGTCCGCACCTTCTATTCTACATTCTTCACAAGAAAATCATTCATCATCAGCAATATAACAACTGTTTGAACTTTTTCAGTTATCATCAGTCCCAACACTGCAACAGGTTTAGTTAACAGGTCTGCACCTTCTTTTCTACATTCTTCACACGAGAATCAATCATCATCAGCAATAAAACAACTGTTTTTAAGGTATCATCAGTCCCAACATTGATTCATTACTGACACCATCTTTCTTGTTTTGAAACATGGGGAAAGAGATAGCCTAGTGGTTAGAGCATTCAGCTCACAATCTGATGTCACAGGTTCGAGCTACCACCGAGGTACCTGCTTGAAGCAATCTGTCCCTTAGAATTAAGGTCAGTACCAACTCCACTCCCCTTAAGTCCTTCAGGCTTAACCTTAGTAGCATGGTTCCCAGAACATTCTGGGATGGCCCTGCAAAGCCACATGGTGCATCCTGGAATATTCCAGGATGATGAAGGTGACCGTAATTGACAGTTCACTTTTGCTTTCAAAGGTCACTCAATGAATGTCAAGGCCACTGCAGGGCCACAGAAAGAGTTGAAGGTTATTCAGAACACACAAGCAACATGAATTTTGACTGGTTTAGGGTGTTGGGGTGGTGGTGGTGGCAGTGGTGGTTTATTTTTAACCAGTCACAACTGTCCATCTCACATGTTCAAGAAAAATGGTGGCCAACTTCCCGCCAGAATTTCTTGATACATTTCACAAGCTTTTTGACAATATTGACAGCAAGGAGCCTGAGAGGCTGAATTGGGTTAAATTAAACAATGACAAGACATGATGAGGTAAGAACTGTGCAATTTTTCGTGTGGAAAAATTGGTAGAATGGACAGTTTCAATACCTGGTTGCCAGAACAAAACAGGCAAAATGTCTTAAAATGTATGAAAAGAAAATATTTGTAAGACTTGCTTTTAAAAAAAAGGCAGGAAAATGAACTTGGAGGGCAGAAAATAAGCAATACAGAGTGAGGAATGAAGGGTAAGGAAAACAACAGGCACAAAGTGAGTGAGAGAAAAGGGAAAATTTCTAGCACAAATTTCCAGGTATTTATACTAAAAGAGCCCCCAGCATCCCAGCAGGGGGATGATTGCTTATTCATCACCTTCGAAAGAAAATACTTTAAAAAATAAACAAAAACAAAATAGAATGATAGCTCAGTTACAGAGCCAGGCTGAAAAAAAGCCAGTCTGAGGTGGTGACTGTCACTGTTTCCTTCTTAAACTTCCACCCCTGTACTGATTTGTCTACAGTTTTTTTGAGTTTTTTTTAAATTTGTCTACAGTTACTTTGTCTCAAGGTATCTGTCTTCAGGAATCTAATCTAGGCATGTTATTGAAGAGAGAGAGAGGGAAAGAGAGAGACAGAGAGACAGACAGACGAGACAGATAATGAGACAGACAGACAGGCTGACAGGCAGACAAAAAATGGCCTCCAGAATCTCTTGACAACTTCACACACACACAAAACCACAAAAAAACCAACATTGCATTAAGACAACAGTGTGTTCACTTACCCAGGTGGACAGGTAGGCGTCAGGTGTGATGCGGCGTGTGTCCAGGTAAGAACACAGCTCAGGATCGTGATACTGAAGCAGCAGGCGGAACAGGTGGAAGGGCTTGCCATTTTTGTGTAACTCCCTGAAAACAATCATATTTTTAAAACTTTCCCAAAAAAATGTCAAACATAAGAAAGAATAGTTTTCTCCAGAGTTCAAGTACAAACTTTTTTTTGGTTGGTTTGATTTTTTTGTTTTTTGTTTGGGGTTGTTCTTCAGCTAGAGCTCGGAGGATGACAAAAGGTGAGATTTAGGAGTATGCTATAATCCCCCGCCCCCAATAAAATTTAGGTAGCTGCATTCTGACTTCAGGGATGTTGGTTTGAATAAAACAGTAAACATTACACATACTTTAACAAGCACAGTTCAAACAAACAAACTAACAAAAGAACAGGATTCACTGCCTATCTTTTTTGCTAAGCTACAATGTGATTTAGACCTGAAAAATTAGCTATAACCGACATCTATCCACGAATGTTTTGTACTGAGAAGTACCATTGCAATGAATTTCAATTTATTCTGCATGAAATCTGACTGTTAACCTGATGCACCATAGGACAGGACTCCCCACCCCCACCCCAATGTGTCCATATTATATCTGTTTTTTACATTCCTTGGCTAGAGTTCCAAGGTTCACCAATGGTGAGATTTTGCATACGTGATCGTTTTTACCCACCATAAAGGTAGCCGCATGCAGGCTTCAGGGAAGGTGTTTAAACACAACACTTGTGTGCATGGGTTTTTGTAAATTTTGTCATCTATTCCTACCCACACGCAGTGACCTACTCTTCCGAAAGGTAGAATGGGTTTTAACCGAGTGCACACATTTTTTTTTTCTATACAATTCTGCCGGACAGCTTCCTTGTGGCTGAGGGGTCTTTCACGAGTGTGATAAATACTTGCTGCGTTTGAAAGTGCAGGCTATCTATGGCCGGTCAGACAGGTTTACACACACCAAGCATCACACAGCTAACTGAAGAAAGATGGGCTCCACAAGATTCAACTTGCCACGCTGCCTGAAATGTACAGTGTCCCGATGACTTCTCTAGGAGTTCTGAGAGAGAAGTCAGTCATTTTGCCATTGGTTATGATATTCTTGTTTCTTCTTTCCTGGGTTTTTTTAGCTCCTTGGCTGGAGCTCCACAGTTCACCATGACTAAAGCCCACTCTTTGCCTTGACAAAAAGACCCAGCAGAACTAACAGCACACTGCACTTGACCAAAGACATTGCAGATCATCAACAGGCACACACACACTGTCTGACCAGAAAACAATTCAACACCACACTGACTCCTCCGCCATCTTCACCTTGGTACGTATTTGTTGATGAGTGCGTAGAAACAGTTGTAGAGCTCGGAGGCCGACATTTTGACCGAGAGCAGAGGCTGGAGAATGTCCATCCACCCATTGGTCGACGAGTACTTCTCTCCCCGCGACTTGCAGTAGAAGGTGACGATGGTCTCCAGGTCACTCACGATGGACACTTTGTCTTCCTCTTCATTGCCCAGCTTGTCTGGAATCAACAGAGAACACTTATTATTACATTACAAAGACAGAAAAACAAACAAAACAAAACAAAAACTAGGAGGGTGGCAGGATGGTTCAGATGTTCGCCAGTAAAAAAAAAAGTAAATCGTGAGGTTCTGGGTTCAATTCCCAGCCTCATCCTTTCTTCCCTATCTATCTATCTATCTATCTATCTATCTATCTATCTGTCCCGTAGTCTGACGACCGTGGGGGCACCCTCAAAGACTCAACAACCAGTTCCCACCATTCCTCTCTCTGTTCTGCCTTTCTCAGGGTTTTGTTGAGTTCTAGGCCTGTCCATTCGCTGATGTTATCCTCCCAGCTCTTCCTTGGTCTGCCTCTTCTTCTCCCTCCCTGGACAGTGCCTTGCAAAACTGTCTTTGCAAGTCCTTTGGATCTTGTCACATGCCCATACCATTTAAGTTTACGCTTTTTCACGATCGTTAGAAGGTTCTCATAGGGTCCAATGGTTTGCTGGATTCTGTTATGCACGCTTTCATTGCTTATGTGGTCTTTGTAGGAGATGCCAAGGAGTCTCCGAAAGCATCTCATCTCCACCGCCTGTACTCTTCTCTCCAAATCTGCAGTCAGGGTCCACGATTCACAGGCATACACAAATATGGATATGACAAGGGAGCGCATTAGTCTCATCTTGGAGATAAGCGAGATATTTTTATCTCTCCAGATGGTGTTTAGTTTTGACAAAGCTGTTATTGTCTGTGCAGTCCTGCATACTACTTCTGGCTTGGATCCCTGGTCTGATACAATGGCTCCCAGGTACTTGAAGCTTTGAACTCTTTCCAGCTTCTGGTCATTAACCCTGATATCAGTGCTAATGCCGTTGGTGTTATTAGTCATCAGTTTGGTCTTCTCTGCACTGATTTCCATGCCGTATGTTTTGGAGGCCTTATTCAAGTGTTCTGTTAGGCTGGCAAGCTCTTATTCTGATCCTGCTATTCCATCAATGTCATCTGCGAAGCGGAGGTTTGTGATCGTTCTGCCACCAATGCTGACTGATCCTTCATGATGTTCCAGTGCATCAGCCATGATTCTCTCAAGGAAGATGTTGAAAAGAGTGGGTGAGAGTAGACAGCCCTGCCTTACTCCAACTGTTGTTCGAAACCATTCTCCAATGTTGTTGTTGTAGTACACTGCATTGGTGGCCTCGCTGTACAGCTGTTTGATGACTCTGATCAGGTTTGCATTGATGCTGTACAAATTCATGGTTGCCCACAAAGCTGCATGCCACACCCTGTCAAATGCCTTCTTAAAATCGATAAATACTTTCTTCCCAGTTTGACAAAAAAATCAAACTGAATATCAAAGACTATAAACTGAGGCCCCATGTGCTAATGCACGCAGAACATCTTGTACAGACGTTAAAAACCTGTTCCGCCTTATGGAAGAGTAGGCCATTGTGTGCTGGTAGGAATGGATGACCAGAAACAAAACTAAAATGTATGCACACAGGTGTTGTATTAAGATACCGCCCCTGAAGTTGGAAAGCAGCTACCTAAATGGAGAATTAACAAAAAACCAAAACTGCATACGCAATCTGTGAACCTCAGAGCTCTAGCCAAGAAACAGGGAAAGAACAAAATAAACACGTTACAAAGGAAAAAAAAACAAACAAACCCATACAAACCAAAACAATCTCAAAAACCCCACAAGGACGGGATAGGGAGGGGGGGGGGGGGGGGGGGGGGGGGGGGGGGGGGGGGGGGGGGGGTGGGGGGGGGGGGGGGGCGGTTATCCAGGTTGTGAGCTGATCTAGGCTGACAACTGGACAAAATGCTGAAACAAAAAGTGTGACTGGGCATAGATGCCTGTATTGATAAGATCAACACATATATCCCGAAGTCAGAAAGTGGCTACCTTAATGGTGGGCAAAAACAGCTGCATACACAAAATCTCACCGTTGGTTAACCTTGAAGCTACAGCTGAGAAAGAAACACACACACACAAAAAGGAACATGAACATAACACTTCACTTTCTCCTATGATGCAGCAAACGCTAAATTCATTCGAACTCTCTCAAGTATTGGACATGGTATATAATCTTATCTATCATACAGATATTCACTACCTTTTGTTACTGTTGTTGTGCATTCCTAACCTTAACACCTTGATGGATCACCCAGAATGGGCACTCCAGTCACACTCATCACAATATAATAAATACGGGAATGACTGCAAGACTGTATTTTGCACACACTGGATGAGAAGTTTGTGTGTATGACAGTTTTCAAGTACCTTGCCATGCACCACAGGCAGCCATACCCCAACGTCAGAGAATATTCAATGTTGAATATGGACTTACCCACTAGTGCTGCACAATCGTCCCTCAGCAAGACCTGTTCATTCATGTCGTAAAGCCCATCAAATGAAGACAGCACATTCTTCCCTTGCACCCCAAGGCATATCTAGAAACACAAGGGAGAAAAAGTAAAGAAAAAGAAAAGAAAGTGTAAATTCATGATGTGTTCTGGTTTATTTTGAAAAACAGTTTCTTGCCAAACAAAAAAGTAAAAAAAGTCATTGTTGTTCTTTCTTAGAACAAAGTGTGTGTGTGTGTTGTGTAATGTGGTGTGTTGTTTGTGTGTTGTTTTGTGTGTGTGTGTGTGTGTGTGTGTTTTGTGTTGTGTGGGGTTACACATATGTGCAAACATACATATATATATATTATTGCCTATTTTTTCACTGAATATATAAGTGAGTGAGTGTAGGAGATATTGTGTGTGTGTGTGTGTGCGTGTGCGTGCGTGTGTGTACATATACAGAAAAACTAACACCTAGACTACCACTTCAGATGTTTGGAACTTATTTCCTGGCCTGCTCTCTGCAATGGCTGCTATGTATCACTATCAGTCCTACCTGCCACACTTCTGCTCTCAGGTGAGCTGGCACTGGTCTCCCTTTACAGATGTTCCGAAGTCGACCAAAATCGCAGTCCTCTACAAGTGCGGTCTCCAGCTCAGAGATCCTGAACATAGACAGAGTTTAACATGACCACAGTGTTATCATCATCATCATCATTAATTACTCACAATGACAAAAAAATTTAAATACAACCACATCCACAAGGGCTGGTTATAAAACACACATGCATGCAAGCAAGCATGCACATCCCAACACACACACACACACACACCTCAAAACAAAAGAATTTAAATCATTAACTTGATTAAGAAAAAAATTGTCACAATGACCATGTTAGTAATTCCTCTGCCACAGTTAGAAATTTGAACAACCAAAAAAATCTATCCACGCTCTACGCCTCTAGCAGTTTCTGGACACACTGACTGACTGAGGTCAGAGGAGAGTGTTTGAAACTAAGGTGCTGACAGTAAAAGCATTACAAGTTCCATTACAACAAGCTGTTCTAATCCCCGATTGTGCCAAGAGGAACGGATGGTTGCTGGTACTGAGTGTGGCACTGAAAGAGGGGCTGCTGTGGAAATGGCTGGCAGGAATAAGTCCAGCACCACCTTACAACTAAGAAGATTGTATTTGAAATTTAAGCCTAGCACAAAACCAAAAGAATTATAAATCATGAAATCACTGCACCTGGCTGACAAAAACAGCAGACTGTAGTGTGCAGAGCAAAACAATTTTGATAAATTATGCTATCAGTATCACTCAGACTCTTTTTCCCCCCCACAGCCCAGGTGATCACACTGGTCAAACTGATATAAATTATAATGAAAAGATGAACCAGTAATTAGTAATGTGGATCATTTCCAAAGAAGTTGTTAACATACAGACTAGCAAAGCCTACTTTTAGTTTTATATTTATCTACCTGTGTGTGTGTGTGTGTGTGTGGTGTGTGTGTGTGTGTTGTGTGTGTTTTTTTATTTTATTTATTTTTTATTTTATATCGAGGATAATGAATAAGCACTCATGTGCTTTTTTACATCCAGTCCCCGGGGGTATGGTTTTGTAAATTTTTGTCATCTGTTCCCACCAGCACACAAGGGCCTACTCTTTCGAAAAGCGGAACAGGATTTAACGGTGCGCAAGATGTTCTGCATGCGTTCGCACACGGGGCCTCGGTTTATGTCTCATCCAAGAACTTTGACATTCAGTTCGATTTTTTAGTCAAACTCGAAACTGGGAAGAAAGGGCGAGCTGGGAATCGAACCCAAACTCAACGGTTTACTTTTTGGCAGGCAAACGTCTTAACCCTCCTGCCACCTTCCTTTAGTGTGTGGTGTGTGTGTGTGTGTGTGTGTGTGTGTGTGTGTGTGTGTGTGTGTGTGTGTTGTATGTGTGTGTGTGTGTGGTGGTGTGTTTTGTGTGTCTGTCTGTCTGTCTGTCTGTCTGTGTCTGTCGTCTGTGTATGTCACTATGTGTGTGTGTGTGTGTGTGTGTGTGTGTGTGTGTGTGTGTTTTGTGTGTGGAGTGTGTGGTGTGTGAAAAAAAAAAAAACAGACAGAGACATACAAAAGAGAAAGGGAGATAGAGAGAGGGGAGATAAAGAGAGGGGGAGATAGAGAGAGAGAAAGAGAGAGAAAAAGAGAAAGAGAGAGAGTTGCGTGTAAGTGTGTGTGTGTGTGAGCGAAAAGAGAGAGAGAGAGAGAAAGAGAGAGACAAGAGAGGGGGAGAGAGAGAGGGGGAGAGAGAGAGAGAAGTGTGTGTGTGTGTTTTGTGTGTGTGTGTGTGTGTGTTTTGTGTGTGTGTGTGTGTGAGGTGTGTGTGTATGTGTGTGTTTGTACTGAGTATGTCCCATACTTAGCTCATCATCATAAGCTTCATTAGTAGTTCACATGTTTTCTTTCACTAGTTTCAGCTTCTCACAAGCAAACGGTTCTTTATTATTCAAATCCAACAAAATTTCTAGCTACGTCATTGATTGAACATATTCACTAATTCAGCCTATGTTAACACACACACTCATACAATAGTATATATATGTAAACGCACATGTAACCTCCCCCCCCTCCCCCCCCAAACAATTGTATGCCACATTATCTTATGAATGTGATGGTTTATAAACATGACAATGACAATGAACAAAGTCCAAACTTGGTCAGCTTTATTATGCAATTCTGTGTCATATGAGTATGAGTCTATGACACATCCAATACAGTTTTTATCTCATAATACAATAAATCCCATTAAAATAACTGTTTCTGTATACCATCTTGTTAGTCTTTGTTGTAAATGTAATAAGGATGACTGCAGAAACTGAGACAAAAACAACCTACTAGGCTTATGTTTCACTTGTGCTGAACACTGACAGTGACACTGTGAGTGTGACAGCACTGATTAACTTTACAAATTCATAATCTGAATAAGTGAATTTCTGAAACTAAAAACATAAGATTTACAATGTAGCATCTTATTCATCATTCAAAGAATCCTGATGGGTAGAACTCATTCATTCTGAGCTAGTCTCTGTCACTTCTTTTCTGTGGATGTGGATCTCTATCAAGATCAGCTGGTAGGTTGACCATTTACGTTGCTGTGCAAATTCAGCAATTTCGCAACTTTTTTTTCCCTTTTGTACGACCATCTTTGAGGGTGCCCCCACGGTCGTCAGACTACGGGACAGATAGATAGATAGACGACCACCCCTCCAGTCCAACACATTCTCACCCTCTTTCTCCGTTGAAGGAACAGAATAACTCTGTTGAGATAAATGTCAGTTAATGAGTTATTGACAAACATAGGTGATTCCGTTAATGAGTGATTGAATCGTTGATTGATTCTACAGGATGTCAAGCATCGTGTGATGGATAATGAATAACTTCGACTGTTCGAGATTGGTTCCAGAAAGAAACAGAACCTCATTTCCGCCCTAAGTTGTTGATAACTACATTGTACGTCGTTTATAATCAAACTGGTGTCATTTCTGCAGTAAATGCTTTCCAAATGAATTCTCATACACACGGAAATCGATGGAAAATACACTTACCAACTAGTGTCGTCTGTATCGAGATCCGCCATCTTGCTTTTGACGTGTGTTTGTCAAAAACCGATACCGAAAATAATAAATGGTGTCGTAATTGAACTTTATGAAAGTAAAACAGGAAAAAGAGCAGTTTTAGTAACCGCCTTTTAAAAAAAACTATATAAAATGTGATGTACTAAACAAATTATTTCCAAAACTTCAGATTTTATATTTTACGATATTAGTAACAATGACGAAAAGAAGTAGCCTAAGACTAACCCTACTAATGGCCCAGGCCAAAAGCTGTGTTAGTTATTGGTGTCAGCTAATTGCCAAGGCCTACATTAATTAAAATGTTGTTATGTTTAAAATGTTGTGTTGAGATTGCCTTCAGCCATGACAAGCTCTTAACATAACAACCTGCACTCTCCTTTATAGGAGAAAAAATCCTCTGAAGTCGGAGTATGGCTGCCTATGTGGCGAGGTAGGCCTACTTGAAAAGAGTCATACACGCAAACATCTCACCCGCTGTACTACCTATCTCACAGTGATTCCCAGGTGGGATGAGTGAGTCAGAGTGCATGTTCTGGGTGACCCCCAGGGTGTAAAGCTGGGGAACGCACAACAACAACAACTAGCCCTACAAGAGATAGGCCTAATAGAGGGCTTGCAGAGCAGAAACAGATTTTTAAGTTGTGTGCTTTATGCACCAGCTTCACTTTTGCAGATATAAAGTTCGTCTTAACATAATGTTCTCGTTCTGTACTAGACAGGCACAGATTGGCTACTCGGTTCAGTCGCGACCAAGCAGTGCTCAGGCTCAGGGTTCAATATGTTTTGAAGTTGCACTTTGTCCTAATATAAGTAACTGACGTCACAGTAAAGACTTCAGTTGAAGATCTGTGCCATCACCGGCATCCCCATGAAGGCTCCAATCTCATGTTCCAGCCTTTTAACAAATTTCAGAGAATTGCTCACTCCAACTTAAAATCATCTTTGCTAGGACCTCTGTCCTTCTTCTCTTTCTTCTTCCAAGGGCAATTTTGTTGTTGTTCTTGGTTTTTGTTTGTTTGTGTTTTTATAATTGGGGTGGAGGGGTGTTGTTCCTCGGTTAAAGTGCTGATGTTCACTAATGATGAGACTTTTTGTGTATTCCACCGTTTTTCTTCGCCATTATGGTAGCTGCATTCTGACTTCGGGATACAATTACAATTGAAGGATACTATATATATATATATATATATATATATATATATATAATATATATATATATATATATATACATGTGTGTGTGTGTGTGTGTGTGTGTGTGTGTGTGTGTGTGTGTGTGTGTGTGTGTGTGTGTGTGTGTGTGTGTGTGAAAGTCCTCTGGAACAACAAGAACATAGCCATCAGCTTCAAGATCAGACTGACGCATGCCCTGATCATGTTCATATTTTTGTATGCACGTGAAACGTGGACCATAACAGCAGACGTTGAAAGAAGGATACAGGCAATAGAGATGAGGTGCTTTCGCAAACTCTTTAAAATGCCAATAGTCCATATGAAGAACTCCTGACTACAGTGAAAAAAAAGCGACCTAAAGTGGTACCAGTACGCCCTACAGACATCTGGCCTGGCCAAGACTGTCCTACACGGAACAGTACAAGGAGGGAGAGGAAGGGACAGACAGAGAAAGATGGGAAGACGACATCAGAGAGTGAACTGGCCTTGAGTGGAACGATTTTCTATGGAAAGTAGAGGACCGTGGGGAGTGGAGGAAGCTGGTTGCAAAATCTTCATTGGTGCCCCCACGGTCCATGGGACTAGGGAGTAGGTGACGATATATATGAATATGTGTGTATATACATAAACATGCATACATACATACAAAAATACATGTATACATACATAAAACATAAATATGTCCCACAACTGATTACAGTAAACGTCTTTTCAGATAATATAAAACTTCAGCAACTGATGTTATGAATTATTTGGAGTCATATAAAATTTCATGAGCAGTTGAATAGCTTTTATGATTATCTAGATCTCTCCATATATACTTGTCAGAGAGAATTGGGCAATCGAACAATAAATTGTGGGTTGAAGGGGGTCTGGAATAACAGCATGTTATAACAATATTTAGCATTTAGTCTCATTTTACGTTTTAAAATTTTCTGATTTTCTTGAAATCATTATTTTCAAAATGCTTTTTCATCATTTTAGAATGAATACAGTTCATTACTTTACAACTGGTTTTGACAACATTGCAAGATCGGAATCAAATGCTTCAGTACTGCATTCTGAGGTACCTTGCTTTGCCAAAGAATCAAGGCCCATTCCAATAAATTCCACAATGATAAGGGATTCAGCAAAAAGTTGTTCCGATGCCTCTGCTTGCAATACAATGCATGTATCGGGAATTTAATCTCAAACATAATATAATTCCTTAATTTCAGGTATCTAATGCCAATGACGCTCAAAGTCAATGCAAAATAGAATTTAGCAGACATCAATAGCAGCATCAGACAAAAAGTTAAAGGCCATAAGGATTGCAAATATAAAATAATTTTTATTCAGAAGTAAAAACAGAAAAATGTTATCATAAATGATATGATTTTTGTACTTTTAAAGCAGGAATCACAAATGCTGCCCCACTTTTTTCTGATATTAAAACAGATCCATCAATTAGAAGGAACTGTGCTTCCTTATAAATCAAATGTAAATTTTTTAGGTGAATTGTTAACTAGAGAAAGTTGAGCTGGAAGATGCACATCAACCAGTCAATAACTAATGCTAGAGAAAGACTTACCTGCTTTTTTTGTAAGATAATAACTTTTTAGGTATGGAGCCAAAACACTAAAACATTGATACATTTGGCTCTGTCCTTATTGTGTTGGTCTTCTGCGCATGTCAAGTCCCAGGGCGCGATAACTCTGCGCTCAAATTGCAGAGGGAGGCTAGATGTATACTTAGCGAATCGGTAACCAGCTTCGACATACTGCAATGCTTCTTTCAGGGTATTGGCAAAATTACGAGCAGAACAATAATATGCAGCCATTTGAGTGACCAAAAAAAAAAAATGACAAAAAAAGGTGGGGTAGAGTGGGAATTAGTTAATGTCTACTTGACAAAATACGAACACCCTTTCCACCCGGCTCACTTTCCTACAAACCCAGTTTACCAGATATTTTTTTCCATGAAAATACCAGTGATCAGTGGACTACAAGTAGACACAAGGCAGCGGTTCAGAAATGAGTTGGCCAGTTCACACTTGCAGTGGATTATTAATGCCCAATGCTTATTAATACAAACTGCATTCAAGACATGATAACACTTAAGGTGACAAAGAAACAGCAGCATTCAAACAGGAATCAAACAATGTCTTATGACCTTCTAGGCAAGAGCGTTATCTCTTAACTACTGATCTATATATTTTATCTGACAATATTTGGGGCATTCTGAGACTTTTTGGGGGGGTGCATTCTGAGACTGATAACCTGCTCTAGCTTCTTTATAAAGGTGTTGTTTTTTTAACCCAAGTGAAAAGGAAAACTAAAATCGACATCTACAACTGATTATTTCCCTCATAGCACAAATACCTCTTACTATAGTGTAAATGAGAATTAAACGTCATTATCATAGTTTATTGCCATGTGATTTTTAAATAATCTTCTTGGTGCTCAAGAATGGGATTTTGTTATTCTTTATTGTTTACTTCATATAGTCTAGTTCCCCCCCCCCCCCCCCCCCAAAAAAAAAAAAACCAAAAAAAAACCCAACAACAACAACCCAAAAACAAACCAACAAAAAAACTTCCAACTTATATTTCATGCCTATCCTTTTTTTTTCTTAAAAAAATGTAACCTAAGTGCAGTAACTTTTGACATGATGGTTTTGAATTTAGCAATTCTCAAAAGTCTTTCAGCTAAAAAAGTGTCATCATTACATGTCTACCAGTTGCCTAATGTAAAAGCTGAAAACAGTATTGCTGTAGAGAACACTATAAGCTTTTGGTTTGTTGATGCTGTTTTTTTTATATTAATGTGAATATTTACGACTTTCTGAATACAAATTTTCTGTAAACAAAATACAAAAAAGTCACTCCCACCCCAAACAAAACACCCCACTCCTCCAAAAAACAACACCAAAACCCAACAACAACAACAAACAAAACCAAAACAAACCAAAAACCAACACCTTTTTAAAGTAAACAGCAAGAGTAGAATAGCCCCGGCCTGAAAGCTGTGTCAGTTGATGTAAGCTAAGTGTCAAAGCCTACACATCATGATGTTGTCATGTTGTAAAAACTGTGTGCTGAGATTGCCTTCAGCCATGACAAGCTGTCAGTATAACAACCTGCACTCTACTACACTCTACACGCGCTTTGATTTGTTCCTTTACAAGATTCAGTGCTGTATAAATTCCATACATTATTATTATTATTATTATTACTATAAAGGAGAAAACAATCCTATTTAGTCGGAGTATATAGATCTACATCATTATATAGCGAGATACTTGAAAACAGCCGTAGACACAAACTTCTCATGCAGTGTGTACTTAACAATCTCACAGTCATTCTGTGGGGCTGGGAAGTCATGAATGCCCATTGTGGGTGATCCCCACAATGTTTAGCTGGGGAACGCACACAAATAACAAAAGTCCTTCAGCAGTGATCTGTAACTTTCTCAAGTTTTCTAGGTTTGTGGGGCCTCTTTCTTGTTGGATAGCATCCCCCCCCCCCCCCCCCCCCCCCCCCCTTTCCTCTACTGAATTAGCCGATTTTGTTAATCCTTGGGGGACGATAGCCTATTGGTCAGAACATTGCGCTCGCAATCTGACAACCCGGGTTCGATTCCCGTTCAAGGGGATACCGGATATTTTCCCCTGGAGTTAACATCAGTGCAGACTCCACTCTCCCCAAAAGTCCTTCGGATGAGACTATAAACCGAGGTCCTGTGTGCGAACGCACGCTTTTTGTAAGAGTAGGCCATTGTGTGCCGGTGGGAACAGATGACAGAATTTACAAAACCGTATACACACGGGGACAGGACGTAAAAAAAAGCACATAAGTGCTTATGCCATTATCCTCGATATAAAAAAAAAAAAATAAAATAAAATCGTTAAACTAATCTTTGTGTTCGTTCCTCAGCTAGAGCTCTGCGGTTCACCAATGGTGAGATTTTTGCGTATGCAACCGTTTATCTACCAGCCGCATTCCATCCAACTTCGGGGGTTAAACTGATTAATTTTCCGGAATTGGGGTTTGTATTTGCTTTCCTTGGGGAGAGCACATCGCTGAAAGAGCAGCGCCACCCATTCCCCCCCCCCTTTTTTTTTCCTGTCTGTATGTGCATTTGCTTCCTTATCAGAGTGGGTTTTTTCCCTACAGAATTTTACCAAGAACAACTCTCTTGTTGCTATAGGTTTTGTTGTTGTTTTTTCTTTTCATTTTTGTTTTTTGTTTTTTTGCTGCCTCATCTTCTGTGACGTCCCCCGTCCTGCTGTTCTCACGCCGCTCATTCCAATCTCCCCGCCACAGCCATACCCAGATTTGTTATGTCTTATCCTCAGAGTCGAGAGGTCCACAGGGAGCCCATCGCTATCTGGCCGCCGTGAGGCAACCAGCCAGAGGGGCCCTGCACTGCTGCTGGGTCACTTTGGTGGTGTTCAGTGGTGCCTGTTCTGAGCTAACGTACGCGGGACACCACCTACTAAGCCCCCTACTAACGACAGTATTAGCTCAGTCATGGAGCCAGACTGAGTGAGTTGCCCACCCGAGGTGGCAACCACCACAACGTCCCTCCAACGACTGTCCCCCGTGAACCTCCAACCCAAAAGGCCCTGACACAAACTCGCCACAGGCACAGAAGTGTATGGGCAAACCGAATCTGAGGTCACCATGAGACCAGAGCAACTTGGACCACCGAATCAGAGGCTTTTTTTTTTTTTTTTTATTGCATGATGATCAATGACAATGAGGATGACATAATTATGCTTCTGTGGAAGTGCATATGCTTTGAGACTACTTGACAGGGTTGTACTCTACGCTTACTATCATAACCCGGCGTCAACCGGGCCCGAGAGATACAGACACCTGCAGTGTTGGTAAGGTAATTTGAGCAACACTCTCAAACTCGCATCTGTTAAGTGGATGAAGCTTGACTGTGTGGTCCCAGTCTTCCCACTGAGCCCACAGCACACTCACTCTAGGTAGGAGCCGGCCGGAGTCTGAAAATTCCTTATGACTCTTATGGGAATCGAACCTGCGACCTTCCAGTCCGTAACCCAAGGCACTACCCACTGCGCCATGGCGGCTGGTTCTTTTCATTTTTGTTGTTGCTATGGGTTCTTTCTTGACTTACTTGACTTATGCCTCTTGGTTCCTTGGGGAACATAGGGCTGCAACAACACCCCTCCAACGAACTCGGTTTTGGGAGATCCTCTTCAGCTCGGCCCATGTCATTCCGGCTGCCTTCGTTTCTTCGTCAACACTTCTGCACAGGTCTGTTTTGGTCGACCAACTTTCCGCTTCCCTTGTGGGTTCCAGTCAAGGGCCTTCCTGGTGACAATTGACGCAGGCTTGCGGAGTGTATGGCCGATCCATCCCCACTTCCTTTGTTTAATGATGGACTCGATTGGGGTTTGTCTGGTCCTGTCCCACAGTTGTTTGTTCGATATGACTTCCGGCCATCTGATGTTGAGGATGTTCCTGAGGCATTTGTTGGTAAAAGACTGGAGTTTGTGGGTGTTGGTTTTTGTTATCCGCCATGTTTTTGAGCCATAAAGTAGGACCGATTTGACATTGGTGTTGTAGATCCGAATCTTGTTTTGAAATGAGAGGGCTGTTGACCTCCAAATTGGCCGAAGGGTGTTGAAGGTGTGACGGGCTTTGTTGATTCGGCACTTGATGTCTTCATCTGTTCCCCCATCTTTACTGACGACTTTGCCCAGGTAAATAAACTTGATGACTTCCTTGATGGTTTCTTGCTGCAGTCGCACTGGGTCATGTGTTTTGTTGTTCACCCTCATGACCTCTGTCTTCCCTATGTTGATTTGGAGGCCAGTCTTTTCAGCTTCTTCAGCAACACAACAGAGCTTCTCTTGTGCGTCTTGTTGCCCATGGGAGAGAAGGCTGATGTCGTCTGCGAAGTCCAGGTCTTCCAGCTGCTTCATGAGGGTTCACTGTATGCCGATTCTCCTGCCTGCTGTGGCTTGCCGCATTATCCAGTCAACCACCAACAGGAAGATGGTTGGCGACAACAGACAGCCCTGACGAACACCGGTCTGTACGGAAAAGGGTTCCGTCAGTTTATGGGTTCTTTCACGTGTGTTAAATGTGTGTTGCACACGGGACCACAGTTTATCGTCTCATCCAAAAGACTAGCCACCCAAACTACCAATCACAGTTTACTTTAGTGGATGGGGGACAAGTTTCGGGCACAAAGGGGAATCGAACCCAGACTTTTCCCTCGCTAGGCAGGTGCCTAGACCACCGATCCACACATCAAAGTCTTTAAAAGATTGGCCAGTTTCTGTAGGGACAGACACCTCCATAATGCCACGATAGTACACTTACTGTACATTATGTTAAGGGACCACACACACACAAATACATGCTCGCATACATCACACACACAAATACATGCCCGCATACATCACACACACAAATACATGCCCGCATACATCACACACACAAATACATGCCCACATCATCACACACACAAATACATGCCCGCATACATCACACACATAAATACATGCCCGCATACATCACACACACAAATACATGCCCGCATACATCACACACACAAATACATGCTCGCATACATCACACACACAAATACATGCCCGCATACATCACACACACAAATACATGCCCGCATACATCACACACACAAATACATGCCCACATCATCACACACACAAATACATGCCCGCATACATCACACACATAAATACATGCCCGCATACATCACACACACACAAATACATGCCCGCATACATCACACACACAAATACATGCCCACATCATCACACACACAAATACATGCCTGCATACATCACACACACACAAATACATGCCCGCATACATCGCACACACAAATACATGCCCGCATACATCACACACACACAAATACATGCCCGCATACATCGCACACACACAAATACATGCCTGCATACATCACACACATAAATACATGCCCGCATACATCACACACACACATGCCCGCATACACTACACACACACAAATACATGCCCACATCATCACACACACAAATACATGCCCGCATACATCACACACACAAATACATGCCCACATACATCACACACAAATACATGCCCGCATACATCACACACACAAATACATGCCCACATACATCACACACAAATACATGCCCGCATACATCACACACACAAATACATGCCTGCATACATCACACACACAAATACATGCCCGCATACATCACACACAAATACATGCCCACATACATCACACAAATACATGCCCGCATACATCACACACACAAATACATGCCCGCATACATCACACACACAAATACAGCCCGCATACATCACACACAAATACATGCCCACATCATCACACAAATACATGCCCACATACATCACACACACAAATACATGCCCACATACATCTCACACACAAATACATGCCCACATACATCTCACACACAAATACATGCCCACATACATCACACACAAATACATGCCTGCATACATCACACACAAATACATGTCCGCATACATCACACACACTGAAACAAAAATGCCAATTCTGCTTTATTTCTTCTTCTTCTACAGAAAAAGGGCATTTCCAAAAACTACATCTTCAAATGTTAAAATTGTACGTATACAGATAAATCCTAAACTGGCCTGCACCCCCCACATCCCCCGAAAAAAAAATCAGCCCCAAATCCCACCCCTACCAGAAACAAATAAAAAATCCAAACTAACCAAACAAAAACTACACAATCAAAAGAAAACCAAAAACCTACACTAAAACGTAACAAAAGTCACGAACTAGTAGTAAAACAGGACTTAAAAGTCATTCACATGATCTGGAAAAAAAACACCCCCAAAAAAAACCCCCACTCCCCCACAAAAAGCACCAATTGAAAAAACAAGATTCAACAAATCTGTGGCAATAAATTTGAGTAAATAAATTTAAGTCTACATCCTTGAAAAAAAATCCCCAAATCATCACCCACCCCCCCCCCCCCCCCCCCCCCCAAAAAAAAAATCTGAGATCTCGACATGCCAACCCCTTTACTATAAAACTTACAATCAGTATTTAAGATTGGCTCAGTCCAAAACCTGTGTCATTTATTGATGTAAGTCAAATGCCAAGGCCTGCATTAAAACATTGCTATGCTTTCAAATGTTACGTTAAGTTTGTCTTCAGCCATGACAACCTCTTAGCATAACAATCTGCGCTCTCCTTTCAAGGAGAAAAAAATCCTCTGAAACCGGAGTATGGCTGCCTATGTGGCGAGGTACGTGAAAATAGTTCTCACCGCAAACTTCTCATCCGGTGTGTATTTACAGACTCACAGTGATTCCCAGGTGGATGAAGTGAATTGTGGTGGATATTCGGGGCGACTCTTATGTGTTAAGCTAGGAAATGCATGACAAAGCAAGTGTCTAGAATGAAAGTTAATGCACAGACGAAACATAAATCATAAGCAACTATTTCTCGCTTAAAATAAATTCAGCTAAAGATACCAACAGTATTCTCTGGCAAACCTTCAGATAAAAGCATGAATTTTTTCAGCGGCGTTTCACTGAAAAGACTATCAGGAGTATTAGTTTTTCAAGCACGAGCAAAGTGTCCGTTATGTGTCCTGAAGCAACAACGAAGATGTACGTTATGATCAGCAGAGCAGCGCGGAAACAGCCTAGTGGTTAAAGCATCCTATTTACGTTCTGGTGATAACTTGGGGCAAGGGTTTGACTCTCTGCTTGCTGGTGTATGTCTAAGAGGATTTTTCCTTCTGGAGTTACCCTTGGTACTGACTCCACTTCCCTAACAGTTTTGTTGTTGTTGTTTTTTGTGTGGATAAGACTACAAGCTGAGGTCTTGTAAGTCAACACATGCTGACCACCTCGTTATGGCCTAAACATGACACCAGTGTACATGCGTTTTAAAAAAAAAATGTCGTCTGTTCCTACAGGGACAAAATGGCCTACTCTTCCAAAAGGTGAGGCAGGTTTTTAATGTATGCGTAAGATGTTTTGCGCATGTTTGCTCACGGGTCCTTGGTTTACAGTCTCATCCAAACGATTTTCCAGAGAGTGGAGTCAGTATTGATGTTAACTCCAGGGGGAAAAGAAAACAAAAAATCTCCTTGAACGGGCGCCTTGGTGGTAGCTCAAACCCAGGTCATCAGATCACAAAGGCAACGTTCTAACCACAAGGCTGTCCCGCCCTCCTGCCACCTATTCATTTCCATCACTAGATGTAATGACCAACCACATGAACAGCAATAATACCAAACACTGCAAAATAATATCATCACTCTACTAACGAACACATTGCATTCAAAACACAATCACGAGCTTCGTTACTGAATTCCTTACAGCAAATAAGACTAGGTTGAGCAAACAATATAATCAGAACCTCCACTTAGATTTTGCCTTCCCAAAGTTATTTAAAAAAAACCCAACAACCCCACCAATGAGAGAGAGATAGAGACAGACACAGAGAGACAGAGAGAGAGAGAAGAGAGAGAGAGAGAGAGAGAGAGAGAAGAGAGAAGAGAGAGAGAGAGAGATTACAAAAAGACCACATAGGCAAAATAACAATACAGAATGAGTAGCTAATGTTTATAATTTTTATCGACATGTTGCCCAACCTAAAACAAAAAACAAAAATAGACAGCAGATACTTTTTTAAAAAAAAAGACGAGAAAAAGAATGTCAAGGCTTGTGTAACCAAATTGCAAGAAACAGCAATATACCAGAAAAGGAAGCAAAAAACCCCCTATCACCCCCCAAAAAAACCCCCCAAAAACAACAACCCCAAAACCCAGCCAAAGAGTGAAAAACATAGCAAGCCATAAAAAAGAAGGTTTTTAGCATAGAATTTCTGTAAAAAAACCAATAACAAAAAAAAAACAGAGAAAAAAAAAGTGATACTGGATAAACTGAATAAGTCTTTGGCATTCTCAAGTATATAAATGAAACTTGAATGTAAAAACTGCCAGCAAGGTTTTAAAACACCAAAATGAGTGAATACAGTATAAAATAAGGTACACACACACACACTTGAGCACATATATGCAAGCATACATGCAAGTACATACAATTTTACAGTCACATATACACACTTCTCTCTATCCACCTCTCTGTCTCTCGCTCACTCACTCTCTCTCTTGCTCTCTCTTCCTCTCAAAGCATCAGAATATAAAATTAAGGCACATATTCATGAAATACTGACAATGAGTGTGACTTTTATGGTCTGTGCACATGTAATATCAGGAAAGAAAATTCACTGTCAAATCTCATCTAAAAAGAAACAAACAAATAGTAAAATACATAAGCAAATGCAATTTTCAATATAAAAAGGACAATTGTGTGTTCAATACACTTCATAAAGTGACATAAAACTTGCAACAACAAAAATCGACAAAAACACATTGCTATTCTTTAATAGGGTCCCCAAACATAAGGCACAAAGATTCACTAGGCGTTTATTGTCTTCCTTCTATACTTAGATTTTTTGTGTGCAACAAATATTTTGAGCATACTTTCTTCCTCTTTCTATTATCATCCTTGGATGGCAGCTTTGATAGGCCGCAAGGATATCACAAATTCTTGTGAATGAAGCTGACACTTTGAAATTCTGAAAAAAAGTGCCTCACTGAAAGGTAAACCACTGGGGGTGAAGCTTGCATCACCACTGGGACCTCTAAAGAAGGCTCATGCAGGAGCTGAAACTCAAAGTCAGGTCAGGCCAAAGGCATGGGTTTGACTAAAACACGCCTCAAATGCTGTCACTGAAAGATTTCATTCTTTTAATAACAGAGATTATGCTCCAAATTACATAAAAGGTAAGGAAAAGGTAAAGGAGTCCCATAACCTATAAGGTCGTAGGGGAGCGAGGCGTCAGAGACCTCACTTCTCTAGGGCCAGCATATTGAGGGCGGCGCCCATCTCCTCTCCCTCGCTGCTTTACCTTCCCTGACCCTAAAGAGGCAGGTACCCATTTACAGCTGGGTGAACTGGGGGAACTGTACTGAAGCCAAGGCACGCAAACGGTCACCCATCCAACTGGTAACCACGCTCGACGCTGCTTAACTTGGCGGGGAGAAAGCGAGTGCTCCGACCACTGAGCTATCCCGTCCCAAATTACATAGAGATCGTAAATGGTTACCTGTACTTGTTTTTCCTTTATTATTTTCTCCTATAATAATTATATATATGATACCTTGATAATCCCAGACTTGATATTTGTGTTCAAACTTTAAATGATAAGATAACTAAAATGAGAGTAGATCAGCCTGCCTCCCTCCCCTCTTTTTATTGACAGACAAAAGTTTCAGCTTTTCCTTTGAGTAACTATAATGTAAAAAAAAATCATATAGGTAGGCTAAGAGTATTAAAGTCAGACTCCTTGTTTTCCTACTACTATTGTGATGGTCATGAAATGAGCATACATTATTCTCTATCTTTCTTTTGGCATGTTGACCTGGGAGATTGTAACCTCCTCCCCCCCACCCCCCCAAATAACCCCCCACCCAAACTCAAAACCTTACCCTTAACTCAATGGAGTCGCAGTAAGATGGATCCTGCCATTTTGTGGTGACGCATGATTTTGGCTATATTTTAAAAATTCAGCAGACTCACTCAACATAATAATGACATACACATTATACATCATTGACAAGTTTATAATGTCTACTTTTTAGATTGTTTCACAGATTTTCAATAGATGACTGTATATATTTTTGTACAACAGATTTTTAAAAAAAGAATCATAACACTGGAGAGCCTGGAATCCCAAAGATACTTGTTGACATGTCAAACAAAATTAGCCAACAGACACAAACTAGGCAAGCTTATGGTCAAGGAAAGCAACTGTGTTTGGAAAAATTATTGCCCTACAGGCCAGAGTACTTTCCCTTGAATTTAACATCACTTAGTGTATTTTTAAAAAATTCGTCACAGTGAAGGAGAGTTAATAACCCAAACACCACCGCCAAGATTCAAACCCACAACTTCATGGACATACAGGACTGAAGCAAAACGGTCCAAACCACGAGGCTACAGCAGCATCCGTTGTCTGTTGGTCTGCTAGGGGCGAGGTTGTCTATGCATGGCGCTTCCTGTCTCTGTGTCCTCTTCTAGTCTGTCAAATCATTTCTCTGTCTATCAATGTATACAGAATGTAACGCATATAAACAAAAAAAATTTTAAACTGCTGTTATCTGTAGGCTGAAAATTCTGTGATGTGCTAAGCTTACAGTGCTTTGCAAAATCAGGTACAAATAATGCGATACAACTATGATTCCCCTCCCCTATCTCCCCCCCCCCCCCCCACTAAAAAAACAAACAAACAAATTGCCTCAAATTTAAAATTTAAAATTCAAAATCGTTCAGACTTACTCCACCACTATACCATTCTCAAATACTGAAAAGGCAGAACAAGATTTTTAAAAAAAATCACAAACCAAAAAATTATGTTCACTATTTTATCTCACACTACAAGAATCCCCACTGAAATATAATCATTCTAGCTCTACCAATGCAACACTTCTAAACAAAAGTAGGGGGAGGGGGGGCATCCCTCCCGCCTCCTCCCTGCTCCCCACAAAGAAAATCATCAGACCACATCTCCACACTACTTTCACCAACACTACAGCATACCCAGAAAACTCTATCCTACTTCTAGCTACGCAACATTTTTTTGTGTGTGAAAAAAATAAACCCCTTCAAAACAAACATGAATAATCTAATACATGAAAATCCAGCAACCACTGTGACATTGTAGACTACTGTCGTATCACTAGTGTCCAATAAACGATTGTTGACATGAAAGGTTGTTGTCACGTCACTGGTGTCCAATAAACAACTGTTGACATGAAAGGTTGTTGTCACGTCACTGGTGTCCAATAAACAACTGTTGACATGAAAGGTTGTTGCCACGTCACTAGTGTCCAATAAACAACTGTTGACATGAAAGGTTGTTGTCACATCACTAGTGCCCAATAAACAACTGTTGACATGAAAGGTTGCTGTCACGTCACTGGTGTCCAATATACAACTGTTGACATGAAAGGTTGCTGTCACGTCACTAGTGTCCAATAAACAACTGTTGATATGAAAGGTTGCTGTCACGTCACTAGTGTCCAATATACAACTGTTGACATGAAAGGTTGTTGTCCCGTCACTGGTGTCCAATAAACAACTGTTGACATGAAAGGTTGCTGTCACGTCACTGGTGTCCAATAAACAACTGTTGATATGAAAGGTTGCTGTCACGTCACTAGTGTCCAATAAACAACTGTTGACATGAAAGGTTGTTGTCACGTCACTGGTGTCCAATAAATATTTGTTGACATGAAAGGTTGTTGTCACGTCACTGGTGTCCAATAAATGTTTGTTGACATGAAAGGTTGTTGCCACGTCACTTGTGTCCAATAAACAACTGTTGATATGAAAGGTTGCTGTCACTTGACTGGTGTCCAATAAACAATTGTTGACATGAAAGATGGTTGTCACGTGACTGGTGTCCAATAAACAATTGTTGACATGAAAGATGGTTGTCACGTCACTGGTGTCCAATAAATATTTGTTGACATGAAAGGTTGTTGTCACGTCACTGGTGTCCAATAAATGTTTGTTGACATGAAAGGTTGTTGCCACGTCACTTGTGTCCAATAAACAACTGTTGACATGAAAGGTTGCTATCACTTGACTGGTGTCCAATAAACGATTGTTGACATGAAAGGTTGTTGCCACATCACTAGCGTCCAATAAACAACTGTTGACATGAAAGGTTGCTGTCACTTGACTGGTGTCCAATAAACAATTGTTGACATGAAAGATGGTTGTCACGTGACTGGTGTCCAATAAACAATTGTTGACATGAAAGATGGTTGTCACTTGACTGGTGTCCAATAAACAATTGTTGACATGAAAGATGGTTGTCAAGTGACTGGTGTTCAATAAACAATTGTTGACAGGAAAGATTGCTGTCATGTCACTAGTTTTCAATAATTAGTTGCCCTAATCAGTGACAACAATAAAAATGTTATTGCATCAAAATTGCAATGGAAGGTATATATATATATAT
>CM054154.1:50574024-50575388 GCA_028751875.1 Rapana venosa
GACAAGACATAAACAGAGACAGAGAGAAACAGAGACAAGACAGAAACAGAGACAAGACAGAAACAGAGACAAGACAGAAACAGAGACAAGACAGAAACAGAGACAAGACAGAAAACAGAGACAAGACAGAAACAGAGACAGAAACAAGAAAAAAAACCCAGAGACAAGACAGAAACAGACAGAAACAGAGACAAACAGAAACAGACATAAACAAGACAGAGAGGAAAGAGCGTGACAGACCACAGCAGCCAGAATGTTGGGCACTGATGAGCATGTAGAAGACATTCCTCCCCCCTTTGTAGGGGAGATCCACCCTGTCAGCAATGGGCCCAGAGCACCCCCTGCAACACACATTCGTAACACACACAAAACATGTATGTATGTAGTATGTAGGTGCGCGTGAACACGCATGCAGACACGTAAGCACACACACACACACACAAAACACACACACAACACAAAAGCACACATGAATGTATGTAGTATGCGAGCATGCACACACGTAAGCAACACCCCTCGACTAAAATCACTGAAAGTGAATGAACGAAAATTGAAGACAACAACAACAACAAGGTAAGCACACATGCATACAAGGTAAGCTAGTGGAAGCACTCCCCATGCATGCACATATGCACAAAGCACGCGCGCACTAAAATGGGCAAAAACAGTCCCCAAACGCAAAAAATCCACCAGTGGTGAACCTCAAAGCTCTAGTGGAGGAACGAAAACAAAACAACAACAAAAGAAACTCAAAGAATTGGCAAGTCTGCTCGGAAATCAGAAATCCCACTGGAGATACGCTGTCTGATATATAAGGCCTGCATCAGACCCGTTCTCCTGTATGGCTCGGAGACGTGGGTTTCACAAAAAAAACCGTCGAACGTTTGTTGAAGAGCTGTGAAAACCCGAATGCACGCTACATGACAAATATCAAAAGGAAGACAGGATCAGGGAAAGAAGAACTATGGAGAAATGTGCAAAGTTGTGATCTGAAGTCTGTAGCTAGTAGCAATAGACTGCGCTGGTTTGGGGGACTTTTAAAAGGAAAGCAACCACCACAAAACCTAAAAAGAGCAATGAACTTCGTAGTGGATGGAAAGAGACCAAAGGGAAGACCTACAAAACCTGGGCTGCCTGTATGCAGATGATCTTTAAGAGAAAGGGGCATAAATAAGGAGAAAACTCAAAACAGAGAGAGATGGAGAAGGCTCATCAATGTCAAACCCCCCTTGGGAGAAACATGACAAAAAAGGAAGAAGAAGAAGAAGAAAAGAATATGCTCCGTTCTATAAACTCTGTTTAAACCCAATTTCCAGTCAAACTTTGGGAACAAGGAAACCTCACAAACTGCCTACCACGGAGGA
>CM054154.1:50575888-50585888 GCA_028751875.1 Rapana venosa
GTGTATCAAAAAGGGGAAAAACAAAAAAACAAGAAAGAGTGATTTTCATTTTAAATCAGGTATGCTATTTAAAAAAACAACAAAAAAAAAAACAAACCAAACTAAAAAGGAAAAACAAAAACCCAAGCATACCCAACTCACTTTCACTATCTTTGTTGAACTAAATTCTCCATAGGAGTCGAGTCCTCTCAAATTTGGGTTTTTCATTCAAGTCTCTCTCTCTCTCTCTCTCTCTCTCTCTCTCTCTCTCCCCTCATCTCCTCTCTCTCTCTCTCTCTCTCCTTGGGATGAGACTAAAAAACCGAGGCCCCATGTTGAACACACGCAGAACACTTGTGAACACGTTAAATCCTGTTCCGCTTTTCATAAATAGCCATTGTGTGCAGGTGGGAACAGAGACAGAATTGGCAAAAACCACATACAACACGGGACTGGATTTTTTAAAAAGCGCACGAGTGCTTATTCATTATCCTCGATATAAAAGAATAAATAAATAAAATAAATCTCCAAGTAGTGACTGACTCCAGACTGATATCTACTATAAAAGTGACTGTTTTTATGATATATTTATCTTTTATATTTTTAACTGAAATTAGTTCTTTTTTCACAATACAAGTTGCACAATGGTACATTTTGATTTTTTTATGCAAGTCCTAAAAATGACAAAAGTTGGATGTATATATTATATTTTATTAAAAAAAACAACCCAAAAAGCCAGACCTAACTCAAACCAACCCAAAAAGCCACATCAGTGTCTTGCTCTGTGTGTGTGTGTGTGTGTGTGTGTGTGGGGTGTGTGTGTGATGTGTGAGTGTGTGTGTGTGTGTTGTTGTGTGTGTGTGTGTTGTGTGTGTGTGTGTGTGTTTTGTGTGGTGTGTGTATAATCTCTCTTTCTTTGTGACTATCACCCCCCCCCCTCCATCAACCTCTTGTGTGTGTGTGTGTGTGTTGTGTGTGTGTGTGTGTGTGTGTGTGTGTGTGTGTGTGTGTGTGTGTGTTTTGTGTGTGTGTGTGTGTATCTCTCTCTTTCTTTGTGACATCACCCCCCACCCCTCCCTCCATCTAACCTCTTTCCCTATTCGCTTGTGACACCATTTCAATGTTCTTGGTCAAGAACCATTAACACCATACTACATAAACTATACAACTAGCCTTTCCTAACCTACCTGTTAACTCCACAGTCACCTTCTGGCATATTCAGTTAATCTCTCTCTCTCTCTCTCTCTCCCTCCCCATCATCTCCATTGCCCCCCTCCCCATCCCCCTCCTATCTACCCTCCACCCCCCTCTCTCTCTCTCCCTATTCCTCCCCCCCCCCCTCTCTCTCTCTCTCTCCTTCTCTCTCTCTCTTTCTGTGTCTCTCTGTGTACCTCCCAAAAGTCATTTTGGCACAGCCAACAACAAATAGCAAAATGCTCGACTCGCTCATCTAAAGCCGGTTTTATAGCATTTCAGGGTTTTCCTCCCACATAAAATTCTACACATCCATCCATCCCCTACATTGTCAAGTCTGACCCCACATGACCTAAAGAGAGGAGCAAAAGAGCAAGAAGTAGGCAAAGGAAAGGAGGGGGGGGGGGGGGGGGGGGGGAAGGGGTGCAACTTTTCAACTTTAAGGCCAGAGTCACATGAAATTCCCTTTTGTATACATGTACACAACTGCGCAGCAGCAGAGCATATGTACAGGTAAAGACAGAGAGAGTGTGAAGGTGGGGATGGAGGGAATGTGGGAGGGAGAGGGGGGTGGGGGAGAGAGGACAGACAGACAGACAGAGGGAGGGAGGGAGAGGGGGAAGAGAGAGAGACAGAGGGAGGGAGGGAGAGGGGGGAAGAGAGAGAGACAGAGGGAGGGGAGGGGGGGGAGAGAGAAAGAGAGAGAAAAGGGGAGGGAAGAGAGAGAGAGACAGGCAGAGGGAGGGAAAAGGGGGGGGAAAAGAGAGAAGAGAAAGAGAGAGAGAGAGAGAGAGAGGGGAGAGAAAGAGAGAGAGACAGACAGACAGAGGGAGGAGAGGGGGGGAAGAGAGAGAGAGAGAGACAAAACCAGACAGAGGGGGGAGAGGGGGGAAAGGGGGGGGGGAGCGGGGTAGAGGGGGGGCGCGGCCCCCCCCCGCCCGCCGCAGCAGGATAAGGCAAGAGCTCGGGAAGAGGAAACCAAAAACCCCAAAACCAAAAAAAAAAGTGGGGAGAGAAGGGGGGGGGGGGGGGGGGGGCCTGGGAGGAGGGGGGAGAAAGGAAGCCCAAGCATGGATGGTAGGGAAATTTATATTGGAAGAGAGAGAGAAGAGCGAGAGAGGAGAGAGAGAGAGCAAGACGACAGACAGACAGGAAAAGAGAGAGAGACAGGACAGAGAGAGAGAGGGAGGCGAGAGGAGAGACGACAGACAGAGAGAGAGAGAGAGAGACAGACAGACAGAGAGAGAGGCCGAGAGAGAGAGAGAGCAAGCGAGCGAGAGAGAGAGAGAGAGAGAGAGAGAGAAGGAGGCAGGGGATACTTTTGATTCTCGCTTCTTTCCCTCAACTCCATAAAGACATTATTAGGAGCATTCTATTTTTCAGGCACTTTATTTTTTTATGATGATGACTATCGTTATCACCATTATTATTATTATTAATATTATTTTTTATTATTATTACCATCATCATCATTATTAACATTATTATTATCATCAATATTCTTTTATCTGAAGGAAAATAAATAAGCACTATTTTCTTTTCTTTTCTTGTCTTTTTTTTTTTTATAAACTCCTTGACAACTGAATGTAACAGCACAGTTGAGCCCATTCATCTTCAGAAACAAGTGCAATCTAGTGTTGCGTTCTGTGGCTTGGACATAAATGACAGGATCTTTAATTAATAACCTACACAGTTCACCTGGTGCAAGTGAACTTACTGCAATGCCTAAGGCAACTGCAGATTCTGCACTTGCGACCTTTTCAACAGGAACCCGTTTTATCTTAAGCTTAAAAAACGTGCAGTTTTTTGGTTTTTATCTCACTTTTCCATGCAATAGCAAAGACTACCATAACAATGATCAAACCACACAAGCTCGTTAAGATGCATGAGAGGTCGATGTGCCCTGGAGTTTAATGCCGATATCCACTTACCCCCAAAACTCCCTTGCGGCATGAATAGTGGGAGAAGCAGGTGCAGAGACGATCATGACAGGAGACGCACTACAGAAACGTTCTTGCCACAGAAAAGGTCAAAACTGGGTTCTTGGCTTTTTGGTATATTATGACCTGTCTGTGCATTGGGAATAGGTGTCAAAAAGTGAAAAATATGGGAAGTAATTTGGGGGGACAGGATGTAAAAAAAAATTTTTTTTAATCACTTAGACTTATTCCATTATCCTCAACAACAACACAAACACAAAACTTGCCAACAGCAACCTGCTGTCTGTGAATTGACTGAATCTACACTTTTCAGTGTACTTGGGAGAGTTTTCCTCTGGATTTATGCGTTGTTTCTTGATGTGACCATCTTATCATGAGAGTCTATCGTATGGGGGACACTCTAGGGCGATCTCTGGAGGATGTAGAGAGAGAGCTCATGTATGCGATGCGAGAGGTGTAGATACAGGGGGGGTTATTCTCTATATAAGTGGGGTGGGATGACTACATGGACAACACAGTTAGTATATCTCTTGTGATGGGGGGATGGGTGTGTGGGGTGGTGGGGAGTGAGGGGGGGGGTGGGGCTATGGGGGGGGGGGGGGGGGGCATAAAGGGATATAGTGATTATGTAGAAAATATAGGTTAATTGGAAGGGGGGGATTTTTTAGGGGAATATTTAATTGTTTGAGGTATGGTGAAACCTGAAAATGATGTGATGAAAGTGTGGGCTAAACTGGAGGGGGTATACTGTGGTCAAAGTTGTGGGTGGGGTAGTGGATTTGGCTACTGTACTTTTTGATGTGTAGTCAAGAGGATGCACGATGAACAGTTCAAACAAAATGTTCTATCTTACCTGCCCATGTAGGCATACTGACTTTGATGTCTACCGCCCCAAAAAAACAGACAATTCCACACACACTACCCACCCATCACAATTCCCAACACCCCCACCCCCCCCCCACAAAGGTCTCCCCCCCCCCCCCCCCACCACCCAAACAACTACACATATCAAAATTCCCCTGAAACAGGTAGAGACAGACTCTTTACACTTCAAAGATCTATTCCACCTTACCAGACCTTTCACAAACATGACTCCACCACAACCAGCATAACAAAAGTCACAAACAAAACATTTTCAACATTGTACAACATTCACAGACTGATAACTTACACACACACAAACCCTCATACCAAAAGATAGATCCAATTTTGATATAAAAAATAAACAGAAATTTAAGCATTGCTTATTCAATGTTATGAATCTGGAATTTTTTTTTTTTTAATATAAAAAGACTCTGAATCTGATTAAAAATTATCTCCCAAACAAACAACAACACACACAGCTCAACAAGACATTTTTTAAAAATCACAACCCTTACATAAACGAAAACCACAGACTAGACAAAATCCACCAACGATAAAACCAAGACACGGAAGAAGAGCTCTCTAGAGACCCACACAAGCCACAGGATGCGGTGCAGTGATACGTGAGTTGCGATTGGCCGGAGCATTGCTGGGTCGGGGAGAGGAGGGGAGGAGGGAGGCTGTTATCCTCCAGCGATGTTGCCGGAGTTGGCTCCCCCATCAACGTCAGGCCACATAGCTACCGCGCAACACAGAATACAGGACAACTTCAGCAAGATGTACACTTTAAAGAGGGGGGGAAAGACGCACTTGTTCTGGTTTTTGATGCAACATAGAATCAGACCTACAAATCAACAATATAATACGCATACATACACTATTAAGGGGGGGGGGGGGGGGGGTGGGGGGGGGGGGGGGGGGGGGGGGGGGGGGGGGGGGGGGAGGGGGGGGGAGCACTTGTCCTGGTTTTCAAACAACACAGAATACATGACACAAAGATCAACACAAAGTACACTTGTTTCTTCTTTGTAGTAGAGGTGATGGTGGTGGTGACAGACCGACAGAGAAAACACTAACAAATTAACAATGCGTGAGACAGACCATGAATAGCACAAGTGACAGAGGGTGAGAGAAAGGAAGAGTCATTGACAGAGACCCAGAGGGAAAGGGGGAGAGAGAGAGAGAGATAGAGAGAGAGAGAGAGAGAGTAGAGAGAGAAGAGAGAGAGAGAGAGAGAGAGAGAGAGACAGACAGACAGACAGAGAGAGACGGACAAAAGACATACAGAGACAGGACCAGAGAGAACACAGAACAATTTTATTGCCATTAAAGCTTTACCCCACTTGCACTGCGTCACCAACGGAACACTGCCACCACAATGCCATTAAAAATGACATGGAATCCACGGCAATGTTTAGGTGTGGGGCTTTTTTTCCCCTTTATATGGAACTATCCAAGTGTGTAACATATTTATTCTGATAAGAGTAATGTCACAGAAAACAAGGAGAGAGAGAGAGAGAAAGAGACTAGAGCGAGAGAGAGAGAGAGAAGTAGGGCGGGGAAGGGTTACAACAGAAAGACAACGGGAAGGGAAGGAGAGAGAGACAGAGACAGAGAGACGAAGAGAGACAAGAGAAGCTCATTTTCTCAATTATGGTGGATTTGGTTGGTCCCTCTCCGACATTAGTGAAAACAACACAAAGCCTTGCGCCAATTGTCCGATGATAGTCCAATCTTCATTTAAAAAACCAGTCTCTCTGATTTTCCCATTCATTGGATTTTCTCCCTTTCTTTTCCCTGCTATTTGTTGTGTTGTGTGGTTGGTTGATATATTGTGTGTGTTGGATTTTTTTTTTTTTGCCTTTTCTTTTGTTGTATTCATATCTTTTTGTTTGGGTTTTGGGGGTTGTGTGTATAGGGTTTTTTGTTTGTGGGGGGGGGTTGAGTGTGGTGCACCTCTGATTTGTTTTGCTGTTTGGCTTCTATAAAAAAAATCCTGTGGCGGGATACCGAGGGGCTCTTCCTGAATGAACACATCCACACCTTCTACTCCCCTTTTTCTATCAATCCCTCTCTCTCTCTCTCTCTCTCTCCTCTTCTCTCATCTCTGTGAGATGCTATCTTGAACTAAATAGAAATTGGGAAAAGAATCTGGGTATCAAAAATCAGGAAATCTGTGCGAGACGGGTTTCAGTTTGTTTGCTGCAACAAAGTGTGGAAGATATCAAAGCCGTTCTGGGTCAATTTAAACAGCGACTTATTGACATTTCTATTCAAGAATGGACTTCTAACAGTTAGAGATCGAATAGATATGAAAATTATAACCTATCAAACTGATTTTGAAAGAGAAAATATATACACAAATGGATACTTATTGCCTCAGGGTGGCCATTCTCATTAGATATTAACAGATCTGCGCTCTAAATGCAAATATACAATCGATATATGTGATTCTATACAAGATAAAACCTGTCCTTTTGTAAGTCCTATAACTGAAGACAAATGCACTTTTTGTTTGACTGTCCTTGTATCTGATCTCGAGAGCTAAGTTTCCTTGGTGATTCAGCTGAAATTTCCCCACAATAAATGTTTGTTTCAGTAGCAAACCCCACCAGATGCATAGTTTTTCCCGGTATGTCTTCCATTCAGCCACAGACGAAAGAAATTATTATCTGAGCTGTTATTTGATTAAACATTGCTGAATGTTTACAAATGAGTTGTGTTAACTTGACGTTCGAGAGAATAATGGATGTCAATGAAATAACTTTTGGTTATGAACTATAGCACCAAATAATCCTTGTCCTTTAGTTTTACGTCTTGTGACCATGTACGATGATAGTAGAAGAAATTTTTTTACCCCTCTAGTATGAATAAATCAACTTTAAATCATGAAAAAACATCTCATATCAATTGTGTACGTCAAAATAGTCAATTCTGAGAATAGTAACGTGACGATGATGTGGGAGCCGTAGTGTTGCAGTGTTGATGGTGTAGCTGGTGATAATAGATGTTGAAGACTATGGTGGTGTGCTGGTAATGATGAGGACGTTGGTAGTGTGATGTGGATTGTTGAGGACGATGGTCATGTAGAGTTGAGAATGATACTGTGGTGATGTTAGATATTGAGGATGATGGTGGTGGTGATGTAGATTTTGAGTATAGAAGGTGGTGTGATGTAGATGTTGATTATGATGGTTGGGGGTGTGATGTATTATGAGTAGATGGTGCGGTGATGTGGAGTAGAGTAACGATGGTGGTCGATGAGTTAGAAGTTGAGTATGATGATGGGGTAGTGGAATAGTTCAAGATGATGATGCGTGCTGATAATAAGAGGGTGACCGCTGATGAAAGAAAGTGATGTGGACTGTAAAATGATGGGGCTGTATGACGTTGATTTGAAAGGACATGGGTGGTGAAAAGTAGATATTTGAAAATTATGTTAATTGAGAGGATGTATCGTATGAAAAAAGACGATGGAGGAATGCGTATGTGAAAACTATTGTGACGAAGAAGAAGTGGATATTGTACATGGTGACTGCAAACTGCGATGTAGAATACAAAATTATAAAGGGCGATGATGATGTAGTTTACTGAACCTGATAATAAAGGAAATGAGGGCGAATGCTACAAGGTGATGTGACATGATAAACAGATATAGAAAATGTTTAACAGTGATATTGATGATCATGATGTAGACCCCGCTCAGAAAGATGGTGGCGATGATGATGGGAAATGCCAGAAGACGGTGTGAATGTAAAGGGCTGACTATTTATGATGGTAATGATGGTGGCAATGACGTGGATATTGAAGTTGACGATGGTAACGTTGTACAGCTTTGAGGATGATGGTAGGGTGATGAGTGATTATGATGACAGATTTAAGATGACGATGGTGGGCAATGATGGTATATGATGAAAATGTCCCAATGGAGCGGTGGTGTGTATGATAAGATAACGATCCACTGTCAATAATGTAGATACTAAGAATGATGACGTCGATGAATGATAATTATACTGGACAAAAAGAAACGATGATAGTTAGATACGAGGATGAAGATGTTTGTGATGATGACATAGATGATGAAAGTAATGGATGGTTATGCTGATTATTGGTTGCTGCAGATGCGCTTATAGAAAACATGAAGACTGATAGCGATGGTGATGTAGATGCTGAAGAAGATGATGGTGATGATATGACCTAGAAAGACTAAGAGTGTGATTCCTGTATGCTTGCAGACGTGGGAATGCCAAATGGATAAAATGCTTTGCTTTTGTGATCTATAACCTACCCCCTGCCCGAAACAAGTTTTGTATAGTGGCCTAAGCCCGAAGTACAAATAAAACGTTTCAGTGTTCAGTGTTCAGTGTTCCTCTCTCTGTGACGTACA
This sequence comes from Rapana venosa, assembly GCA_028751875.1. Lineage (NCBI taxonomy): Eukaryota > Metazoa > Mollusca > Gastropoda > Neogastropoda > Muricidae > Rapana > Rapana venosa. Next base: position 50,584,253 of record CM054154.1, read on the forward strand.
CTAAGGAAGGAAGACGTGAATGTTTTAATTTAAGCACAACGATTTATTTCCTTATTTTTTTTCATTATCTCTCTCTCTCTCTCTCTCTCTGTGTAGTTACCGCTATAGGAGGAAGGAAGAGTGACGTGAGTTAATTTAAGCACACGATTTGTTCCTTACTTATTTTTTCAATCTCTCTCTCTCCCTCTCCTCTCTTCACTTACATATTTATCATCAAAACCCGAAGGACAGAAGACTGCACTATGGACAACAACAACAACAAACAAAAAACCCTCAGAACCAGAAGAAGGGTGAAGGAAGGAAGGCGGGTGATGGGGGGAGGTAGTAAACACAGGGATGAGCCCACGATGAAAATCCCCCCCCGCCCCCCCCCCCCTGAACATTCCCTTCTCTCCACGCATATTGTTACGCCAAATCAACCAATCTTCCTTTCAAACCTCTTTCCATCCCTCTTCCCCCATGTACCCTACACCACACAAGCACTTTCACAGCGCCCACAAACATGTCCAGGCATCCCACCACCCGAACTCCCTTCTTGTATAAACGCAAGTCTGGGGCCTTGGGTGTGATATTCATACCAAACTATTTTTAATCTCTCCCCCCACCCCCCTCCCCCCTTCTATGCCACAATGCTCCCACTCTCTATGTCAAAAAAGCCTCTGTTGTTGTTTCTTTTGTGCCGTCCATAACATAACGTCAGCAAGGCACTGAAGAAGAATCGTGTCTTCACCGTGCTTCTTTTTATAGAGCATACTGTATAAGCTGTACATATAGAGCACACACTGCCATGTCATATTCTATCGACCAAAAAAAAAGAAGCGTGTGTCTGTTTCTTCTTCGTTGAAGGCCCAGACAGCAGCAACTACTGTTGTCTGTCCTATAAGCGAAAATGCGTTGCGCAGCTGTTAAGCACCTTAACAAGTCGGGCCCAGCACATCCGACTTCGGCAAGGGAGAGAATTGTTCTCTTTTAAGTCTTTCTGGGGGAAAAAGGCAGGAGAATGGACCAAGAATGCAGAACATAGACGAGAACGAGGGGTGATAAGAAGGAACGAGGCAGAAACAAAGAGAGTGATAGAAAAGAGGGAATTCCTAGCACAGATTTTCCAGAAGGTGGGGGCGCTATTTATAGTGACAGGCCACCCCGGCATCCCCACGGGGAAGAGTTTTGTGTCCAAGTTACTAAGGATGGTTCAAGTTTTCCTGTAGTAGCATCAGCAAGAAGGCAGGGGGGGGGCGCTATGACTGAGTGGACAGACCATTTAACTTCCCCCTCCCTGTGGTCTTTTATGAAATCACGAGTTTGAATCTCTGCAGTGATATCTTCAGATTAACGTCTATTCACACTTAGTGATTTTAGACGGCAGTGCAGTGCCGTGGCACTCTGCAGTGGCGTCTTGACGAATTAACCCTCTTCATCCCACGTAAAACAGAGCAATCTCATTCCGCAGACCAAGTAAATTTCAAGCCGTCACTGCTGAAAGAGGGTTAGGTCAGAAAAACATTCTGAATTAAAATTTTGTTTCTCAATGGATTGTTGGACCACACAGTTGACACGTGGCACGAGGAAGAACCAAGAGTAACCTTACTTCATATAAAAGGAATTATTAGCAAAGGCTAACTGAAAACTATTCACC
>CM054154.1:50588388-50600888 GCA_028751875.1 Rapana venosa
AAGGTGCCAAGACAGGAGAACAAACCGGTTTGCTTCCAACCACCACAAAGGCAGGAGGACCAAAACACACACACAACACACAAACACACACACACACTACACACAAGAGTACACACACATGCACACGAGGGCGCACACACGCTTACACACCACACACACAACATACATACACACACAAGAGTACATACACATGCACACGAGCATGCAACACGAGGCGCACATACGCTTACACACACACATGCACATACACACGCATACATACACACACACACACAAGAGTACACACACATGCACACAAGCATGCACACGAGGGCGCACATACGCTTACACACGCACATGCACATACACACGCATACACGTACACATGCATATGCGCACACACATACGCACACACACGCACAAACACATACATGTGCGTGCATATGCACACACCTGTGACACACAATGAGACAGACAGACAGACAGACAGACAGAGATTTGGTATTTGGGGAGAGGGGGGGGGAGGTTACAAGATTTGGGGTGGGTTTTTTTCCTCCACTCCCTCTCCCCTCTTGAGTTTTGTATCGCTGTCTTCACACAGTAGTGTCAAAATGTTATTGCTACTGAAAACTGATATCAATTTTCTACACCAGTCACTTTCCATACATCATAGTTTCTTCCTTGCTGGGTTCCTCCCCCCCCCCCCCCCCTCCTCCTCCCCCACCCCCCCATTCAGTAACCTTGTCTTTAGGCTAAAGGTATACTGTATGGTGGTGGTGGTAATAGTAGTGGTGGGGGGCAGAATAATTTTTGGTATGAGTTTTGTGTTGTAATAACATACGTGATGAGTGAATGTGTGAGAAGACAAGAGATAAAGATGTCTGTGTCTGCAAACTGTGTGTGTGTGTGTGTAAGTGTGTGTGTGTGTGTGTGTGTAAGTGTGTGTAAGTGTGTGTAAGTATGTGTGTGTGTGTGTGTGTGTGTGTGTGTGTGTGTAAGTGTGTGTGTGTAAGTGTGTGTAAGTAGTGTGTGTGTGTGTGTGTGTGTGTGTGTGTGTGTGTGTGTGTGTGTGTAAGTGTGTGTGTGTGTAAGTGTGTGTGTGTGTGTGTGTGTGTGTGTGTGTGTGTGTGTGTGTGTGTGTGTAAGTGTGTGTGTGTAAGTGTGTGTAAGTATGTGTGTGTGTGTGTGTGTGTGTGTGTGTGTGTGTGTGTGTGTGTGTGTGTGTGTGTGTGTGTGTGTGTGTGTGTGTGTGTGTGTCCCAGGGTGAGTAAGTTTATTTATTTATTTATTTATTTATTCTTTAATATCGAGGATAATGGAATAAGCACTCATGTGCTTTTTTACATCCAGTCCCCACATGTATGCAGTTTTGTAAATTTTGTCATCTGTTTCCACCGGCACACAATGGCCTACTCTTCGAAAAGCAGGGCAGGATTCAACATGTGCGCACTATGTTCTGCATGCGTTCAAACACGGGGCCTCAGTTTATAGTCTCATCCAAAGGACTTTGCATCTGTGTGTGTGTGTCTGTATGTACAGTGAGAGTGAGAGAGAGTGTGTGTGTCTGTATGTACAATGTGTGTGTGTGTGTGTGTGTGTGTGTGTGTGTGTGTGTGTGTGTGTGTGTGTGTGTGTGTGTGTAAGTGTGCAAGTGTGTGTGTGTGTGTGTGTGTGTGCAAGTGTGTGTGTGTGTGTGTAAGTGTGTGTAAGTGTGTGGGTGTGTGTGTAAGTGTGTGTGAGTGTGTGTGTGTGTAAGTGTGTGTGTGTGTAAGTGTATGAGTGTGTGTAAGTGCGAGTGTGTGTATGTGTGTGTGGGGTGTGTAGTGTGTGTGTGTAAGGTGTGGGTGATGGGTTTACTGAAGGTGTTTGCCACCGTTCACCTGCTGTGAGGGTCCTGAGGGCCCTGTTTGTTCAAGGGTAAAGGCCACATTTTCCCCCTACCTACCCACTACCTACCACCCCTCATTTCAGTTTGGCAGGAGGGGCACATTTGCAATCCTCCAAGGCGCCTCTATTGTGCAAGTGCCAGCTGCCGTGTGTGTTGTGTGTGGTGTGGTGGTGTGGGTGTGTGTGTGTGTGTGTGTTGCATGCTACACCCACACACCCACAATACACACACAGTAACATGTTGCGTGAACATCTACATGTCCACCAATACACCACAGTGACACAAATGTATCGTGAACTCCATGTACATTGCCCACGCATGCCTCGCCTCTCCTCCTCTTTTTTCTCCCCCCCCCCCCCCCCCCCCCCCCCCCTTTTCTCAAACACATCCACCCATATAAACACTAAAGCATCACAAAACACACACCACTTACACACACAAACACACATACACATACACACACACACACACATACACACACACACATTTGTGGCATTGGTCGTTCATGATTCCGTGATGAGTGGTGTTTCAAGCCCATAGATTTTGGACGCTCATACGGGATCAAGTCTTCACCCGCAAGGTACACACCATTGAAGATATCCACAAGCTGTCGAATCAGCAATTTCAAAATGAATCATACACCGAGGCAAAAAAACTGATACATTGTGGAATCAATGACCTGAAAACAAAGGGCACTGCAACAGCTTCGAAAGACCTTCTGCTCAAAGCAAAAAGAATCATTCAAGACCATCCCAGATGCAAAGTCTTTAAAGAAAAATAGTGCCAATAAGAGATAGAAACTGAAATCAAAAGAGACCTGTTTAACGCTTCTTAATGAGCCTTTTTGGAACACCCCCATATCACGTGGCCCACGAAACCTAGCCCCAACCAGGTGTTTGAGAGACGGAACCATCCCCCAAAAGAGAGGAAGCATCCCCCTTGCGGGGAACATTGGCCGGCATCTTCGGGATCTCTTCTGGGTTTCCCCCCCGCAGATGAGGGGGAGACCAAGGACGTGACTTCCCGAAAAGCAGGAACACTCTGTTCTACCCTGCCACGGCGTTTTTTGGCGGTGAATGGGGCCCCTGGCTGAACCCTTATGGCCCGCTCTATGACTGTTTTTAAACAGAAGTGAAAACAAGAAAAACTTCCCCAGGCCCACAAAACCACAACCTTCACACACACACACGCCACACACATACACACACCTACCCCACCCCCCACACACTCACCTACACAACACAACACACACACCACACACACATGTGAGTGAAAAGTACAACGCCCAAACGCAGAACGGTTCCCTATGGGTTAAACTTTAAAAAGAAAATTTTGTTTGTTGTTTATTTTGAGATTATAACTTTAGTAATTTCCGGCGCAAACTCAACTTATCGAGTAAAAGGAATTTTTCTTTGAAGTTGGCCCAATTATTATCTTTTTTCCCCTTTAAAAATCTTTTTGTTTTGCTATGAAAGAGGCCACATGTGCAGCGTGGTTTTCATTTTAAAAATCCTTTAAATTTTTTTAGATAAAGGCCCACCCATGGTGATTGATGCACAAACATGCCCAGATGCTCTCTAAGATGGAGGGGAAGGACCCCACAATTTTAAATGCCCAAGACGTATCCCCATAAAATTCAGGGACTGCCTTAACAATTTTAAAGGACTCAGGGGGGTCTTAAGTCATTTGAATTTTATTCCCTAAAACTCTGCTCCCAGGGGGGAAAAAATTGCCCCTTTGGGTTTTGCTATATTTTTCCCAGCCCCAAAGATGAACAACCTTTTGTTTTTCCTCCTTTTTTTTTAGGTGTATATTGTTAATTTTTCCCCTTTCTTGAGTTTTTTTACCTTTACCCACACCACCACTGGATTACGTTTTTTTTTTTAAATTAAAGATTAGTTCTTGTTCAACTGGAATTATTTGCATTTTTACAACCCTGTTCCCCTATTGAACTTGTACAAAAGCAAACACCTTTATAATGAAAAAAAATTTGTCCCTTTAAACATTTTACGTGGAATGTAGTTTGTGTCAAAAAAATTCCCATTTGTTTCAGCTTTTTGCATCTTTCGATCTGAGGTTTTGTTTACAGTCTTTAAACATACTAGAAATAGATACCAATCTGAAAAAATTATTATTATCCCCCAAATCATGAAGTTGTTGAAAATGATGCTGAAAAGATTCGGGCTCCCTCTATGTGCATAAATGGATTTGGTCGGGGTCTGAGGTAAACGCCCCTGTCTAGAAAGCAAAAAAAGCCCGGGTTGAAGTGTGCGGCGGTTCGTCCCCCCGTTTGGACCAAAAATTTTTTCCCCCACCCTTTACCCCGGAGTGGGGGTTTGGGGCGTTTGTTTTTCGGATGGACGATAAACCGAGGGTCCCGTGTGTTACACAATTTATTTAGCGCCGAAAAAAAAAAACCCCACGGCAAAAAGGGGTTGCCCCTGGAAAAAATTCTTAGAAAAAAACCCCACTTGATAGGGAAACAAATACAGCTGCAAAAAAAAAAAAAAAAAGGGGTGAAAGGGTGGGCGCGCTAAGTAGCGACGCGTTTCCCCGCCCCCCCGGGGAGAGCAGCCGAATTTAGGAGAAAAAATCTGCCGCGATTAAAAGTGGTAGAAAAAAAAATCTGAGCGCTTTTTTTTTTATGCTTTAAAAGATTCGGGAAATTTAAATTCCATACTTATTTTATTTTTATTTGGGAATAGGGTTTATTATGATTGTCCCTTTTGGGCCAGTTCCAAATTGTAAATTATTTGTCCCTGGCATAAAAATAAAATATGTTAAAGTGGGGAAGCCTAAGGGGGCCCCAATGACATAAAATTAATGGTTCGTAATTGCCAGAATCTAAAAAAAATGGAAATATGGGGGATTTCAATGCGCACTTCCCTTTTGGGATAAAGAAGTCATCAGAAACCCAATAATGGTTTTTGAAAAATTATCGATTTTATCTTTTTTTATTAATGATGGTAATTTTACAGAATCCCAGATTTTTCGAATCAAAGACCTAGTGCTTTAGATCAAATCTTTAATTTCCCCACCCCTTGTTTCCAACTGTAATTGGGAAATAAAAGGAGTTTACTTTGGAAGTGATCATTTTCCAATTGCTATACTCTTAAAATTATGATTTTCGAATTGATTAAAAAAAAGATGTTACCCCCAAAGTAAATTATCGTTATGCTGCTGGAATAAGTTTTAAAGTATTTTGAAAAGAAAATAGTGAAAATTTGTATGATATTAATACTTTTTATCCCAATTTTAAAAGTTTGTACTGCAGCACTGTGTTTCTACCCCTAAGTATTCACCCATGGTGAAAAAGCTTTCCGGAAATATATGGGGGAAATTTCTGTCAAAAAGTTGTGAATGAAAAAAAAGCTGTTATAAATTTTTATTAAGAAAGAAAAACGAAAGAAATTCATTTTCTTATAAAAAAAAGAAAAATTGTTTGTAAAAAAACCGTTGAACAAAGCAAACGTCAGTTTTGGTCTTCCTTTTGCTTTCAAGAAGTTAACCTTATAATGATTTGCAAAAGGTTTTTTTTTTGGGGGGAGTAAATTTAAATATATGAAAAGGGGGTTAGGCTTTCCTAATGCCCCATTAAGAAAAAAGACAAGGAATTCCATCAAATTTCGAGAAAGCGAATTTTCTAGAAATTTACGAAACAATGAGTGATAAAAGTCTTTCAGAAAAATGCAAAGTATATAGAAATAAAGAAGCACGAAAGACGTATAAAAGCCCTGTGGGAGATAAAAATTTTTAGTCAATGCTCCCCTAACATTGCAAGAGCTTAAAGTGCCTCCTATTTTTGGAACAAAAAGAACATCCTTGGTTTTGGGCTATTTAAAGTGAATTGTTAAAACAGCTGCCAAAATTGGTTTTTTTTTTTTTTAAAGTTGCTGGTCTCAAAGGGGCATTCAAAAACATATGGAAAAATTCCATTTTAGTGCCAGTCCAAAAGGGTAAAATAAAAAAGATTAAAAAAAAACCCCTTCCCAAAAAAAAAAAAAAAAAACTTTTGGAAAAAAAAAAAACCCACAAAGCCCTTTTCGAAAAAAAAATAAACCCCTTAACTTTCAAAATAAAACACCCAAATTCTGATTTAAAATTTTCGCTTTTCACCTTTTTTTAATAGAAAAAAGGCTTGCCACCTTTTTTTAAAAAAAAAATTTTTTATGGTTGGTAAATTATAAAAAAAAACTTTTTGGCTTTTTTTTAATTTTTTACTTTTTAAAAAATTTTTAAAGGAAAAAGGGGAAAATTTTTTTTTTCTTTTTTGGTTTTCCCAAAGGGTTTTTTTCCACAGGGGCAGTTTTGCTAACTTTTTTTTTTTTTTTAACCCCCCAAGTTCCTAACCCAAAATTTATTTTTGGGTTTTTTTAGTTTATTGTTCGGGAAAAAAAAAAAAGGGCTCTTTCTATAAAAAATTTTTATTAGTTTTAAAAAACCCCCTTTAAAGTCTTTTAGATGGGTTTTTGGGTTTTAAAATTTCGATTTTTAAAATTTTATCCCCCCAAATTTTATTTTTCCAAAAAGGGGGGGAAAGGTTTTTAATTTAAAAAAATTTTGAAGTTTTTTAGGGTTTTTTTTTAAAAATTGGAAATTTCTTTATTTTTTAAATATAAAAACCCGGGAAAAATTTATTTTCAAAAATATTTTAAAAAATGGGGCTTGAGGCTGTTTTAAAAATTGGTTTTCTTTTGACGTTTCCGGCCTTTATGGAGGAAAATTTTTTTTGGCCCAAAAATTTTCGAAATGCGGGAAAAACAAGGTTTTCAAGCTTGGGGGCCCTTTTTTTTTTTTGCTTTTGGGCCTTTTTGTACCAAAGGAGATAAAATTTTATTGCGAATATCAAAAAATGGGTTCAAATTATCTTTGTTTCCCGAAAATAATTTTAAACAATTTTGTATATTTCCCCTTTCCCAAAAAGAGAAATTCTACGCTCGTAAAAGTAAAACCAATTTCAATTTTTTATAAAAATAAATACAAAATGTTTTGAAATTATCCCGCCTTTTTCCCCCATCTTTAAGAGGTAATTTTAGTAAAAAAAAAACCCTTTTTAAAAAAAATAAAGTTTTTTTTTAGGTCTAAAAAAAATTCAAAACTTTTTTTTATTAAAAAAAATTCCAAATGGCCTTTTTAAAAAAATAAAAAAGGGGGGAGGTTTTCATAATTTTTAAAATAGAAAGATTTTTTTTTGGGAAAAAAAAAAATCTTTTTTTTGGTATTTCGCTTTTTTTGGTTTTTATTTTTTAAAAATTTTTTTAAAAGCATATTTAAATACTTTTTTGGTTTGCCAGATTTCTTTCCCCCAGTTCAGTTTAAAAGTGGAAAATTTAAATTAAAAAAGTATCTTTATTTTGATGTTCAGGGTTTTACCTTTTGGGTTTCCCTTTGGGGGTTTAATTTTAAAAGGAAAAAAATTAAAAAAAAATTTTTAAAAAAAACTGGGGGGGTTGGAAATTTCCCCCTTTTTCCCATTTTTACAAAAAGCAGTTGGGAAAACTTTAAAAAAAAATCAAAATCCGGTTTTTTTTTTCCCATGAAAGGGAGGGAAAGATTTTTTTTTTGATTGATAAAAAAATAATTTAAAAATAAAGAAAGTTGTATTTTTTTTTTTGGTTTTGAAAATTTTTTTTTTTTTTTGCCTTTTTTTTTTTTTTTTAAAAATTCCCAAAACTTTTTTTATAAGTTTTAAAAAATTTATCCCCCCCCCTACCCACAAAACAAGTTCCAAAAGAAAAAAAAAGAAAGCCATACCCCTTTCGACCCTTTTATTTTTTGGGGCTTAATAATGAAGGGAAACTTTTATTTTTTTTTATTTTCGGGGGGGATTTTTTTTTTTTTGGTTGGTTTTTGGGGGTTTTTTTTTTTTTTTTTTTTTTCCAAATTTTTTATTTTTTTTCTTTTTTTTTATTCTTTTTTTGCTTTCCCCCCCCCCCTACACACACACACAAGCACGTGCGCGTGCGTATGAAACACACACACACCACACACGCACCCCACGCACATACACCCCACTTTCCTGTCTGAAAATCACTATTTAGTGGAAGGACGTTAAACTGAAGAACTACTAAAACACACACACACCTCTTCCCCTTCTTATCAGCTGCCATGTTTTTCTCTTTGTTTCATTGGCTCTTCTGCCCCTCCCTCCCTCCCTCCCCCATCCCTCCCTCCCCATCCTCTCTCTCTCTCTCTCTCTTCCCCTCTCTCTCTCTCTCTCTCTCTCTCTCTCAGCCTGTGGACCAAAGTGAGACAGAGGAGAGGTTTTTGATTTGCTTCATCATTATATGGGCAAAATCAGTTGGGAGAGAATTTTCTGTCATCAATCAAGCCACAGTGGGTGGGTCTGAACAGACACACACCTGAATCCTGACTACGAACAAAGGACAAGAAGATGACGAAAAATGATGATGATGACCCTGATGGGGAAGAAAGTCACCTGTAAGAAAACCTCCCAAGTGGAAGAAGGAGGTCGACATGGAAGAAGAGGAAAGGCAAAGAAAAAGAAGAAGAAGAGAAGGAAGGAGGGAAAAAGACAATGGAATTAAATGGAGTGAGAGAGAAATAACAAAAACAAAAACAACAATGGGAGACAAGCTACCCACTGACACATCACCGAATCTAGCACACAGCCGTTTTATTGATACCAGCTACATAACAGAATGACGATAACTGGATGATAACTGGTAAGGACCTAGGCAAGGGTGGAAAGAACAGGATGAGAAAGGAAAGAAAAGCCGGTTGGGTTGTGGAGGGGTAGGGGGCTGTTAGCACAAACAAACAAACAAACAAAAAGAAAAATCAAATACCTAATTTTTCTGCCACATTTCAACCTTTTTCTAATGCTGCCCCCCCCCCCCCCCCAATTTTCTGTCTACCCTACCCACCCCATCATTCATCTGTTTTTCATCCTGTCAGGCAAAAAAAAAAAAGAAGAAAAAACAACAAAAAAATCCAAACGAAAGAGAACCAAAAAGTCAACTAAGATGATAATGGCCCGCACAGTCCCTGATTCCAGAATACTGCATGCAGTGCCATCAACATCCACAATGCAACTTTGGTTTTTTTCACTCACTCTGTCACAGAATGAAGCTTCACCACACACACACACACACACAATCTGATGACCCGGTTTCAATTCCCGTTCAAGGGGGATATTTTCCCCTGGAGTTAACATCAGTGCAGGCTCCACACTCTCCCCAAAAGTCCTTCGGATGAGACTATAAACCGAGGCCCCGTGTGCAAACGCACACAGAACATCTTGCGCACACATTAAATCCTGTTCCGCTTTTCATAAGAGTAGGCCATTGTGTGCCGGTGGAAATGGATGACAAAACTGACACAGCTGAATGTATACATATATGTAGACTAGATGTTTTTAAAAAAAAAGTACATTACTGATTATTCCATTCAGATTTTTAATGCTTATTCCATTATCTTTGAAATAAAAGAATAAATAGATAAAATATATGAAAAATGTCAGTATGCTACATACCGCGGGCTGGGAAGGGAATTTTTGTAATTTTGATTTTGTGATGTAATGTTTATAAGAAATAAAAAATAACATGTAAACAAGGCCCAAAAACCCCACAGAAAACAAAAAACCAATAAAAAAACAAACAAAAACCCAAAACAAAAAGCTGTTTGGAACAGCACGGGTAATAAGAAAAATCCAATCCCCCCAAAAACAACAACAACAAGTAATAGTTGGCTGATTTGGCCAAATCTGTGGCCATCCAATCCCAGATTGGATTGCATTCATTATTTTAATAAAATTCTGTCGCATCCTCTTCTTCCCCTCATAAGGAGATTTCATCCTGCAACTTTTATTTTTCAATCAAGATAAAAATCTGTTAATTCATTTGCTCTTTTAAATTGGTTTACAGATTGGGGGAGGGGGGGGGGGGGGGGGAGGGGGGGGGGGGGGGGGGGGGGGGGGGGGGGGGGGGGGGGGGGGGGGGGGGGGGGGGGGGGGGGGGGGAGATTTTTTTAGAAGAAAAAAGAATATGACAGTGGCATCAAGTGCGAGGGTAATTAGGATTATGTCATAAAAGTTCCTGCTTGTGAAAATTGGGTTGTTAAAATTGTTAATAAAGGGGGGTGGGGGGGGGGGGGGGGGGGGGGGGGGGGGGGGGGGGGGGGGGGGGGGGGGGAGGGGGGGGGGGGGGGGGGGGGGGGGGGGGGGGGGGGAGGAGAAAATAATGCTGCAAATGGTTTTATTCCAGCATTTAAACACACTGGGCAACAAGAGGGTAACTGCATGCCACGAATGTTATCAAGAGTGCTGTAATTAACGCCCCACTCCCAAAAGACAGAATTTTTATTTAAAATGTGATAGATCTTTTCTTTTTAATCAGAAAAACATTTTTTTTAACTTCTCATTTTCTTTTCTTTTTTTTTTACATTTTTAAACTAACTAAAAGCACTACAAAAGAATACATGGCAACCAAAACAAGTTTTCGGGTACAAATTATGAAGCAGCAGCCTGAAAAGCATTTTCAAGCAGACTAAGACATCCTATAATTTTTAAAAATTTAATTCTAAAACAAACAAAACAAAAATACTGAAATTTCTGACGGACAGAAACCTTTCACCAGCTCACTTTTCAAATCAATGAAGAACTTTCTGTCACGCTTGAGTTAAACACACACACACACACACACACACACACCAACCACTTCCTTCCCCTTCCTGTGGAAAAATCTGGACATAACCTTTTCTGAATTAAAAAAAACAAAACAAACAAAAAATATAGTAAAAAACCCAAAGAAACAGTCAAACACAAAAATGAAAGATAACACACACTACACACACACACACAAACAACCTTCGGTCTCAAGATGGCGAACACTAACGACGTTTTAAGCGAATTTTCTAGTGAACTCAGAGGATATGAGGAATGTGGTGGTTGTGCATGTAAAATGTCACGAAAAAAAAAAGATGGAGATGTTGTTGTTGTGACACAACACGAAATAACTACGATGTGAACTAAAGGGAGAACGGTTGGAAATCTTCACGGGACTTGGAATTGAGGCGAGTTACATCAGTTGTTTTAGGCTACCAGGGAGCAGCCCACAAAAGTTTATGACACCTTAGAGAAGAAGCAGTTGAAGAAATGAAGCATTCAGGGATTAGATGTCCGCCAGTGTTTTGGTTTAGTTGTTTAGAGAGATGAAAATGTCAAAACAAAAACAATTTGAAGTAGATTGAGGATGATGAATGCAGAGTGATGAAAGAATGCGACAGCACACAAGAAAAACTAACAGAAAATACACCGTACTGACTGCAATGAACAGAGACATGCATATGTAGCAGACATTTTGAAGGAAAAACTTAAAGTGCAGGTGAGGTGTAACAGGATAGATCCATTGGGCCTGTTCCTCACTCCCTAAAAATACCAGATCTGGTATGTTTTGCCTAGATCTACAAGAATTTACAATGCCAGATCTGTGCTTGAAGCCAAAATTTTGGATTGAACAAGTACTAGAGGAAATAGATAGAACAACACAGACTTGACAAAGGAGGCAAATCAAGAAATGACCGTCAACTCATCGAAAAAAAAAAGTCATGCACAAATGATGACAAAAAGGATCTTAGAAGCCACCAAAGTCACAGAACTTAAGGCAATGGTCTGTAGTTTCTAACCTAGAAAAGGCAGTTCAGTGTGTGAGCACACTAGCAGAGCACATGTACTCATCTTCAATGAATATGAAAGTACAATACAGACCATTGTACTACTCCAGAACCTCAAAACATCAATGCGGCAGTCTGTGAAAAAGAATTACGCAAAAACCTTAGCAAACAGTACACGCCCCTATATACCAAATAATGACAGTCAAATAAGGAAAGGATAAACTTCAAAGTAAAACTATCAAAACAAAAATCAACAACAAGACCAGCACGAAAAAGATTGCAAATAAACGAGAACCCCAGAACTACCTTGTCGGAAAAAGTATTACCGATGACATTCCTGAAAACAGCCTCCCTCTACTAGATAATATGCGATTGACGAAACAAAACAAGGAAGATAGTATTGGTTGGTCACATGTTGACGTGGGTTACCCGAGCTCAAGTCTGAAGTAGAAGAAATCCATGATAAAAATGTCAAATGAAAACATGACTTTCAGGCAGTCTTCCTTATGTTTGATGTTTTACATGACTCTGTTATTGGATTTGGTTTGACGCTGAGCGAATTAGGAAGCTCATACGGACTTGCCATCAGAGAAGGAAAAATATTATACACAATAAAATGACTGTCAAAATGAAATAGAAAAAAATCAAGTCGACCCCCTGAAAGTTATACTAATTCACTGTGGTTTGAACAACTTAAAGAAGGAAACGGCAGAAACAGCAAGTCAGAAAATGAACAGGTACGTCAGTTAAAAAAGTTCAATGAGGAATTCAAAGCACATAGTTATCAGCACACACAATTTCTATCAACCGAAAAAAGAAAACTTGAAGTAAAAGAAAAATATTCATCGCTTTTGTGTATGGTGAATTGTTCCTCCTTGAAATATCTCTTTCATCGCCATACATGCTGGACTGAACCCCCAAAACAGAGCCACCTGTTCCGGGGCACCACCATCCCTACGCACGCGGCTGTGTGGGATACTGGCAGGCAGCCTTAGGTCGA
>CM054154.1:50605888-50648388 GCA_028751875.1 Rapana venosa
GAGAATAACGTTGACAAACACTATTGGAAAACTATTTTGTCAATACTGAACCATAAATTTCTGAATATTTAGAAAGATAACAAAAGTATTGTTAGAGAACAAGCTGGTTTCAAAAAGCATGCAGAACAACGGACCATATCTTCCTACTTAACATTTAATAGATAGGTAGAACTGAAAGTAAAAAACTAAAAGACATTTATTGCTGCTTTGTAGATTTTCAGAAAGCGTTTGATAATGTTGGCACAGGGTCTTCTTATAAAGTTAAACAAATAGGAATAACAGGCAAAAACTTTTATGTCGTTTAAAAACATGTATTCCAACGCAACAATATTACAAAAATACGAGGCAAACACACAGAATAATCATGTCAGAAAAGGGTACATCATGAAATACATTAAGATCTCATTATTTAATGTATATGTCAATGATAGAGTGTTTCAAGATACTGATGAGAAAATCTCCATATATAACCGCAAAAGACAGAATTCCTTGTTTACTCTTATCTGATGACCTGGCATTGGCTATCAACAACCTAAATAGGTCTTCAAACAAACTGAATAAACTGCAAGAATACTTTCTAACTGGGGTTTCAAGATAAACAAAACTAAAACAAAGGTAATAGCCTTTACGAGATCACCTCCTAACATTCAATTCATTTTAAATGTGGAGAGCATGTAATTGAAACAGTAAAACTTATAAAATCTAGTTCGTTTTACTCAGAAACGGGAAATTTCAAGCAACACAAGAAACATTTAGTAAAACAAAGCAACAAACAATATACGCCTTTAAAATGGTCAAATTCATGGACAAAATTAAAAGACTACTATAATACTGCGTTTATAGCGACTCTCTGATAACCCCTGTTTTAAACCTATGAGCAGAAGTTGTGTTTCCTTTTTGTTTTAAATGGGTATACAGAATTTCATATGATAAACCTGTTCAAGGCAGCTTATCCACTCAGTTTTTTATTATGAGAATTTTCATGTAGAAATTTTGTAAACAAATGATAGGAGTTCATAAAAAAGCATTAGTACTACTCCACTTTTTTGGGTGAATTAGGGAGATTTTCCCACTGACACTTAAAATCATATGCCAGATAATATCCTTTGATTCATTTATTGACAGAATCAAAACCAGACTCTTATATAAATATATACGATTATTTGTATCAGAAGAATACATACGATAAATGGATAAAACAACCCCAGTTTGAAAAATATTCTGTACACAATTTGGATTCAAACATGTCGAAGTAACCTTTAGACAAGCACTCTAAAATGTTCACGGTTGAGTTATGCTGTTAGAAGAAAACTTGAGGACATGTATAAAACATTTGGATCTACCAAAAGAAAGAGTTTGCAAAACTAAATTTTTATGATTGCTACCAAGAATACAGATTTGGAACCATACTTAGTAAACATGAAAACAAAACTCATAAGAAGACATATAGTAAATTTCGCAACAAGCTGTCACAATTTAATGATAGAGAAAGGGAACACCAAAATAGTCCATAGAGGACAGAAAATGTAACACCTGTAACAAAATTGAAGATGAATTTCATTTACTTGAAGAATGCATTTTAATAAGATGAACCTCAGAATAATTTTGTTATTAAAAATCAAAATGAGAGACCAAGAACGCAAAACTGTGAACATAAATTAAGTGACATAATCACAGTTGACTATATCAGCAGATATCATCAGATATGTGTTATGAGTGTTTTGAAAAAAGAGCGAAAGAGAAGGAAAGAATACAACATGTTTTTTTAGTGTACAACACTTTTTAGCCAAAATAGATCATTCTTGCTCATTTCCTGTATACCTCCCACTACAGGCACAGAGAAACCCGCGCAGCCTACCGCCATTTTTCTGTGCCGTAGCCACCTTACTGACCAACTTGTTATCGTATCGCCTCTCAGTTTTACTGTGTCCGGCAAACGCCCCATCAACTATCAGGAATCTGAGCATAAAGCTATAATAGAGTTCTAGTCCTAGCCTTTCTTGTTCTTTTTCTTTTTGAAATTGTGTTAAAAACTGTTTTCAATTTTATCACCACCTGTTTTGGTTTCTTTTTGTTATTCTGGTGAAATACTTTGTATGTGGATAAGGTTTTCAGTGGGGAAAAAAAAAAAAAAAAAAAAAAAAAAAAAAAAAAAAAAAAAAAATAAAAAAAAAAAAAAAAAAAAAAAAAAATGGAGGTCTATGCTGCTAGATTATTTACCTAGTGACCAGGATTGTGATGATTCTGTCTAATGAAGAAGAACCACACCTTGTTCATTTCTACCGAAAGGGAACCATTCTCCGAGATATTTTGACAACTGTCCAAATCTCTACTAGAAGAATGAAAATTTGGAAAGAAGTGCATCCGCACTCCCGAAGAGGAAAATGAGCACTGGCTCAGACATAGATACCCCTCCTGGAAAATAGAAGGGAAAAGAAAGAAGGCAGGCAGCGCTTCAGAAACTTTACTGACAGTGTTTCGATGAGAGGGCAGAGGAGCTGGAGAAAGAACGATGGCAGAATCTATAGATGATGAGGATAAAAGAGATGACGACCATTTTCGCTGAAATGGCATCAATCCTTGATGATAATGAGGAAAAAGGGCACCGGTTTTCTGAAAAACTGGCAAAGCTGCTTGAGGTCCAGATTTGGATCGAAACTCCCAGACAGGAAACTGAGGGGAAAAACTTACAAAGTACCCAATTCCCGAAAACTGTTCTTACCTGGGCGTTCCCCGAACAAACAGGAAAGTTTTTTCTAGTTCTCAAGCCCTTCTCACGAAAGAACAATGTCAGGGACATGGCAAATAAAACAAAAAAACCTGTCAAAGCTGCCATCGCGATAACGCTCGGGCACTGCCCGACTTCTGAAAGTAAGAGATACATCTCAGGCAGGAGGCACGCTAAAGACGCGTGAACTGACCCGGATGCATAGCCAATCATTCAGACTCCTAAGCCCTCACAGGTCCATGCCAACCATGACCTGTCCCAGAACCAGGAAGAAATGCACCGACCCTGCCTACCCGTGAACTCTCGGCATTGTGCACCGCATGTTGCCATACACCAGAACTACGGTATGGCGCCGAGTTTCACAAAGCATTGAAAGAAGTACAGGAGTCCCAAAACTCGGTCAGAGCATGCGTGGCCAGCAAAAGAAAACCACATGGCAGCACAACAGACACCACTCCTTTTTAGGCCGGAAGCCCCGGAGGCAGGGGCAGACAAACAAGATGTTTTGGAGAAGGGTCAGAAAATACAGCCCACCGGCAGTAACTCGATCCCGACTGAACGCCCCTCCCTCTGGAAAACAAGGTTTAGTGAATTTAAGAACTTTTCATTGCCCTCTCTGTGGCTTATCTTAAAGCCAAGCTGATAAATTTGCAGCAGGAAGCATTAAGGAAAAGTTGTCTCGCTGGAATTGTTTAACTTCTGCCCAGAATGTACATGAAACATTGAAGGAATTAAAATAATTTTGATGATTGCCCAGAAGATATAAAGCAAAGTTCACAAAAGGTCATTTAACAAACATGAAAATATGCTATTGACTTTGAAATAGAAAACCTGTTGAACAAAAGGTGTGGAGTAAGAATCCTTGCAGAATCAGGACAAATTGTCTCACCTAATCTTTGTAGGGGAAAAAAAAAGATGGATCATTTAGAATGATTTGATCTAAAGCTCTAAATGAAAGTAGAATATAAGAAATATAAGAAGGAAACAATACATCAGCTTTGGATCTAGTGACGCAAAAAATTGTTATTTTGCATCAATTGATCTGAGAGAGCCTATTATGTCATAGCATTAGAGGAGACTTTTCAGAAATACCTGAAAATTCAGATGGAGAGAAACTGTAACTGTTTTCCAGGCAGCTGCCATGGACTCATCCGATTCCCTAGAAAATCACAAAACTTATGAATACCATGTCCTAGCCTGCTTCCATGATATGGGTCACCAATAACTTCATCATTGAAGATAGTTTAATTGTTGTGAGATTCCTGAAACAGAAGTTTTACAGTGTGTGACAGACACGATAAAATTATTAGACTATCTAGGATTCTATTACATGAAAAGAAATCTTCAGTTCATACCTGTGCAAGAAATCACATACCTGGTTTCAAAGATAAAACTCATCGCAATAGGACCATGTTCCGTCATGCTGACAGATGAACGAAACCAGAAACTGTTTGTGGTGCATGCAAAGAATTATTCAGTCAGAAGAATTTACCATAAGATCTCTGGCACTTGTATTGGACATATGGTTCTGTGTTTTCTTGCTGTGCAATGGGGGCCCTTTTGTACACAGAGCACTTGAACAAGATAAAAATTTTTGCACTTAAAAAATAAGTAAGGGAAACAGGGATAAGTCTGCATGTGTTTATCAGCTGAAGGAAAAGCAGAGCTAGAATGGTGGATCCACTAACATAGGATAAACCAATAGGCTCCTATTCAGAGATCAGATCCTACTATTACCCCTATAAGACAGATCAGCTCCGGTACAGGATGGGGTGCTTGGATTGTTGAGACAAAAGCCCAAACACAAGGCTGGTGGAGTGAGAAAGACAAAGAAGTACATATAAACTCATTGGATGGTATTGGCCTCGTCTTGTTTGGTCTCAAATCTTTTGTTGGCAGACAAACTGAATTGTTCACATAAAAAATCATGTCTGATAACACAAGCAAAGTTGGTTGTATTAACAACATGGGTTCCTAACAGATCAAAACAGCTGAATAACGTGTCCACAGCAAATCTGGCGTTGTGTGACGCCAGGGGAACATATGGCTCAGTGCTCCCCACATCCCTGGAGTTGAAATATTGAAGCTGACAGGCGTCTAGACATGGCCACATAGACACAGAATGGAAAACATTGATTCACTGCTTCTCTCTGGAGGCTCTGAATATTCTAGATATAAAACCTGACATTGACTTGTTTGCTCATCTGGATTAAAATTTCAGTTTTCCAGATATGTGTCTTTCCTTGCCTGACCCAGGTAGCAAGTGCATAGACGCATTTAGCAATGTATGGGGGTAATGAAACTGTCTAATGTTTTTTCCCCCTTTCAGCATTCCAGTCCCGTGTACCTGGCAAAGTTAAGAGAAAGACAAGCAAGAAGGGGTTATAGTAGCACCAGCCTGGGAAAACCAGCCTTTATGGCCAGCACTAATTAAAATCCTCACAGCCAGGCCGTCCTCTTGTCAGCCAGGAACACTCTCTGCACACTACCATGTCAAAAGGGCGATGAAACACCCCCTAAAGAAAAGCTTGACTCTGTAAGTCTGCGAAAGTGTCAGGGATAGAATCATAACACAAGGGTTTTCTGAGGCACTACCAGTAAACACATGTCCTCGATGGCGACCTGCAAACAAAACAGAGTAAGATGTTACATCCGAAGTGGAGATGTACCGGGTGAGCAACAGTGGATTCAGTTTCACCGCCTCTAGCCACAGCTGTAAATTTTCTGGGCAATCTCCTGTTGAAAGAGGATATTCAATTAGCTGTCTGAGGGCACCGCTCGTTCTGCGCTAAGTTGTTTTCTCTGCAACTATGAGGGGCTACGTTCGCTCAACATGAAACTTGTAAAAAGATTTATGAAAGGGTGTTTTTGAAAGAAAACACCACTACCAAATTATCTACCAAACTTGGGATGTAATATTGTGCTTAAAATCTAGAAACGTGGGTTCCAGTGGATAAACTAACGTTCAAGAGAACTGACAATTAAACTTGTGAAGTTTAATTTGCACTGCTGTCGGTCAGGGTGTCAAACTATTGCTTGCACTTGACATCGATAATATTCTACAACGAGGCATAAAATGTGTATTTTATGTAAATAGTTTATTAAAACAATCAAGAAGAGGATCCCATCAATCAACCGATTGAACTCATGGCATTTTTGTGGATTAAGGAGCTCTGTGTGAGTTCACACATTGAAAGAATACCTTAGACGAAAGAAAAGAAATGAATGGCCTCAGATTTCCACTGGACATTTGTTTAATCACTCCCAAGCACCGCACAGAGGAGCTAAGTAGCGATACCATCTCTCGCTGCTGAAATGGCGCTGGAAGGGCAAGGCATATACATTACACGCTATTCACAGCCCACAGTACCAGTCAGCCATTACTTCAGCAGCAAAACTTGGCAGACGCTCCATACACATCATAATGAAAGCAGCTGATGGACGAATGTTATCCACATTTGCAAAAATTTTATAATAGAAATTTGGGACCAACACTGCCCATGGGCCAGTTCCTCATGGGCGTTTCCTAACAACAGAAGTAGGTAGGACATGTTTCTTTTTTCATTTGATTGGAGTGTTTGTCACAGAACACTGTGGCTCTCAAAATCTCATGTGCCTTAGTGGAGTATACAGGAAAATGAGCAAGAATTAAATACAATAAAGCGAGACCACCTCGTAAGTTGAAGCGTTTAGTAATTCCTTGCCAGATTATTTGTAGACCGGAACGGAGTGCACATGCCCACCCGGTGCAATGTCCTGCATTCATACCATGCAAGTAAAATGAAATGCATACCATGCTAACGAATCAAAACCACTAAAAAAAATGAGAATTGCCATCAGTGTTCTTGCACACCGGGCAAATAGAAGACATCCCACCCAAAGTAAATGAAAAGGCATGACTAACAATGTTATTAATTATATGATGACCTGTTATATAATTAGTGTGACACAGTTGTTTTCTCTCGAGGCTCATAAAAACGGGCGGTAGGCTGCGCGCGGATTTCTCATGTGCACTCCTTCCGGTCTACAATAAATTCGCAAGAATTTACAAACAGCTTCAACTTACGAGGTAAGTCTCGCTTTATTGTATTTAATTATAGTTGATGTTTTTGTTGTGTCAAATAAGTCTACATGACTTAAATGGCAATAAAATATTCTGAATCTGAATCTGAATCTGAATCACACACACACACACACACAACAGGAAAGGAAAAAAGAAAGAAAAACCCATCCACTCGGGTTTTTCATGTCCAAGGCAAACTCGAACTACCACACTCTTCCATAAACCCCTGGCAACTTGACAGCATCACACAATCGTAGTTACCTCCTCAATCCACAACACAAACACACACACACACCACACTCACACACACACCACACTACACACACGATACCACACTCCCACATCACCACAATACAACACACCCAACACACGCCACACACAAACACACACACACACACACACACACACACACACACCACACTCCACGCACACACACACACACACGCACGACACATGCCACACACCCACGGCCACAC
This sequence comes from Rapana venosa, assembly GCA_028751875.1. Lineage (NCBI taxonomy): Eukaryota > Metazoa > Mollusca > Gastropoda > Neogastropoda > Muricidae > Rapana > Rapana venosa. The sequence continues at coordinate 50,613,156 of CM054154.1, forward strand.
ACACACACACACCACACCACACCACACTCACACAACACAACACAACACACAACAACACAACACAACACAACACAACACACAAACTTTCCTGACCCAAAAGCTGGCCGAAACATCTCTGGTCAACCCCTCTGTTCTCAGTAGTGCAATTCCTCCTCCTCCTACTCCTCGACTAACTCCCAAAACTTTCTCGGCATGTCGTGTCGTGGTAGGTTAAGTGTAGTGTGCGCAAAAGCAAATGCGAAAGAGGATGATGATAACAACGAAGAGAGGCAGGTTGCACTGCACTGGCTACAATCTTGTACTTGTACACAGCAATGGGATGGATGTAATGTAATGTAATGCAGCATAGCCAGCCAGCCAGGCAGGCAGGCAGGAAGGCAGCTTCAGCGCATCATCTTTTAGCTAACAGGCAGGAAGGCAGGAAGGAAGGAAGAGTTTTAAAATGCAGACCACAAGCCAGACCACATCTGTCTGTACCTGGGCTATGACACATCCAGACCCTCCCACCTTACACCTTCCTCTGTGTGTGTGTGTGTGTGTGTTGTGTGTGTGTTGTGTGTGTGTGTGTGTGTGTGTGTGTGTGTGTGTGAGTGTGTGTGTGGTGTGTGTGTGTGTGAGTATATGTGTGTGAGTGTGTGTATGTGTGAGTGTGTGTATGTGTGTGTGTCTGTGTGTGTGTGTGCATGTGTCTGTGAGTGTGTGTGTGTGTGAGTAGGTGTGTGTGTGAGTGTGTGTGTCTGTCTGTCTCTGTCTATTTCTGTGTGTGTGAAAGAGAGAGAGGGGGGGGGGGGGGGAGGGAAAGGGAGGGAGACAGACAGACTGACAGACAGACAGACAGAGACACAGAAAGAGAGAGAGAGGAGGAGGGGTGGAGAGAAAGACAAAGAAAATATACGCATATTTAAATATGAATTTACTCAAGGAAGGGCCTTTGCCCCTTGTGTGTGTAAGTGTAAGAGACAGAGTAAGAAAGAGAGAGAGAGAGAGAGGAGAGAGCCAAGAGTGAGAGAGTGAGGGGAGTGAGTGTGTGTGTTTGTGTGTGTGGTCCTGTGTGTGTGTGTGTTTGTGTGTGTAGTCCTGTGTGTGTGTGTGTTCCTGTGTGTGTGTTCCTGTGTGTGTGTGTGTTCATCTGTGTGTGTGTGTGTGTGTGTTCCTGTGTGTGTGTTGTTCCTGGGGTGTGTGTGTGTTTTCCCTGTGTGTGCGCGTGTGTACTGCTTAAATTAAATTAACGTAACATTCTGTTCTGAAATACAGGCATGTACACACCTGTGCACATACATTACACACAGACATGCATGTGCTCTCAGAGAGAGGGGGGGGAGGAGAGAGAGAGAGAGGTGGGAAGGGGAGAACACACACACATACAGGCTGATGAAAATAAGAAAGACAGTGCTCTCCTTCCTCTCCTCCTCCTCCTCTCTCAAAACAACTTTCAGTGTTTTAATGTTCTGTCTGTCTGTCTGTTTCTCTCTCTCTCTCTCTCTCCTCTCTCTCACTCTCTCTCTCTCCCCTCTCTCTCTCTCTCTTCTCTCTCTCTTCTCTCTCTCCACACACACACACACACACACACACACACAATGTACCATCTTTAAATAAAAATTTGACTGCTTCACACACACACACACACACACACACACACACACACACACACAACACACACACACACACACACACACACACCACTGACACATGTTTCCGAACAGCCAACATCATCAAACCTTGCTTCCTACTTACACCTACCAAACAGGATTTGTCACAACCGACAGGAGGTCTGTACACTGTACATGTATACTGCATGCAGCCTGTATGGGGCCTGCTGAGCCAAGTGGTTAAGACATCTATAGGGCATAAATTTTTAAGGTTGGACGATTGATCCAAAGGTGGTTACTTAATTACTCAGTTCTCTCTTGAAAACTAAAAGGAAAAAAAAGAAAAATAGAAAAAGAAAGAAAAGAAAACAGAAAAAGATGACAGTTTTGTTTTGTGTTGTGTTGTGTTGTGGTGGAGAGTAGTGGGGTGCGTTGGTGGTACAGGTTGTGGTTGTGTTGTACCAAAGTGGATTGTATAGTATAAAGTATTGGTGCAAATGAATTGTTTTCGCTTTGTACTGTATTCAGCGACAGCAGATCTTTGTGCATTTTTTGGTGTGTTGGTTCCTCAGTTAGAGTTCTGAGGTTCACCAATGGCGAGACTTAGGCTTACGCAACCAGTTCACACCAGATCAACCGTCAGTTCTGTGTCAACATCCAGGCTCTCATTAAAAGCTGGAGTGTAGTTAAATCAAACCACTAGTGACCCACCAAGTTGAGGCAGTGACACCCCCCCAAAAAAAAACCAACCACAACTGAAGATGGACTAAGCAAGCAACTGACCACAGCCACTCTCAACTGATGCTGGACAAGCTTGACCACAAGACATCCAGCTAGTGACCATAATGATGTTCAGACACAGGTCACCAGCCTAGATAGGCAAGCATGAGAAAAAAAGTGAGGCAGCAATGGATGATAGATGATAAGTGGACCATGGGAATTAACTGAGGAACAAGTCGACCTGCCCACTAACTACTGAGCCTTAAAGTGAAACAGAGGTCTTTGTCACCAGCTGAGACGGACAGTCAGGTTGTATGGCTGTTACACCTTCTATCCACAAACATTGGCAGTCAGGTTGTATGGCTGTTACACCTTCTATCCACAAACATTGGACAGTCAGGTTGTATGGCTGTTACACCTTCTATCCACAAACATTAACTTGCCTAGAACAGAACAACTGCCTAGCCTAGGCTAACAACTCTCTGATTCAGGATGTATTATTTTATAGTCCTAAATTTATAGGTTGCTGCTTGTTGCAACTTTTACTTAAGTAGTGTCTGCACAGGATAGCCTAGTGGTTAGAACATTGCGCTCGCAATCTGATGACCCGGATTCGATTCCCATTCAAGGGGATATTTTCCCCTGGAGTTAACATCAGTGCAGACTCCACTCTCCCCAAAAGTCCTTCGGATGAGACTATAAACCGAGGCCCTGTGTGCGAACCCATACAGAAAATCTTGCCCACACCTTAAAATCATGTTCCCCTTTTCTTAAGAGTAGGCCATTGTGTGCGGGTGAGAACAGATAATTTACAAAACGCATACACACAGGGACATAAGTGCTTATTCCATTATCCTCAATATAAAACAATAAAATAAAATGCTCACATGTGGACATGCACATGCATCCATGCATGCCCTCACACACACACACACACACACAGAGAAACAGAGAGAGTAAAACACACCTCACATTCACACACACATCACCGCACACACATACATGGGCACCAGGCAGCGCCAACACCCCACACACATAAACATCTCTCCTACAACTCTCCCTCATATCTCAACCCAAATGACTCATGGCCACCTCCAGAGAAACATCACAAGGGACTTTCATACTTCCTCCCTTATCCTTTCCCCTCACTGCTGTGCATAGCATTATGCCATGCCCTACGTCATACACATACCCACACCATAGTTCCCCATGCCACCCACAAGTTCCCCATGCACACACCATAGTTCCCCATGCATGCATGCATGCACACACACACACCTACCTTTCTTTCCTCTGCTTATCTAGACAACTCCTAGGGGGCACCTGCACTGTGCTTTTTAGCAGCACCAACAGCTAAACACAACAAACCAGGGGGAAGCAGGAGGGAAAAACAACACACACACATAATATATATATACACACAAGGAGGAAATACAGGTGTATTGTACAAAACTGACAGACAGACAGGGGGGGGGGGGGGGGGGGGGGGGGGGGGGGGGGGGGGGGGGGGGGGGGGGAAGAGACAGAGAGAGAGACAGACTGAACAGACACTGAGGACAGACAGACAGATGGACCCACTGACAGACCAACCAGCAAGCAAGCAGGCATAGAAACAGAGGGAAGGAAATATTATGGAGTTCTTTGTGTGGTTTTTTTTGTTGGTTTTGTTGTTTTGTTGTTGTTGTTGTTGGTTTTGTTGTTTGTTGTTTTTTTGTGGGGTTTTTTTTTTGGGGGGGAGACAGACAGACAGGAAACCCCCCAGAAACAGACAATCAAGAATGATACAAATGGGGGGGGGGGGGGGGGGGGGGGGGGGGGGGTGGGGGGGGTGTGGCCCCCACACACAACCACTCTCCACACACAGCACAGAAAGGGGAGGGCCCCCACACACACAATTAGAGCCCCCCCCCCCCCCCCTCTCTCTCTCTTCTCTCTCTCTCTCTCTTTCTCTCTCTCTCTCTCTCTCCTCTCTTCTCTCTCTCATCCTCCTACCGGTTTATCTCCCCCTGGCAATGGTGCTGGCACCAGTCAGGGGTTTTTTGTTGTTGTTTTGGGTGGTTGTTGTTTGTTTTGTTTTGGGGGTTTTGTTGGTTTTTTTGTAGGGGGAAGGGGGAGTAGATTTGTTTTCCTAGACTGGGACTACACCTATGCCCAGACCTGTGTGTGTACCAGAAGGAGGGGAAAGAAAGGGGGTTGGAAGCAGAGAGGAGAGGGGAGGGGGAGGAAGAGAGAGAGGGCATATGATAGTGGTGGTGGCGGTGAGTTGGGGTGAGTTCCCTTAGAACTCACCTAGGCCTAATGTAATATACACACACTCACTACACATGACAGAGAGCATGTGGTGTCAGGGAATAAGAATCCTCCCAGTCACTAGGGCTATACCTGTAGGTAAAAGCAATTGTAATAATAATAATTATATATAGAGAGATATATATAGAGAGAGATATAATATATATAATTATTATTATTAAGTCACTGACTTCATCCTTCATTAATCAACTCCTTGAGAAGTTGCTGGCCTGTATATATATATATTGTGCAATGTGCCGCGAGCAGGCTTCAACCTGGCGGAGCTCATTTCTCTCCATGTAACAGGATGCATGCTGGGTATATTCAGAGACATTTTCCCCCCACAAATTATGATGATGACTGATTTCCTCACATGCGAGGATCCTGGAGGGGGGGGTGGAAATAGATGGTTATATTCTACAAACTCTCCAGTGACTGAAAGAAGCAGAAAAAAAAAACAACAACAAATAAAATCCCTGCCCGCAGTTCACCAGATGCCACTGCCAAGACTGGAACCCGCGACTTCATAGAGCCACAGTGATGGAAATCAAATGGTCTGTCCACTCAGCTGTAGTGGACCCCCCCCCCCCCCACACACACGCACACACCACACCAACAGCACCAAACAATTTGCCACAAACATCAATCGGAATTAACGGGCACAATCTGTGAAGTATTGGTTCTGCGCTGACATTGGGTTCACATGCTGAAGAAAGAATAGTGGGGCCATGCGCGCACACAATCACAACACACGCGCGCACACACACACACACAACACACACACACACATCACACACATAGTTACATGTATACAACACACACATATTACACTCACTCACAACACACCAATACACACTATACTACTCTCTCTCTCTCTTACACACACACACACACACATACACACTACACTCTCTCTCTCTCACTCACACACACACACACACACAACACACACAAAACACAAACAATGCCTGGGCAACTGTATGTTGTATTGATGAACCGTTTGCCCTCACGCAAACTGCTAGGTATACATGCATGTATACTTCCACTACTACCACCACCAACCAATGCAATGCAACACAATGCCATCACCCTGGGCAAAGCACACTGATGCAGGGCTCTTGGCACCTCACCTAAGAAACTGCAATCTTGGAAAGAATCGAAGAATGATGAAGGAATCAATGCAAAGAAAAAGACAGAGAGAGAGAGAGACACAGAGAGAGAGAGAGAGAGAGAGAGAGAGGAGAGAGAGAGAGAGAGAGAGGGGGGGGGGGGGGGGGGGGGGGTGTAACCAAAGAAAGAAAATATTGATGAGAGAGAGGAGGAAGGATGAAGGAAAGAGACAGAGAAAGAAAGAAAAGTTTAACAAGAGAGAGAGAGAGAAAGAGAGAGAGAGAGAGAGAGAGAGAGAGAGAGAGAGGGGACAGACAGAGACAGAGAGAGAGAGAACAGAAAGACAAATAGCATGAAAGAACAAAAGACAGAAAGCTCTAACTTGCTCAGTTAGGGGTCGTATCTGCACTCTGGCAAAGAGATATAGCGAGTACATCCGTGCTCGAACAGAGATATATTAAATAGTGAGTACACTTGTGCTCGTACAAATAGATATATATATATATATTATATATATATATATATATATATATTACAGATTCAGCGCTATATAAATTTCATACATTATATATATAATATATATATATATATATATATAATATATATATATATAATATGCGCTCACACAAAGAGATATATAGTGAGTACATTTGCGCTCATACAAAGAGATGTAGCGAGTACAACTGCACTCGTACCGAGATATTTATAAATTTATTTATTTTATTTCATTCTTTTATTTTGAGGATAGTGGAATAAGCACTTGTGTGCTTTTTTTCCATCCAGTCCCCGTGTGTATGCAGTTTTGTCAATTTTGTCATCAGTTCCCACCGGCACACAATGGCCTACTCTTTCAAAAAGCGGAACGGGACTTTACCTGTGCGCAAGATGTTCTGCATGCGTTCGCACACGGGACCTCGGTTTATAAGACTTTTGGGGAGAGTGGAGTCCGCACTGATTTTAACTCCAGAGAAAAAAATCCTCTTGAACAAGAATCGAACCCGGGTCAGCAGATCACGAATACATCACTCTAACCACCAGGCTATCCCATCCCCTTATAATAATATATAATATATAGTGAGTACATCTGCACCCATACAAAGAGATATAATGTGTGACAAACAAGGGAATGACAAGATTACAAACAGGCTGACAGACAGACAGACAGGGGGACAGACAGACAGACATTGAGGGAGAATTAACCTCACCAAGAAAGTACACAAAACGGCCAGAGCAAACAGCCCTTTGCCTTTCCAGGTCTGTAGAGCAGCAGGTAGATACACACTGACACACGCTCTCTTTACATTCACATGTATGTATACAATCAAACTTAAACTCTCTCTCTCTCTCTCTCTCTCTCTCTCTCTCTCTCTCTCTCTCTCTAGCAAGCAGGGAGGGAGGGAAAGAGGGGGGGGAAGACAGACAGACAGACAAAGAGGGAGACAGACAGGCAGACACAGACAGAGAGGGAGACAGACAGGCAGACAAAGACAGAGAGGGAGACAGACAGGCAGACACAGACAAAGAGTGAGACAGAGAGGAGGACAGACAGGCAGACCACAGACAGAGAGGGAGACAGACAGGCAGACACAGACAGAGAGGGAGACAGACAGGCAGACACAGACAGACAGAGCAGACACAGACAGAGAGAGAAGGGGAAGGATGAAAGGGGGAGGAGAGGGATCCACACACAACACAATCGCCCCCCCCCCCCCCCCCCCACTCCTCCCTCCCTTCCCACCACACCTACCCCAACTCTGCTTCTCCCCTCCCCCTTCCATCAACCCCCCCCCCCCCCCCACACACACACACACACTACACACACACCCCACACCAAACACACACACCCCCACAACCAAACACACACACCACACAAACCCACACCAAACACAAACACAAACAAACCAACAACACAACACCAACACACACAACACACAACACTACAACACACACAACACACACAAACACAAACAACACACACACACACAAATATCACTTGCCTTTCTTCTGGCTGTTGTGACGGTAATACATCCTGGTGCTGATAATAGCAGCAGCAGTAGTAGTAGCAAACCGTAGCTGTCACCGTAGCAGTAGCAGTAGTAGTAGTAGTACAAGTAGCAAAAGTAGCCGTAGTAGTAAGCGTAGCAGTAGTAGTAGTAATATATATCCCAAGCCACAACAACAAAAACACCAACACTTTTCAGTACTCCTTCACGAGAAATGATTTCAAACACTCCTAGCCAAACGTGTTGAATGTCTTGTCTCTCTCCCCGACTTGCTCAAAACACGAGCAATTGAAGTGTACACACACACATACACCACACACACACACACACACACACCACCACCAGTCAGTTCACTTTGTAAGGCCCTCCTTTCAGTTCAAACAAGGAGGGGGTCGTATGTATTGCTGAAGACGAAAATAATGTTGGCGACATACATTTTTTCCTTACACAGCCACAGGTTTTCTTATTAAAACAGCTTGTTCACTCCCGCTACTTGTTGAAAATGGTGGAGCTGGCCGAATCCCCGCTTATTTGATTTTTTTAACATCTTGTTTTAGATCACTTTGTTTTATTTTGTTTTGTTTTATTGTATTATGACGTTTTTGTTGTTGTTGTTGTTGTTGTTGTTTATTCTCCCTCTGTTATCACCACAGAATTGAATTGGTCACTGGAAACAAGATTTTGCTACAAGTGCTCACAAATTTTAAAAAAAAATAAAAATTAAAAAAAAGACAGACCCAAGAAAGACCCATTCTTAAAACTACAACTATATTCTCAACTATCTATTGTTTTTCATAACTATATATATTTTCTTTTGTATACAGTGTGTGTGTGCGCACACATGCAAGCACATACATGTATGAGAGAGCGAATCACATGCTAAATATCTCACACACACATACACACACACAAAGTAGAACATTCCAGAACGATTCTGTTTTTTAACATTCTAGAACTCGCGCTGCTCATTTGGTCCTTCTTTCTAGTTCGTTCTTTCTGTTCTATTTTCCCCCCCTAGGAGAAATATGTTAACAACAACAACAACAACAAATCTTATTGATCACAGATCTCTGAGAGCATAGAAAACACAGGCCCCCCAAAAAATACATGCGACACACACAAAGCAGAAAAAAATTCCAGCACTCTGCTTGTTTTCCACTGTTCCTTAGTTCCAGTTCTACAACATACAAGGGTGAGAGGATCATGTTTATCATTGTCCTGTTCGGAAATCAATCAACTTGATCTATTAAAAAAAAAATCAGCCATGACTCAGTCGACAGACTGTGACTATGCTCTGATGACGCACACCCTAGTTATGATTTTTTTTAATAAAAAAACATATTCATATTTTTGATTGTTTGTTTGCTTGGTAGAGGTGTGCTTGTTTTCGTCTTGTCTATTCCTAGTGTTGGAGACTACTGCCTGTCCTGTTTGAGATATAAAAAGGAAATGCAGGCACACACAGAGAGTCACATACACACACACACACGCGTGCGCGCGCGCGCGCGCGCGCGCATGCACACACACACACACTCACTCACTCTCTCTCACACTACAGTACAAAAACAGAAAAAAAAAATGATACACAGAATAAAAGTAATATCATAATCACCACTCACCCATCTTTCTCCATAAATCCCATCTGTCTCTCTCTCTCTCCTCTCTCTCTCTCCTCTCTCTCTCCTCTCTCTCTCTCTCTCTCTCTCATCTTCTCTTCCTCCATCCCTCCTATCCTCTCAACCACCCCACTCACAAACACAAAACACACCACCCCACTGTACACACACACTGCACAAACACAACTGTACACACACACACACACACACACATACACACATACACACACACACACAGCACAAGGTGTGAAAGCGGTTAAAAGAGTGGCAGCAAATCTGCAGTTTCGAGGTCTGGCTCTTAGCCAGCCCCCCGCCACGCGATATGCCAGACATGCCAACCAACCTACTTACCCATCCATCCACCCACCCACCTACCCACCTACCACACTGCAACAACTGAGGAGGCTGCTGTGGCTTGGTAAAATAATGTGATATATATGAGAACTCAGAGAGAAACTCAGAACTCAGAAATTTAATGTATCTCGGCCTAATATATATATATATATATATATATATATATATATATATATATATATATATATATATATATATATATATATGAGAGAGTGAGACAGACAGAGGGGTGGGAGAAAAAGAGAGAGTGAGAGGGGGGGGCGTGAAGGGGAGAGAGTGAAAGAGACAGACCAACAGACACTGAGACGGACACACACACACGCACATGCACGATGCTGCTGCATGTGTTTCGAGACTACATGACAGGGTTGTACTCTATGCTTCCTATCAAAAGATGTCCCTGCAACAACCAGGTCCAAGAGAGATATATATATAATAGACACTGCAGAGTTGGTCATGTAATTTGAGCAACCCTCTGAAAATCACATCCGTAAAGTGGATGAAGCTCGACTGCATGTGGTCCCAGCCTACCCACTGAGCCCACAGCACATTCATTTGGTAAGACCTGGCCGGAGTAGTTAAAAAAAGAGAAATTCCCTATCACACTGATGGGATTCAAACCCGCGACCTTCCAGTCCACAACCCAAGGCGCTAACCACTGCGCCATGGGGACTGGCCAGACAAGTTGCTGCTGTCTGAGCGTTCAACAACGAGGATGACAAAGAATATTAATAATAATAATGTATGGAATTTATATATAGCGCTGAATCTTGTAAAGCAACATATCAAAGCGCTCAGATGACATTTAAAATTTTTTTTTTATCGAGGACAATGGAATAAGCACCCACGCGCCCCCCTACATCCAGTCCCCGAGTGTATGCGGTTTTGTAAATTTTGTCATCTGTTCCCACCGGCACACAATGGCCTACTCTTTCGAAAAGCGGAACAGGATTTAACGTGTGTGCAAGATGTTCTGCATGCGTTCGCACACGGGGCCTCGGTTTATAGTCTCATCCCAAGGACTTTCACATTCAGTTCAATTTTTTTGTCAAACTGGGAAGAAAGGGCGAGGCTGGGAATCGAACCCAGAACCTCACGGTTTACTTGTTGACAGGCAAACGTCTTAACCATCCTGACACCTTCCTTACTAGAAGGTGAAACAGAAGAAACATATGTTGGCTCACAAGAAATCAGTGTATCATCTACTTTGAAAGACTAGCACCCATAGCACCCCCTCACAGTCTAGCAGACGGGGCAAAAAGCCCATTTCACTGGAGACTCGAACCCATGACCTCTCAACTTTCTGGGCGGATCCATTACTGCCAGCTTACTACCAGCCAGCCAGTGAACAATTTAGCTTGTGAGTCCATTACTGCCAGCTTACTACCAGCCAGCCAGTGAACAATTTAGCTTGTGAGTCTTATAATAATAACTTGTTGTTCATGGGAAAAGAGGGATGAAAACAAAAGGCGGCCTTGTTTGTTGCACGCTTGTTTACCCAAGTCTCTTTTTTCATCCAATTGCAAGTCTAAAACACTCAACATTGGAAATAATTCTGACCTAATTTCACGGAGTTTTTCAAAGAAAACGCACGCACTTTGGGCACACCACACACACACACCACACACACACAACACACACACACAAACTCACTTGCACCTCTCTCTCTCTCTCTCTCTCTGTCTGTCTCTCTCACACACACACACAACATTCACTCACACACAAAACCTTGCAGGAAGTTTTATTTATACTGGCATATATAACCTTACTCTTGGGGTGGGGTGAAAAGGGAGAGATTGTTTGGAGGGGGGTAGGAAAGAAAGAGAAAATGGCAAAGGCAGTAGTGATCTCCTCTTGGCACACACAAAGAAAAGGGAGAGAATCATTTGGCACACTGACTATGCAAAGCTCCACAGAACACAACACTCTCTCTCACTCTCTCCCCCCCACCCTAAAGGGGACAGAGAGAGGGAGGGGAGAGAGAGACAGAGACAGACACACACACAGACAGTTGTATCATAAAGTATGCAGGCTGGCTATGACTTTCGCATGTGTGTGTGTGTATGTGTGTGCATGTGTGCCCGCATGTGTGTGTGTGTGTGTGCATGCATGCATGCGTGCATTCATGTGTTCTTTGGGCAAGGGGATTTAGATCCTAGATAGTATCATTTCCCACCTGAAAATCTATCTCTACCCCCCTCCCCCCCCTCTCTCTCTCTCTCTCCACACACAACACACACAGAAACCACCACACTCACACTTACACACACACACACACAACACACACACACACAAACCCTTCTGTATAACAAAATAACCTCATAATCTTTACTGGCAATCGGCTGATAACAAAAAATCTTGCCATGTCAAATTCTCTGGTTTTTGGCAAGGCACTTGCTCATCCCTGCACAAACCCTATATAATAATGCATAATGTTTGCCTGCCGGCCTGCTGCCTGCCTAGCATCTCTACTACAGCCTGCCTCCGTTTTACCTGCTGCAATCTATGCATACCTACATTTACCACCTGCATCATGTTGTACCACCATTTCTACCTACCGCAAACTATGGATACCTACATTCTAACTACCTGCATCTATGCATACCTCATTTCTACCTACCTGCATCTATGTAAACTACATTTTACCTAACCTGCATCTTTTGTACCTAATTTTCTACCTACCTCATCTATGTATTAACCTAATTTCTCCTACCGCATCTTATGTATACCTACATTTTACCCACCCGGGATCTATGTATACCTAAAAATTTTCTACCTACCTGCATCATGAATTACCTACATTTCACCTACTGCATCTATGAATAACTACATTTCTACTACCTGCATCTTTGTATACCTTACATTTCTACCTACGGGTCTATGAAACCTACATTTCACCTACCTGCATCTTATGTATATACCTAATTTCTACCTACCTGCATCTATGTATACCCTACATTTCTACCTACCTGCATTATGTATACCTAAAATTTTTACCTACCTGATCTATGAAAAACCTACATTTCCTACTACCTGCATCTATGTTACCACATTCTACCTACTGCATCTATGTATACCTACATTTTCTACCTACTGCATCTATGTGGACCCACATTTCTACCGTACCTGCATCTATGTACATACCTACATTTACCTACCCGCTCTTGATACTACAATTTTTTTACCTACCTGCATCTAATTATACTACCTTACATTTCTACCTAACTGCATCATGTATACCTACATTTTCTTAACCTACCTGCACTATGTATAATTTTTCCCACATTTTACCTACGCAACATGTAACACTTCACCTGCATTCTATGCATACCACATTTCTACTACCTGCATCTTTAAAGCATACCTAATTTCTAACCTACCTGCATCTATTAATACCTACATTTCTACCTACCTGCATCTATGTATACCTAAAATTTCTACCTACCTGCACTATGTATACTACATTTCTACCTACCTGCAATCTATTATCCCTACATTTTCTACCTACTGCATTTTATTGTATCTACCCACATTTCTACCTGCCTGCATCTATGAAACCTACATTTCTAACCTACTCCTTCTATGTACACTACCCACATTTTTTACCTAACCTGCATCATATGTATACCTAATTTTCTACCTACCTGCATCTAGTTTACCTACATTTCTACCTACCTGCATCTATGTATACCTACATTTCTACCTACCTGCATCTATGTATACTACCTACATTTCTACCTACCTGCATCTATGTATACCTACATTTCAACCTACCTGCATCTATGTATACCTACATTTCTACCTACCTGCATCTATGCATACCTACATTTCTACCTACCTGCATCTATGTATACCTACATTTCTACCTACCTGCATCTATGCATACCTACCTACATTTCTACCTACCTGCATCTATGTATACCTCCATTTCTACCTACCTGCATCTATGTATACCTACATTTCTACCTACCTGCATCTATGTATACTACCTACATTTCTACCTACCTGCATCTATGTATACCTACATTTCTACCTACCTGCATCTATGTATACCTACATTTCTACCTACCTGCATCTATGAATACCTACATTTCTACCTACCTGCATCTTGTATACCTACATTTCTACCTACCTGCATCTATGAATACCTACATTTCTACCTACCTGCATCTATGAATACCTACATTTCTACCTACCTGCATCTATGCATACCTACATTTCTACCTACCTGCATCTATGTATACTACCTACATTTCTACCTACCTGCATCTATGTATACCTACATTTCTACCTACCTGCATCTATGAATACCTACATTTCTACCAAACCCGCCATCTATGATACCTACATTTCTACCCACCTGCATCTAGTATACTACCTACATTTCTACCCCACCTCATCTATTATACCTACATTTCTTTCCTACCTGCATCTATGAAAACCTACATTTCTACCTACCTGCATCTATGAATACCTACTTTTCTACCTACTTGCCTACCCGCCTCTACCCAACCTGTACTCTGTCTACCACCTGCCTGCATCCTCTCTCCTACAACTGCCTGCATCTCCCGCCTACCAGACTGCCTGCATCTCTGCCTACCAACCCGCCTGCATCTCTACCCACCAGACCCCTTGCATCTCTCTGCCCCTGCCAGCCTGGGATCTCTACCACCCTCCTGTATCTCTTCAACCCTGCCTTCATTTCTTCCTACCAACCTGCCTGCATCTCTTCTCTGCCTACCAATCTGCCCGCATCTCTACTCTAAACCCACTACCAACCTGCCTGCATCTCTACTCTGCCTACCAACCTGCCTGCATCTCTACCTACCAACCTCCTACATCTCTTCTGCTGCCTACCAACCTGCCTTGCATCCTACTCTGCCTATCAACCTGCCTGCATCTCTACTCTACCTACCTGCATCTCTACTCTCTACCTACCAACCTGCCTAAATCTCTTCTCTGCCTACAAGACTGCCTGCATCTCTGCCTACCAGCCTGCCTGCCGGCATCTCTACCTACCAACCTGTCTGCATCTCTGCCTACCAACCTGCCTGCATCTCTACTCTGCCTACCAACCTGCCTACATCTCTACTCTGCCTACCAACCTGCCTGCATCTCTACTCTACCTACCAACCTGCATGCATCTCTACTCTACCTACCAACCTGCCTGCATCTCTACTCTACCTACCAACCTGCCTGCATCTCTACTCTGCCTACCAACCTGCATGCATCTCTACTCTACCTACCTACCTGCCTGCATCTCTACTCTACCTACCAACCTGCCTGCATCTCTACTCTACCTACCTACCTGCCTGCATCTCTACTCTACCTACCAACCTGCATGCATCTCTACTCTGCCTACCAACCTGCCTGCATCTCTACTCTGCCTACCAACCTGCCTGCATCTCTACTCTGCCTACCAGCCTGCCTGCATCTCTACTCTGCCTACCAGCCTGCCTGCATCTCTACTCTACCTACCAACCTGCCTGCATCTCTACTCTGCCTACCAGCCTGCCTGCATCTCTACTCTACCTACCAACCTGCATCTCTACTCTGCCTACCAACCTGCCTGCCAGCCTGTGTGGAACTGCTCCAGAACATCGTGACTTCACTTCTCACTTCAGTTCTTCACACACTGCCTGTTGGGCAAGCTGAACCTGGCGGCGGCGCCCATCCCTCTTCAGGTGTTACCTCGTGCATGCTGGGTATGTTCGTGTTTCCCTGACCCACCGAGTACTGACATGAATTGTGGCATTCTTATTGTGCATATGTACATGAAATCTTCTGCATGCCTACATAGATTAGATAGATAGATAGATAGATAGAGGTAGATAGATAGATAGATAAGATAGATAGATAGATATAGATAGATAGGTAGATAGATAGGTAGAAAGATAGGTAGAAAGATAGGTAGAAAGATAGATAGATAGATAGATAGATAGATAGACAGACAAATAGGTAGATAGATAGATAGATAGATAGATAGACAGACAGACAAATAGGTAGATAGATAGGTAGACAGGTAGACAGATATAGATAGATAGATAGATAGAGATAGATAGATAGGTAGGTAGATAGATAGACAAATAGGTAGATAGGTAGATATGTAGATAGATAGATAGATAGATAGATAGATAGATAGATAGATAGATAGAGATAGATAAGACAGACAGACAGACAGACAGACAGATAGATAGATAGATAGATAGATAGATAGATAGATAGATAGATAGATAGATAGATAGATAGATAGATAGATAGACTGCACACACAATGAGGATTAAAGCACTGGCAGGTCTCAGAGGTCTGCGCTCCGAGTTTGACCCGGGTGGCTGACGGACATTCGAACCAGCAATGTCCTGAATCCATGGTATTAACATCAGATGATCTAAACCACTTAGCTAAATGATCCATCATTCCATCCAAATCCCTCATTTGATTTAAAGAAAAAAATTTAAAAGAATAAAAAAGGGGGAGAAAAAAAAGGACTGAAAATCTGAATCACTCATTTCTTCGGATGAAAAAATCAGCCACCAAAAAAAAACCCAAAAAACCTCACCAAGTCCAGCTGGGAGGAATTATCCAGGAGATAATCGACAATTACATGACACTGACGGATCAACCTGTCCCCCCAACAAGAAAAAAGAAAACAAAAAACAAGAAACAAACAAACTCCACAGCGGGGGATCTCCAAGGCTAGGAAACAGGTGGTCCCTTATCAGTCAGTACCCACCTCCAGCAGCACTGCCTAGCACAGAGTATCCATCATCTGGACTGATGAGAAGGCTACCTACCCTAAGGTGATGGCTACTCCAGCAAATCTGTATCATCCTACATTCTCCCCCCCCCCCCCCCATTCCTCAGCCAGAGTTCTGAGATTCACCAATGGTGAGAATTTTGTGTATGCAGCCAGTTCCTTTCTCCCCCTTCCCCCTCTCCCCTCCCCTCCCCTCCCCTCCCCCCCCAACCATTTAGATGCAGGCCACATTTCAACTTCAAGGATGTACTATCATACAATTTATTACAGTGATCTTGTCAGACTTTATTAATAATGAATCCTACTACGACCTCCTGGAAAACAGTCAGGTTGGTTTGGTTGAAGGATTCTGCCTCTAGATCTGTTTCAAGCTTCTTAGCTCTATCATCTACACAACACTTGCTGGGCAACTTTGTAACAAGAACCATCTTGATTTTTTATCCTTTTTTGTTAGATTGTGTGTGTGTGTGTGTGTGTGTGTGTGTGTGTGTGTGTGTGTGTGTGTGTGTGTGTGTGTGTGTGTTGGTGTTGTTGTTGTTGTTGTTGTTGTTGCCTTCAATTTAACGTCTGTTCACTCTAAGTGATATTAGACGAGGGAAATAGAAAGTATAGTGGAAGTTAAAGAAGGGAGAAGAAGGAGTGGAAGGAGAAAAGGTTAAGAAATAGCATGTGTTGGGGTAAACTAAACACCCCCCCCCCCCCCCCCCCCCCCCCATCCCCCAACCAACCTAGAAAAGTAATGATAATACTTATAAACAGGAGCAAAATGTAAACTCAACAATGTGGAAACATGAAATAACAATAATGTAACTACAATAAATAATCAAGTGGACTATGCAATAAACATCTGGCAATGGCAAAGGCTAGCTTTGAATTTTCAAAGACATTTTCCAGAGACTGTTCAGAAAATGTAGGTAAAAAAGGTTTTACAATAGGGCAATCAAATATGATATGAGTATTGGAAATATGATCCCCACATAGACATCTAACATGTTTACAAAATTTTGTAAGGAATATATAGTGAACCCTTCTCACGGTTATAAAACGCGAATCTATTTGAGGAGCCGTATAACAAAAAATATGGGCAGTGGTCAGGCAACTTTTTAAATATCGTTCATTGAATTGTGTGTGTGTGTGTGTGTGCATGCGTGCATGTGTGTGTATGCATGTGTGCGAGTGTGTGTTGCATGAGTGTGTCCATGAGAGAGAGAGGGAGGGAGGGAGAGAGAGAGAGAGAGGGGGAAGGAGAGAGAGAGAGAGAGAGAGAGAGAGAGAGAGAGTGTGTGTGTGTGTGTGTGTGTGTGTGTGTGTGTGTGTGTGTGGGGTTAGAGAACTAGGCAGTCGCATTCTTCAGTGCTTTAAAGACACCTCTCTCTCTCTCTCTCTCTCTCTCTCTCTCTCTCTCTCTCTCTCTCTCTCTCTCTCTCCTGAGTGTGTGAGAAAGAGACAGAGACAGAAGGGAAGAGTAAGACAAGTGAAAGATAGAAACAGGGACAGAGATTCAATAGACTCTGACTGTATACCACAGATATCACATTTTGGGGTTGTTTTTGTTTTTTTATAAAAATCAGGTTATAGTATAATTCATTTCCTTCTCAACTTAAAAATTACACACACACACACACACACACACACACACCACCCCACACACACACACACACACACACACACACACACACACACACAAGCAATCCTCCTCCCCACCATCAGTTTTTTTCGGTCTGTCTCTCACCCCTACAAGACCTTTTCCTCTAGGGAGGTTCTAGAACTCCCAAGCAAAGCACACCACAACAAACCTCCCCCCTACCCAACCCTCATCACCACATCACTACACTACACCCAAACAACCACCACCACCACCACCCAGCAAAAACGCTTCCACCACTTGGCACATCCAGCTTTCAAAACTTCCAAACCTTTTTTTTCTTTTTCACCCTCTATTCCAGAATCAAGTTCACAAAACTATCACTTTTTGGATCTTGTTGTTTTGAGTCGACAATACAAACCACACCAAAAACAAACAAAAAAGAAGAAAAAGAGATTCTACATCACAAATTCTTCATCTCACAACACACACCACCTATGTAGAAGGACTATATGTATGTATGTATGTATGTACAGCCTAGCCTAGCCTAGCCCTGAACCTTTAGAAACACATCTCTCTTTTTCTCTTTCGCAGCGCAGCGGCAGCAACCACCCAAAGGAATATAGTAGCAAGCCTAGTTCATTCTGGCATGGCACAGCACTTCCAGCTTGGGTTAGTTCAACTCTCTCATTCGACTTGCCTCACCTGCCAGCCCTACTAGACTAGGCCTAGCCTAGCACCAGCTCTCTCTCTCTCTCCCTCCTGACGGGACGACACACACACACAGTCATCACTCACTCACTCACACACACACACCCACGGTTTGCTAACCTGAGGGAAAAACTGCCGTCTACGTCTGTGCAACACTTACTCCACTCACTCTTTCTTACTTCTTCTCCTTCTTGTTCTTCTCACTAGGCTAACTCTGTTGTTGCCGCCGCCACCACCACCACCACCACCACCATCATCATCATCATCACAACCAACCACTACGACGACTACTACCACCACCACCACCACCTCCATCCACCCTATCCATGATAGGCCTACCTGAGTTTTGGGCCAAGCTCAACTCCCGCACTATACTAGTATAGCCTAGCCTAGGCTACCACCAATCTATCCTGCCAGTTTCAGGAATGGAGGGGGGAGAGAGAGAGAGAGAGAGGGAGAGAGACACGTAGGCTGGGGAGGGATGTGATTGCCAGATGCCAGGCAAGCACCACTATAGGCTATACCACCATCACCACCACCACCACTGCCACACGCACAAGGCGGCGCATGAAAACAATGGTGAGTTAACCGACTTGAAGCTTCCAGGGTGGGAGGCGTTTTAAGGGAGGGAGGGAAGGGAGAGGGGACAGACAGACAGAGAGAGAGAGGGGTGGAGGGGTGGGGGGGGGGGGGGGGGGGGGGGGGAACACGAATTTCCAGGCCCTTTCGGGTCTTTTGATTACTTCTCTTAACACTCCACTACCACTCCCCACCCCTCACACACACAACTCATACAAGTCTACACACCATATCACACCGGCACCACACTACACATACACAGGCAGAGAACCCAAAGAACACACCCACAACACACATAATTTACATGTCAGCCCTACCGTCTCCTCACTCCACCTGCCAACTATCATGGCTTCACTCCAACCCCCCCCCCCCACACTTTACCCCCCCCCCCCCCATCCCTCCCACCCCCCCCACCCCCCTCCCTCTCCTTCATACATACTCCTTCGCCACTCCGTTATACACATACACATACGCACCGCACACACATACACCCTCCTTTGAAAAAAACACACACACACACACACACACACACACACACACTTAGAAATCTCTATTCCCCCCATATCAGTTCCTATCGCAAGTTTCCTTATACTTTTACCTCCACTGGCACCTCTCCCACCCCCCACCCCCCTCTACACAGAGGCGCACGCACACACACATAGGCGTGCGTAACACATGCCCCCACACACACGCACATACTTTCTCACACATACACACTTTCTCACACCCTACCCCCAACCCTTCTCCCTGCATTTTTCTCCCCCCCCCCCCCCCCCCCCTCCTATCTATTCCTTACTTCTCTCTTTCTTCCTACCTAGATACCTGTACACACAACTCTCAACATCCCCCACCCCCACCCCCCCTCCCCCCATATCTCACACACAAACACACACCACACACACACACACTTATTTCCATTGTTTTCTCCCTCCTCCCTTTTCCTCCTTCTCCTATCTACCTGTACACACAACTCTCAACACCACCCCCCCCCCCCCTTTCATATCTCAACATATTTCCATTTGTCTTCTCCCTCCTCCCTTCCCTCCTTTGTTTCTTCCTTCTACAAAACTCTCACCCCGCCACTTCTCTTCCCTCCTTCAAGCTTTCCTTCCTTCCTTCCGATCTACCAGAACCTGTACACACAACTTTCTAAACACACATACACACCCTCCTCCTTCTCCCCATTATTTTCCATTTCTCTCTCTCTCTCTCTCTCTCTCTACTCACTTCTCTCTCTCTCTCTCTCTCTCTCTCTCTCTCTCTCCTCCCTTCCTTCTTTCCTTTCTTCCTTCATCCCTCCCTACCTGTACAGTACACACACACACACGCTGCTTTCTTAACAACAACAACATCATTATCATTATCTTGGCTGCTAGCACAAAACCCCTACCTGTTCTGTACACTACCGTCTAAAAAGTTGATGCTGCTGATGATGCTGCTGCTGCTGATGATGATGACGAGGTGTGCTCAGAAACCAGCTTCTTTAGGCACTGACAGACTAGGGAGGATTTTGGGGTGATGGGGGTTGGTAGTGATTGAGGAACACACACACACACACACACACACACCACACACACACAACACAGAGAGAGAAAAAACAGAGAGGAGAGAGAGAGAGAGAGAGAGAGAGGGGGGGGGGGGGGGAGCGGGGTGAAGGGAAGGGGAGAGATAAGTATACGTAGGGAAGATGTGGAGAAGAAGGAAGGAGGGGGGTGACTGAGGGAGGGAGGAAGAGAGTGGGAGGGTGGTAGGGGATGCTTGGAGGTTGGGGAGGGGGGGAGGGAGAGGGAGGGGGTTGGGAGAGGGGGAGGTTGCTGTTATGGAGGTAATGGCACAAATTAGCCTGGAAGGCAGTGAAGGTGAAAACAAGAGCTTATACAGCCTATATCACCCCACCTGAGTGAAAGGTAACTGGCCAGAGAGAGAGAGTGGAGAGGGGGGGGGGGGGGGGGGGGCGAGAGGGAGGGGGGGAGAGAGGAGGAGAGAACTTTTTTTTTTTAACAATTTTATTTTTCAGAGGGTAATAATCAAGCTCACATTGCTTTTTTAATCCAGCCCCCGAAAAAAGGAGGGTAATATAAGGAAGAGGATGAATAAAGGGAGAGAGGGAGAGGGAGAGGGGGGGGGAGGGGGGGGGGAAGAGAGAGAGGGGAGGGAGAGAGGAGGGGAGAGGGAGAGAGAGGAGAGAGGAGGAGAGAGAGATGGAGAGGGAAAAGGGGAGAGGGGAGAAAAGAGAGAGAGAAAGAATGAATGATCATTATTTTCCAAGAGTTTACAGAGTTTAAGTGATTAGAGATACTAACAAAACAACAACAACAACAACAACAAACACAACCACAAAAACACACCAAAAACAACACACACAACACACCACACACACACACACACACAAAACCCCAACTACAACAACGACAACAAAAGTTCAACCTATGATATAAAGAAAGAGATAAATGTGTATTCAACACACAGAGAGACAGACCCGAGAGAGAATATATATTATAGAGAGAGAGAACAGACAGACAGACAGACACAGACAGACAGACACAACTAGAAAGAAGAGGGGGGGGGGAGAGGGTGGGTGGGGAGAGGGAGAGGGGGGGAGATAGGAGAGGGAGAGAGGGAGGGGGGAGGGAGAGAGAGAGAGAGAGAGAGAAGAGAGAGAGAGAGAGGAGACGACAGACAGACAGACAGACCGACCGACAGACAGCTAGAGAGCGAAGAGGGGGGGGGGGGGGGGGGGGGGGGGGGGGGGGGGGGGGTTGTATAGATAAGACAGAAAGGAGATGAGAGTTTATGTGGAGGATGAAAGAGGATGGGGAAGGAGAGGAAGAAAGAAAGACAAAGAAAAGGAGCGGGGCACAGAGAGAGAGACAGAAAACAGAAAAGGGGACAGACAATGAGACAGAGACAAGAGACAGAGAGAGACAAGAACGGAAGGGGGGTTGGGTGGGGGGGGGGGGGGGGGGGGGGGGGGTGGAGAAGTGTGGATTTTGGGTGGTAACCGCCTACATAAATTAAAGTGAAGGCGGCTGTAAAAAGGTTTTTCCACCTTGTCCCTGCACAAAATAAAAGGAAACCTGATCTACAACCAGTGCCCTCCACATTCTGCTTGCCAGAAAAGAAAAAAACAGATTTAAAGGGAACAGCCAGGCAAAATAAAATACGATAAGAGAG
The DNA here is from genome assembly GCA_028751875.1 of Rapana venosa. NCBI lineage: Eukaryota > Metazoa > Mollusca > Gastropoda > Neogastropoda > Muricidae > Rapana > Rapana venosa. The sequence continues at coordinate 50,635,643 of CM054154.1, forward strand.
AGCCTCTGTCTTTACCTTAGGATAATGCACTGAGCGCGCGACAAATGAGCATCTGCAGTAGTTAAAAGTTATATAAGAAGATTTTTGTTTACTTTGTTATAAATTTGGTTTACTTCTCATAAAAAGGTATTTGAAATTTAATAAGTGACCAAGATGGGTTTTTTTTTTCCCCCAGTCCTCGGTTTATCAATCCCATTCAATTCAAATACTTTAATATCTCATAAACAGAGAAATTAACTAGAGCTCTAATGGTGACATTTCAACGTAGGGCGACTGGGGATTTTTTTTTTTTTTTTTTTTTTTGGGGGGGGGGGGGGGGGTGTTTGTTTGTTTGTGGGGTTGTTGGTGGGGGTTGTTTTTTTTTGGTTGTTTTGGTGTTGTTTTTTGTTTTTGTTGGGGTTTTTTGGGGTTTTTTTGGGGGGGTGCCCACAGTTATAAAGGTAGCCGCATTCCAACTTCAAGGATGATGTCTTTAGAGATTGAACATCAGAAGTGTACATCAACTACTGTATGCACTTTCACTTTCTAAAATTAATGTTGTCATCCGTTCCTACCGGCATGCAATGGCATCCTCTTCCAAAGGGAAGAATAGGTTTTTTAACTATACTCAAGATGTTCTGCATGTGTTTGCACAAAGGACATTGACTATTTTTAGTCTTTTCCAAAGAATTTCCATGGAGAGGAGTCAGTCAGTACTGATGATAACTCCAGGGGGGAAAAAATTTCCTTGAGCAGATGGGTGTCTCGTTGGTGGGGGGTGACTTGAACTCATGAATCACACTCAACGTCCTTACCATAACCACCCTTTTTTTTTTTAAAAATAGTATCCCAAACCCCTTGTTTTTTTATTTATTATATTTCGTTTTATTTCAGCCGTACGCCGGGGTTTTTTCACAGTTCTTGATTAAACCATTGGCGGGGGAACAGCAAAGGAGGGCTGTATGACATGGCTTTCCCACCATGGAATTCCCTTTACAGCCAGTTTTTATTATCGATATGCCTCTGACCAGGAGGTTGCTGCAAGCCTTAGTGCGGGGAGCCCCGGGGGATGGTTGGCCTTTGGAGAAACTCCAAAGCAGACTGTCCCTTTTGACCACTTGGGAGGAGAGTGGGGATGTATGTTGAGGGCAGGCATCTCCATAATCAAATTTTGCCCAAATTTCCGAAACAGCAGCTGTCCTTGCTGTTTGGAGGTCATCGTCGAAAACACGGACAAAAATACTATTTCAATTATTATTCCATTATTAACTTTTTTCCATTACATGTTATTGTGTTTTAAAAAAATTAGCCAATGGAGGGCAGCTTCCATTTCCCCCTTTTTTCCCGTTTGACTATGGCAAATTTTTTTGGTGGCTGCCAGCCACTTCCCCTCCCTCAACGTATTCAAAAATTTGCAACTCGACTGTCCTCAAAAGAAAAAATTGAGCAAAAAACCCCCTCTCTTGGCGATCTCTCCACTGGCTGCCTGTGCCACAAAAAAAAAAACAATAAATCTGTACTCTCTGTTAAAATGTCCCACAAAAAAACCCCCCCTAACCCTGTAAATGCTTCCCCCAATACACTCCTTCTCGTTCCCCTTCGCTCTATTGCAGTTTCCTTTGCTTCGAATCCCCTAGATTCAGCCAGTCCACCGTGGGCCTCGTTTTTCTCTTTTCGGTATCGTTTGGAATGGCCTCCCTATCTCTCTTCCCAAAAGGCCTTTTTTTGGGACATTTTAAAAAATTTCCGGCCTCAAGACAAAATTTTTTTTAAAAAACTAAGTTTTTTCCCTCCCGTTTCTTTTAAACTTCCCTGCTTTTTTAAACCCAAAAAAAAACTTCATCACCCTGCCAAAGTGTATAACCTCTTGTTTTGGGGTGTTGTGTTTTTCTTCAATTTTACGTCTTTACTAAAGTGATAAAGACGGGGTCGTGTATTGTTGTGTGTGTGTGGGTGTGTTGTGTGTGTTTGGGGTTGTGTGTGTGTGTGGTGCGTGCCGGGGCGTGCGTGCGGCGTGCGGGTGGGGCGCGCGGTTGTGTGTGTGGGGGTGTGTGCGTGCGTGCGTGCGTGCGTGTGTGTATGTTGTGTGTGTGTGTGTTGTGTGGGGTTGTTGTGTGTTGTGTGTGTGTGCGTGCGTGCGTGCGTGCGTGTGTGTAATTTGGACTTTTTTAAAAAACTATTACTTGTATTGGTTGCAGGGTTTTTGGAAAAAGGGGGTTAGTGCAAGCGCTTTGATTTGTCTTCCAAGATCAGCGCATATAAATTCTTTTTATTAGTAGTATTATATTTATTAAGGAATTTTTTTTTAAAGTTGGCCCCACACACCTTCAACCCTGCAAACCTTATGAAAATACTAACAACCCGTATATGCCAAGTGGACGAATGGGCCTTGGTGTTTGGGAAGTGTTGGCCGGCCCCTGGTCATTAACCCAAGCTTCCCCTTAACTCGTTACAACCCCTGCTTGATCATTATTATACAACGCTTCCAAAGACACACACACAAACACACCACCACAACCAACACACCACACACAAAAAGCGGGGGCCGCACGCACAACAAGGCGCACACATGTCTGCATATTACCTTGATTTTTTGCTTTACAAGTTCACGCTATAAAAAATTTTATACATTTTTATTATTATTTTTATTATTATTATAAACCAGAATGAAATGCATGATGCCTCATTCCCAAATGGCGCCGCACTCTCTCTATATAAATGATCATATCCGAATGCAGCAGCCAGAGGCTAATACATGCCAAGTGCACGTATGGGGGGAGCGCCCCCTATATCACAAGAGAGACAAGACAAAGAGGAGAGAGACGACGACAGAGAGAAGACAGCAGGAAAACAGACAGACAGAAAAACAGACAGACAAGAGATGAAAAGAAAAGACAGACAAACAACAGAAGACAGGAAAAAGAGAAGAGACAGACACAGACAGAGGACAGACAAGACAAGACAGACGTCATTTAATGTTGGGCTGTCCCAAAATATTTTTTCTCTTGGTAAAAAATTTTTCACCCCTGATTATACTATTACTGTTTTCCCCTCAAATTCGGTTACAGTAGGTTAACAACATCACAGACAAAACCCCCAAAAAGAAGACAGTTTTCAAAATTAGTACAAAACTTTTTTTTTTTAATTTGGTACCGATCACTGAAACCTAGAACAAAAACCCTACCCGCCCTCGAACTGCTATGCTTTGCAGTCTTATAAAAGATATGAACATTTTTGGTTTTTATGTTTTTTAAAGGGAAGGTAAAGGAGTCCCAAACCTTAAGGTCGTAGGGGACAGGCGTAGAGACCTCACTTCTCTAGGGCCAGCATAGAGGGGGGCGCCCCCCCTCTCCCTCGCTGCTTTTAAACCCTTTCCCTGACCCAAAAAAGGGGGAGGTACCCTTGACAGCGGGGGAACTGTATGAAGCCAAGGCGCGCAAAAAAGGTCCCCATCCAATGGTAACCCACGCCAGTGCCTTTTAACTTGGCCCGGGGGGGGGGGGGGGGGGGGGCGAGTGCTCCGACCACTGAGCTATTCCCTCCCCTAGTATTTTTAACTGCACTAAAGTCGTAGCCGGTGACCTTATTAATTGTTCACCACAATTATATGCTATCCCCAAATTTTCACGGGGCCAAGGGCCTCAAAACTAAATATCACATTGTTAAAAACATGTGGCGCATTTTTTTTTTATGGCAGCACCCCTTTCCCCCCAAATACCCCCCCCCCCCCCCCCCCCCAAAACACACACCCCGAAATATCCACAAACATCACACATTCATTCATCACCACACACACACACACACACCCCACACAACAAAACCCAACTTATACCAGACACGCACAGGACACAGACTCACTCACTCATCTCTCCCCCTCTCTCCTCTCTCTCCTCCCCTCTCTCCTCTCTCTCCCCAAAACCCCCACACACACACACACTCATACACACTCTACACACCACACACACACCACACCACACCAACACACCCCAAAAAACCCACCATATCAAGACACCACCTCTCTTCCTCCTCCTGGCACCACACACTCTCTCTCGGGCCACACACACTCTCTCTCCTCTTTTCCCCCCTCTCTTTCTCTCTCTCTCCCCCTCTTCTCTCTCTCTTTTTCTCTCTCTCCTCTCTCTCTCGGGACACCTCTCCTCCTCTTCTCTCTTCTCTCTTCTCACTCTCTCTCTCTCTCTCTCTCTCTCTCGGGACACAGACTCTCTCTCCTCTCTCTCCTCTCCTCTCTCTCTCTCTCTCTCCCTTCTCTCTCTCTGTCCCAAAAAAACCTCACACACACTCACACACACAAAACACACATACATACACACACCACACTCCACACACACACACACACACACATACCACAAAACACACACACACCCCAACACAACACACACACACACACACATACACACAAACACACACACAACACCTCAACACAAACACACAACCATAAATCCTGCTGAATACCTAACCAAATCTCGAGGGACAACCCACTGCCCCTCCAGTGATGCGACCCCCCTGCATAGGAAGGGAAAGGGGTGGGGGCAAAATGAAGTGAATGGGACGATCTCACAGCGTGATGGGATAAGTAATAAAATGCACTTTGTACAGGGATGGTCGATACTTTTATAATGCAGACCAAACCCTACGTTCCTTGCCCCCAAAATGGTTTTTGCACAAAATGGGCAGGCCAAAACTCAAAAGGGATTTTTTTAAAACCTCCTCCTCCCCGGGTCTGGAAACAAATTCCGCCAAAAAAAATCAACTTCCCTTTCTTTCACCTTTTACCCATATATGTTGTCCGTCGGTTCGGATACCCCAAAACACAGAGGAGCACTGTGTTTCAGAAATTGGGCAAAAGTTTATTTAGTGGAGATGCCTTGCCCAAGCAATCCCCACCTTCGGGCCAGGGGCATAAGGACAGCAGCGTTGGAGATGTTCTCTCCCAAAGGGCCCAAACCCCCCCAGGGCGCAGCAAATAAGGACTGTGCGAGTCAAGCCTCTAGTCAAAGAGTCCTAGTCGGTCACAAAGACTCTGTAAAGTGGAAAATTCCATGATGGGGAAAAAAGCCACTGGTCATAAGCCTCCCCCTTTGCTGCTGTTGCCCCCCAGGTCAATGGTTTAATCCAGAACTGTGTTCTTTCACCAGGTTTGGCTGCCAATGCAATCATCTGCAAATCGCGAGACAAAAACCCCCCTGTCCAAATCTCATCACTGGTATTGGTGTTGGAAGCTGCTAAATTGACGAAACAGATTCCTTTTTTTCCCCTCTGGGAAGTAGTTAGGTGTATTTGTTTTTACGTTCCCAGCCAACGGCTGGTTTTTTCTTTAGTAGTTTCTTTTTTATTGCCTCCTTTTTGGGGGGTCATCATTTCATTGTACTGATAGAAAACGATTAGCAAAGAAGTATAAGAAAGAAAATTATTTCTACTTTATGTTTGGTCGAATGTTTTGCACCGTAATCCAGCTAGCCGAAAAGAAAACCATTTACAACAAACACATACAGCTAATGCCCTACATATCCTATACTTACCCCTTCTGTGTGTGTGTTTGTGTTGGTGGTGTGTGTGTGTGTGTGTGTGGTGGTGTGTGTGTGTATGTTGGTGTGTGTGTATGTGTGGTGTAGTGGTGGTCGGTGTGTGTGTGTGCGTGTGTGTGTGTGTGTGTGTGCGTGTGTGTGTGTGTGTGTGTGTGTGTGCCGTGTGTGGTGTGTGTGTGTGAGTGTGTGTGTGTGTGTGCGTGCGTGGCGTGTGTGTGTGTTGTGGTGTGAGTGCGTGCGTGAGTGCGTGCGTGTGTGAGTGCGTGCGTGCGTGCGTGCGAGTGCGTGCGTGCGGCGTGTGTTGTGTGTGTGTGTGTGTGTGTAAACTGTGTAATGCCAAGGAAGGAGGGTGTTTGGGTTTTTTTTTGTTTGTTTTTTTAATGCTGAAGAAGAGAAGCCGGACACGTCCCTTGTGAAATAATTACTTGGTCCTCCTAGGGTCACAGAAATTCTGTTTTCTTTTTAAAAAAAAATCTTCATGATGAAACAAAACTTTAAGTAAAGAAAACTCACACACAACACACACACACACACACACACACACACACACACACTAACACACACCACGCACGCACGCACGCACGCTCCGCCACGCACGCACCGCGAGCACACTCGACTACAAAGTTTAAAAAGTGTGTGTGTGTGTCTTCAAGTGAACAAACGTAAAATTGAAGAAACACAACACACACTCCACACACACACACACACACACTTTAAAAAAAAAATTTAGGAATCTCTACGTTGATATTTGCATAATTTCCCAGAAATGACAGATTAAACTTTACAGCTGCAATGAAGGCCCAATACTTTTACCAAAACAACAACAACTTTTCTGAGAAAAAACCCACCTGAATATTATGACAGCTTTTATCTATGGGTGGAAGGTTTAAATTTGCTGTTTGCCCACCCATTGAGGTTGCTGCATTCCGACTTTGGAATATATAAAATAAAAATAATAATAATAAATAATAATGTAAGAATTTTTTTAGCGCTAATCTTGTAAAGCAACAAATCAAGTGCTCAGATGACTTTTTTTTTTTTCGTTTCTTTTTTTTTGCGTAGTAATGCGTTTTTTTTTTATTTTGGCATTTGTTCCAACCGGCAAAACAATGGCATATTCTTTCGAACACCAGAACAGGATTAACGTGTGCGCAAGATGTTCTGCATGCGTTCGCACACGGGCCTCGGTTTGTAGTCCTCATCCGAAGGTCTTTGACATTTAGTTACGATTTTTTTTGGGGTCAAACCGGGAAGAAAGGCGAGGGTGGGAATCGGTGACACCGCAGAACCTCACGGTTACCTTGTTGCAGGCAAACGTCTTAACCATCCTGCCCACCTTCCTCGATAATGCTACCACCACCACACACAGCCCTCCACACCAACACCACCACCACCCAACACAACCACACCCTAGCCCTCACAAAGTTGTAAGAAAAAGTCTGTAACCATCGTGGACTCATCAACCATGCTCACTTCAAACCCCATCCCCCTGTTTTCCAGCTAGCTGCTTAGGTCTATAGAGGTCCTCAAGTGGCACAGACGGGGCGGTAAGAACAGGGTTAAGGACCCAGGTACCCCAGTGATCTTCATGATGGCAGTATAGTAATGGACTGGCTGAGAGGTGCCCCCTGAAACAGCACAGGCATGCATACACACACACACACACACATACCACTGACTTAGTCTCACCCACACTTCAACTTCAAAAGTTCAAACAGCTGCAGCAGCAGCAGCAGAGGCTGTAGCAGCCGTAGTAAACTAGGCTCAACAATGCAATTCAGAGTACTGACTGCCACCCTCAAAACAGTTAGTTGCATTCAGTATCTGATAATATCATTCAAGTAGTCTGATAAGACGCATATCAGTAGTCTGATAATATCTTCTGCATCGCAATCAACATTCATTCGCTTTCCGTTTCCTCCATTCATCTAGCCATCCAATCCATCCATCCATCCATCTATCTTTCTTCCATTCCTTTCCCTTCCAGCCTTCCCGAACTTCTTCCCTCCGTCCCTTCACCTTTCAACCCATTCCTCCCTTCTTTCAAATCTTCACAGCATTCATTCACCCCTTCCTTTTTTTTCACTCAGTTCATTCTACTACACTCACTCACCTCACGTCTCACCAGAGTTCGACCCTTCATTTCATTCATTAAACCCTTTTCTGGGCGGGTAGGGGTGCTACGTTCCAACTTATCTCCCCATCAGTGAAGGCTTGGATAGTGAATGGTGATAACAAGGTAATGCTGCGTGGGTGTGGGGTGGCGAGATTGCCTGAGGGAAGGGGGGGGGGGGGGGAGAGAAGCTGCCTGGGGAGAGGGGGTGGAGAATAGCAAAAGGCTGGGGGGGGGTGGGGGGGGGGGGGGGGGTAGACTCCCAACCCCCCCCCCTCTCTCTCTCTCTCACATCTCTCTCTCTTCTCTCTCTCACCGCTGCACAACACCACACTACACCACAACACATACCAGAATGGCCGATAAAAAGGGGAGCTTTTCGACAGGACAATTGAATCTACGGAGAGAAAAACGAACAGGAGGAGAGGGGGGGGGGGGGGGGGGGGGGGTGGGGGGGGGGGGGGGGGTTAAAAGATCCGACAAACCGCCATTCGCAGGAACAAGCCCCACCCCCACCCCCCCCTTTAACAACCAAAACACACAAACCCACACACACACATTTATGAGCAGGGAGACAGGACGAAACAGAGCAGAATACTGTACAGCATGAGAGGAGGAGACGACGGAACAGACGACACAGGACGGGACAAAAAGAAACAAAGACAGAACAGGCTTTTTAGGGAGAGGGTTTAAAATTTTGTATAGTCAAAAAGAAAAAAGGAAGAAAAAAAAGCTAAATTGAATAAATTTGCGAAAACAACCATACTGATGATAACAACACGACAAAAGTGGGGAAGATTAACCCCAAAAGTAATCATCACAAAACCAACAAAAAACACCACACCCACATTTTTTTCCCAAAAATATTACCCACATTTGAATAAACTGCCCCCAATTCTCAAAACCCCAAACTTTTTTTTTTTTTTTAAAGAAAAAAAATTTGTTACAAACACCCTCTCGCTGATCCCCGACCGCATAAATAATTATATAAAAAGATCATCGTGCCTTTTTTTTTTTCGGAAATCATCGTCGCTGATCTATTTAGGGGATAATCAGGAAGGATGGGGGGGGAAAGGGGGGGGGGGGGGGGGAGGGGGGGGGGGGGGGGAGGGGGGGGGGGGGGGAAGATTCATGGCAGGAATGACAGGCGAGGGTTTTAAAAAAAGTGGGGGGGGGGGGGGGGGGGGGGGGGGGGGGGGGGGGGGTAGGAGAGAGGGGAAAGGGGGGTTTGTTCCGGGAATTTTAGAATGTAATTGTGGCCCATAGTGCGCCCCTTTGATTATAACTGACAGAGAGAGAGAGAGGAGAGAAGGGCCAGGGGGGAGTCTGAGCCACCCCGCCCCCCCCCCTAGTCAGCAGTCGGGTTTCAGAGGCTACCTCTCCCTCCCCCCCCCTCCCCCCCCTCCCCTGACCCCCCAGTTATCTGGGAGGGGGAGGGGACGGACGGTTTCCCCAGTTACGGCCTCGGCCTGTATGTTTTTTTACGTACCCTGCTGCACCCCGACTTGACGACCAGTGTTTCGGCTTTGGCTTCTTCTGAGGCTCTTTAAAGTTGATGAGAGGGGGTGTCGCGTTAGCTTTTTTTTAGACCCCTTTGGTTTCCTTACTTTAAAAACCCAGCTACTTTGGTGTTTGAATTTGTTGTGGTGGTGTGGTGTGGTTTTTGGGTGTGTGTGTTGTGTGTTGTGTTGTGGTGTGTGTGTGTGTTTTTTTGGGTGGTGTGTTGGTGGTTGTGTGTGTTTTGTTTTTGTGTGGGTGGGGGGGGTGTTTGTGTGTGTTTGGGGGTTTGGGGGGTGGTTTGTAGGTGGGGGGTTGTGTGTGTGGTTGGGGGGGTTGTTTTGTGTTGTTTTGGGTGGGTGTGTGTTTGGGGGGTGTGTTTTTGGGGTGTGTGTGTGGGGGTGGTGTGGTTGTGGTGTTTTGTTGTTGTGGTGTACGGTGTCTAATGGTGAGATTTTGTGTATGCAACCGTTTTGGGGTTGTTTTTTTTTGCCATCCCATGAATGTATCCCACATTCCAAACCTCAGGGATGGTAATTATCTAACCATGACGCCAGGACGCACGCATTCTTTAAAATTTTGTCATCCAGTTCTACTGAACACGAAATGGCCTACTCTTCTGAAAAAGCTAGAATGGGTTTTAATTCATGTGTGCGCAAGATGTCCATGTGTATGGGACCCCCCATTTACAGTCTCATCCAAAGGACTTTCAGGGGAGTGAAGTCGATACTGACGTTATCTCCAAGTCCCCTCTAACAGACGTCTTGTTGGTGGTGACTCGAACCCAGGCTGTCAGATCAAGAGCTCACCGCTCTGGCCACTAGGCTATTCTGCCCTCTGGAAGCCTAATTGCCAGTCAGATGATGAACAAACAAACAAACAATAACAACAACAGTAGCCCAGGCTATTATGTTAACCCAAGAAGGCAGCTGAGCTTGGAAACCTTATTCATGACTATTTAAGTGATGACCAAACAAACGAACAACAAAGACATAAACAAATCGGTCCATACAACAAACAAGCAACAAAGATGTAAACAAATCAACCCATACCTTGGATACCTTATGCAGTGACCACGAAGGCCATAATCATCAGGGCTGTCACTTCATATCAACTTCAGCAACTCCCAATACCATCCTCCACCTTCAGTTCAAAATCAACACTGTCTAATCCAGCTTCAAATATCTTAACACCCTCAATCTGAACAAGAAGAAGAAGACGAAAAAAACAAACAAAAACCCCAACAAAACCCAACAACAGCCCAAGCTATCCTTGTAGTAAGGAAAGCACGAAGTTAACCTTGGTGGCCTAATCACTAGTTAAAAGATACTGAACACACCATGACTACTGATACTACTGATAGCGATATCCTGTAATCCACAGATCTATCTAAGCATTCACCTGCCACCAACCCCTCTGCCCCGCCCCCTTGTTTAAACTAATATAACGCAAGCAAGCCTTACTTGGTCCTGTGGGCCACACCACACCACCCACCACTTCGAGTCTCTAGCACTGCCAAACAAGCGCCTGGTGAAGGTTTCTGTTATCTATCGACCTGCAGACACCACCAGACCACATCCCTCCTGTCCTTCATGGAGATCAGGACAGCCAGTCTCCGCACTTATCCTTCCTTCCCTCCCCTCCACAAGCACAAAACACATTGAAATGTGCGCGCGTGTGCGTGCACACACACACACACACACACACACACACACACACACACACACGTATACACAATTATGTATGCACACAACACACACAATCACCCCCTACGCACATACACACACACCACAATCACCCCCTCCACACACACACACATACATACACACCAATCACCTCTACACACACACACCAATCACCCCTAAAACACCACACCAATCACTTCTACACACACACACCAAAATTCACCCCTACACACACACCACACACACACACACACACACACCAGAATCACCCCTACACACACACCAGAATCACCCCTACACACACACACACACACACACAACACCAATCACTCCTACACACACACCAATCACCTCTACACACACACCACAATCACCCCTACACACACACACACACACACACACACCAATCACTCCTACACACACACATACCAAAATCACCCCTACACACACACACACCACAATCACCCCTACACACACACACCAGAATCACCCACCCACACACACACACACACCAGAATCACCCCTCCACACACAGTCACACACACACACACACACACACACCAATCACCTCTACACACACACACCAAATCACCCCTACACACACACACCAAAATCACCCCTACACACACACGCACACCAATCACACCCCCTACACACACACACACACACACACACAAAAACCAAAATCACCCCTACACACACACACCCACATCACCCACACACACACACACACACCACAATCACCCCCTCCACACACAGTCACACACACACACACACCAATCACCTCTACACACACACACACCAAAATCACCCCTACACACACACAACCAAAATCACCCCTACACACACACACCAAAATCACCCCTACACACACACACACCACAATCACCCCTACACACACACCAATCACATCCCTACACCCCCCACCCCCCCCCCCCCCCACACACACACACCACAATCACCCCCCCCCCCCTCCCCACACACACACACACACAACACACACTTCGAAGCGAAGAAGTTGTTACGTATCCCACACAGCCCATGTAACTAACTAACTAACTATCTATCTGTATGGAGGAAAAAAACCAACATCTCTGCACAGAAGTGACTCAGTGACGGCCTACGTCTAGCTAGATTAGAGGTCACTCTCCACAACCAGTTAGTTAGTCTACCTGCAGGCTGAAGTCTTCAGCAAGTCCACACAACAGAGATCAGTTCTGAAGAATGTGCTCTGAACCAACCCCCCTCCCTGTCTTACTTCCACGTCACTCTTACCACACACACACACACACACATATATATACACACACATACACACACACACACATATATACACACACACACACACTCACACACACTCTCTCTCTCTCTACTCTCTCTCTCTCTCTCTCCTCTCTCTCTTTCTATCTCTCTCTCTCTCTCTCTGTCTCTCTCTCTTTCTACACACACACACACACTCACTCTCTCTCTCTCTCTCTCTCTCTCTCTCTCTCTTTCTACACACACACACATACACAACACTCTCTCTCTCTCTCTCTCTCTTCTCTCTCTCTCTCTCTCTTTCGCTCTCTTTCTACACACACAAACACTCTCTCTCTCTCTCTCTCTCTCTCTCTCTCTCTCTCTCTCTCTCTCTATTTCGCTCTCTTTCTACACACACACTCTCTCTCTTCGCTCTCTTTCTACTCTCTCTCTCTCTCTTTCTACACACACACACACTCTCTCATCTCTCTCTCACTCTCTACACACACACACTCTCTCTTTCTCTTTCGCTCTCTTTCTACACACACACACTCTCTCTTTCTACACTCACTCACTCTCTCTCTCTCACACACACACACACTCTCTCTCTTCTCACACACACACACTCTCTCTCTCTCTCTCTCTCTCTTTCTACATACACACACATTCAAACTCTCTCTCTCT
>CM054154.1:50653388-50655888 GCA_028751875.1 Rapana venosa
AAAATAAAATAAATAGATAATCAAAACTAATATTATGAAGATCTTTCCTGTACATCCCACCCTCCTTTTTCAAAAATTTCTCATCAAGTCTTCTTCATCCTAAACGTATTGAAGAGATTTTGGAAGGAGGGGGGGGGGAGGGGGGGGGAGGGGAGGAGGGGGCGGGGGTAGGAGGATCCAAACACAAGTCTCAAAAAAAATCCAAACTGTTATCAGTTTTTCGAATCAAGTACAACTTTCCCTCTCTCCCCCAAGGAAAACTTTTAACAGATAGGAGAGGAAGGGGGGGAGCATCAGGGATGGCGGAGATGGGGGATCCATCGGAAAGAGTGAACTGTGGTGTAGTAAGAAACCTCCCTACATAACAGGTGCGTGTGTAATGTAAGCGTGTATACTGTGAGTGTGAGTGTATGAGAGTGTGAGAGTGTGAGTGTGTGAGTGTGTGTGTGTGTGTGTGTGTGTGTGTGTGTGTGAGAGTGTGTGTGTGTGTGAGTGTGTGAGTGAGTGTGTGTGTGTGTTGTGTTGTGTTGTGTTGTGTTGTGTTGTGTTGTGTTGTGTTGTGTTGTGTTGTGTTGTGTTTTACATGCAAAGCATATGCAAGATGCACAGAGAAATGGGAGTTGGGGGTTTTGAGACAGACAGACAGACAGACAGACAGAGAGAGACAGACAGACAACAGAGAGAGGGGGGGGGGGAAGGGGATGGAGGGGGGATGCAGGTTTCAACCTACAGGCGTCTTCTTCAACCTCAGAAAGCGGCAGCACATACCCACTGCACGTGCCACCTCTAGCTTGTCTGCTGCTCCCCACAAGCTTGGTGTACTGCCTACATAAACACACACACACACAAGCACACACGCACGCAAGCACACACGCACGCACGCGCACACACACACACACACACACACACACGTGCCGCATAGGCAGCAAGCACACACAAACACTCCAGTCTTTTTCCAACAGCACAACAGTCTCTATCACAAGCCAGTATTTCTTTTTTCTGAGCACAGTCACTATTTTCACTACGATGAAGTCTCTCCCTCCTCCCTCTGTCTGTCTGTCTGTCTGTCTGTCTGTCTGTCTGTCTCTGTCTCTGTCTCTCTCTTACATATATCCCAAAGGGCGGGGACTGGTTGTAAAAAAGCACATGGGTGCTTATTCATTATCCTAGAAATAAAAGAATTTGTGGTTGTCATTCTCTCTCTCTCTCTCTCTCTCTCTCTCTCTCTCTCTCTCTCTCTCTCTCTCTCTCTATATATATATATATATATATATATATATATATATATTTATATATATATATATATAGAGAGAGAGAGAGAGAGAGGAGAGATAGATAGATAGATAGATAGATAGATAGATAGATAATCTGGACCAGATACCCTGTCACTCTATAGAGCTTTAAAATATAAAAGATAATAAAAAGAAAAACCTAAAATTATTTACTTTTTTTTCTTTTTAAAGGAAGGGGGGGGGAAGGGGGGGGTCACACCAGACATGGCCCTACCGGGTAGTAGACAGCTCCACTGGAGGCTCTCTCTCGTCAGTAAAGACCTGCAGGATCATTACAGCAGACTACAGACTTTCATTTCTCAGACCAGACTGAAAATTTACTATGGCTAGGGAACGAAGAAGAAGAAGAAGAAAGGAGAGGAGGGGTGTATGTACACCTGCCATCAGATCACCATCAGCTGTACTGAGAAGAAAACTAAGCATCATCACTTGATTTTATTTATTTATTTATTCTTTTATATCGAGGATAATGGAATAAGCACTCATGTGCTTTTTTACAACATCCAGTCCCCGTGTGTAGGCTGTTTTGTCAATGTTGTCATCTGTTTCCACCGGCACATAATGGCCTACTCTTCCGAAAAGCGGAACAGGATTTAACGTGTGCGCAAGACGTTCTGCATGCGTTCGCACACGGGGCCTCGGTTTATAGTCTCATCCGAAGGGCTTTGACACTCAGTTCGATTTTTTGTCAAACTGGGAAGAAAGGGCGAGGCTGGGAATCGAACCCAGAACCTCATGGTTTATTTGTTGGCAGGCGAACGTCTTAACCATCCTGCCTCCTTCCTTGGCGACACCATACCATAATGATCACCTCACCTCATTTTTATTAATTTTATTTCATTTAATATTTTATACCACTTAAAGTCACGAGATTTCTCTGCATGAAATTCAGGCTGCTCACCCCAGGGAGAGCGCATCGCCACAAGAGCAGCGCTACCCTTTTTTTTTTCCTTTTGGTCTGCAACTGTATTTGTTTCCCTATCAGAGTGGCTTTTTTCTAAGAATTTTGCCAGGGACAACTCTCTTGTTGCCGTGGGTTCTTTTACGCGTGCTGAAAATTTTGCGTAACACACGGGACCTTGGTTTATCGTCTCATCCAAAAGACTAGCACCCAGACCACCGCTCATGGTCTAATGGATGGGGGAAAAGTTTCGGGCCCATCTCAACACTTAAGACTGGATCCTTGCTATGCAATCAACCTTAAGACC
>CM054154.1:50660888-50690888 GCA_028751875.1 Rapana venosa
CAATGATGATGATCATTGATGACGATAATAATAATAGTAATGATGATAATAATGTTGATGATGATGATGATGATGATGACAGTAATGGTTATTATTATCATTATTATTGTTGTCGTTATTACGACAACGATGATGATTATGATGATGATAACGATGATAGTAACAAAGATAATAACGATGATGATGAAGACGATGATGAGGTTGATAATGATAGTAGCAATAATGATGATGATGATGTAAATAATTTTATCCATTAGTAGGTCTGCACATAAAACTGTGAAAACTACAGAAAATAATTATTCAAAAATCACACCAGCAAGGTTCTACAAATAATAATCCTTAACTCGGTTGAAACAGAAAATCAAAGAAGAAATGTCAAGATTTACAAAAAGAGTTAAATATTGGTGAAGAATGTCCCAAGATGGAAGCTTTACACGACATTCATTCATTCATTCGTTCATTACACAGTAAAGCATTTCATACTGTAAAGCATGAGCACCTCTCTCAAAACTCCCATGAACAATTGTTTCCCACGATGCCTGGTAACACTGCTAATCAACTTCGACATACACCAGCAGGCCACAGTAAGACGGAACAGACAACATGGCAGGGTCTTCCCAATCCAGAAGGGAGTCGGGCAAGGACGCATACTCTCACCTCAGCTGTTCAACTTGTACACAACAAAACAGGTCATAAAACAGATATTGAAGAACTCAAGTGGAAAGACTGTTGGGGACGAAATCACAAACGTGAGGAATGGAAAAACGACGCTGCTCTCATATCAAGACTGCAAAGGGCAACACGCAAACAAATCATAAATACAGTAGAGCGGACAGAACTGCAGGCTTCAAATTCAAAGCCAACAAGACCAAGGTCATGCAGCATATTGGTGAACCCATGGATGGGAACATACAAGCTGGCGGAGAAACCCTCAAAAAATGTTGAACACTTCAAGTACCTCCGGTCATACAAATCAGCTGAGGCCTCAAGTACCGAAGACATTAAAGGAAGAATCGCTCAAGCCAAACAAATGTTCGATCTTACCAACATCTGGAACAACAAATATTTAGGAATTGAGCTCAAACGAAAACTACTGCCAACACTAATTTGGCCTGTTGTTTTCTAGAGAAGTACCAATAGACTGCGCTGGTTTGGGCACGTTCAACGGAAAGCAGACCACCACATCATAAAAAGAGCAATGAACTTCGTAGTGGATGGAAAGAGACCAAAGGGAAGACCTAGCAAGACCTGGGCTGCCTGTGTTGCAGATGATCTTAGAGAAAGGGGCATAAATAAGGAGGAAGCTCAAAACAGAGAGATGTGAAGAAGGCTTATCGATGTCAAACCTCCCCTGGGAGAAACATGACAAAAAAGGAAGAAGAAGAAGTTTTCTAGGGAAGTGAAGGACAGACTCGTAGTTGCAAATGAAAAACAGAATCAAAAGTGTCGAGGTGCGGGTCTACAGAAGACTCCCAAGAATAATCTGGACTAAAAGATAAACACACCAAAGTATTTATAATAATAATAATGTATGGAATTTATATAGCAACAAATCAAAGCGCTCAGATGACCTTTTTTTAAAAAAAATATCGAGGATAATGGAATAAGCACTCATGTGTTTTCTTTTTACATCCAGTCCCCGTGTGTATGTGGTTTTGTAAATTTTGTCATCTGTTCCAACCGGCACACAATGGCCTACTCTTTCGAAGAGCGGAACAGGATTTAACGTGTGCGCAAGATGTTCTGCATGCGTTCGCACACAGGGCCTCGGTTTATAGTCTCATCCGAAGGACTTTGACATTCAGTTCGATTTTTTATGTCAAACTGGGAGGAAGAAAGGGCGAGGCTGGGAATCGAACCCAGAACCTCACGGTTTACTTGTTGGCAGGCAAACGTCTTAACCATCCTGCCACCTTCCTTCTTTTATTTCGGGAAGAGCTGAACACACAACCTGAACTTTTAACACTGGTTAGGAAAAGGAACCATTTTGGAGATGTTATGAGACAACAGTGTAGTAGTAAAGGGTAAAGGAGTCCCATAACCTATAAGGTCGTAGGGGAGCGAGGCGTCAGAGACCTCACTTCTCTAGGGCCAGCATATTGAGGGCGGCGCCCATCTCCTCTCCCTTGCTGCTTTGCCTTCCCTGACCCTAAAGAGGGCAGGTACCCATTTACAGCTGGGTGAACTGGGGGAACTAAACTGAAGCCAAGGCGCGCAAACGGTCACCCATCCAAGTGGTAACCACGCTCGACGCTGCTTAACTTGGCTGGGGGAAAGCGAGTGCTCCGACCACTGAGCTATCCCGTCCCCCCAGACAACAGTGTGGTGCAATAAAATGAAGTCTGTGACCCAGGGTAAAATGGGAGGGCCAGAGACTGTACAGAAGACGGGTACAGAAAGATTAAAGCTACAGGAGGATGGCAGACAGGAGGGAATGGAGACAGCTGTAGTAGCTACCATCACAGGTGATGTTGCTGACAGGTGAACAGGGAGATAAAAATGTCCATCCTTCTCTAGTCTGGCGCTTCCATTTGTTTGCTTTTACAAGACTCAGCGCTATATAAATGCTACACATTATTATTATTATTATTATTATTATTATTGTTGCTGTTGTTGTTGTTGTTGTTATTATTATTATTATTATTATCATACACCATGACTTAAAAATCTCAAGTCAATCTTCTCTGCTACTGTTCCCATCAACAAAACACACAAACAAACAACAAAAACCTCTCTAGAAAACAGAAAACAAAGACCCCCTTCCTCCTTTTAAAGGAAAACACACACACACACACACACACACACACACACACACACACACACACACACACACAAACTTACTGCAAACAGAAAACGACTGAAAATATAAAAACAAACTAGGCAGCTACCACCTACAACTACTTGAGAAGATTCTAATTTAAGACAATCATTTTCAACACAAAAATCAAAACCTGAATGCAAAAATGTAACTGTTCACCTTCCAGTTCGAAAACGTGTTTGCGCGCAGATGGTATCACCCCAAGCCCTACCACACACTACTGTAAAGGTTCAACCAGCCGTATAATCTTGAGGGATCAGTTGCAGACCCTGATATGTTCCCAGCTCCTTCTAGCCTGTTCACAGGTAATCCTGACACAAACTCGAGCACGGTAATAAAATCTGAAGTGTCAAACTGACGATTTATCCTTTTGTCACACTTGTGTCGTATTGCGCACGATGACACCATCAAGTGTGCCTGCACATGTGCACAAACACGTTCCGACACAAACTCGAGCAGGGTAATAAAATCTGAAGCGTCAAACTGAAGATATCTTGTGTAAATCCTTTTTTTGTCACACTTGCAACTACAGGCAAGGGAAGCATGCCCCGTTTCATGTTGCACAAAACTTCATGGTATGTAGATACCATGTGCATGCACACACACACACATAGGTTCACACATTCTCAATCTCCCTTTCTTTACTCCCTACACCTTTCCCTGTGCCTTCTCTTCCTTACCTCCCTCCCCAACCACCCCAAATCAACTTTTTTTTTTTTGATGATACATAAGAAAAAGAGAAGGAAAGAAAAAAAAGACCAAGAAAGGGTTGGGGGAGGGGGTGCTAACGTGATTCCATCATAGCAGCAGCTGCAGAAGATCAGAAGCAGCCAGAACAAATTACTGTCTCAGGTTATGCCCCCCACCCCACCCCCACTCCAACCCCCCCACCCTACCCCTTCTCTTTCCTTTCTTCTCATCCATGAGACAAATGCACCTTACCACAAACTTACTCAAGTCTCAGATCTTCGTCTTCCCCTTCCTTACCCCCCTTCCCAATACCTTCTGTCAGCCACCCCACAGAGTTACATCACATCAGTTGCTTTTATTCCTTGGTCCCCCCCCCCCCCCCCCCCCCCCCCCCCCCCCCCCCCCCCCCCCACCCCTTTCCCTTTCAAAGAAACTTGCTCCTATCTCTCACTCCTCCCACCCCCACCCCCCACCCCACCCCCACCATCCCTTCTGTTCCCTTTCCAGAGCAGTTGATGGCACCATCACTTGTTTTTATCAGTCATACAGGAGGAAAGGAAGGGAGCCTGTAGTGTTAGTTAGTTAGTTAGTTAGTTAACTATGCTGCACCACAAAGTGAGCTGCTGGCTACCTGCACTCAAAGTCAAACCTGCCGATTTTTCTTGATATATATACCTGAAACAGGCATGACCTATAGGCATTGCCTGATCTGTCTATCTATCTTTCTCTGATTGTGTTAAGTGTCCCAGCCGGGAGTTAATCCAATTTGTGAACTGTGTCAACCAACCACCCACCCACCACCACCAAGCTTCATAGTGGATTTGGTCTTCCTGCTTAAAAAGTCCTAAATTTATTTTATTTTTTTAAATATAATTCCTATTGCCTTCGGAGTCTGTTTTTATTGTTTACAGCAGAATTGTATGCTATACATATATATGTGTGGCGTTAATTGCTTTAACATGAATGTTATCAATCATGCATTTAATTAGTAAAGGTGTGTGTGTGTGCCTCAAATTTTAATATCAAACCCTAAAGACTGTAAAGAAAATGTCCCCTGCGTGGACAAGTTGGCCTCCAGGTAAGAACTTTGAGTCTCTACCCAACCTGGCTGTCAACACGTGGCAGGATTTGAACCCCCGACTCACCAGATCAAGCCTCAATGTTCTAACCCCTCAGCCCTCCACCCCCACTTCAGTTACAGCGAAGTAGTAGTAGTGGTAGTAGTGGTAGTAGTTGTGGTGGACCATGCCGTCAGCGCCTGGGCTTTATCACAGTTCTTGATTAAATCATTGACGCTGGGGGCAACAGCAAAGTGAGAGGCTGTATGTATGACCAGTGGCTTTCTTTCCCACTCATGGAATTGACAGCTTAGTCTTTAAGTGATCGACTACGACTCTCTGACTAGGAGGCTTGACTCGCACAGTCCTTATGTGCTGCAGCCCTGGGGGCTGGTTGGCCTTTGGAGAGCATCTCCAACACTTGGCCGAGAGAGTGGGGATGTACTGTGGGCAAGGCATCTCCACTATAATCAAATTTCTGCCCAGTTTCCAAAACAGCAGCTGCCTCCTCTGCTGTTTTGGAGGTCATCGTTGGACACAATGGACAAACATACAGTGTGGTGGACAAGTGGTAAGTAAGTTCACAGTGAAAATGGAGAGGTAGAAGATAATGTACAGCAAATCCATCAGGGAACTGACTGACATACATCACTACATACATACATACCCTCACAGCACACACACACACACACACACACACACACACACACACACACACACTCTGCCTGCTGCCGCCTTATCATCATGACTGATCCCCATCTCAGCTCCCCCACCCCACCCCACCCCCCAACCTCACCCCCTTTTCTTCCTCCTCTTCTTCCTTTCTTTCTTCCCAAAACTCCCCTTTCCATGCCCTAGTCATCTTTGAAGTGGTGTGCCTGTGTAGAGGGTGGGGTGGGGGGTGGGGGGGGGAGGAGGGGGGGTTGTTCACTATGGCTGGCTGCCAATATCAAAAAATACTTTTAAAAAATTTTCAAACATTTTTGTCAACCTACAAAAAAATAAGAAAGCAGCTAAGTTACCTTTATTTTGTTAATTTGGTGGGGGGGGGGGGGGGGGTTTCTGCTTCTCAGCTAGATAGACCTCTAGGGGGGGACACCAATGGTCAGATTCTGTGTATACTTACAACAGTTTTTACCCACCATTTAAGTAGCTGCATTCCAATTTCAGGGATTATGATTTTGAACTATTTTCAAAGTCAGTACAGACCCACACTTTATGAAGAACAAAACAAACAAAAAACCACCCCAAAAACCGCTAAAACTGTTGACAGATAAGAATTTCACATGTGTACACTCCCCTCCCAGGCTTCTGAATCCCTCACCAATAACTCTACAAAAATGGTTGAAGTCAGCTTGGTTGAGGAAGTCTGTCCATTCCTGTGAGCATGTATTTCTTTTGTATTGTAGTGTGTGTGTTGTGTGGTGTGTGGGTGTTTGTGTGTGTTGTGTGTGTGTGTGTGTTGTGTGTGGTGGTGTGTGTTGTGTGTGTGTGTGTGTGTGTGTGTGTGTGTGTGTGTGTGTGTGTGTGTGTGTGTGTGTGTGTGTGTGGTGTGTGTGTGTGTGTTGTGTGTGTGTGGTGTGTGTGTTGTAGTGTGTGTGTGTGTGTGTGTGTTGTGTTGTGTTGTGTGTGTTGTGTGTTGTCTTGTGTGTGTGTTGTGTGTTGTGTGTGTGTGTGTGTGTGTGTGTTGTGTGTGTGTGTGTGTGTGTGTGTGTGTGGTGTGTGTGTAGTGTGTGTTGTGTGTGTGGTGGTGTGTTGTCTTGTGTGTGTGTGTGTGTGTGGTGTGTGTGTGTGTGTGTGTGGTGTGTGTGTGTGTGTGTGTGTGTGTGTGTGTGTGTGTGTGTGTGTGTGTGTTGTGTGTGTGTGTGTGTCATCCCTTCCTACTGGCACACAACGACCTACCCTTCCCAAAGGCACAACTGGTGTTTTTGTTAATGTAAGCATGCGCAAGATGTCCTGTGCGAGTCCATACATGGGACCTCCATTGATTATTTCATCCAAAAGACTTTTAGGGAGAGGGGGAGGAAAAGCAGTACTGATGAAAAACAAACAAACCCCACAACCCAAATTATTGGCAATAAAAAGATTCTACATTCTATAAAATAATAAAAACTCAGCCGAGAACTTCAGCAAAAATGTTAAACAAGTACTCCCCTCCATGAGGGGGAAAAAATCCACTAAAAAAAAAACAGGCGTCTCTGTGGTGGCTTCAACCCATGCCATCGTCAGGCTGCAGAGTTTTCAACACTCTAACCACAAGGCTACCCTGCCCTTACTGGCTTTTGATGCTTCACGTCTTCTATAGGCACACCTTATCAGGACACACACACACCTTTGCCTCCTACCTCCTCCTCTTCTTCTTCTCCTTTTCATAGGCCTTACACTTAACCCATCCCTCTTTGCACTAAAAGGACTTTCTGAGGTAGACAGGCGAGATAGGAGGAGAGGAGGAGGAGGGGGGGGGGGAGACATGGGCAGATAGGGGGGAGAATGAGGCAGTTCACTCAGCAAGACATTCTATGTGTGGTGTCCTTAATAGATCCCTTGTCACTACCTGGATTATACGATGTTCCAATGCGCGAACCCAGTGTCAAAAAGTAACTGGAAATTGTTTTTATAACTGCTTAGCAGATTGTTTTCTATATAAAAAAAAAAACATGAAAAAACACGACTCGATATATCGGCAATAAAAAAAAAGATATTGCATCAACAAAAACTCAAGTCGCGTCTGTGAACGTTAAAAAACGAGCACTCGTACTCCTGAACTTTCCAGGGAAAACTTTCCGCACACTGACAGAAAGAGGACAAACAGGAATTGTCAGATTTGGAATCGTTCGTCTTGCAATTAGCAGTCTGTGTTAGTGTGTACTGGCAAGCCCACCTGGGGAAAGGAAAGGAGAAGCCGAGCTTCCACGTGAAACTTCCAGACAGAGGACGTGGGACGGGTTAGCCTAGTGGTTAGAACATTGCGCTCGCTATCTGACAACCCGGGTTCGATTCCCGTTCAAGGGGGATATTTTCCCCTGGTGTTAACATCAGTGCAGACTCCACTTTCCCCAAAAGTCCTTCGGATGAGACTATAAACCGAGGTCCCGTGTGTGAACGCACGCAGAACATCTTGCGCACACGTTAAATCCTGTTCCGCTTTTTGTAAGAGTAGGCCATTGTGCGCCGGTGGGAACAGATGACAGAATTTACAAAACCGCATACACACGGGGACTGGATGTAAAAAAGCACAGAACTAAGTGCTTATTCCATTATCTTCGATATAAAACAATGAATGAAATGAAGAAGAAAAAAAAGAAGAAAAAAAAGGAGAGTTCTTACCTACACTGAGCCTTTCCACTTTAGGACAACTATAACTTTTATGACACAGCAGACACTTCACTCAGCAAGACAACATCATCATCATCATCTCTCTTTTCTCTCTCCCCTCCCCCCCATCCACTTAGCTCTTCCCCCTGCTAATCTGATTCTAAGCAGTGTGCTCCTTCTCAACCTTCCTCCTTTTGAAGATGTGGGTCAGAAGGGTTATTTAGGCCCTTGCCCTCTGTTGTGTGTGTGTGTGTGTGTGTGTGTGTGTGTGTGTGTGTGTGTGTGTGTGTGTGTTGAGTGTGTGTGTGTGTGTGTGTGTGTTGTGTGTGTGTGTGTGTGTGTGTGTGTGTTGTCTGTGTGTGTGTGTGTGTGTGTGTGTGTGTGTGTGTGTGTGTGTGTGTGTGTGTGTGTATGTGTCTGTCTGTCTGTCTGTCTGTCCAACTTTCTTTACAAACTTTCACTTCTCTCCACCATCAATCAATCTGTCTGTGTGTGTGTGTGTGTGTGTGTGTGTGTGTGTGTGTGTGTGTGTGTGTGTGTGTGTGTGTGTGTGTGTGTGTGTGTGTGTGTGTCTGTCTGTCTGTCTCTCTCTCTCTCTCTCTCTCTCTCTCTCTATGGGGGACGGGATAGCCTAGTGGTCAGAACATTGCGCTCGCAATCTGACGACCCAGGTTCGATTCCTGTTCAAGGGGGATATTTTCCCCTGGAGTTAACATCAGTGCAGACTCCACTCTCCCCAAAAGTCCTTCGTAAGAGTAGGCCCTTGTGTGCCGGTGGGAACAGATGATAGAATTTTTAAAAACGCATACTCACGGGGACTAGATGTAAAAAAAGGCACATAAGTGTTTATTCCATTATCCTCAATATAAAAGAATAAATAAATAAATAAATAAAACCCATATACCATCCTGCTTGCCCACCCCCACCCCCCTAAAAAAACCATTTGCATGAAACAAGCCGATCCTCTCTTACGACCAAGACGAGACAGACAACAGGAAATCCTCAACCCATGCTCTTTCAAGACCCTAGACACACTCCACTCTTTCCCCACCCTGTTCTCCTCACACTGCACTGTGAAAGGGAATAACAGTAGGGAGAGGTTTGCAGCACACATGACCCATTCTGGGTGAATTAAAAAAAATTTTAAAAAATTTAAATCATAAACAGGCTAAAAGTCTTCGAAACCAACCCTTGTCCTTCAGAAACATTTCTTTATGATGGTGAGTGGATCATTATTTTGAGAAATGAAAAAAAAAAAAAGGAAGGACTGGATAGAAAGAGCCCCCTCAGTTCCTCAGCTAGAGCTCCCAGGTTAAAACCAAAGGTGACGTTTTGCATGTGTGACCATCGAGGTAGCTCCACTGCCACTTCAGGGAAGATATCCAAAACAAGACATCAGTGAGTGAGTGTGACCTTTTTTAAACAAATTGGGTTTGATTCCCCCGTTCAAGGGGAAAATTTTCCCCTGGAGTTAACACCTCAGTGCCGACTCCACTCTCTCCTCCCCAAAAGTCCTTCGGATGAGACTATAAACCGAGGAGGCCCCGTGTGCGAACGCACGCGGAACATCTTGCGCAGACGTTAAAATCCTGTTCCGCTTTTCGGAAGAGTATGCCACTGTGTGCCGGTGGGAACAGATGACAACATTCACAAAACTGCATACACAAGGGGACTGGATGTAAAAAAGCACATGAGTGCTTTTTATTGATTTATTTTTATTTATTTTATTCTTTTATGGCGAGGATAATGGAATAAGCACTTATGTGCTTTTTTTATATCCAGTCCCCGTGTGTATGTGGTTTTGTCAATTTTGTCATCCGTTCCCACCGGCACACAATGGCCTACTCTTATTCAATTATCCTCGATATAAAAGACTTTTTTTTTTTTAAAATTGTCATCCCTTCCGACTGGCATGCAATGGCCTACTCATCCAAATGGTGGAACAGGTTTTTATAACATGTACACAAGATGTTCTACTTGTGTTCGCACACAGGGACCATGATTCACAGTTTCATCCGAAAAGACTTTGGAGGAGAATGGAGTCTGTACTGATACAATTCCAGGGGGGAAAAAATCCCCTCAAACGGGCACCTCGATGGTGGGTGGCTCAAACCCACATCAAGAGCTCAATGCTCTAACTACTAGGCAATCACCCCCCCCCCACCCACCCAAAACCTCCTACCCACTTTGCCAAATGAAAGCAAGACAGTGAACTTTTAAGTAGTCCTTGCTGTATATGAAAAACTCAATGCAAAACATAGTGAACATTACCATTGTGACAAAAAAACAGGGGGGGGAGGAATACAAGCTAACAGAAGATGGATAAGGCGAGACACAGCAGCCAAAAATCTAGATTTTCTGTTATCTTTTTGTTCGTTTTTTTTACACTTGGCTACTTTATCCCAACATAACTGCTCTTTTCCCCCAAAGCATCAAGTTTTGGGTTTGGGTTTTTTTGTTTGTTTTGTTTTGGGTTGGGCTTTTTTTTTTTGGGGGGGGGGGGGGGGGGGGGGGGGGGGGATGTGGGGCGGGGTTAGGTGTAGCTGATAAAGTTTCTATGCAGACAAAACTTTTTTTTCCCCCTAAATGTCTCGGGCAGTGAAGTATAATCTTTCCTTCCCTCCCTCCTTTTTTTCTCTCTCTTTCATTCTGTACACACACACACACACACACACACACACACACACACACACACACAATCTAATGTATCACTTTTACTTTTAAAATACTTGAATCTCCCATTCTTTACCCCACCCCCACCCCCAACCCCCTTATCCATATCTTGTACAGTTAAACCATTTAAAGCTTTCAACACAACTCCCATCTTCCGTATAAAACACAAGATCGATTCCACCTGTGCGTATTTCATGGCTTTACTGATTCAACCGAGCCCTCTGGAACAAACGACAAGCAGCACAAGGGAGGTAACAATCCTACTCATCTACCCTCTAATTTCTGCATACTTGCTTCCCTTGTAATGCAGAGCCCCCCCCACCCCCCCCTTTTTCTCCTGGAATTAACATTAGTACTGACTCCACTCAACAAAAGTTCTTTGGATGAGACTATAACCAGGAATTGTGTGCGAACGCATGTAGCACATCTTGTGTACAAGTTAAAAACCTGTTCTGTCTTTCAGGGGGGACGGGATAGCCTAGTGGTCAGAACATTGCACTCGCAATCTGACGACCCGGGTTCGATTCCCGTTCAAGGGGGATATTTTCCCTGGAGTTAACATCAGTGCAGACTCCACTCACCCCAAAAGTCCTTCGGATGAGACTATAAACCGAGGCCCCGTGTGTGAACGCACGCACAACATCTTGCGCACACGTTAAATCCTGTTCCGCTTTTCGTAAGAGTAGGCCATCATGTGCCGGGTGGGAACAGGTGACAGAATATACAAAACCGCATACACACGGGGACTGGATGTAAAAAAGCAAATAAGTGCTTATTCCATTATCCTCGATATAAAAGAATTTTTAAAATATAAAAGAAATTTTTTTTAAATTGTAAAAAAGAGTATACAATTTCATGCCAGTACGAAAGGGTGACAACATTTCTGTAAAAAAAAAATGCACACTGACTGTGGTGTCATGTTTAGACATCCCCGATGTTGGAATGCGGCAACCTTAACAGTGGGAAAAGATCACATGTGCAAAAATTTCACCGAGGCACAGAGGTAAAAACAAATTCAGTGCTGTCCAAATGTTTATCACTTATCCACACACACAATGTTACCGACGCCCATATCTTAAAATGACGATAATGTCAACAATGACTATCATAATAAAGTAAAAATGGTATCATGACAAGGATGACGATGATGATGATGATGACAATGACAAGAAAGAAAATGATGATAATTATGGCGATGGTGATGATGATAATGTGAATGGTGATGATCATAATTATAATAATGATGATAATGATGATAAGGTCTACAATGATAGTGATGATGATAACAACAACAAAAACAATGATGACAATGATGATGATGATAATGACGATGTAGATGATAATAATAATAATAACAACAACACTACTACTACTTCTACCAACAACAACACAAACAGCATTGATAACAGGCAACCCCACTTTGTCATCATCATCATCATCATCATCATCATTATCATCACTGCACTCCCCCAAGCAAACTCCCACCAAAGAAGAAAACCCCAAACACTGCAGTACTGACCTTCACGATGCGGTCATTCTTCTGCACCCCTGCTTTGGCCGCTGCCCCCTCTGAAACCACAAAAAGACATCCATCAATAAAGGGATGAATGAGTAGACCAATAAATAATGCAGTCCAAAGATAAATGTATTTCATATCCACAGATATATATATAATATAATATACAATGTAAGAATACAAACACACACACACACACAAGACAAGTCCTTTGGACGAGACTATAAACCGAGGCCCCATGTTTGAACGCATGCAGAACATCTTGCGCACTCATTAAATCCTCTTCCGCTTTTCAGAAGAGTAGGCCATTGTGTGCCAGTGGAAACAGATGACAAAATTTACAAAACCGCATACTCACGGGGACTGGATGTAAAAAAGCACATGAGCGCTTATTCCATTATCCCCGATATGAAAGAATAAATAAATAAATAAAATAAAGACAAGCACGCGCGCACACATACAAAAACACACACACACAGTGCATTCATCAAACAAAATGGTGAAAGTCATTCCAACAATTAGTGTACCAAATAAACAGCAAGAAAACCCCAGGATAGCCAACACTAATTCAGTTAGGCATTTTTTTGTTGTTGTTGTCTTTTTGTTTGTTTGTTAGAGTTTCTTTGTTGGTTTGGGGAGGTTTTTTTTCGAGTGGGGTAGCTGTTCATAAGTACATGGAATTGTGATGTAGTTGGAATTCCTTTGTGATTATTTTACATCTATTTCATTGACAGAAAAGCACACGAAATCCTAATCCAATTCATGCTTCATCTCATGCAGTGCTGATTCTAGAATTTCAATAAAAGGGAACATAGGGCCCCCTACCCCCTACACTGAACTAGTCAGTCCACAAAGTGAAGAGCTCAACACTAATGAGCAGATTTAAACTCTGGCCCTCTGTCACTGTTGTTTTCTTTTGCCTAAATTGTTTTTCTCCGGGCTTTCACACTGCTAGCCATCTTGTTTGCAAAGTGAAGAGCAACGGTGGTAAAAGGGAAACAGTGACTGGTCAGAATTGAAACGATCAGCCAATCAGAAATATCGACAAAAAATGGCTCTTGGGGTTTATTTTTATACAGGCTATATACGTACACATGGCCGCCACAATAGTGCACCCATCATTCAGTAATGCAGCCTTTGTGTATTTTTTGAGCCCGGGAGATAAAACATGCAGGAATCCCGTAATGGTGCAGCCTAGAGTCAACACTGCTTACATGAGATGCATTTGCAACAGAAATGCAAGCACAGTCAAAAAATAAATATATATGCTCCTGGCCTATACTCTCTATAGCATGTTAAGACAAAAGAGAGATTTCAAACAAACAACTCTAATGGGTTTTTATCTCAAACGGTTATAATCAATGATATAAAAAGACACAAACTAATTTTTTTAAAGCAAACAGTATTTTATCCCCCAAGTACAGAAATATGCATTGGTGAAGTGTTCAATAATCAGATCTCTACAAAGAATAATCTACAAAGGAGTACAGACTCAAACCAGCCCCTAAAAAAACATACAGATTAGAAGCCTATTACCTTAACCACTAAGCAATAACTCCCATACTTTTTCTGGATTAGCACCGATTCCGATTCCATTCCACAGCTTTTTTTTTGCTTTTTTTTTTAATACAACCATACACAGAGGCTCAGCTTTGGTACATAACCAACATAATTAGAGGAAACCAGAGAGAAGTTCTTCAGTACTGCACCCTTTAATTCACAACAGAGGTCAGGGAGAAGAAGAGGAGAGAAACACAGAGGTTGCATACATGCAAATACATGCATGCAAAATATCTTCTGTGCAAGGTTGTCTGCTAGTTTGTTCTGAAAGGGGAGGGGGTGTTTTCGTTCCTAACCACTAGACTGCCCCACCCCGGAAATTTTCTGGGGCTAAGTGCACCCTATACGCCTTACAACCCGGAAAATTTCCAGGGTGTCGAACCGAAGTAAACAAGCCAGCTTCCTTGACTACAGTTAAAGGGAAAGAACTCCAAAATTAGTTGAGATCACTCTCCTGTTGCTTGGCAACATCTAGCTGCAAAAATTGTGGCAAAAACGATCGTTTTTAGCTCGTATTTGTGTTTTTATGCACGACTGCTTGGGCAGTTCTTGTTCAAAATGGCTGACACTTATTGTTGAAGGTATCAATAACTTTACACAGCGGAAAAAGTACCAAATAAAACTTTAGATTTACCTGACAGTGATGAAAACGATCATGTTTTATTCAGGAGATCATGCATTAAAAAAAAAAAAAAAAAGATTTGGCCTGGACTTATGTTTGACGTTATTGAGATGGGGGGTATTCAGAATGAAAGTGGTGATGAGAAAAGTGTATTTTTTGTCGATTTTTTACATTTTAAATATATTTTCGCATTGAAATATCATGCTAACTCATTTGAGCTTGCCTCGAAGCAATCTACGATATGTATACTGTCATTGGGCAGACTATCAGGATTATTCATGTAGTAATTTCTGAGTAAGAGGGATATGACCATAGCAAGTGGTACACACGAATTTTATTCCCCAGCATATAGGGTGCACTTGCAGTGGGCAGTTAAGAAGTTAACTAGAGCTCCAAAGTTCACCAATAGTGAGATTTTGACGTATGTGACAGTTTTTGCCCACCATCAAGGCAGCCGCATTCTGACTTCGGGGATAATGTCTAAACGCAACAACAGAGTCAAATTTGACATCCGTTCTTAACAGCACACAGTGGCCTTCTCTTCCGAAAGGCGGAACGTGCATGCACAAAATGTTCTGCAAGTTCACACACGGGACCTTGATTTACAGTCTGATCCGAAGGACTTTCAGAGTGGGGTCAGTACCTGATACTAACTCAAGGGGAAAAAATTTACTTACACAGTGGTAGCTAGAACCCAGGCCATCAGATCACAAGCACAACACGCTCACCACTAAGCTCTCACAATCATACCTTTACCATGGGGGACGGGATAGCCTAGAGGTCAGAACATTGTGCTCGCAATCTGACGACCCGGGTTCGATTCCCGTTCAAGGGAGATATTTTCCCCTGGAGTTAACATCAGTGCAGACTCCACTCTCCCAAAAGTCCTTCGGATGAGACTATAAACTGAGGCCCCCGTGTGTGAACGCACGCAGAACATCTTGCACACATGTTAAATCCTGTTCCACTTTTCGTAAGGAGTAGGCCATTGTGTGCCGGTGGGAACAGATGACAGAATTTACAAAACTGCATACACACGAGGACTGGATGTAAAAAAAAAAGCACATAAGTGCTTATTCCATTATCCTCGATATAAAAAAATAAAATTCAAAAGAAAATTTTTTTTAATTCACTTTAACAATTTCTTTCTTTGTGCACAAACCAGTCACATGCTCTCACAAAACGACGAAACGTCTAAACGAGTTACTCACTTAACTAAAAAAAAAAGTACCCTTATCAGCGCGAACAGAAAACAACCATCCCCCGAAGTCAGAATGCTTGTTACCTTAACAGTGGGCAAAAAACGGGGCTGCATAGGCCAAAAATCTTACCACTGCTAAACCTTAGGAGTTCAAGCTGAGGCACAAAACAAGGACAAGCAATTAGAAAACGATAACGACCAACACGCAGCCGCACACTACAGCCCACAAAGACATCGACAGTTCACCTGGTTTGACGGAGGCCACGTAGACAGGGTTATCTCCACTGACGGTCAGCCCGTAACCCCGCTCATCCTTCTGAATGATCACGCAGCGCTGAACCAGACCTGTGCCTGCACACAGCCAGTGACGCAAAAACCGTTTTCATTTCATAATAATAATAATAATAATAAATGGAACTTATATAGCGCTATTTCATGAAGATTAAGGTAGGACCACCAATAGGGGTTATACCTCATCAAACACCGTTACAAACGTGTACACTTGCATTTACACCACAAATCAAAAGAGCATTCTCTCTCCCAAACGAAACATTATTACAAACTTATACTACACCAGGAATCAAAAGAGAATTATCCCTGAAGTTGGAATGTGGCTACCTTAATATTGGTAAAAACGGTCCCCTACATAAAGTTTTACCAATGGTGAACCTTGAAGCTCTAGCTGAGGAACAAAACAAAGAAAAAAAAAGAAAAGAAAAAATAAATAAAACGTGCATCAGTCACATTCAGGACAGGTACCTTCCAATTCAATCTAAAGTCCAACTGGGCATTCCTCACTGTGATCACCAAGGTCCAACTGAGCATTCCTCACTGTGACCACCAATGCAAGGTCCAACTGAGCATTCCTCACTGTGATCACCAAGGTCCAACTGAGCATTCCTCACTGTGATCACCAAGGTCCAACTGAGCATTCTTCACTGTGATCACCAAGGTCCAACTGAGCATTCCTCACTGTGATCACCAAGGTCCAACTGAGCATTCCTCACTGTGATCACCAAGGTCCAACTGAGCATTCCTCACTGTGATCACCAAGGTCCAACTGAGCATTCCTCACTGTGATCACCAATGCAAGGTCCAACTCAGCATTCCTCACTGTGATCACCAAGGTCCAACTGAGCATTCCTCACTGTGATCACCAAGGTCCAACTGAGCATTCCTCACTGTGATCACCAATACAAGGTCCAACTCAGCATTCCTCACTGTGATCACCAAGGTCCAACTGAGCATTCCTCACTGTGATCACCAATGCAAGGTCCAACTGAGCATCTCCCTTTTGATAAAGCTCACCATACCATCAGGTTTATCAAACATGCATCTTTCAGTCCTGTAAGAAGGGTTTTGCGTACAAGCAGTCATTCTTTCATATTTCTACGCTGCAGGCACAGATCAACACAGTGATTTGTCTGTGGCAGCGCTCTAGTCACAAAAAAGGGATAAAGCCTAAAACTTCGTTACTAACATGTAATTTAAATACAAACCGTTGCCAAGAAAACAGTCCAACAGAGCCACCCAAAGCTACGATTTTCATTCTTCTACTACTACTTTTTATTGACAACAGATACAACAATTCTATGGATCAATGGTCTACAGGTAACGCGCCTGCCTAGAAAGCGAAAATTCCGGGTCAAAAGTGAGTGGTGGTTTGATCCCCATTTGTGCCCAAAACTTTTCCACCACTCAGACCATGAGTGGTGGTCTGGGTGCTAGTCTTTCGGATGTGACTATAAACCAAGGTCCCATGTGTTACACTAAATTATTCAGCGCGCATAAAAGAACCCACAGCAACAAGAGAGTTGTTAATGGCAAAATTCTTTAGAAAAAAGCCACTCTGAAAGAAAAACAAATACAGCTACAGATACAAAAATATATTTTTAAAAAAAATAATGGGTGGCGCTGCTCTTGTGGCAACACGCTCTGCCCGGGGAGACCAGCCTGAATTTCACGCAGAGAAATCTGCCGTGACTTAAAGTGGTATAAAATATGAACTTTTTTTTTTTTTTAATCTGTTTAGATATCTGCCACTGATCTGCACATAGCAATTTAAAAGACCTTTTAAAAAAAACTTCTTTTAAAAAATATATATATAAACATGATTTTGACTACATGTACTCTCATGTCTAACGAAAAAGCCCCGTCCATCATGTAGGCCATTTCTGAGCTGTCATCCTGTTTCCATCAACATCCACTTTTTGTTGAAAGGGAACAGATCCCGATTCCTTCAAATATCACATTCCATTACCCTACAAATACACACTTACAGGATCACGAATGAACTATGGAGAATGTGCAAAGTTGATGATCTGAAGTCTGTAGCTAGTACCAATAGACTGCGCTGGTTTGGGCACGTTCAACGGAAAGCAGACCACCACATCATAAAAAGAGCAATGAACTTCATAGTGGATGGAAAGAGACCAAAGGAAGACCTAGCAAAACCTGGGCTACCTGTATTGCAGATGATCTTAGAGAAAGGGGCATAAATAAGGAGGAAGCTCAAAACAGAGAGAGATGGAGAAGGCTCATCAATGTCAAACCTCCCCTGGGAGAAACATGACAAAAAAAGGAAGAAGAAGAAGAAACGAACACTTATGCCACAGTGCCTTCCACTCCACTTAATTCATCATCCCCTGAATACAAAATTTTTAAAAGGGTGTAAAGAAAGATAACAAAACATTTCAAAGTAATGATTACAACAACAACAAAACCATACTGAATGCCACACAGACAGATAAAACTGAAGACCAAACATCCTGTGTCTATCCCAGAGTTCATCATTTCACATCCTGGTTGCCAGACCAAAACAATGCAGGCAAAATGTCAAATATGCTGTGTTAACAGGAGGGGGGGGGGGGGGGGGGGGGGGGGGGGGGGGGGGGGAATATTGCAAGATTTGCTTGAAAAAGGCCAGAAGAATGGCCTGGGAAGGCAGAAGATATGCAAGCACAAAAACAGATAGGTGCAGGAAAAGACAAAAAGAAAGTAATAGAAAAAAGAAAAATTTACCCACCCACCCCCCTTTTTTTTTTTTTTTAGGTAATATAATGTTGTCAAATATTGTGACAATCTAGCAAATATGTGCAAAGCATTATTTTTTTTTTTTAATTTTTAAAGGTGGGGGGGGGGGGGGGGGGAATAGTTCCCATCTTTAGGACATATATGTCCATTTTTTTACAAACCAACCAATCTGTGTCAAGTGTTTATTTTACTGAAAGTAGGTTGTTGTTTTTTAATTAACAAATGAAACGCTCTTTACCGTCTTGCTGAGATTCTACAGAAAAAAAATTCCAAAAACAAACAAATGAAAAAACACACAAACAAACAAACAAAACCATAAATAAAGCACAGAATATGTACACTAACTTCAAAACCAGTTTTTTAAATCGTCTTCCCAGTTTATCACAAAGATCAACTACAAACACATGAGGAGAGAAAAAATGAGGAGAAAAGAAAACTGGAAATGACGTATTATATAATTATATTAAAAATGTGTGGTATGACTGACTGACTGACTGACTGACTGACTGACTGACTGACCTGACCAAGTGGTGGGGCCATCGGAGGTGTCACTGTCCCGTCGTGCCTCTGTCCCTCCTGCCCCTCTAAGCTCTGAGCCACTGCTCAGGCTGGACAACCTGTCAACACACACACATCATACAGCACATCAGAAAAGTAACCAAGAGCCCACAACATATAGTAGTACAAATCTTCTTCTTCAAATGCTCAGACAGCAACTACCATTCTCTGTCATACGAGCAAAAATAGGTTGAGCTACCGTTAAGTGCCTGACAAGTCAGGCCCAGCAGGTCTGACTTCTGACGTGGGATAGAACCGTTCCCTGTTTTAAAGTCTTTCTGGAAATAAGGCAGGACAATGAAACAAGAAGGCAGGGAATAGACGAGAAGGAGGTGGTGACAGGAAGAAAAGGAACGAGACAGAAACGAAGAGAGGGATAGAAAAGAGGGAATTCCCAGCACAGAACTTCCAGAAAGTGAGGATGCTATTTATACTGACAGGCCCCCTGGCATCCCCATGGGTGGGGGGGGGTAGGTACAAATCGTATCTTTCTATCCCCAAAGTCAGAATGCTTCATTACGGCTGGTGGCTTAGGTTGGTTTCCATCATGAAAACGTGAGAGCAGATGAACATGAAGTTTGAGGGTGGACCCTTACCAAAATGTGATCAGGATGGAGCTGTGCATGTGTGGCTCTGTTGCCGTTTCACGCTCATTTATCACATTATTTTTTTTGTATCTGCATGCAGACCACTGCTAAGTGTTTCAATACACTGTTCCCTAGTTACTGTGACTTCTTCTATGGACACTTTTTCTTTTCTTTTTTTCTCCCCATTTTATGCATCTTTGTGCAATCTTACAGAATTTACTGAACTGTATAACATCACTTGCTATCAACAGATATTTCTTCAGTGAAACTTGAGCTCATAACTGTATGCCGTCAGCGCCTGGAATTTATCACTGTTCTTGATTAAACCATTGATGCTGGGGGCAACAGCAAGGTGAGAGGCTGTATGACCAGTGGCTTTCCCATTCATGGAATTCTTCCACATTACAGCTTAGTCTTTAGTGATCGACTATGACTCTCTGACTAGGAGGCTTGACTCGCACAGTCCTTATGTGCTGCAGCCCTGGGGGCTAGTTGGCCTTTGGAGAACATATCCAACGCTGACTGTCCTTATGCCCACTTGGCCGAGAGAGTGAGGATGTACTGTGGGCAAGGCATCTCCACTATAATCAAATTTCTGCCCAATTTCCAAAACAGCAGCTGCCTCCTTTGCTGTTTTGGAGGTCATCGTCGAACACGACGGACAAACATATATATACATGGTCAGACGCTCTTTTTCCTCTGCCTGAGAGCGTTCGTTTAGGGGTAGTATGACAGCATGACGCAGGACCGTTCTTTTTCCCCCCATGGGCTCTGTAAAAGTGTCATGCCCCACCTTGGGCTTTTGTTGGTTTTTTGAAGTCTCATTCTGAAAGTAAAATTCTATCTCTTACTATTTGTTTAAATTGCTTTTCTCAGCCAAGCAATGTACACAGTCAAGAACATGTGTACAAACTTGAAAAAAAAAAACACACACAAAAAAACCCCCAAGCCATGTCACTTTTGGACTAGTCTCTCTGTGCATGCATAATCATAATGTACTTGGTTGTTGTTAGGGGGGGGGGGGTATCAGGGTGGCGTGTGGTTGCTCAGTCTATTTAGTATTTCATATTATATTCCTAACTTCCCGAATACAAGCAGCAGTGGCTCAATGACCAAGAAAGGAAGGTGGCAGAATGGTTAAGACGTTTGCCTGCCAACAAGTTAACCGTGAGGTTCTGGGTTCGATTTCCAGCCTTGCCCTTTCTTCCCAGTTTGACCAAAAAAATCGAACTGAATGTCAAAGTCCTTCAGATGAGACTATAAACCGAGGCCCCATGTGCAAACGCATGCAGAACATCTTGCGCACGCGTAAAATCTTGTTCCGCTTTTCGAAAGAGTAGGCCATTGTGTGCCGGTGGGAACAGATGACAAAATTGACAAAACCGCATACACACGGGGACTGGATGTAAAAAAGCACATGAGTGCTTATTCCATTATCCTCGATATAAAAGACAAAGAAAAAAAAGTCATCTAAGCGCTTTGATTTGTTGCTTTACAAGATTCAGCGCTATATAAATTCCATACATTATTATTATTATTATTATTAATGATTACTGGTAACACAACCCTCTTGAGAGCGCCAGACCAAAAACAAAAAACAAAACAAAACAAAACAAAATTACATGTATTCAATCTCTTTTTAAACCGGGGCATTTCCCTCATCCTTCAGGCTATAGATACTATGAGTGGTGGTCTGAATCAGTGGACACCAGTATTTCACATCAGATGACAAACCAAGGTCTTGAGTGCATCTTGAATGTACAGCACAATACCTACACCTAAAACAAAACAAGCAACAACAACAACAAATAATAATAATAATAATACAAAGAAAGAAAACAAGAGAAAGAGGGTGAGGGGGGAATAGTCACAGGCTAAATCATGTAAATAAAAAAAATTTTAAAACCTTCTCAGAAAATAACCCCCACACAAATTGTACGACAGGAAAAAAAAATTAAATAAAAAACTTTACTGGGTTATGTTAACTGCAGTTACAACCCCCCCCCCCCCCCCCCCCCCCCCCCCCCCACACACACACACCCCTGTTCCCCCCCCAAAGCAGCGCTCAAATTTTCACACAAAGAAGAAAACTCTGCCACCCTAGCTACAACTGCTATACTATACTATATCGTGTTTCATGGTACACGTATATGACACGGGACTGACGTCTTCCACAATAGGCATGCACATGTGTGCAAGTTTGCTGGTTATCACCTTGTAGGTGGAGAACAAACTCTGTTAGTGTTATTCAGTGAAGATAAAATCAAAATAAAAGAACAAAGAGAACAGAACAGTTACAGAGGGAAACCATCAGAGACTGAGCATGGAGAGAGAGTTTACCAAAACTAAACTCTTTTTTTTTTTTTTGGTCTGCAGGAGACACGCGTCAGCTGTGTTTCACCGAACACTGAGCAGCTGGCAAACTGCCATCAGAAAAACAAAGAGAATTCAGATACATATATATATATATATGGTGGATGGACAGCTAGGCAAAAAAAGCCACCAAGCCAGCAAAGTACATCCCCATCCACAAATACGGGCACACATGTAACCATGCGATGCATGCATCGATGCATACACACACATATGCACGTGCGGGTGTGCATGCACTCGTTCGCTTGTTCACACACACACACACACACTCTCTGTGTCTCACACACACACACACACACACACACACACACACACACACACTCTCTCTCTCTCTCACACACACACACACACACTCACTTACACACACACACGCTCACTCACACACACACACATACACTCACACTCTCTCTCACAACACACACTCACTCACACACACACACACACACACACACATACTCACTCACTCACACAAACACACACGCTCACCCACACACACACATACACTCACTCACACACACACACAGACTGACAGGCAAAAAAGCTAACAAACCAACTAAGTGCACACCCACCCACACACATACATGTATACACAAGCACACAGCGCATGCTCTGCTGGCACCCTTATATAACTTTGGCTTAGGAAAAGAGGTGCGTAAAGTACTCACTATGAACAAAAATAACCACCAACCCCCCCCCCCCCCCCCCCCCACCCCCCCCCCCCCCCCCCCCCCCCCCCCACCCCCCCCACACACACAACACTCTCTCTCTGTATGCGTGCGTGCGTGCATGTGTGTGAATACCGTACCAGACAGACTGAAGTTACAGGGGAAAAAAACTATCAAGAGATGCATGCACACGCAATGGTCAAACACACACATGTATATATAATGTATTCCTACCACATGGACACACAGACTTAGAGTTAGAGTGATTCACACACATACACACAAACTGGAAAGAAAAATAGAAAAAGGCAAAAGTGAGTTAAGATGAAAAGACACTCTTTTTCTTCCTTCTCCCTGTTCTCCCCATCCCCACCCCCCATTTATACTATACCCTCCTCAACAACCCCCTCCCTTTACAGCCCCCCCTGCTCTCTCAAAGAAAAAAAAAACCCAAACAATACAAAGAAATTTTAAAAAGCAGAAAACCAACCTAGCAACTTTCCAACTGCTGTTCAGGCAGGGTCTCTCTGTTTCTTGTTCAGGGGACAGCCCCTATAGGCTATAGACTAGAGTTCATCCCATTAGTCATCATCACTGTGACATTTGGAGTCTACACTACAGCCTTTGCCCTGGGCATCCCTCTTCAGCTCTCCCTTTTCCCCCTTTCCTTACTTAACAACACCCTCCTGACCCATCTATCACAAAGCCTAGGGAAGAAGAAGAAAAAAAAAGAAAGTTAACGCCTACACATCCCGACAGAGGAGCCTGCAGGGGCTGACAGAGGAGCCTGCAGGGGCTGACAGAGGAGCCTGCAGGGGCTGACAGAGGAGCCTGCAGGGGCTGACAGAGGAGCCTGCAGGGGCTGACAGAGGAGCCTGCAGGGTCTGACAGAGGAGCCTACAGGGTCTGACAGAGGAGCTTTCAGGGTCTGACAGAGGAGCCTGCGGGGGCTGACAGAGGAGCCTACAGGGTCTGACAGAGGAGCCTGCAGGGTCTGACAGAGGAGCCTGCAGGGGCTGACAGAGGAGCCTGCAAGGGCTGACAGAGGAGCCTGCAGGGGCTGACAGAGGAGCCTGCAGGGGCTGACAGAGGAGCCTGCAAGGGCTGACAGAGGAGCCTGCAGGGTCTGACAGAGGAGCCTGCGGGGTCTGACAGAGGAGCCTACAGGGTCTGACAGAGGAGCCTGCGGGGGCTGACAGGGGCTGACAGAGGAGCCTGCAGGGGCTGACAGAGGAGCCTGCAAGGGCTGACAGAGGAGCCTGCAGGGTCTGACAGAGGAGCCTGCGGGGTCTGACAGAGGAGCCTACAGGGTCTGACAGAGGAGCCTGCGGGGGCTGACAGGGGCTGACAGAGGAGCCTGCAGGGGCTGACAGAGGAGCCTACCGGGTCTGACAGGAGCCGACAGAGGAGCCTACAGGGGCTGACAGAGGAGCCTACAGGGGCTGACAGAGGAGCCTACAGGGTCTGACCGAGGAGCTTTCAGGGTCTGACATAGAAGCCTGCAGGGTCCGACAGAGAAGGTTGCTTTCAGGGTCTAACAGAGAAACCTACAGGGGCTGACAGAACAGCCTTCAGGGTCCGACAGAGGAGTTTTCAGGGTCCAACAGAGGAGCCTACAGGGTCTGACAGAGGAGCACAGGGTCCGACAGAGGAGCCTATAGGGTCTGACAGAGGAGCCTATAGGGTCTGACAGAGAAACCTATAGGGTCTGACAGAGGAGCCTTCAGGATCTGACAGAGGAGCCCTCAGGGGCCGACAGAGGAGCCTTCTGGGTCTGACAGAGGAGCCTGCAGGGGCTGACAGAGGAGCCTGCAGGGTCCAACAGAGGAGCCTATAGGGTCTGACAGAGGAGCCTATAGGGTCTGACAGAGAAACCTATAGGGTCTGACAGAGGAGCCTGCAGGGGCTGACAGAGGAGCCTGCAGGGGCTGACAGAGGAGCCTGCAGGGGCTGACAGAGGAGCCTGCAGGGGCCGACAGAGGAGCCTGCATGTCTGACAGAGAGGGGAGGGTGGGGAGGAGGAGGGTGGCACGCATGCATGCATGCATGCACTCACGCACGCGCATGCGTGCACGCACACATGGACAAAGAGAATACACACTTGTGCTCACACACAAGCATCAAGTGTCCGGTGAACATGCAACAACACGACATACATTGAAGCACACACAAAAAGAAAGAACATATTATAAACATACAAATTAACTTCTATTGTACATCAAAGGCAAAACAACAAAGACTGAAAGAGACTACGTGGGCTGGTGCAAATTATAAAAAATATCTAAACACAGACAGGTGTACCTCGCTCTTCACAGTTCCCTTAAAACTCATCCACTTTGCTATCAATTATCCTTATTATGAAGCTGTTAGATTTGACATCTCTCACTTGTGAGTTGATCTCCGTTATTAATTATCAAGCGGTCAGATTTTAAATCTCTCACTTGTTGCAGGTTGTTAGTTTTTACATCTCTCAGTTGTCACTGCTGCTTCTGTTGACAGTATTGTTGGGGGAAAAGGTTTAGTTTGGGGATTTTTTGTGGTGGTGGGGTGGTGGTGTTGGTCCTTTCTTGTTTGTTCACTTACTTGCACGCTTGGGGGAAAAGGGGGGGGAGGGTTGTCATGTTATCCACAACTGAATCTGAAAAGTACCATCTGTTACCAAAGCACATTCTGCGCTGATTAACTGAGATGAAATATTATTGATCTACACATATACACGTCTCTTTTTAACCATCATTCTCATTAACTTTCCATGCATGCAACACCATCAAATATCGTCTTCTGCATTTCATATCATTCTCATTGGCATCCAACATTCTCTCAACACTGTCTGCAATAGCATATCATTGACATTATATTCCGTGTTCCAATGCTCTCAACACAGTCTACCATTATCTTCTCTCTCTTGCATCATTCTCAACAGTGTCCAATACTGTCCACACAGTGTAATATGTACAAGGCAACAGCCCCAATATGGCCCCTGTGGGGCTATATAAGCAATGAGACTGGATTGGATTGGATGGCATTGGATTGGATTGGACTGTAACATCCTCTGCCTCTTACGTCCCTCTCAAGTCTCATCAATGTCCAATGCTCTCACCACAAAATCCAACAGCATCTTTTATCTCTCACATAATTCTCATTCGTGTCTTATGTGTTCCATCTGGATATTGTGTGTGTGTGTGTGTGTGTGTGTGTGTGTGTGTGTGTGTGTGTGTGTGTGTGTGTGTGTGTGTCTCTGTGTGTGTGTGTGTGTGTGTGTGTGTGTGTTGTGTGTGTGTGTGTGTGTGTGTCTCTGTGTGTGGTGTGTGTCTCTGTGTGTGTCTGTGTGTGTGTCTGTGTGTGTGTGTCTGTGTCTGTGAGAGAGTGTGTGTGTGTGAGAGAGAGTGTGTGTGTGTGTGAGTGTGTGTGTGTATATGCATGTGTGTGTGTATATATGCATGTGTGTGTGTGTGCATGCGTAAATTTCAATTTGTTTAAACTGTTTAAGATT
Source organism: Rapana venosa (assembly GCA_028751875.1). Taxonomy (NCBI): domain Eukaryota; kingdom Metazoa; phylum Mollusca; class Gastropoda; order Neogastropoda; family Muricidae; genus Rapana; species Rapana venosa. The sequence continues at coordinate 50,687,051 of CM054154.1, forward strand.
GGCTGAATGTGTAAGAACAGGCTGAAATATATATATATAATATATATATATATATATTCCACATTTCATAACTTTCTTTACTATTAATTCAGAGGCATCCTGCCTGCCTGCCAGTGCCCAGCCTATGTGCCCACCACGGGACGTTTACCTCGATCGAAACGGAAACCGACTGGGCTCCTCAGAAAAGTGGTCCACACCCTCCGACTGTTTGCGGTCCAGCTCGGGATGCTTCTTGGAGGTATCCTTCCCATGCTTGTCTTTGTCACGCCTGTGGTGGTGGTAACTGGGCAGGTGGAGGTTTTCCAAGGACCCGAAGAAATCCAGGGACCGCCACTTTTTGCCCAGGGGCATGGCGGCAGGGTTTGCTGGCACATGGGCTCACACAACACTTTTTTGTTTCCTTTGGGGGGTTTTGGGGTTTTTTTTCAACTTCGTAGAGGTATCCAGATCTTGATCATGACGAGCACAACACGCAACACGTATCCAATTTGTATGTACTCCCACGTCTGTCACACACACACACACGCACGCGCGCACACTGATGTGTTTGCCTGATCACAGGGTCTTTGTGGCGTTTGGTCACCACAGGATCGACAAAAAGCATGCAACTGCGGTTAACCACACACGCACACAATCACAAAAACTCTCCCGTTCACAAGATGCACAAGGACGGGCGTCACGTTTTGTGGATTTTCATGGTTCAACTGTTGTTGTTCTTCTTCCTCCCCTCCCAAGTTTGATTCTGCTTATCCCATACACCCGACACCTGAAGGAATCCACAACTTTGACATGACAAAACAGAAACGTGCGCAGACAGAAAACGTACACCAAATCCGACGACTTGAGAAGCGATCGATCCCTTCTCTTTTCTTCTTTTCAAGACTTGGAATCCACAACTTTAGACGTCACAAAACAGCAATGTACGCAGAAAGAAATCAGACCAGATCCTACAACTGAGAAAGGATTTCTTTTTTTCAATACTTCCTAGGGAAAAAAAATACAATATAAAAAAAAAAGTTTATCTCCCCCTTCCACACTTGTCCTCTCCCATCTTACGAGTACACAAACACATACAGATTGCACACACACACACACATTTATGACAGTTCAGCCTCGGTTGGGAGTTCCAATCCCCCCACGATCGATACAGCATCATCGTCAATCAACGCCTGCTCACCCTCACCCGTACCCCTACCCCCTCCACAAAACCACCTGGGCCCTCCTCCCACTTGCTGTGGGCCAGCTGTTGTACAGCACACTCAGCTGATCTATATCCCTCTCAGCTCAGATGCCTGGATGCACAGGCCAGATGGCAGCAATAAACAAGATAGCTGCAGCAATATGGCAACCCTCCTCTTCACCTGGACTGTCCTCTTGGCCTACATAACATTCACCGGTATAGCCCCGCAAGGTCTTCCCCCCTCTCTCCCTCCCCCTCTCTCTCCCTTTTTCCTTCCCGTTTCTCTTCATCAGTTTAACAAATTACACGTCAATTCTCCTGCCCCAAGCAAAGTGTATCTCTCACCGTCAACAACTATCTCTGTATCTGACCCATCCCCCAACCCATCCCCCCCCACAAAAGTGTATGAACTGATCTTCTACATAACCTATCTAGTATAATCTACATTGGGGGGGTTGGGGGGGGGGGAGGAAAAATCCAAAAACTCCAATAACCTTTACATCAGGCTTGAGGATAGTTAATCTAATTCTGACAGCTTCAAATTATTCTTTGCTTACATATTTTTAACCCACTTACTCAACAGTACCAAATACAAGCTCTTACAACTAATACAAACCGTAAGTCACAATACTGTGATATTCAGGTCCTAAAGTCACCAAGTTCAGCAAGCTGAGTTCACGCACATTTTCAAAAGTTGAACTCAATATGCTGCTTTTATCCCTGACAATAACAACAACAAAATCACCAGAAAATTAACATCTTTTGACATAATCATAACGTCATAGTTTCATAAAATTACAACTCCCCTACTTCACATTACCAGATCTTTACAGTAAGGTGGAGCAAGGTTTCACAGAAATTTAAACATTTCAACTTTCAAAGAAGAACTGTGAAAATATCAAAGGCAAAAGCCCTGAGAACTCTACACCCACTCTTTTGTGACAGTATCCCAACCTTAGAAACTGAAAAATTATCTTTCAGACCTTTCTGATATGAAAGACACTGCATCTTAAGAATCTACACTGATTCCACAAAGTCTTCTATTGATGAAAGTTGCAAATCTAGAAATAAACAACCACAGAACTTCTCTGTCTCTGAGATAATAAGTTTTTGAATTGAACTGAACCGAGACCTACTGTTTGTTGCTGCTGCTGTTGTGTTGTGTTGTGTTGTCTTGTTTTGTTTTGTTCTTGTTTTTCTTATTTTTGTTTTTGTTTGGGTCTCAGCTAGAGCTCCGAGGTTCACCAATGGTGAGATTTTGCTTATGCAACTGTTTTCCCACCAATCTACAGTTACGAATAATACTGCATCAAATCCTACCAAACAATTTCAACACAACCAAACTGCCTCCATTTCATCACTTGAGAAAGACGACTGATGCATCATACTCTACTGAAAACAAAAAAATTCCCACCGAGTTCTGATTTTGTAACCTTACCCCCCAAAAAGATTTTAAGGAAAAAGAGAAGAAAAAAAATAAACCAAACCGCCATTCAGAAACACACAAGGTTAAAATGATTACCCAAGAATACTGTTTTATGATAACTCAAGCGCTTGCAATGGGTCAGTGAAAGTCCTCAGGACATTAGCCAACAAGTCAACACAAGGGACTCGTCCAGTCATTTAGCTCCCACGTCAGAAAACAATCTCCTTTCACTTCACTTCCCCTTCCTCTCGGGCGGAACAGGACGTCTTTCCGTTCTTTGTCTCTTTCCCCTGTACCAAAGGCAGTGTATCAAATGAAGTGAAAAGATCTGTGGTAGATGGCTTCACAGGTGTTCTCCAAGTCACCCTGTGATTGGGGTGTGAGGCATGCCACCCCGCCATGCCCTTACTACGTGTAACTGAGAATGTAATTATAGTACACAGTATATATACTAGTTACTTCACGATACTATACAGTGACTCACCAACTGGTGCCAAAAGCTGAGCCCGTTTTGCCCTTTTCTTCTTGTTTTGCTTTTTTCTTTTTCTTTTTAATCTCTTTATAGTGTTCACCTTTCTAAGCATATCATGCCTCCTCTTTTTACAGACCTGTTCCTCTCCCTTTCTACTGTAGATTTTGTTGCTCTGAAATTGAAACAGAACTTACTATCCAAGGTGACTCGCAGGTGCTAAAAGCTGAGCCTGTTTTTCCTTTTTAAAAAAACAAAACAAAACAAAAAAACATCTAGTATACAGCTCTCCCCCGCATACACCTCCTCATTCTATAGGTTCCTCTCTCTTTCTAGACTTTTTTTATTGGGGGGGGGGGGGGGGGGGCGCCATAAAGGTTTTTTTCCCTCTCTTCAGTTGGTTTATTTTAGTTTTGAAAAGAAAAAACCTCTAGTATGACTCAATGAGATGAGCATGGTTGAATTTGTTCCTTCTTTATTTTTGGTATACAACTTTCCAACATACACCTTCCCTCTGTACTGGTAATACAAAGGACAAAAAGAAAAAAAATGACAAGAAAAAAAAACACTCAACCAACAATACAGTAACACACTACCCAGTGAAATGACTGCATCAGGAATATGTCCTACACGCTTGGGGGTCTAAAAACCTATTTTGATCCTCTGCTGAAAACGATACACACAAGACACACATTTGTTCTTTCTAAAGAAAGACTAAGATCTCAATATACAGCCCCTGTAGGACAAGATCTGTGCTAAACCT
>CM054154.1:50693388-50700816 GCA_028751875.1 Rapana venosa
AACACTGGCTGTGTGTGTGATTTCTTCAGTTTAACGTCTATTCACATTTAGTGTGTGTGTGTGCGCGGGCACATGAGACAGACAGACAAGACAGAGACAGAGACAAAGAAAGAAATGATGTGTGTGACAGTGTGGGTGTGCCGCATTGTTAACATAACTCAATATATATATATATGTCTATGTTGAGTCACTGTGTGCACAATTTCAAGTGCACCTGACCGAGAGCACTTCAGCACTTGTCAGCACACATGTCACAATCTACCACTTTCTGCTGAAGCCTAACAGTTTTAATGCAAAACGTAGAGCTATATCTACACAATCTATGGAAGCTTTGCCACTAATACCTAACAAACACAATACCCACATCGTTACTTATAAACAACACGACTTTTTTTTTCTCCTTTCCTCTCAATTAAAGTTACGAGGTTCACCAGTGTTGGGATTTTTGCGCAGGCATGCCAACATTTAGCCCGCCATGAAAGGTAAACCACATTTTTCAGGCTCTGAGGATGATGTAGAAACCAACACCAGTGTGTTATGTGGGACTTGTGTTGGGCTGGTTGCTGTGATTTTTTTTCAACTTTGCTAGATCCATTCCTACTGGCAGGCAATGGCCTACTCTTCCAAAAGGCGAAACAGGTTTTAACGTGTGCAAGTTGTTCTGCTTGTTATTTGCGCACACACACACAGGACCTTGGTTTATAGTCTCAAACAAGTTTTCACATAATTATGTGTGAGCTGTTTTGCATGTATCTGCACACAGGACATCTTGCGCACACATTAAATCCTGTTCCGCTTTTCGTAAGAGTAGGCCATTGTGTGCCGGTGGGACAGATGACAAAATTTACAAAACTGCATACACACGGGGACTGGATGTAAAAAAGCACATAAGTGCTTATTCCATTATCCTCGATATAAAAGAATAAAGAAATAAAGAAAGAAAATAAAACAAAGGACCTTGGTTTATAGTCTTCTCTGAAGGATTTTCTGGGAAGTGGAGTCAGTTCTGATGTAAAATTTCAAGGGGGGGGGAAAATATCTTCAAGTGGGTGTCTCAACAGTGGTTAGAACCTGTGCCATAACATATTGAGCTCCACACTCTATCCGCTAAGCTATGGAGACCCTATGATGATGACATGATTTCCAATTTAAAAATAAATCCAACAGTCTTGCAGCCATTTTCATATGATATAGCTTCACTTCAGAATTTCCAGTCAGCTTAAACGGAAAGATTCTAAGATCAGCACCCAAAAAAACCAAAAAAACCCCAACCACCACCACCGCCCTCTCGCCCCCCCCCCCCCCCCCCCCAAAAAAAAAACACCTCCAAACAAATCTTCCGGATGGCTTTGGTAGCTGGTGTCATGATCATGAAAGTGTGGGAAATTCTCCGTCCAAAGAAAGGGGGACAAAAAAAGAAGAAAAGATGATGCTCCAAAATCAATTTGATTGCAGCTCAGGCCACTATAAAAGAAGAAAAGTGGAGGAGAAAAAAATCAGTCCCGTTTTAGGTTAATTGAATCATGTAACACAGTGCTTTCTTTGCTTTCGTTCCTTGATTTAGTTACTTTGGAACTACTTCCAAGTCTGCTACCTCATAAACCCTCAGTGACATTCATCCCACATAAAAAGAAGGAGGAGGGGGTAGGTAGGTAGGTAGGTAGGTGTCTGGTGTTACGTAACAGTCACTGTGAGAAACCACAGAGCAGACACATTGTGACTAGTAACACTAGACTCCTTTTTCATGGGTATATCTGTTATGTCGCCAGTGTATTCCTCTGGGCCCTTTAACCCTCTTGGTTGTTGATCTACGGACTAAAACCTGCCTGTAATTTTGAATTCTTGAAAGGTTTTCTACCTCCATCTGACTTACTTTACTCCTAAGACAATGTTGGTGCATGGCAAAGTTATCAACTGAAATTTTGTCACAAGCAGGTTATGCCTTGTACTTGCGGTATTTAGGACGCAATTTTATGTGTCTGGTCACCAGATGTCATGTCACTGTCACCTTAGTTTGTCACAATCACAGGTAAAAATAGGTATATATGAAAATAACAGCAAGTCTTTCAAATTGCATGGATTTTTGGACAATAGTTCTAGCATGTATTGGTCGAATTAAGGAAGTGATAACCATCGATTTGTTTACCCATGGTTATTGCATAGTACTTTCAAGGTGTGTCACCCAATGTCCCCCATAGCACGGGCTTTGTTTTATGGTATGTCTGAGGGAGACAGAAGTTTTGTTTAACTATTTTTTCTTTTGTAAACAAGTCATATTTAATCCACATGTGACCTTTATACTGTACTTCATATCTGCGTGTGCTACCACATGTTTGTTAAGTGTACAGAAGTGTATTATTGTACATGACTGTCACACTGTCACCAGTGTCACAGCACAGGTGTGACAAATTCGAAACAACACAGAACTTCTGTAATCCTACAAAATTTTAATGTTGGTAGTCTCTAAAGTAGTCGTAGTGGTGGCACAGGGTCACACCACATCACAAAAAGCACAAATTACGGATGTGTGTGTGTGTGTGTGGGCGGGGGGGGTACCCATTGCTCTCACCTGTCGAACCTTGGCAGACGGGAGACCTATTTTCTTTTCCTTCTTGCTATTTTCATTATCGGCATATCTGTTCGTTTCTACCATTGCAGTTTCAAAGCAAAAGAGTGGTAATAATGAGAAAACAGTCAAAAGGCATCGTTTTCAGGCGTCTATGCCGCGGACTGGCCAGGAGGTCAAATTTCTCCACAGTCGTGTGTGTAGCACAGGTCAGGAATGTCCCTGTAGCACATTATTTCAGGCTCACTCTTTCCCCTAACTGCAGCATTTCCTTCCATCCTCTTCTCGTAAGCGTTTAATATCGGACTCACATTAACAATTCTCGTTCAAATGTTTCTACTTCCAAGACAATAACATTCAATTTATCCTCTCGCTAATCAGATGAATCGTGTGCTACTACAGAAAACGCGATTTTTTTCCACCACGCTGCACCATTGAAAAGCGTTCCGGTCACTGACTGTTATTTCTTCCTTCCCTCCCCACTACACGCATGTTAGTGGTCTAAATTTATCACTGGCACCCTCTGACACCCTCCCTGCATCGCCCCACCAATTTTCAGACACACAGTGTGAAAACCACGAGATCTGTGTGTGATGGAAAAGTACTGCACACGTGGGCAGCACCAACTGTCGGCTGCGGTCGGATTGGAATCTAGCGGCAGCCTCCGTTACTGTCGGCTGCGGCCGGATCGGGGACTAAAGGGTTAAACTTCCATAGTCAGTACACTCTTCCAAACTGTCTACACATTTCAGTATCCGTCTTGATAATGTGTTCAGGTCCCTAATTATCACAGGTGTGCTCTTTCCTGTCTTCTTTTGTACCATGTGAGAAAACTGGACATGACAACAGGATCCTCATGTGGACACACTATAGACGTAGTGATACGGTACACGATTTACACTCAATGTGTGCATGCCTGCTTGCATGAATGTGTGTGTGTAATTTTGATTTGAAACTGTTTTGAAAGGTAGGAAAAAAAAATATTTGTGATTTATTCACACGTCAAGTGCTAGTGTCCGTGTTGTACTCTGTAATTGCCACAAGGGAAGATTAATTTAACTCAATGGAGTCGCAGTGAAATGGATCCCTCCGTTTTGAGGTGATGTGGTGATGCGTGATTATGGCTATATTTGAAAAATTCAGCAGATTTACCCAACGTAATAAAGACATATAAATGATACATCATTGAAAAGATTTTGTCTACTTTTCAGATTGTCACAAAGTTTTTCAAAAGAGGACTATAACTATTTTTTACAAATTTTCAAAGTATGTCACTGAATGCTGAAAAATGAAAAGTTTTGAAAATTAGGGCTGCTTATCTTACATGGCTTGAACTGTTCAACAACGAGTCCCCTTGAAACAATGTGATGATTTTTCACCAAAGTAAAGTTCCCTGAAGCTGGCTGAATCCATCTGATGTCACTTTTTGCACAATATAGTTTTTGCTTTTTAAATCAACACTGGAGAGCCCAAAATCCCAAAGAATATGCTTGTCGACGTGTCAAAGAAAAATAGTCAACACACAAACTAGGCAGGCTTATGGTCAAGGGAAGCAACTGTGTTTAGAAAAATGATTGCCCTACAGGCCTAGTTTCGCTTCAGTTCAACGTCGCTTAGTGTTTGTTTTTAATCGTAATTCTGACTAATCTTAAGCTTCAGCACATCACAGTGAAGAAGAGGGGCGCTGAATCTTAAGATTCGGCACAACTTCATTGAGTTTAAGTATTTCTGACTTGACTAGCCGCTTTCTGCTTTTACTATGATATCATAGCTTCCCATATGCACATTCACAAAACTAACAACCCTTTGTGATATGTAACCTGGAATAACTTATCGAAGAAGAAACATACAGTAATATCTCTCTCTTCTCTCTCTCTCTCTTCTCTCCTCTCTCTCTCTCTCTCTCTCTCTCTCTGTGTTCATCCTTTGACTTCAAAACACCTTCATAAGAGGCTTTGGCTTTGATAAAATTCTGAGTTGCAAGTTTCTCTCTCTCTCTCTCTCTCTCTTCTCTCCTCTCTCTCTCTCTCTCTCTCCTCTCTTCTCTCTCTCTCTCTCCCTGGATGTAAAAAAGCTATTGTTATGCTTATTCTATAACCCTCTATAAATAAAATTTGTTCATTGTTCATTGTTCATTGTTCTCCCCCTCCCTCTCTTCTTCATCAAGATAGTGACATAATAATAATAATAATATATGGAATTTATATAGCGCTGAATCTTGTAAAAAACAAACAAATCGAAGCGCTTGCACTCAATCATTTACAGGCATGCAACTCTCCTTAAACATAATGAGAAATCCATGCGCGCGCACTACGCACGTGGATAAGCACCTGGTCTGTGATTAACTATCAGTAAATCTATATTCATACTCTGTACCACCCCTCTGCCACTTTGGTGTCATTTTAATACTTCAGGATCGATCATTCTCACTTGTTACATTGGTAGATCTACAATCCTCCACCTTCTTCTCTCACCCCAACCTCTAGCTACACACACACACACCACCACAACCACACAGCACAACACCCACACATACCAACATATTCCCTCCTTGACCCTCTGAATTACACATCATTACAATTTCTTTCAAATAAATCAAACACTCTTCCGATGGGATGTAACGATCTCGAAAAATTCTTCAAAGAACCATAGATAGGGGGCATTGGGGGGGGGTGGGGGGGGGGGGGGGGGGGGTGGGTAAATTTTTCTTTAGATTTTTTCTTTTGTTAGGAGGGGGGGGGGGGAGTTTATTGTTCTTTTGCTCCTTGGGTTTTTTTTTTGGGGGGGGGGGGAAAGGTGGGGGTGGGGGGGCGGGGGGGTATTTTTCTTTTGTTTGTTTGTTGTGTTGGGGTTAGGTTTTTTTTGTTGGTTTGTTGCTTGTTTTTGGTGGTTGTTGTTGTTTTTCTTTGGGGGGGGGGGGGGGGGGGGGGGTGTTTAAAACAGGCCCCCCCCAGCCCTCCCCCCCCCCCCCCCCCCCCCCCCCCCCCCCCCATTTTCCTTTCACAATTACCTAAACATTCTATATTCTCTTCCCCACTTTTTGTTGCAAGACTAAAGTCTACCTAATTTCATTTTTTTAAGAATTTCAGACCAACTCCCTTAGTCACTTGTCTTAATTTTCCCGAATTCCGCTGCTCCCCCCGGAGAGCCTGCGCACAAAAGCAGCACCACCCTTCTTTTTGTTTTTGTCTGCAACTACATTTGTTCCCTAAGATGCTTTCTTTTCACGCTTTCCAGGACACTCACCTTTTCCCTGTTCTTTCCCCCCCTCCCCCCCCCCCCCCCCCCCCCCCCCCCCCCCCCCCCCCCCCCCCCCCCCCCCCCCCCCCCCCCCCCCCCCCCCCCCCCCCCCCCCCCCCCCCCCCCCCCCCCTCCCCCCCCCCCCCCCCCCCCCCCCCCCCCCCCCCCCCCCCCCCCCCCCCCCCCCCCCCCCCACCACCCCCCCCCCCCCCCCCCCCCCCCCCCCCCCCCCCCCCCCCCCCCCCCCCACCCCCCCCCCCCCCATTTATTTATTCCTTTCAACAATTACTAAATACATTCAAAGATATTTTTTTTTTCTAAGATCTTTAGCCAGCACTAATTCTCCCTTATTATTTTAATTGGTATTTATACCTTTAAGCCCGGATTTCTTGCTGATTGGGCTGTTCCCGGGAGGGTTGCCAAAAGGCAGTCCTGGCGGGTTTTTTAGTTTTTTTGTCTAAACCTATATTTCTCCCTAAGGGCTTTTTTTCTAAGAATTGCTAACTTTGCCCCAATCTTACGGCTGTAGTTACACAGACCTCCCTCACCAATTACGTTTCCCGATGGCATTCCATTACTAGGATTGCCCCTTTTGAATATTTTGTTAAACACACGACTCTTTTATTCTTCAAAGAATGCACGCAACCCCTCTGCATCTTAAGGATGGGAAAAGGGGGACTTTATTCACTAGAGCCCAGACCATCATTAAGAACGAAATCCACCAACCACCGGACAACTTCACTTTCTAGACAGGCACATTACCTCTAGACCACCAGTCCATCCGCTAGCCGTCTACTTAAAACAGTAGCAATTCAACACTAACCTAACAACATAACAACAGACCAGGAGGATACTTTTCACAGGGAAAAAGCATCAAAAGGCTTTTTAGTTATGGCAACACCCTCTTCTCCTACATAATATACTATATAGTCTAGGCCTACACCCCCTTTTTTTGCAGACAGGAAGGGGGGGGGGGGGGGTACCCCCTAAGCCACTTCACTAAATTCTTATCATAACTGGCTGAAGGCATAAAGAGGGAGGGGGAGGTTGAGGAGATGTGAGGGGGGTGAGGGGGGGGGGGGGGGGGGGGGGGGGGGGGGGGGGGGGGGGAGGGGGGGGGGGAGGGGGGGGGGAGGGGGGGCTGGGGAGAGGGGGAAGAGAGGGATGAGAAAGCTGCACTTGAAAGTGAGTCACTGATAGTGTGTGTGTGTGTGTGTGTGTGTGTGTGTGTGTGTGTGTGTGTGTGTGTGTGTGTGTGTGTGTGTGTGTGTGCTCAAGTGCATGTTAAACACTCACACATACATGCTTGCACACACAGTGACACACACACACTTAGACACTTGGAAACAGATGACAAAATTTACAAAACTGCATACACACGGGGACTGGATGTAAAAAAGCACATGAGTGCTTATTCCATTATCCTCGATATAAAAGAATAAATAAAAATAAATATATAAAAAATATTTTTTTTAAATAGACACACAAACACAAAACACACACACACACAGAGTCTTCAGATGAGACTATAAACCGAGGCACCATGTGCGAACGCATGCAGAACATCTTGCGCACACCTTAAATCCTGTTCCGCTTTTCAAAAGAGTAGGGTTTTTTGGGAA
>CM054154.1:50701316-50711316 GCA_028751875.1 Rapana venosa
TTTAGACGTTTCATCGTTTTGTGAGAGCATGTGACTGGTTTGTGCACAAAGAAATAAATTGTTAAATTGGATTTAAAAAAATTTGGGGGGGAATTTTATTCTTTTATATCGAGGATAATGGAATAAGCACTTATGTGCTTTTTTTTTTACATCCAGTCCTCGCGTGTATGCAGTTTTGTAAATTCTGTCATCTGTTCCCACCGGCATACAATGGCCTACTCTTATGAAAAGCGGAACAGAATTTAACATGTGCGCAAGATGTTCTGTGTGCGTTCGCACATGGGGCTTCGGTTTATAGTCTCATCCGAAGGACTTTTGGGGAGAGTGGAGTCTGCACTGATGTTAACTCCAGGGGAAAATATCCCCCTTGAACGGGAATCGAACCCGGGTCGTCAGATTGCGAGCGCAATGTTCTGACCACTAGGCTATCCCGTCCCCCATGGTAAAGGTATGATTGTGAGAGCTTAGTGGTCAGGGTGTTGTGCTTGTGATCTGATGGCCTGGGTTCTAGCTACCACTGAAGCGCCTGTGTAAGTGAATTTTTTTCCCCTGGAGTTAGTATCAGGTACTGACCCCACTCTGAAAGTCCTTCGGATCAGACTGTAAATCGAGGTCCCGTGTGTGAACTTGCAGAACATTTTGTGCACGCACGTTCCGCCTTTCGGAAGAGAAGGCCACTGTGTGCTGTTAAGAACGGATGCCAAATTTGACTCTGTTGTTGCGTTTGGACATTACCCCCAAAGTCAGAATGTGGCTGCCTTGATGGTGGGCAAAAACTGTCACATACGTCAAAACCTCACCATTGGTGAACTTTGGAGTTCTAGTTTAAGGAACAAAAACACCCCCTCCCCTTTCAGAACAAACTAGCAGACAACCTTGCACAGAAGATGTTTTTCATGCATGTATTTGCATGTATGCAACCTCTGTGTTTCTCTCCTCTTCTTCTCCCTGACCTCTGTTGTGAATTGTAGGGTGCAGTCGGGGGACGGGGTAGCTCAGTGGTCGGAGCACTCGCTTTCCACCAGCCAAGTTAAGCAGCGTCGAGCGTGGTTACCAGTTGGATGGGTGACCGTTTGTGCGCCTTGGCTTCAGTACAGTCCCCCCAGTTCACCCAGCTGTAAATGGGTACCTGCCCTCTTCAGGGTCAGGGAAGGTAAAGCAGCGAGGGAGAGGAGATGGGCGCCGCCCTCAATATGCTGGCCCTAGAGAAGTGAGGTCTCTGACGCCTCGCTCCCCTACGACCTTATATGTTATGGGACTCCTTTACCTTTACCTTTACCAGTACTGAAGAACTTCTCTCCGGTTTCCTCTAATTATGTTGGTTGTGTACCAAAGCTGAGCCTCTGTGTATGGTTGTATTTAAAAAAAAAAAAAAGCCGTGGAATGGAATCGGAATTGGTACTAATCCAGAAAAAGTATGGGAGTTATTGCTTAGTGGTTAAGGTAATAGGCTTCTAATCTGTATGGTTTTTAAGGGGCTGGTTTGAGTCTGTACTCCTTGTAGATTATTCTTTGCACAGATCTGATTATTGAGCGCTTACCAATGCATATTTGTGTACTTGGGGGATAAAAATTAATACTGTTTGCTTTTAAAACATTAGTTTGTCTCTTTTTATATCATTCATTATAACCGTTTTAGATAAAAACCCATTAGAGTTGTTTGTTTAAAATCTTTCTTTTGTCTTAACATGCTATAGAGAGTATAGGCCAGGAGCATATATATTTATTTTTTGACTGTGCTTGCATTTCTGTTGCAAATGCATCCATCACATGTAAGCAGTGTTGACTCTAGGCTGCGCCATTACGGGATTCCTGCATGTTTTATCTCCCGGGCTAAAAAAATACACAAAGGCTGCATTACTGAATGATGGGTGCACTATTGTGGCTGCATGTGCCATGTGTACATATATACCCTGTATAAAAATAAACCCAAGAGCCAGTTTTTGTTGATGTTTCTGATTGGCTGAGCATCTCAGTTCTGACCAGTCACTGTTTCCCTTTTACCATCGTTGCTCTTCACTTTGAAAACAAGATGGCTAGCAGTGTGAAAGCCCGGAGAAAAACAATTTAGGCAAAAGAAAACAACAGTGACAGAGGGCCAGAGTTTAAATCTGCTCATTAGTGTTGGGCATTTCACTTTGTGGACTGACTAGTTCAGTGTAGGGGGGAGGGGGCCCTATGTTCCCTTTTATTGAAATTCTAGAATCAGCACTGCATGAGATGAAGCATGAATTGGATTAGGATTTCGTGTGCTTTTCTGTCAATGAAATAGATGTAAAATAATCACAAAGGAATTCCACCTACATCACAATTCCATGTACTTCTGAACAGCTACCCCCCTTGAAAAAAACCCTCCCCAAACCAACAAAGAAACTCTAACAAACAAAAAGACAACAACAACCAAAAAAAAGCCTAACTGAATTAGTGTTGGCTATCCTGGGGTTTTCTTGCTGTTTATTTGGTACACTAATTGTTGGAATGACTTTCACCATTTTGTTTGATGAATGCACTGTGTGTGTGTGTGTGTGCGTGCGCGCGCGTGTGTATGTGCGCGCACGCACTTGTGTGTGTGTGTGTTTGTATTCTTACATTTTATATATATTATATAAAATTTAATATAATATATATATTTATATATATATTATATATATAAATATCTGTGGATATGAAATACATTTATTTTTGGACTGCATTATTTATTGGTCTACTCATTCATCCCTTTATTGATAGATGTCTTATTTTTGTGGTTTCAGAGGGGGCAGCGGCCAAAGCAGGGGTGCAGAAGAATGACCGCATCGTGAAGGTCAGTACTGCAGTGTTTGGGGTTTTCTTCTTTGGTGGGAGTTTGCTTGGGGGAGTGCAGTGATGATAATGATGATGACAAAGTGGGGTTGCCTGTTATCAATGCTGTTTGTGTTGTTGTTGGAAGTAGTAGTAGTGTTGTTGTTATTATTATCATCATCATCTACATCATCATTATCATCATCATCGTCGTTGTTGTTGTTGTTATTATCATCACTATCATTGTAGACCTTATCATCATATCATCATCATTATTATAATTATGATCATCACCATTGATATTATCATAATCACCATCGCCATAATTATCATCGCTTTCTTTTTATCATTGTCATTACCATTTTTACATTATTATGATCATCATTGTTGACATCATCGTCATTTTAAGATATGGGCATCGGTAACTCTGTGTGTGTGTGTGTGTGTGTGTGTAAAAGTGATAAACATTTGGCCAGCACTGAATTTGTTTTTCCCTCCGTGCCTTGGATAGAGCTCTGAGGTTTACCAACAGCGAAATTTTTGCACAATCATGGGATCTTTGCCCACTGTCAAGGTTGCCGCATTCCAACATCGGGGATGTCTAAACATGACACCACAGTCAGTGTGCATTTTTTTTTTACAGAAATGTTGTCACCCTTTCCTACTGGCATGAAATTGTATACTCTTCTGAAAGGCAGAACAGGTTTTTAACTTGTACACAAGATGTGCTACATGTGTTCGCACACAATTCCTGTTTATAGTCTCATCCAAAGAACTTTTGTTGAGCGGAGTCAGTACTAATGTTCCAGGAGAAGAAAAAAAAGGCGTTGCATTACAAGGGAAGCAAGTATGCAGAAATTAGAGGGTAGATGAGTAGGGTTGTTACCTCCCTTGTGCTGCTTGTCGTTTGTTCCAGAGGGCTCGATTGAATCAGTAAAGCCATGAAATACTCACAGGTGGAATCAATCTTGTGTTTTATACGGAAGATGGGAGTTGTGTTGAAAGCTTTAAATGGTTTAACTGTACAAGATATGGAGAAGGGGGTTGGGGGTGGGGTAAAGAATGGGAGATTCAAGTATTTTAAAAGTAAAAGTGATACATTAGAGTGTGTGTTTTGTGTGTGTGTGTGTGTGTGTGTGTGTGTGTGTGTGTGTGTGTACAGAATGAAAGAGAGAGAAAAAAGAGGAGGGAGGAAAGGAAAGATTATACTTCACTGCCCGAGACATTTAGGGAAAAAAAAAGTTTTCGTCTGCATAGAAACTTTATCAGCTACACCTACCCCCCAAAACAAAACCCCAACAACAACAAAACAAACAACAACAACAACAAAAACAACCCCAAGAAACAAAAACAAAACTTTAAAAAAACAAACAAACCCAAAACTTGATGCTTTGAGGGAAAAAGAGCAGTTATGTTGGGATAAAGCAGCCAAGTGTAAAAAAAACCCCAAAAGATAACAGAAAATCTAGATTTTTGGGTGCTGTGTCTTGCCTTATCCATCCTCTGTTAGCTTGTATTCCCCCCCCCCCCCCTGTTTTTTTTGTCACAATGGTAATGTTCACTATGTTTTGCATTGAGTTTTCATATACAGCAAGGACTACTTAAAAGTTCACTGTCTTGCTTTCATTTGGCAAAGTAGGTAGGAGGTTTTGGGTGGGGTGGGGGGGGGGGGGGGGGGGTGATTGCCTAGTAGTTAGAGCATTGAGCTCTTGATGTGGGTTTGAGCCACCCACCATCGAGGTGCCCGTTTGAGGGGATTTTTTCCCCCGGGAATTGTATCAGTACGGACTCCATTCCCCTCCAAAGTCTTTTCGGTTGAAACTGTGAATCACAGTCCTGTGTGCGAACACAAGTAGAACATCTTGTGTACATGTTATAAAAAACTGTTCCACCGTTTGGATGAGTAGGCTATTGCATGCCAGTCGGAAGGGATGACAATATAAAAAAAATTATTAAAAAATTCTTTTATATCGAGGATAATTGAATAAGAGTAGGCCATTAATGGCATTATGTGCCGGTGGGAATGGAGGACAAAATTGACAAAACCACATACACACGGGGACTGGATGTAAAAAAAGCACATAAGTGCTTATTCCATTATCCTCACTATAAAAGAATAAAATAAATAAAAATAAATCAATAAAAAGCACTCATGTGCTTTTTTACATCCAGTCCCCTTGTGTATGCAGTTTTGTGAATGTTGTCATCCGTTCCCACGGGCACACAGTGGCCTACTCTTATGAAAAGCGGAACAGGATTTTAACGTCTGCGCAAGATGTTCCGCGTGCGTTGGCACACGGGGCCTCCTCGGTTTATAGTCTCATCCGAAGGACTTTTGGGGAGGGAGAGTGGAGTCTGCACTGATGTGTTAACTCCAGGGGAAAATATCCCCCTTGAACGGGAAATCTAACCCATTTTGTTAAAAAAGGTCACACTCACTGATGTCTTGTTTTAGCTATCTTCCCTGAAGTGGCAGTGGAGCTACCTTGATGGGAGGGCAAATGGTCACACATGCAAAACTTCACCTTTGGTGAACCTGGGAGCTCTAGCTGAGGAACTGAAGGGGGCTCTTTCTATCCAGTCCTTCCTTTTTTTTTTTCATTTCTCAAAATAATGATCCACTCATAAAGAAATGTTTCTAAAGGACAAGGGTTGGTTTCGAAGACTTTTAGCCTGTTTATGATTAGAAATTTTTTTTTTTTTATTCACCCCCAGAATGGGTCATGTGTGCTGCAAACCTCTCCCTACTGTTATTCCCTTTCACAGTGCAGTGTGAGGAGAACAGGGAGGGGAAAGAGTCCAGTGTGTCTAGGGTTTTGAAAGAGCATGGGTTGAGGATTTCCTGTTGTATGTCTGTCTTGTCTTGGTTGTAAGAGAGGATCGGCTTGTTGCATACACATTTGGGGGGTGGGGGGGGGGGGGGGGGGGGGGGGGGGGGGGGGGGTTTGGGGTAAGGGTGGGGGTGGGGGGAAGGTGGGGTGGGGGGGTTCGAGGGGGGAGGGGCGGGAAGGGGGTGGGGCAAGCACGGATAGTATAGTGGTTAGAGCCTTGAGCAGCTCGCGATTTGAGGCCTAGGTTCAAGTCTTCACTGAGACGCTCGATAGATAGGCATTCCCCACCCCCCCCCCCCCCACCCCCCCCCCCCCCCCCCTTGAAGTTAACATCAGTACCTCTCCGCTCCTCAGAAAATGCTTCGGATGAGACTATTGTAAACCAAGGTTCCCCGTGTGTGAACACGTGTTCATCTTGCACACATGTTAATAACCTGCTCTGTCTTTTTGGAAGAGTAGGCCACTGCATGCTGGTAGGAACAGATGACAAAACTATTTTGTAAAAAAAACAACTGCATGCACACTGGTGTTGTGTTCAGGCATCATTCCCACAGTTGGAATGCGGCTACCTTAATGGTGGGCAACCCCCCTGGAATATACAAAATCCCACCATTGGTGAAACTCAAGAGCTTTAGCCAAGCAAAGACACCCCCCCTCCCCACCTCTCCCCCAATGGTTCAGTTAAATCAGTTAGTTTGTAGATGGTTCTTTGCTTGATTGAGAGAAGCAGAAGGGTGGGGGAGGGGGATGGGAGTGGAGAGGAGAACAAAGCATAAGTTTTGTGGTCTAGTTTGTAAATTTGCATGAGGAATTTTTTGTTGTTGTACAATGTGAATTGCTGTGTGTGTGTGTGTGTGTGTGTGTGTTCAGGGATGAGACAGGACACCAGTATGCATGCATTTAGAAAATTTAAAAAAATCATCTGTTCCCACTGGCATGCAATAGTCTACTCTTCCAAAAAGGTGGAAAAGGTTTTAGCATGTGCACAATATGTTCTATGTTCATTTGCACACGAGGTCTGGGTTAACAGTCTGATCCAAAAGATGTTCTATGTTCATTTGCACACGGGGTCTGGGTTAACAGTCTGATCCAAAAGATGTTCTATGTTCATTTGCACACGGGGTCTGGGTTAACAGTCTGATCCAAAGAACTTTCAGGGCAGAGTGGAGTGAGTGTCAGTACTGATGCTGTTAACTGAAGGGGGAAAGTCCCCTGGAACTGGCGGTAGTCTTGGTGGTGGCTTGAATCCGGGCTGTCAGATGACGAGTGCAACTCTAACCACTAGGCTTTTGAGTATATATATAGAGAAACAACATGAAATTTTAAAGACTTAAGAGTGAGTAATGGTCGAGAGAAGTGCAAGGTCCTGAAGAAAGAAAGAAAGATGGAAGTGAGGGAGGGAGAGAGAGAGTCAGAGAGAGAGAGAGAGAGAGAGAGGCAGACAGACAGACAGAGATTGATTGATGGTGGAGTGGTGGAAAGAAGTGAAAGTTTAAGAAAGTTGGACAGACAGACAGACAGACAGAGATTGATTGATGGTGGAGTGGTGGAAAGAAGTGAAAGTTTAAGAAAGTTGGACAGACAGACAGACAGACAGAGATTGATTGATGGTGGAGTGGTGGAAAGAAGTGAAAGTTTAAGAAAGTTGGACAGACAGACAGACAGACAGAGATTGATTGATGGTGGAGTGGTGGAAAGAAGTGAAAGTTTAAGAAAGTTGGACAGACAGACAGACAGACAGAGATTGATTGATGGTGGAGTGGTGGAAAGAAGTGAAAGTTTAAGAAAGTTGGACAGACAGACAGACAGACAGAGATTGATTGATGGTGGAGTGGTGGAAAGAAGTGAAAGTTTAAGAAAGTTGGACAGACAGACAGACAGACAGAGATTGATTGATGGTGGAGTGGTGGAAAGAAGTGAAAGTTTAAGAAAGTTGGACAGACAGACAGACAGACAGAGATTGATTGATGGTGGAGTGGTGGAAAGAAGTGAAAGTTTAAGAAAGTTGGACAGACAGACAGACAGACAGAGATTGATTGATGGTGGAGTGGTGGAAAGAAGTGAAAGTTTAAGAAAGTTGGACAGACAGACAGACAGATAGATAGACAGACAGAGATTGATTGATGGTGGAGAGAAGTGAAAGTTTGTAAAGAAAGTTGGACACACACACACACACACACACACAGACACACACACACAACAGACACACACACAGGCACACACACACACAGACACACACATACAGACACACACACACACACACACACACACAGACACACACAGAGACACACACACACACACAGAGGGCAAGAACCTAAATAACCCTTCTGACCCACATCTTCAAAAGGAGGAAGGTTGAGAAGGAGCACACTGCTTAGAATCAGATTAGCAGGGGAGAAGAGCTAAGTGGATGGGGAGGGGGGAGGGGGGGGGGGGGGGGAAGAGAGAGAGGGAGGAAGGGAGATGATGACTTTGTTGTCTTGCTGAGTGAAGTGTGTGCTGTGTCATAAAAGTTATAGTTGTCCTAAAGTGGAGAGGCTCAGTGTAGGTAAGAACTCTCCTCTGTCTGGAAGTTTCATGTGGAAGCTCGGCTTCTCCTTTCCTTTCACCAGGTGGGCTGCCAGTACACAGACTGCAAATTGCAAGGCAAAAGATTCCAAATCTGACAATTCCACCAGCCACCATGGCGCAGTGGTTAGCGCCTTGGGTTACGGACTGGAAGGTTGCGGGTTCGATTCCCATAAGAGTCATAGGGATTTTTTGGACTCTGGCCGGCTCCTACCCAGAGTGAGTGTGCTGTGGGCTTAGTGGGAAGACTGGGACCACACAGTCGAGCTTCATCCACTCTACGGATGCGAGTTTGAGAGTGTTGCTCAAATTACCTGACCAACACTGCAGGTGACTGTATCTCTCGGGCTCGGTTGACGCCGGGATATATTATGATAGTAAGCGTAGAGTACAACCCTGTCAAGTAGTCTCAAAGCATATGCACTTCCACAGCAGCATCATTACGTCATCCTCATTGTCATTGATCATCATGCAATAAAAAAAAAAATGCCTATGATAAAAAAAAAATCTGACAATTCCTGTTGTCTTCTGTCAGTGTGCGGAAGGTTTTCCCTGGAAAGTTCAGGAGTGCTCATTTTTTAACGTTCACAGACGCAACTGACTTTTTGTTGATGCAATATCTTTTTTATTGCCTATAAATCGGGTCATTTTTTTTTCATGTTTATAGAAAACAATGTACTAAGCAGGTAAAAAAACAATTTCCAGTTACTTTTTGACACTGGGTTCGCGCATTGGAACGTCGTATAATCCAGGTAGTGAGAAGGGATCCATTAAGGACACCACACATAGGATGTCTTGCTGAGTGAACTGCCTCATTCCCCCCCCCCCCCCCCACCCCTATCTGTCCATGTCTCCCCTCCTCCCCCCCCCCCCCCCTCCTCCTCCTATCTCTCCTGTCTACCTCAGAAAGTCCTTTTAGTGCAAAGAGAGATGGGTAAGTGTAAGGCCTATGAAAAGGAGAAGAAGAAGAGGAGGAGGTAGGAGGCAAAGGTGTGTGTGTGTCCTGATAAGGTGTGCCTATAGAAGACGTGAAGCATCAAAAGCCAGTAAGGGCAGGGTAGCCTTGTGGTTAGAGTGTTGAACTCTGCAGCCTGACGATGGCATGGGTTGAAGCCATCACGGAGACGCCTGTTTTTAGTTGATTTTTTTCCTCTCATGGAGGGGAGTACTTGTTTAACATTTGCTGAAGTTCTTGGCTGAGTTTTTATTATTTTATAGAATGTAGAATCTTTTTATTGCCAGTATTTTGGGTTGTGGGGTTTGTTTGTTTTTCATCAGTACTGCTTTTCCTCCCCCTCTCCCTAAAAGTCTTTTGGATGAAATAATCAACTGAGGTCCCATGTATGGACTCGCACAGGACATCTTGCGCATGCTTACATTAACAAAAACACCAGTTGTGCCTTTGGGAAGGGTAGGTCGTTGTGTGCCAGTAGGAAGGGATGACACACACACGCACGCACGCACGCACGCACGCACGCGCGCGCACACACACACACACACTTACACACACACACACACACACCCCACACACACACACACACACACACACACACACACACACACACACACACACACACACCTTCTTTCTGATCAACGAAGATTAGCCATATCAAAGTATGTGATTCGAAGTCTCTCTGTTCCCAATTCAGTAAAAGGGGAAATTCTTGATTATCCAAAATGAGCAAGCAATATTTCATTTCTTCTGCCAATTAAAAATTATACAGATTCATTAATGAAAGACATTGGTATTGACCTAACAACAATTCCAATTTTTCCAATGGTTCCTCAAATGCCTCCTTGGGAACATATATCAGCTAACT
>CM054154.1:50716316-50754634 GCA_028751875.1 Rapana venosa
TTTATATAGCGCTGAGTCTTGTAAAAGCAAACAAATGGAAGCGCCAGACTAGAGAAGGATGGACATTTTTATCTCCCTGTTCACCTGCCAGCAACATCACCTGTGATGGTAGCTACTACAGCTGTCTCCATTCCCTCCTGTCTGCCATCCTCCTGTAGCTTTAATCTTTCTGTTCCGGTCTTCTGTACAGTCTCTGGCCCTCCCATTTTACCCTGGGTCACAGTCTTCGTTATATGGCAGCACACTGTTGTCTCATAACATCTCCAAAATAGTTCCTTTTCCTTCTCCTAACCAGTGTTAAAAGTTCAGGTTGTGTGTTCAGCTCTTCCGGAAATGCTTTGATGTGTTTATCTTTTAGTCCAGGTTATTCTTGGGAGTCTTCTGTAGAACCGCATCTCGGCACTTTTGATTCTGTTTTTCATTTGCAACTACGAGTGTCCTTCACTTCCCTAGAAAACTTCTTCTTCTTCTTCCTTTTTTGTCATGTTTTTCCCAGGGGAGGTTTGACATTGATGAGCCATCTCCATCTCTCTCTGTTTTGAGCTTCCTCCTTATTTATGCCCCTTTCTCTAAGATCAACTGCAATACAGGCTGCCCAGGTCTTGCTAGGTAATCCCTTTGGTCTCTTTCCATCCACTATGAAGTTCATTGCTCTTTTTATGATGTGGTGGTCTGCTTTCCGTTGAACGTGCCCAAGCCGGCACAGTCTATTGGTACTTCCCTAGAAAACAACAGGCCAAATTAGTGTTGGCAGTACTTTTCGTTTGAGCTCAATTCCTAAATATTTGTTGTTCCATATGTTGGTAAGATCGAACATTTGTTTGGTTTGAGCGATTCTTCCTTGAATGTCTTCGGTACTTGAGGCCTCAACTGATTTGTATGACCGGAGGTACTTGAAGTGTTCAACATTTTTTGAGGGTTTCTCCGCCAGCTTGTA
Source organism: Rapana venosa (assembly GCA_028751875.1). NCBI lineage: Eukaryota > Metazoa > Mollusca > Gastropoda > Neogastropoda > Muricidae > Rapana > Rapana venosa. Next base: position 50,717,254 of record CM054154.1, read on the forward strand.
TGTTCCCATCCATGGGTTCACCAATATGCTGCATGACCTTGGTCTTGTTGGCTTTGAATTTGAAGCCTGCAGTTCTGTCCACTCTACTGTATTTATGATTTGTTTGCGTTTTGCCCTTTGCAGTCTTGATATGAGAGCAGTGTCGTTTGCATTCCTCACGTTTGTGATTTCGTCCCCACCGGTCTTTCCACCGAGTTCTTCAATATCTGTCTTGTTTTATGACCTCTTTTGTTGTGTACAAGCTGAACAGCTGAGGTGAGAGTATGCGTCCTGGCCCGACTCCCTTCTGGGTTGGGAAGACCCTGCCATGTTGTCTGTTCCCTCTTACTGTGGCCTGCTGGTGTATGTCGAAGTTGATCAGCAGTGTTACCAGGTGTCTTGAGAAACCGTTGTTCATGGGAGTTTTTGAGAGAGGTGCTCATGCTTTGCAGTATGAAATGCTGTACTGTAATGAATGAATGAATGAATGAATGAATGTCCTGTAAAGCTTCCATCTTGGGACATTCTTCACCAATATTTAACTCTTTTTGTAAACTCCTTCCATTAGAATGTGTGTGATGAAGAGCGTGACATTGCTTCCTCTATGGCTTCAAAGCCGTTTTGAAAATCTTGACATTTCTTCTTTGATTTTCTGTTTCAGCTGAGTTAGGATGATTATTTTGTAGAGCCTTGCTGGTGTGACTTTTAAACAGTTATTTTCTGTAGTTTTTACAGCTTTATGTGCAGACCTACTAATGGATAAAATTATTAACATCATTATTATTGTTATCATTATCATCATCTTCATCATCATCGTTATTATCTTTGTTACTATCATCGTTATCATCATCATAATCATCATCGTTGTTGTTGTCGTAATAACGACAACAATAATAATGATAATAACAACCATTACTGTCATCATCATCATCATCAACATTATTATCATCATTACTATTATTATTATTGTCATCGTCATCATCATCGTTGTTGTTGTTAATGGTTGTGGTGATCTGGAAATAATATGGGATAGTAATGGAGAAGGCAGGGACGGGATAGCTCAGTGGTCAAAGCACTCGCTGTCCCCAAGCTAAGGTTAAGCAGCATTGAGCGCGGTCACCTCTTGGATGTATGCCCTTTCGTGGGCCTTGGCTTCACTACAGTCTCCCAGTTCACCCAGCTGTGAATGGGTACATGCCCTCTTTAGAATCAGGGGAAGGTAAAGCAGCGAGGGAGAGGAGATGGGCATGATCTGTAATACGCTGGTCCCTGGAAAAGCTGAGGTCTCTTGACAGCTTGCTCCCTTAACAACTGCTGCATAGGTTATTATTTATGGGACAGCTTTTACACGAAGGTGAGGATTACTTGGAACTGTGGGATTTTGATGTTGCAGGTGAACGGTACGCTGGTGACCAGCAAGAATCATACAGATGTGGTTCGACTCATCAAATGTATGTACCTACTGATTGTCACGACTGTTGTTGGTGACATTGTGTGTGTGTGTGTGTGTGTGTATGTGTGTGTGTGTGTGTGTTTTTTGTGTTGTCTCTCTTTATGTGTTGTATTGTGCATTATGTTTACTCTCTTAAATTCTTTTCAATGTTATTGTCATCATGTTTTCTCTCTCTCTCTCACTCACTCTCTCTCTCTCTCTCTCTCTCTCTGTGTTTTCACACACTTTTGCATGCCTATTTTGTGTGTCACTCTATGTATGTCGGTATCTATCCGTTTGCAAGAGGAGGAAAACGCCAGTGAAAGCTCAGCTGTACTTTTGATTACTGTGTTGTTTCAATTTTTGTTTTGTTCTTCTTGTTCTGTTGCTTTTGTAACAAACAAAAAAAGGGGGGGGGGGGGGGGGGGTCTGGCTCCTGCTCAGATCTGCTCAGTTAGGATGTCAAATACTTTGTTTTGTTGGTGTGAAGTGTTATTCTACCGGTGTATAGATCTAGTCTTCATTTTTCCAGGCAGGCAGGCACACACACTGCACTATATATATATATATATATATATATATATATATATATATATGTATATATATGTATATGCAGTAATAGAGAAAGCAGGCAACAAGCTGGCAAGTGTGTTTAGCCTTCAGAAATTCTTGGCATGAAAAAAGCGTTTTTGAATCTCCAATTTCACTCATGCTGCCACTCGTCTTAGTTAAACACTTTTCCCCATCCCCTTTTCTTTCCATCTATATATATATATTTTTTTTTGGTGGGTAGGTGGGGGGGGGGGGGGGGGGGTGGGTGGGGGAGTCATTGAATCTGCCCATCTCTGCATCTCTATCTGTCTCTGGATTGAGAATAAAAAACAGAAAGCGTGGTACTCTTGTGGCATGTTGGTTTATTCCATTATTTTCTTGAAATGGAAATCATTTTTTTGTGTCTCTCTCTGTCTCAATCTGTTTGTATGTTCTGTCTGTCTGTCGTGTCTCTCTCTCCCTCTCTCTTCTCTCTCTTTGCTTCTTTCAAGATGTTCTGAAATTCTTGTCATGGGCTATTGCCAGGTGCATTAAATGTTCTGAGTTCTCTCTCTTTTCTTTCTCCCCTCCCCCAAAAACCCTTGTCTCTCTCTCTATGAGCTCTTCCCCTTCCCTGTCTCTCCCTGAGCTCCTCCCTGTCTCTCCCTCTCTCTCTCTCTCTGTCTGTCTGTCTGTCTCTCTCTCTCACACACACACACTCTCTCACCTATTCAATGTAAAAGCCAATGCACAAACAAAAAATTATTAAAAAATCCCTAGGGTATTCATAGGAAGTGTCATCAGTTGAAGATCAAAGCATATCAATTTACACATATAAAAGGAAAGTAATTGGGTCCTCTGTGTGTGTATGTGTGTGTGTAAGAGAGAGAGAGAGAGAGAGAGAGAGATGATGGAGAGAGAGAGAGGGGGGGGGGGAGAACTCAGGATTTTAATTGTAAGGCTACCGGCCTGTATACAAGGGGTTATTCATTTTGACAACAGAAACTTCAAATAAAACAGTACCAAAAAACAAACAAAACCCCATAGATAATGTTGGCATTATCAAGAGTGTTTTCCCAAAGAAACGCGAACTACTTCAACTGTGTGTACACCAGTTATATATAACAACGTTCTCAGGCCTTCAGAGCATAAAATAATTATATACATACCCAACTGTCTTAACTGATAGACATTTTCATTATTCAGAATAGTTTGAATGAAGAGATTGCTCATTCACATTTGTGAAGTACTTTTGCAGGTATTTCTCTCGCAAGTCTGTAAATTTTAGGCATTCAAAGACAGACACTCAGACAGACAGGCAGAGAAGCTATGTATTGCCATTAGTAGCAAAAGCCCCTTTGATGAGGTTTGCCAATTTATGGTCCTTCGAGATCATTCATATATATATAAAATATATGTGTGTGTGTGTACAGGAAGGTGCGGGTTGGGGGGATGGCACCAATGACAAAGTGGTTACGATACCATGCTCCAAAATGCAGACACTATATACACACACACACACACACACACACACACACACACACACACACACACACACACACACACACAGAGCACATTTTGTACACTCTGCGCCCTTCTTGGGGGCTGCCCCAGTAGAGAAAGGAGGAAACAGTGTAGGTGGAAGTACTATACTGCCCCCTTGGTCCTGATTTTCTTTTTTTAGGGAGCCACAATGCCCTGCTGCTTGATATCTTCCGAACAAGGCTTGAAAACAGTAGAAGGAGGGAGGGTGGGGAGGCAGAGAGGGTGGGAGGAAGGGACAGAGAAAGGGTGGGTGGGGGGAGGGTTAGGGACAAAATGTAGGGCGGATTTAAAGAAAGGCACACACACACGCATGCGCACTCATACATAGGCATATGCACATGCACGCACGCGCACACACACACACACATATATCAAGCGTGCTTTTTGCCTATATGGCGGTCGTTCTCTCACACTAAGTTTCTATTATTTTTGTTTCACTTTTGTGTTGTAAGCAAATGAATCTTTTTATGTTGATAGTTTTCTCCATTCTCCCTCCCATTCCCTCTCTGCCTGTCTTGTCTGTCTGTCTGTGTCTGTCAGTCATTCTCTCTCTCTCTTGCTCTCTCTCTCTCTGTGCTTGCATTTTTGACACAGCTTGTTTACAGAAAATAAAAGATTATTTACTCATCTTTTATCTGACTCTCCCTCGCTCCCTTTGTTAAAAGTTTTGATTCATTGAGAGTATAATTCAGATGGAGTGTCTGACCATGTGTACATTTCGTGTGTGTGTGTGTGTGTGTGTGTGTGTGAACGCTGTTTTTGTTTTTAGTTTGTGTGCGGTAGTAATTTAAACAAAAAAAAATGTAGTGTGCTTGCATTTGTTCTTCGCTTGGATGGATCAGTCGATAAGAAAAGAGATCTGTATTGGTTGGTGGAGGTTGTCCTATGCAGTCTTATAGTGGAAATTGGTTACCCGAGAAGAAAGCAAGAGTGATAATATTAAATTAAAAATACCCCCCCCCCCCCCCCCCCCCCCCCCCCCCCCCCCCCCCCCCCCCCCCGCCAACAAACAAAACCTAAACAAAAGAAATTCTCTGACACAAAACATGAAACGTGCTCTGTGGAAAACTGCGAGCAGTGTGACACCATGCTCAGTACACTGGTGAAAAAACATTGGAGAAGACCGGGCATATGTATACACGTATCTTTTGTGTATAATTATATGGCTCCCGACAGAGACGCAGTTTTGCACCTTTTTAGCCAAGTGGGAAATGCATCAGGTTTCACTGACGTAGTAAAGAGCCCCATGGAGATAGTTAGTTGTTTTGGGTGTTTTTGTTTTCTCTTTAAACTGATGTTAGTATTGACAGATTGCGTATTATTGTTATTAGTTGATGTCAGTTGATGGTGGCACCATTAAGTTAAGAAAAAAAGAAAGTGATGAAAGTGATGAATTCGAGGATTATTTCAGCTGTTTAATGATATACTCTGAGCTCAAACTGCACACATCTTCTGGTTAGAAGCATTGGGACAGGCGCCCACAAGGGTTATGTAACTTTTCTCATTTGAAAGATACAACATCCCTCTCCCAAAAGAAAAGACAAACAAAAAGAAAAACCAAGCAAAAGAACAAAAACAACACCCCCACCCTCCAAAACAAAACAAAAAAAAACCCCAACCAAACCCTCAACATCAACAAAAAAACCTGAACCAGACACACAAATCCTGAATCGGAAATACCTGTGGGATGTAAGTATAATGTTGACTGAAAACACACAAAACTGGCAACGTTTTATTTTATTCTATTTCATGTTATTTTTCAAAACAAATATAGTTCTAATGTTTCACAACAGGACTACCACCACCATTCAGCAAACGCTTTTAAAAATCGGGTTCAGTTTGAAGGACTGACAGATCTTTTTTGGTTTTTGTTTTCTTTTTTTTTATGAATGACAGGTGTGTGGCATTAGTCTTTTTCTGAACATGGTCTTAAGGTTGATTGCATTGCAAGAATCCAGTCTTAAGTATTGAGATGGGCCCGAAACTTTCCCCCCATCCATTAGACCTTGAGTGGTGGTCTGGGCGCTAGTCTTTCGGAGGAGACGATAAACTGAGGTCCCGTGTGTTACACAAAATTTTCAGCGCACGTAAAAGAACCCACGGCAACAAGAGAGTTGTCCCTGGCAAAATTCTTAGAAAAAAGCCACTCTGATAGGGAAACAAATACAGTTGCAGACCAAAAGAAAAAAAAAAGGGTAGCACTGCTCTTGTGGCGACATGCTCTCCCTGGGGAGAGCAGCCTGAATTTCATGCAGAGAAATCTCGTGACTTTAAGTGGTATGAAATATTAAATGAAATAAAAATAAATAAAAATGAGGTGAGGTGATCATTATGGTATGGTGTCGCCAAGGAAGGATGCAGGATGGTTAAGACGTTCGCCTGTCAACAAGTAAACCGTGAGGTTCTGGGTTCGATTCCCAGCCTCTCCCTTTCTTCCCAGTTTGACAGAAAATTGAACTGAGTGTCAAAGTCCTTTGGATGAGACTATAAACAGAGGCCCCGTGTTCGGACGCATGCAGAACATCTTGCGCACACGTTAAATCCTGTTCCGCTTTTCGTAAGAGTAGGCCATTGTGTGCCGGTGGAAACAGATGACAACATTGACAAAAAAATGCATACATGCGGGGACTGGATGTAAAAAAGCACATGAGTGTTTATTGCATTATCCTCGATATAAAAGAATAAATAAATAAATAAAATCAAGTGATGATGCTTAGTTTTCTTCTCAGTACAGCTGATGGTGATCTGATGGCAGGTGTACATACATCCCTCCTCTCCTTTCTTCTTCTTCATCATTCCCTAGCCATAGTAAATTTTCAGTCTGGTCTGAGAAGTGAAAGTCTGTAGTCTGCTGTACACTGCTGTAATGATCCTGCAGGTCTTTATACTGACCAGAGAGAGCCTCCATTGGAGCTGTCTACCGGGTAGGGCCATGACTGGTGTGACCCCCCCTCCCCCTAAAAAGAAAAAAAAAGTAAATCATTTTAGGTTTTTCTTTTTATTATCTTTTATATTTTAAAGCTCTATAGGGTGACAGGGTATCTGGTCCAGATTTATATATATATATATATATATATATATATATATATATATATATATATATATAATATATATAAATAAAAGAGAGAGAGAGAGGGGGGGGAGGGGAGAGAGAGAGACTTCAGACATTTACTGTACATCGGCCTTAGGCCACTATACAATGGAATGATGGGCGTATGGAGTGGACATAGAGAGAGAGAGGGGGGAGGGAGGAGAGAGAGAGAGAGAGAGAGAGAGAGAGAGAGAGATGAGAGAGAGAGAGAGACTTCTAGTAGTGAAAACTGTGACTGTGCTCAGAAAGAAATACTGGTTTGTGATAGAGACTGTTGTGCTGTTGGAAAAGACTGGAGTGTTTGTGTGTGCTTGCTGCCTATGCGGCACGTATGCGTTGTGTGTGTGTGTGTGTGTGTGTGCGTGTGTGTTTATGTAGGCAGTACACCAAGCTTGTGGAGAGCAGCAGACAAGCTAGAGGTGGCACGTGCAGTGGGTATGTGCTGCCGCTTTCTGAGGTGTGAAGAAGACGCTTGTAGGTTGAAACTTGCATCCCCCTCTATCCCCCCCCCCCCCCCCCCCCCCCCCCCCCCTCCCCCCCCTCCTCTCTCCTGTCTGTCTGTCTCCTGTCTGTTTCTGTCTGTCTGTCTCTCTCAAACCCCAAAGTCCCCATTTCTCTGTGCATCATGCATATGCTTTGCATGTAAAACACAACACAACACACACACACTTTCTCTCTCTCTCTCTCTCCAAAAAAAAAATCCTTCGAGTTCTCTCTCTCTCTCTCTCTCACACACACCCACACATCTCTCTCTCTCACACACACACGCACGCACGCGCGCGTGCACGCACACACACACATTCTCTCTCTCTCTCTCTTCTCTCTCTCTCTCTCTCTCTCACACACACACACCACTCTCACTCTCTCTCTCACACACACACTCACATACACTCACACACTCACTGTATACACGCTTACATTAAATTACACACGCACCTGTTATAGACGCAAGATCCAAGATGGCGGAAACGGTCAGAAGCTAGAATCCGACTCGCATCTGAAACTATCACTTTTCTACTCAAAATGACAAGACTGACCAGATCCAGAAGTCTGAGTGGTCCCTGAATTCAGCTGCACACAAAGAAACAGCTGGCAGCAAAGCAAAACCAGCAGAAACACCAGATCTCAGAAAGAGTCTGCTGGAACATCTGTGCAGCAAGGCAGCCAGGCAGAGGAAAAGAGCGGCCCCAGTCAAGAAAACAACAACCAGCCCCGTGACTCTCCAGACACAGTGAGTGTTATTCGGGATTTAAAAGTTGTCATTGAAAACCTGTCAAAGAATAACATCTCTCGAGCAGATTGTATCCAGTCAAAATGAAATTATAAAGTGTTTGAGGCCTTCCAGCAAATGGAAGACACAATCTACACAGAAACACAAAGAAACACAGACAGATGATCTGACTCGCAATTTAACCTACGCTGATGCCCTGAGGTGCTCCCCACTAGCTGCTGTCCCATCCAAACAGCCTGTAACTCCACCTCAAAATTAACCTAGGCATCAGCTTGCAGTCAAGCTTAAAGAAAACAAAAAGTACTCAGAAAAACAGGCCGATGACGTTAATGTTTGTGACGTTGGCTCTCGGTCAAAAGAACAAAGTCCATGGCCGTGGAAAAATAGATCTGGCAGCAAATAGCGATCTTCCTGTAGTGGTTCTTCTCCACGATTCCATCACAAATGGAGTGAATGGTCACCGATTGGGCCGTTCTTATGGTTTTACAACCATATCTCGTAAGGCCCACACAATCAAGGACCTGGGACAGTCGTAGGCTACAGTCAGCCCTCTCAGACAGTGAAAAGCCAGTGGATGGCATTGTTATCCACTGTGGAATAAATGACATAAAAAGTTCTGAGCCACAAGTAGCCTGTAAAAGCTTGGCAAAATACATCAGAATCATCTCCAGTGAACACCCCAAAGCAAGGATCGTTGTCGGTAAAATAGCGCCAGTAAAAGATCCACAGCTTAATTCAAAACGATAAATTTTTAATGCATTTTTGAGTTCTGAGCTACTTGGGTTAAGCTCTGTCTCCTGTCTAGCTCACTCAAACCTGCACAGGGACTCCGGGACTCTGAAGGATGGCCTTCACCCCACCAGGACAGGGTCCAGCGTGCTGGCTGCCAACATCGGCAGCAGACACGTTCCCAAACTCTTTTGGAAAAAGCCAAGAAGACCCTTCAGGCACAACAGACAACAGCCACCCAGGAATCATCAAAGAAATGCTGTGCACCCACCCTTTACTAGAAGCAAAAGCCCATGGTGGAATCTATACAACGTGTTAAGAGACTTTTAACTTTAAAGAAAAGGACAGAACCTGAGGGTATGTAGATCTGTGATCAATTTCAGAGCTATCGTGACTGATTGTTCTCTTGCCTATTGTAAAAGACTGTATTGTAGTTAGATATCTAGCAGGTGTTTTTTTTCTGGTTTCATTGTATGTAATTATTTCTGACTTACATTTTCGTTTTCCCTTATAACTTTTTATTTGTTTAATTATTTTTAAACTGTGTTTCTATACAAATCCTTGTAAAAACAACTTGTGACTTATTCTCTTATAAAAATGGTAAAAACTTGTCCCTTTAAAATTTTGCAGTGGAACTGCAGATCTGTGACAACAAATTTGCCGTATCTTATTCAACATCTTGCATCGTTTAGATCTGAGGTTTTAGTCTTACAATCTTTAAACAGTACCAGAAATCGACTACCCAATCTCAATAATTACTATTATCCACCTATCTATGAATCTGTTGCAAACGATGCTGAAAAGATTCGGGCTGCCATCTATGTGCATAAAGGAGTAGAATATAATGAATGTACCTCGCCAGTTCCAACAAATGTACCGAATCTGCACTCGTGTGCTGCATGCATAAAAATCAGCAAATCTATAGATCTAAACCTTGTTTCGGTATATCTGCCTTAGGCTAGAAATATAGTGGTCCGCACGTCTAGAAGTGCGCCGCGATAAAAGACGGATGAAGACGTGCCCTCCTCTTTATTTCCTATCGCAACGCATAGTGCCACGACTAGACGCTCGGACGGAAATGGAAGTACGGACAGACCACACTTCTTCAGGCTGGAAGGATGGGCCCGCCTTGCTATCGAAGCGTTCCGTTCAAGCCCGCCGGGAGGAGAGGGTGGAGGGGGGAGGGAGGAGACAGCACACAGCAAGCCAGTCTGCGTTATCATCTGGTCAGGTCATTTTCCCGCCAAGATGGACGACGAAAGACTGGTCGTTGCTGTTCGATCCAGGGATTTAATTTTTAACAAATCCAACAAACATCATAGTAATCGCGATAAACTTCAACAGGCATGGGAAAACATTGCTTCTGAGGTTGGACAAGAAGGTACGTTTCATGATTACTCTCTCTCTCTCTGTCTCTCTCTTTCTCTCGCACATGTATACACACTACAGAACCTGCATACCACACCCACATAGAAAAAAAAAAAGACAGAGTGTGTGACCGATTACTATTTATTTTGCAAAAATAGGAAATTTGAACTCTTCTGCGCCTATGTCGCTTTTTCGTAGGCATGAATGAGCAAGCATGTGCATAGCAGTAGTAGTTCTTCAGTTTAACGTCCTTCCACTAAACAGTGATATCAGACGGGAAAGTGTGTGTGTGTGTGTGTGTGTGTGTAAGGGGATGCATATAGCTAATCATTGACAATTAACAAATATTAATAATATAAAGCGTAAAAAAGAACTTTGAAAAGATAGAAATAACAGCTCGAACACTAACTTTGCAATTTCTACAACTAAATACAATGTACTATAGGTATCTGATAATAGGACAATGAGTTCATGACAATACAATATCTTGTATTTGCTCTAAGCAACGGACTGGGAAGACGGGTAAAAAGTTTTTTCGCCACAGATACAAGTTGCGGATTTTGAAAATTTAGATCTAAAAGCATTGAGTTTAAACCTGTAGATTAGTGTAGTAGATTAGTGTAGATTTTAAAGGCCCCAATGACAGCAACACAGAATGGTTGGGTACATTGCCAGAATCTAATAATAAATGGTTAATATGTGGGGATTTTAATGCACACTCCCCCTTCTGGGATAAAAACTGGACATCAGTAACCAGTAATCGATTTATCGAAAACGTAATTGATTCTTGTCTGTTCTTACTTAATGATGGTAACATTACAAGAATCCCAGATATTTCGAATCAGAGACCTAGTGCTTTAGATCTATCTTTCATTTCTCCATCTCTTGTCATCATATGTGACTGGGAAATAGAAAGTGATACAATGGGAAGTGATCACTTTCCCATTGCTATCACTCTTAATGATACTTCTGTACGAAATGACAAAGAAAAGATGTTATCCCAAGTACAACTATCGTCATGCAGATTGGAACAAGTTTAAAGACATTTTGACCACAAATTAATACTGAAAGTATCAAAATTAATGATATGATACTTTTTATGAAAAATTTAAAGAATATATATTACAAGCAGCTGGTAGCTCTATTCCTAAGTATTCCTCTTAAAAATCGGGTTCAGTTTGAAGGACTGACAAGCTATCTTTTTTTTTTGGTTTTTGTTTTCCTTTTTTTTTTTTATGAAGACAGGTGTGTGCTTAGTCAATTCTGAACAATGGTCTTTAAGGGGTTGATTGCATGCAAAGAAATCCAGCTCTTAAAGTAAAGTATAATTGGAGATGGGGCCCGAAACTTTCCCTCATCCATTAGACTTGAGTGGTGGTCTGGGCGCTAGTCTTTCGGAGGAGAACGATAAACAGAGGCCGTGTGTTACACAAAATTTGCAAGCGCACGCAAAAGAACCCACGGCAACAAGAAGAGTGTCCCCTTTGGCAAAATTCTAGAAAAAAGCCACTCAGATAGGGAAAAGACAAATACAAGTTTGCAGGGGCAAGCAAGACCAAAAGAAAAAAAAAAAAAGGGTACACTGATCTTGGGCGACATGCACACTCTCCCTGGGAGGAGGCAGCCTGAATTTTCATGCAGAGAAATCTCGTGACTTAAGAGGTATGAAATATTAATGAAATAAAATAAATAAAAATAGGTGAGGTGATCATTATGGTAATGGTGTCGCCAAGGAAGGATGCAGGATGGTTTAAACGGAGTTCCGCCTGTCAATCAAAGTAAACCGTGAGGTTCTGGGTTCGATTCCCAGCCACTCCCTTTCCTTCCCAGTTTGATCAGAAAATTGAACAGAGTGTCAGAAGTCCATTGGATGAGACAATAAACAAGAGGCCCCGAGTTTCGGGGCACCATGCATAACATCTTGCGCACACTTAAATCCTGTGCCGCTTTTCGTAAGAGTAGGCCTTGTGTGCCGGTGGAAACAGACTGACAACATTACAAAAAAATGCATACATGCGGGACTGATGTAAAAAAAGCACATGATGTTTATTGCATTATCCTCGATATAAACGAATAAATAAATAAATAAAATCAAGTGATGATGCTTAGTATCTCCTTCTCAGTTACAGCTGATGGTGATCTGATGCCGGTGTACAACATCCCTCCTCTCCGTTCTTCTCTATCATACATTCCCTAGCCATAAGTAAATTTTAGTCTGTCTGAGAAGTGAAAAGTCCTGTAGTCCTGCTGTAGCACTGCTGAAAATGATCCAGCAGGTCATTATACTGACCAAGAGAGAGCCTCCATTGGAGCTGTTGTGTCTACCGGGGTAGGCCATGTCTGGTGAACCCCCCTCCTCTCCTGCCCCCTAAAAAAGAAAAAAAAAGTAAATCATTTTAGGTTTTCTTTCTTTATTATCTTTTATATATTAAAGCTCTATAGGGTGACAGGGTATCAAGTCCCGATTATATATATATATATATATATATATATATATTATAATATATAATATATAAATATATATATATATAAAATAAAAAGAGAGAGAGAAGGGGGGGGAGGTGGAGGAGAGAGAGACTTCAGAAACAATACTGTACATCGGCCTTAGCCACTATACAATGGAATGATGGGCGTATGGAGTGGACATAGAAGATAGAGAGGGGGGCAAGGGAGGGAGAGAGAGAGAGAGAGAAGAGAGAGAGAGAGAGAGAGAGAGAGAAGGACTTCACTAGTAGATGACAACCTGTGACTGTGCTCAGAAAAGAAATACTGGTTTGTGATAGAGACTAGTGGTGCTGTTGGAAAAGACTGGATTGTTTGTGTGTGCTGCTGCCTATGCGGCAACGTATGCGGTGGGTGTGTTGTGTGTGTGTGTGCGTGTGTGTTTATGTAGGCAGTACAACCAAGCTTGTGGAGAGGCAGGCAGACAAGCTAGAGGTGGAGCACGTGGCAGTGGGTATGTGCTGCCGCTTTCTGAGGTTGACGAAGACGCCTTGTAGGTTGAAACTTGCATCCCCCTCATAATCTATTCCAACAAAATCCCAAACTATCACTAACTATCCCCCACCCCCCCCCCCCCCCCCCCCCCCCCCCCCCCTCTCTCTCTCTCTTCGTCTGTCCTCCTGTCTGTTTCTGTCTGTCTGTCTGTCTCATCTCAAACCCCAAGTCCCCATTCTCTGTGGCATCATGTATATGCTTTGCATGTAAAACACAACACAACACACAACACAACTTTTCTCTCATCTCTCTCTCTCCAAAAAAAAAATCTTCGAGTTCTCTCTCTCTCCTCTCCTCACAAACCCACCACATACACATCCTCTCACTCTCTCAACACACACACGCACGCACAGCCGCGTGCACGCACACACACACATTCTCACTCTCATCTCATTCCCTCTCTCACCGTCTCACAATCTCAATCTCACACATGAACACACACCAGCTCTCACTCTTCACTCTCAAACACACACACTCACATACTAAACTCACACACTCACTGTATACCCGCATACATTAAATTACACCACGCACTCTGTTTATAGACGCAAGAATCCAAGATGGCGGAAAGTCAGAAGCTAGAATCCGACTCGCATCTGAAACTATCACTTTTCTACTCAAAATGACAATACTGACAAATCCAGAAAGTCTGAGTGGTCCCTGAATTCAGGTGCACCAAAGAAACAGCAGGCAGCAGCAAAGGCATAAACCAAGCATAAACACCAGATCTCAAAAGAGTCTGCTGGAACAGTCTGGCAGCAAAGGCGAGCCAGAGCAGAGGAAAAGAGGCGGCCCCCAGTCAAGAAAACAACCAACCAGTCCCGCGAGACTCTCCAGACACAGTGAGTGTTATTCGGGATTTAAAAAGTGTCATTGAAAACCTGTCAAAGAATAACATCTCTCGAGGCAATTGTAACCCCAGTCAAAAAGAAATTATAAAGTGTTTGAGGCCTTCCCAGCAAATGGCAGACACAATCTACACAGAAACACAAAGAAACACAGAACAGATGATCGACGTCCGCAATTTAACCTAACTCTGATTAGCCCTGAGGAGCTACCCACACTAAGCTGCAGTCCCATCCAAACAGCCTGGTAACACCACTCAAAAGTTAACCGAGGCATCAGCCTTGCAGTCAAGCTTAAAGAAAACAAGAAAGTACTCAAAAAACAAGGCCGATGACTTAAATGTTTGTGACGTTGGCTTCGGCGGTCAAAAAGAACAAAGTCCATGGCCAGTGAAAAATTAGATCTGGCAGCCTAAAGCGATCTTCCTGATATATGGTTGCTTCTCTCCACAATACCATCAACAAATGGAGTGAATGGTCACTCGATATGGGTCCGTTCTCTAATGGTTTAACAACCAAAATCTCGAAAGGCCCACACAATCAGGACTGGGACAGTTCGTGAGGCAAACAGTCAGCCCCACTCAGACAGTGAAAGCCCTGGAGTGCATTAGTAAATCCACTGTGGAATAAATGAACATAAAAAGTTCTGAGCCCCACACAGCAAGGTAAGCCTGTGAAAGAGCTTGGCAAAATAACAATCAGAATTCAAATCTCCAGGTGAACACCCCAAAAGCACGGATCGTTGTCAGGTAAAATAGCGTCCAGTAAAAGATCCACAGCTTAAATCAAAACGAAAACTTTTTACTGCATTTTTTATTTATGATCTCTGAGCTACATGGGTTAAAGCTCTGTCTCCTGCTAGCACACTCAAACCTGCACATGACTTCCGGGAACTGCTTGAAGGAAATGCCTTCCAACTCCACCAGACTAGGGTCCCACAGCGTGCTGGCTTGCCAACATCGGCACAAGCAGACACATTCCAAACTCTTTTGGAAAAAGCAATCGTCAAGAAAGAGACCCTTCAGGCACAACAGACAACAGCCACCCAGGGAATATCAAAGAAATGCAGTGGCACCCACCCTTTACTAAACAAAAAGCCCATGAGAAACTATACAACGTTACTAGAAGACATTTAACTTTAAGTAAGGACAGAACCATGAGGGAATGTAGGATCTGTAACAATTTCATAGCTATCGTGACTGAATGTTCTCCGTATGCCTATAGTAAAAAGACTGTATTTGGTAAGGTTAGATAACCTAGCATGAATGTTTTTTTTTCTGTTTCATTGTATGTAATAATTCTGACTTACAATTTCGCTTTTCCCTTATAACTTATTAATTTGTTTAATTAATTTTAAACTGTGTTTCTATACAAAACCTTGAAAAAACAACTGTGACTTATTCTCTTATGAAAAAATGGTAAAAACTTGTCCCGTTAAAAATTTTGCAGTGAACTGCATAATCTGTGACAACAAATTTGCCGTATCTTATTCAACATCATGCATCGTTTAGGATCTGAGGTTTTTAGTCTTACAATCTTTAAACATACCAGAAATCGACTACCCAAATCTCATAATATACTATTATATCCACCTACATAGAATCTTTGCATACATGCAAGAAAAGATCGGGCTGCCATCTATGTGCATAAAAGGAGTAGAATAAAAATGAATTACCCACGCCAGTTCCAACAAATGTACCGAATCTGCACTCGTGTGGCTGCATGCCTAAAAATCAGCACATCTATAGATCATAAACCTTGATTACGGTATATGCTGCCTTAGGCTAGAAATATAGTGTGTCCGCACGACTAGAAGTGCGCCTGACGAATAAAAGACGGCTAGAAGACTGCCCTCCTCTTTATTTCCTAATCCAACGCATAGATGCCACTGACTAGACGCTCGTGAGGAAATGGATGTACGGACAGACCACACTCATCCGGCTGGAAGGATGGGCCCGCCATGCTATCGAAGCGATCCGTTCAAGCCTCCCGGGGGAGAGGGTGGAGGGGGAGGGAGGAGACAGCAACACAGCACAGCCAGTCTGCGTTATCATCTGGTCAGGACATTTTTCCACCGGCCAAGGATGGACGACGAAAGACTGGTCGTTAGCTGTTCGATCAGGGATTTATTATTAACAAATCCCAACAAACATCATAGTAAACGCGATAAACTTCAATGAACGGCATAGGGAAAACATTGCTTCTGAGGTTGACAAGAAGGTACGTTTTCAGGATTACTCACACTTCATCCTGTACTCTCTCTTTCACTCCGCACATGTATAACACCTACAGAACCTGCATACCACACCCACATAGAAAAAAAAAAAAAGACAGAGTGTGATGACCGAATACTATTTATTTTGCAAAAATAGGAACTTAGAACTCTTCTGTCTGGACGCCTATGACTGCATTTTTCTGTAAGGCATGAAAGAGCATAGCAGTGCATAGTCAGTAGTAGTCCTTTCAGTTTAAGCAACGTCCTCCACTAAACATTGATAACAGACGGAAAGTGAGAGTGTGTGTGTGAGTGTGTGATGTAATGGGATGCATATAGCTAATCAATTGACACATTAACAAATATAAATAATAAAAAGCGGTAAAAAAGAACTTTGAAAAGATAGAACTAACAGCTCGAAACACAAAACTTGCAATTTCTACATACTAAATACAAGTACTATAGGAATCCTAAAAGGACACAATGAGTATCATGACACTACCATATCATGTCTATTAGCTCTAAGCAACGGACTGGAAGACGGTAAAAAGTTATTTTCGCCACAGATACGAACCAATTGCGATTTTGAAAAAATTTAGATCGTAAAAGCATTGAGGTATAAACCTGTAGAATAGTGTAGTAAGATTATGTAGATTTTAAATGCCCTCAATGACAGCACGACAGAATGGTTGGGGTACATTGCCAGAATCTAATAATACAGGTTTAATATGTGGGATTTTATTTAAATGGCACACTCCCCCTTCTGGATAAAAACTGGACAACAGTACCCAGAAATTAATCGGTTTTATCGAAAACGTAATTGATTCATGTCCTGTTACATTACTTAATGATGGTAACATTACAAGAATCCCAGAATATTTCGAATCAGCAGATACTAGTGCTTTAGATCTATCTTCATTTCCACCATCTCTTGCAACATATGTGACTGGGAAATAGAAAAGTGAGACAATGGGAAGTGATCACTTCCCATTGCTATCCCACTCTAAAATGATACTTCAGTACGAAATGACAAAGCAAAAGATGGTATCCCAAAGTCACAACTATCCGTCATGCAGATTGGAACAAGTTTAAAGACATTTTGACCCAAATTAATACTGAAAAGTATCAAAATTACTGATATATGTATGACTTTTTAATGAAAAATATAAAGAATAATATTTACAAGCAGCTGTAGCTCTATTCCTAAGTATTCCTCTGTAAAGTCCGAAAAAGCACTCGGGAAATTATTGTGAGAATCTGCTTAGTCAAAAAGCCCGTGAATTACAAAAAAGCTGCGTCTAAAACATACTTAAGAAACAAAACGCCAGAAAATTCATTGTCTTATAAAAAAAGCAAAGTCCCTTTGTGATAAAACCGGTTGAACAAAAGCAAACGTCAATTTTGGTCTACCTTCGAGCGTTACAAGAAGTTTACACACGATAAGGATCTGCAAAAGGTATGAAAAAAATTAAAGATAAGACAGTTGGATTTAAAAGCTTCCAACCAGCCTCTATAAAAATCCCAAGAAAAATAACTTCCAACTAATACAAGAGAAAGCTGATACATTCATAAAATATCACATGATACAAATTAGTGATAAAAGTCTATCAGATAAATTTAAAGTAAATATAGTATAAAGAAGCCAAACGGATATGTATAAAGATCCTGTAAAGTTAACTAACCAGACATGTTAAATGCACCCTGATGCTCCCTCTAACGCTGATCGCAGGAAAGCTAAAAATGCCGCCTAATCTTGGGACAAAAAGAACATCAGTTGGCATAGAAGATGCTGTTTTCAATGACTTAATTGCAACAGCTAGCCAGAAAAATGGATTATATTATTACTTGAATTGTTCCCAACCAGCTGGCCGCTCAGGGAGTAATTCCAAAAACAAAACGCATTTTGCAACACTCCATCCTTAGTGCCAGAGCCAAAGCAGGGTAAACTTAAAAGTGATAAAAACAGCTACAGACCTATCGCGTATAACCACACATACAGAAAAGCTTATGGAAAAAATCATTTCTAAACCGAATTTCATACATTATTTGATAAAAACCCAATAATTCCTCTTAGTCAGCAGGTTTCAAAGGCATGTCGCACAGCAGATCATCTGATAAAGTCTCATACCACAAATAAACTCAGTTTGCTACGTAGGAAAAATGTACTTGCCACATTTTTAGATATAAAGAAAGCATATGATCAGGTCCTGGCATAGAACGCTTATTGGGTTTAAGTTACTCTAATTGCTTATCCTGGCAATAACTAATATTATGTTAAAGCCTTTCTCTCATAAAGACCATACAGGGCCAAAGTTGGAAAATTCCTATTCTACTTTAAGATATCCGAACAATGCGGGCAATTCCCACAAGGGATCAGTTCATTGCTCCACATCTTTTCAATATTCCCATCTTTATGAACTATCCTAAGTGTCTCGTCAAGTAATGCAACCCATGTTCGCAGTATGCTAGTATTTGGAAAAACAACATTTGGTATGTGGATGAATGTCTCAATGAAAAAGAGAACACCAAAGAGACATCTAATTATATGAACAACGTGAATCATATTGAGCTGAAACAAACTTAAAGACTATTATATTTGAAAAATGGGTCTGTCACTATCCATCCTGAAAAGACAAATCTCATTACTTTTTCATGTAATGGTGCCCACACCAGATCTACCTCTTTTCCATATAGATGGTAAATATATTAAACTATAAAACCATAGTGAAAGTTTTAGGGGTATATTTCACGTCTAAATTAACTTGGAATAACAAATTGAATATTAAATACAAAAGCTGGAGAAGTCTAAACTTCCTGAAAGTTATGATTAAACAATTGTGAGGCTCATGATGTAGTAGTGTTCAAACAACTGGTGTTATGTTTTGTAAACGTTCTAGACTCCATTCATGGTCAGATAAGCGTTTTTCCAGGGTGCTCCAAATATTTATTGGCAAAAAAATGAGAAGATTAGACTGTAATGCATTTTCGATTAGCTCAGGGGTACCTTTTCATGGGCATCATTAATGGGTACTTATAAAGAGAAAGGTATTTTTCATTAGACAAACTAATCGACACTGGGCTTATATGGCTAAATTAGAAATACCTCCTTACGATAGTTCAAAGCAAGAAACCAATGGTGGACACCGAGATATGAAGTAGAACTGATGTCAACCTTTTCCTAAAAGAAGCAACGTTCTTATTCGTTCTCTTACCACTATTATAACTATACTTCTGAATAGTTTGATAAGGCAGAGACTATGTCCTACAAAATTAACTAAATCATGAGATTAAATATCTCCCACGGCAGCTCAAAAACAAGGAAAAACCCGACTCTTTTAATTATTAAAATAAATTTAGTATAAAAAAAGAAAATTTAAAGGTTAATGAGTTAAAAAAATTAAAAAAGAATAATATGAAGAGGTAGAGTTTTTAGAAAATAAAATAAATTTAATAAATTAGTAAGATGAAACATTAATTTAATTTAATAGTTTTAAAAAATAATAAAATTAAATAGTGTATAAGAGAAGTCTTTATAATATTAAAAAAAAAAAATAAAAAAATAGTTTGGCGGCTGGCACTTTCCTCTCGTAACCCTAAATACCATCTGGCCTGATATCTAGGCACCTGCGCGGTCAGGGGTTCCAAGGTCCAACAGCGTCTCGCGGTGCTCCAGCACTACACATTCCTTCCTTCTTTGCTGTCTATTAGCGACTGGCGAATTTTAATATTGAAAGGTTTTTAAACTTATTTTATCATTCGCTGCCTGGATGTCCAACTTGATTTTTACAGTACTCATGGTATTAAAGTGAACAAAACTTTAATACCTACAATACTTGTTTGTTGGTGACGGTTGTACGAGCAATTAGGTGTAACTAATTTTAAACATTTTTTATTTACAAAAACACGGTGGTTTCCAAAAACGCAGGGCTGCGAGTATGTGTTTTTAATCTTCTCTTCTCTCTCTCACTCTCTGCCTCTCTCTCTCTCTCTCTCGAATCTCTCTCCCTGCTCTCTCGGACCCGCACGGCAATCTATCTACCCACCCAGACCCCGCTCAACGCTTCTCAAGCCAACTCGTCAACTTCCAGTCCAACTACACACATCCATCCTCTCTTCTCTTCCACTATCTCATCTCATCTCTAACTCTAGACGCACAGTCCTCATCCGTCAACATGAGAGCACCCGTTTATCAACTCCCGTCACATCACTCAATTCCGCCAGATATGATAAACCAGAACTCCTAATTCTCACGTACACTCACTTACCTGCTATCTCTCCTCTCTCCCAACATACCTCTCATTCCGTCCCAACCAGAATAGGAACAGTCTCGCTTCGTAACTCTCTCCTCTCTCGTCCGATTCCATCGTATCAATCTCCTCCGCATCTCCACACAAGAATAGCCCCTCTCACATTCTCTCCTCGCAGGTCTCATCACCGTCTAGACTCTCGATGTGTCTCATCTCCTCCTCTGTCCGGAGAGAAACCACCTCTCGTCTCACCCACAAGCGCCTCTCCACATATCCAAACATCTCACACGATCTCTCCTCTCACCTCAACTCAAAGCCTCTCGATCTCTACAGCCTCCGACTCGATCCTTGGAATCCATCCTACTCCATCACCTCCCGAAATCCAAATCCTGGCAGTCGTCATCCACCTCGTCAAAGAACCTCGCATAGATCTGATCCTCGTCCTGAAAAAAATCATCCATCCAAACGTATCCCGACCGAAAACAAACCGGTAGATCTTCTAACTACAGACGACACTCTTCGCTGGAACCCCGGATAAGCACTTCACTCTCGTCGTCTCAATCCTACTCTCTCTCTCCTCTCATCTCTCTCAGAACTCTTCTCTCTCTCTACATAACCTCAACTCTCCCGGGTCTCGATCCGATCCTCTCCTCACGTCATAAGCATACTCTCCCTCTCGCCCAAGTCAGCTCCTCAAATCGACACTCACAGCACTCTCATCCCATCCTTCGCCACTTCATTCTCACATCGTCGAAGTTCATCTCCACACACTTCAAGTCCAGACCTAACTCCCAACCACTACTCATCCTCACTCAACGCATGATTTCACTCCCTCCACCCGTCCACTCGTCGTCACTCACCCATCTCACTCTCTCCTGGGCGCAAGCAGGCCTACCAGACTATTCTTCACTCTCATCGCGTCACACAACCCAACTCTCCATCAATCTCTCCACTTATCGCCCCGCGGGCACATTCTCTCCGAACTCTTCAACTCTCTTGCTCCGCCCAGCTCATATTTTTTTTTTTTGTGTGTGTGTATCTTTGTGTTTGTATTTTTCTACAACCCTCATTCAAAAGTCACCGTCACCTCTCGAATCCTCTCATCTAACACAACTAGCAAGGAACCGTCGCTCAAGTCTCTCTTCCTCCGTTCACTCTCACGAAATCAAACCCTACCTCTCACTCAGACTCATCGGAAAACTTACCTCATCACCTCATCCACTCTCGGTCTACCGCATGCTCTCCGCCATTCTCTATTGTCTCCCTTTCTCATCCAAACGACTCTCATATCCTCTCCTCTCCACCTCTCTCATCGAAATCTCTCTCTCTCTCTCTCTCTGAGTAAGTAAAGTAAGTAAGTCTTCAGACAAAAAACCCCTACCTAAAAATAGGAGACTGAAAAAAGAGAGAAGAGAGGAAGGGGTATGGAGGATAGAGAGAGGGAGAGAGAGAGGATGGAGGGATGAAGATATGAGAGATAAAGAGAGGGGAGGGGGGAGTAGAACCAACACTTTGTGAGAGTGTTATTGTGAGTGTGCTTCCCTGCAAGCAAATGCGTGTGTGTGAGATGAGATATATTTTGTGTGTGTGTGTGCTGGGATGTGAGGGTGCCGTGCGTGCGTGGGCGCGCGCGCGTGTGCGTTTGCGCGTGGTGTTGGTTTCGCGCTACCTGAAGCGGTGTGTGCGTGCGTTAATGCAGTATGTAGCCCGTGTATATGCATGAGTTAACGTGTGTTGTGTGTGTGTATGTGTTGTGTGATCGTCCACAGCACCTACCTGTGCCAGGTGCTTCCTGGCGTGTGGTGGGGTTGGCAGTTTCAAGTTGTTAGATTTCTCAAGAAACCACATGTGTGCCGTGTTCGCAATCTTCTTGTAGTTACATGTGTGTAGTGTAGCACACGCGCGCGTGTAGTCGAGTGTGCGTATAGCGCGGTGTATAGAGAGATCGGAGTATGCGTACATGTAATTATGGCAATATGATAGTGTGTAAGTCTGTCTGCTTGAGAGTGAAATATGTGCACGAGCGCATCATGTGTGGTGTATTTTATTTATTTTATGCTTCTTCATTTATTTCAAAGGATAATGGAAAACGTCACTCCAAAGTGTGCTTTTTTTAAAAATCTAGTTCCCGTGTATATGCAGTTTTGTAAATTTTGTCATCCGTTTTGTGTGTGTTTTCTTTCCGCTTTTTTTTGGGTGTTGCTTTGATGTCAAAGTGTAGGCCTGTGTGCAATTTTTTTTTTTTTTTTACACAACACAGGACTGATAAGTAGATAAACATTTGATCACAACAATTTCTTAACAGGATCAGAAAATGCTTTTTCAATAGTATCAGAAACATCAGTGAAAATAAAAAACCTGAGCCATTTGTGAGGTATCTTGGCTTGATGACAGTATAGGATACTGACAAGACATTTGTTTTCTACTTGTGTTCTCGGGTTATAATTATGAGCTGTACTGGAATTGGTTCATGAACAAACCTTCAGCTGTAGCAAGGATACGGTTAAAAGCTGATGAAACAGTAGACTGTGTACATGCTGTAACGCCTGACCAGCAGGAGTGTTTATAGAGAAGTCAGAAAGCTGACACTAATGACTGCGGCAGACTCTCTCCCCACACTCTTCATCACCCTGCCTCTCACGGCGCTGGCCGCGCGCCGTAGCCGGTAGCCGCTACCGTGTGTTTATTTATGGCCTCGTTCTGCCAACAGGTTCAATGTAACAGCCCCCCAAAAAGGTTAGTCTGCATGCAGACATATCCAATGTTTTCTCTATGTTCATTGTTTGTATAATATAAATATATGCTTTTTTAGAGAGGGAGTTAGAAATGTCTGTTTTTTGTGATTGTGTTTCTTCCTGCACCTCTCCTGTTTATCTTCATGTCTGTTTGAACTGCTGTCACATCAACCAGTATGAAAGAAAGTACATGGAGTTTGGAGTCAAAAGAAAGCTCGTTTAAAGCTCATTTTAAAGAGTGCTTTGCTTGTCATTTTTAAACAATTCACTGTGCAAGAGGATGTGTGAAAGACACAAGGGTAATTTACGGCTGAACACGGCTACAGCTGCAAGCGGCTAGTGCTGCCTTTCCTTTTGCCCAGTTTATTTATATCCACGCCCTGCCAGCTGCCAGTCATGAACTTTGGCTGGGAAACTAAACGGAGGGTTTGAGAAGCAGTGCTCCCCTTGTCCCCCATGGGAGCTTCAGAGAGCTAATTTTGATGTCAATTATTCTTCTCTAACCAAAAAAGGAAATGAAAATATTCTTAGTGCATCAGTAAAAGAATATATGCAAACTACATATCCAGAACATCTAAAAGTCTACACTGACGGTTCACTTTTGAGCGACAATGAGGCGGGTGCAGCATTTGTCATCCCATCTCTGAAGATAGAGAGATCATTTTCTATTGGAAAAAATCGATCTATATTTACAGCTGAACTGTCTGCTATTTCGATGGCTTTGTATTATCTTCTAGATTTTCCGAAAGACATTTTTCAGATACTTGTATTTAAGGAAGAGGGGAGGGGGGAAAAAGTAATGCAAAAAACAAAACCAACAACCCTTTCTCTGCCCCCCCCCCAAAAAAAAACAACAACAAAAAAACAAAAAACCACCCCAAAAAACCAACACCAACAAACCAAACCAACCAACAAACAAACAACCCACCCAAAAAACCCAACTGTAACGTGCAATATTAAAATCATAGTGGTCTCAGTATGATGTGAGATGATTTTTATTATTAAAAAAAAAAATCCCAAACCTTCTCTGTTGATGGCGGCGGTAGCAGCAGCAGTTTTAGCAACAGCAGCAGCGGCATATTTTCTGTTTTATGATAATAAGGTTTCGACAGAATAATTTCTTGGGAACACGTGTGTGTGTGTGTGTGTGTGTGTGTGTGTGTGTGTGTGGTTCGTGGTGCGTTGCGTGTGTGTGTGTGTGTGTGTGCATGGATGAAGAGAGAGAAGAGTGAGAGTGATCCTGATGCGGATTGTTTATTTATACGAAGGCCCTTGCCTATATAAAGGGGGTAACATATAAGAAATATTATATAATATAATATGTATCAACATATTAATATAAACACACACACAAGACTTATACAAGTCAGAAGAGACTTACGATTCTTATGTTGACCTTCACTTAAAATGCTTTGAATAGATAGATAGCTTGACAAATTGCTGACAATACCTCTGTGTAGAGAGAGACCATGAGCAAACTAACATAAACAAAACTGACTTGGAAATCTACACTACTTCAGAACGCACGCACGCATGCATGCGCGTGCGCGTGCGCGCGCGGCACTCACACACACACAACACACACACACACACACACACACACACACACACACACACACACACACACTGTGCCCGCATTGGCATGCATGCTTTTATGTATGGTGGGGTGTGTGTGGTTCTTGAATATTGTGTGTGTGGAATTAAAGAGGGGGTGGGGTGGGGTGGGGGTGGGGGGGGGGGGGGGGGGGGGGGGGGGGAACACCATGGGCGTGGTTGGTTTTGTAGGATGTTTTTTGTCGTCAAATGTAAGAATCTGGACTTCTTTTTTCTTTTTCTTTTTCTTTTTCCCCCTTCTGTTTCTTCAACTGTCTGTTACAAACCCCTAGTAACTGGGTCAGGTGGAAACGCTTACTGCTTGTTGCACCTTGCGCAAGATATGCCAGTTGTAGAAACCATAGATTGGGAGCAGGGAATTGCGTGTGTGTGTCTGTGTGTGTGTTTGTGTGTGTGTGTTTGTGTGTGTGTTTGTGTTGTGGGTTTTGGTGTGTGTGTGTGTGTGTGATTGGGACCAGGGAGCGCACTTGTGTGTGTACATGTGGTGTGTGTGTGTGTGTGTGTGTGTGTGTGTGTTTTTGTGGCAAGAAAAGGGTGCATTGTTTACACACACCTCGTGAGCATTGTTTGTACCAGCCCGTGTGCTGTTGTTCAAGAGCCCCTGTCACATTATACATAGAGCATTTCGGAAACCAGAGTTTTCTGGAAGCAGACTGGCGCTCAGGAGGACAAGTCTTTTGGTGTGTGTGTGTGTGTGTGTGTGTGTGTGTGTGTGGTGTGTGTGTGTTGTCTGTGTGTGTGCGTTGTGTGTCCGTGTGTGTGTGGGTTTTCTGTGTGTGCGTTGTGTGTGTGTGTGTGTTGTGTGTGTGTGTGCGTGTGTTATCTGTGTGTGTGCGTTGTGTGTGCGTGTGTTGTGTGTGTGTGTTGTCTGTGTGTGTTGTGTGCGTGTATGTGTGTGTTGTGTTTGTTGTGTGTGTGTTGTGTTTGTGTGTGTTTGTGATGTTTGTGTGGTGTGTGTGTGTGTTGTTTGTGCTTTTGTAAAGTATGTGTATGTGTGTTTGTGTAATGTTTCAATGTAATAATTATTTGCTGACTGTGTAACATTAGTGCTGAGATTTCCAGCTGGTTAGTGTTTTTTGTGTTTGTTTTGTTTTGGTAGTGTGTGTGTGTGTCTGTCTGTCGTCAAGTCAAAGTCAAACTTTTATTTCAAAGTCAAACTTCTATTTCAGATGGTACATTGAATAAGCAGTGCATTTGCTTTTTTTCATCAAGCCATCTATCTAAAGAAAAAAAAAAGCGTCTGTCTGTCTGTCTGTCTCCCCCCCCCCTCCCCCCCGTCCTCTCTCTCTCTCTTCTCTCCCTCTCTCTCTCTCTCTCTCTCTCCTCTCTCTCTCTCCTCTCTTGTCCTTACTCTCCTCTCGTCTCTCTCTCTCTCCTCTCTGTCTCAGATTGGTTTTACCAAGTTGGAATTCTGCAGCCCATCTGAGGTAGAGATTCCCCCCCCCCCCCCCCCCCCCCCCCCCCCCTGCAGAGTTATAGTCTTGTAATTGGAAATCTGCGCTGGAACTTTAACATAACTTTTTACAAGAAGAACAGAGGGCGGTTACTCTGATCTGTGGTCTGGTTTCGTTTTTGAGAAGTGGAGCTGTGTAAGAGAAATGAGACTATGAGATATGTTTATTCCTCTCTCTCTCTCTCTCTCTCTCTCTCTCTCTCTCTCTCTCTCTCTCTCTCTCTCTCTCAGCTCCTCCCCTCTCCCCCATAACACATAGAGATTGCAAGAAAAAGATAAACAGATAAGGATGTAGATGGAACTCTTACTCCCTTCTGAAGAAAGTAAGCTTTTGTAGACTTTGACATCTCTCTCAGTGTCCTCTCTCTCTCAGTCTCTCTCTCTCTCTCTCTCTCTCTCCTCTCCTCTCTCTCTCTCTCTCTCTCCTCTCTCCCTCTCTCTCTCTCCCTCTCTCTCTCTCCCTAATCTCCCTCTCTCCCTCTCTCCCTCTCTCTCTCTCTCTCTCTCTCTCTCCTCCTCTCTCTCTCTCTCTCTCTCTCTCTCGCTCCGCCCCCCTCCCCCATAACACATAGAGATTGCAAGAAAAAGATAAACAGATAAGGACGTAGATGAAACTCTTACTCCCTTCTGAAGAAAGTAAGCTTTTGTAGACGTTGATATTCTCTCTCTCTCTCTTCTCTCTCTCTCCTCCTCTCTCTCTCTCCTCTCTCTCTCTCTCTCTCTCTCTCTCTCTCTCTACTCTCTCTCTCTCTCTCTCTCTCTCTTTTCTCTCTTTCTCTCCCTCTTCTCTCCCTCCCCCCCCCCCCCTCTTGGTCTCTGTCTGTCTGTCTCTCTCTCTGTCTCTCTCTCTCTCTTTCTCTCTCTCTCTCTGTCTACGTTCCTTTATCTTTTCAACAATAGTGATATAAGACTGAAAAGGGGGTGGGTGGGGGATGGGGGAGGGGGTGGAATCTCAAGTGAAAAGGATTACAGATAGGTCTGTGTTATAAAGACTATATATCAAAATCATTTTAAAGGAGGGGGTTGGTTATTCCTTTCAGGGGGGGGGGGGGGGGGGGGGGGGGGGGGGATTAGGGGGAATATGATGGTGTCAAGTTGCCTCTTTGGGTGTCGATATGATTTTGTGATTTTTTACACAAAGGAAAGCAAAAAGATAAGAAGATTGGGTTTGTCGTTGTTTTTTTTGATTCAATCAACATGTTTAAGACGGCCATAGCCAATTCTGTGTGTGTGTCTCTCCCCCCCCCCCCCCTTTACCCCACCAACCATCCTCCTCCCTACCCCCCTTCCCTTCAGTCACCCCTCTCAATTTCTCTTGATATAATTATGACCTTTTTTCATTTTTCTTCTTCCTCCTTGCTGTTTAGGGAGTGAGGTGGGATGGGGTGGGGGGGGGGGGGGCCGGGGGAGAAGAGGAGGAAGGGGAGGTTATAATGTTCAGTCATGCGTAAAAATATGGAGGAGAGAGATATAGAACCCCTCCTGTGTGTTGTATGTAGGGTAGTGTGTCATATGGTGCTGTTGTTATCACCGACAGGCTTGCTGGGAGAGAGGAAAACAAGATTGGGTGTGTGTGTGTCGTGTGTGTGTATGTAGAAAGAGAGAGAGAGAGTGTGTGTTTTTGTGTTTTTGTACAAAGAGAGCGAAAGAGAGAGAGAGAGAGTGTGTGTGTATGTACAAAGAGATTCGGATTCGGAAAGTTTATTCATTAGGCCATAGCCCCTCATGAAGGGGATAGTGAACATAAACAAAACATACACTTACAAAATCGTAAAAAATCAAATGAACAGAATAATTTAGTCATAAATATGTAACAAAACATCATTACTATGACGTGGCAATTTCTCTTAACTTAAATGCCCTAGACAGAAAAAGAGACAAATTCCGTACGTCTTTGTGTCTAACAGATGATAAGAGTAGACTTAGTTTGAAAACACATGGCTTTCGGTAATATTTTGGCATTATATATTTTTCTCTAATATCTTGATAAGCTGGACAGCATAGCACAAAGTGTACTTCATCTTCTTTATCTGTTTTGCATAATGGACAAATCAAATCACTATCCTTAAAGTCTTTATGTCTAAAGTAATGCGTGGTCAAATCAGACACACCTGATCTAAATCTGGTCATAATATATGTCAAGTGCAAATCCATGTCAAGTGTCAAATATAATTTCAACTCATGTGAAGTAGAAAATGTTCTATACAGACTAAATCGTTCACTACTTTGAATGTGATCCTCCCAATCTTGCCATCTGCTGTCAATTTAAAAACGTTGACGTAAAATTTGAATGAATCCATTTACACTACCAACACCTTGATTTAACCACACATCACCAAAGCCATGTTTACTTAGAAAGACACGTACATCAGTAACCCAGTTATTCTTTTCTCTAATATCTAATTCATATAACATTTTAAAAGCCCTAAAAGGAATTCTTGCCTCGTCCATTTGCAAAAGTCTAAGCCAATACCGTATGGTTTGTATAGCAGAATTTATGTAAATTGGATATCTATTAGTTTCACCATAAACAAAATCAATAGGAGTGCGCCTATCAACGCATAAAAACCTCTTTAAAGCATACAAGTGTACGGTCTCACAATGACTGGCTGCATTACCTAATCCCCATAATTCAGCACCATACTGTGCAATAGGCTGTGCCTGAGCGTCAAACAATTTTAGAAATAACCTTAAAGAGGTATTTTGTAAAGAAGACAACCTTTTCATTATACATATCAATGCATTTTTTGCTTTACTTGTGAGATCTTTACAAGCAGAAACAAAGCTTAATCATGTACTAAAATATATTCCTAAATACTTGTGTTATAGTGTGCACTTTGCACACTATAACTTTGAACTACAACCCCCCTTTCCTTACCCTCTCCCCCCCCCCCCCTCTTCTAAAAAGAACTGTTCACTTAGCTAGACTTCATCATTTGCTTAGTTCAGCAATTCCAAAAGACAGAGTTAGGTTTCTTTGACAACCTAACAGTGTTACAGTGTTGTGTCCAAACAAACAACTTCTCAGTCTGTTTGGATGCCCATGGTTGTGGGCTGAGACTTCTTTTAATCCACTTGAGGCTTTAGCTAGGGAGGCCCATTGGGGCTTGTGTTGGCAGCCCTTTACTTAGCTTAGGTGTCCAGCATGTCTCCATGAGTGAGTTTGGAGCATTGGCAACCAATCCATGTGTGAATTGTCACTGTCTTAGCTTGAGTGTCTCAGTGGACTGGGAGGCCTAGTAAACAAGTGAGGCCTGTGTACTGGTGCACCTTCCCTCACCTTATGTGTCCAACATGTCTCTGTGAGCAACTCCTTGCCATGGTTGCAGCTAAGTGTTCTCAATGTAGGCTATCCTCCTATTAGAAGCTGATGGCTGGCTCAGCCTTTGTCAGCTACAGTGGAGTCTCTCTATTCATGGCCTTAGTCCTTGTGGTAGTCTTTAAATGTCCAGTAGAACAAATGGAACTTGGTTACACTTCAGCTTGCTTCAACAGGTTTATTAAGGTTGGGGGGGCCTCTTTCTTGTTGAATAGCATCCCCCCTTTCCCCCTCTCTATTACCCCCCCCCCCCCCCCCCCCCCCCTCAACCAGCTTAGCAGAGACCTCTCATCCTCCCCCCCTTGGCTCTCGCTTTCCAAATTCCTGTCTATTGATCCCAACTGATTTATAAAAGAGGCTAACATGGTGATTTTAAAGTTGTTTCTCTTGCTGCTTGCTGATGGTTAGATTTGTTCATCTCGGTTAAATGCTATTTTGGTCAGAATGGTCATGAAACTTAACCAACATAACAGTTTTTTAACCTGGATTGTTTAAAGTACTTTATCTTTGTGGCTATAAGGTTTCTTCTTAAGATGCTTGTGAAAATGCAGAATCTTATAAGAAACCCATAGTGTTTTACGGACTTTGAGCTGATAAATTGAGAATTTATCTTTTTGTATAGTTTGCTTAAAGAGATTATAATGGCTAAAAGTCATGAATTGATACTAAAACTTAATTTGT
The DNA here is from genome assembly GCA_028751875.1 of Rapana venosa. Classification (NCBI taxonomy): domain Eukaryota; kingdom Metazoa; phylum Mollusca; class Gastropoda; order Neogastropoda; family Muricidae; genus Rapana; species Rapana venosa. The sequence continues at coordinate 50,747,266 of CM054154.1, forward strand.
GTGACTAGGGAAATTTTCTAATGGATTCGAATATTGTGATATCAGTGAATTTTATGTAGTGTAATTATGATGTATTGGCTAAAGTATGGAATTTTTAAATTTCATTGTGTGAATCTTGGATTTTCCTAATTGGAGTTATTGTGGGGAAATGGAATTTAAAGAGCAAAGTTGAATTTGAGAGTGTATCATGTCGAGATGAAGTTTGTAAATTGACTGTTAAATAGGTTTGGGTTTGGTAACAGAGTATGGGAGCAAGTACTATTAGCAAGTTTAATTGAATAAGAGTTGACTGTCAAAGAGTTGAACTTGAGGTTTAAGGTTAGTATTGAATGCATATAGGACTAGCTGTTAGTGGCCCATTGTAGTATATTTCCTGGTTAAGTGCAATTCAACCAAGCCCGACTCGTATACTCGTTCGTATTTGTGTCAAAATGGTTAATCTTTATTGGTTTTGTACATTAGATTGGGCCTGTTTCGTGAGCTAGTAGAACCCCACTCCCCCACATTTCCCCCCCCCCCCTTCCCCCCCCCTCCCCTCCCCCCCCCCCCCCCCTCCCCTCTCCCCCCCTCCCCCCACCCCCCCCCCGACCCCCCCCCCCTCACATCCCCCCCCCAACCCCTCCCCCCCCCCTCTCTCTATCTCTCTTCTCTCTTGGTGCTACCAAATTATGGGTTATGATGGGCTAATGTTGTGAAAGATATTAGATAAAATAGTTCTGTGCACATTTTAGGTAGTCAGTTGAGAGTATTGAGGAAAGATTTCCAGTTATTTTACTTGTTGTCTGATGTACAACTGCATACTCTCTATTGGTTCCCTATGATTAACTTGGTATTTTGGTGTGAATGATGAAAGGAATTCGGTTTTCTTACATTCGGCTAGACGACAATATAGCTATTTGCTGTTGTGTGCCTTTCATGTACCTGGTTAAATATGGATAGAGTAGTTACCTGAATTTTATATTTGTTTCAGGTGTGTGTTGTTGGTAGATAAAAATAAAAAGTGTTACCATAACACCCCTGCGTGGCCTCATATATATTCCTTTGAGTGTGGAGTGCCAGTATCCTAACATCCCCCCTTTCCCACGAACCTTCGTTCACCCCTCAACACTTGTAAACATTGACAACTGGCATTATAGTATTACCATACACCCATCTTTCTCTCGCACTCCAATGGCCCCCTTTCCTGAACACAATAATATTACTTTTACTCATATTTACTTTAAGCTGAAGAGAAGTGGCAGCATGCTGCAAGTTATTTAGTTGGGTCTGTAGACTGATGACAGTTTCAGATAACAATACAACATCATCTGCCAGCAAAAGAATAAACAATTCCAAATCATCAAAAGCGATTGTGGCACCATGTCTACCATTAGCAATAACACTCACAGCAAGTTCATTGATAAAAAGAGAAAACAGTACAGGGCTACATACATCGCCTTGCTTTACACCCGTTGTACAATTAATACAGTCTGTCAGTTGTGTGCCACTTCTAACTCTACATTTTACAGTGGCATACATGCTTTGTATACATTTGTATAATTTACCTTTGACTCCATTTTTCAACAGTATAGGCCACAACATATGTCTGTTTACAGTATCAAAAGCTTTTTCGAAATAAATGAAGGCTACATAAACTTTTCGATTCAAGGAAAATTGTTTTTGTACTAATGCAAGAAGTGCAAACATATGGTCAACAGTGGAATAACCTTTTTTAAAACCAGCCTGATGATCACCAGTGATATTGTTATATTCTACCCATTCCTGTAATCTGTTATTAATAATAGTACTAAATATTTTGCTACTTATGTTACTCAATGAAATACCCCTGTAATTATTTGGATTATTGATTTGGCCTTTTTTTAAACAGAGGTAAAACAATGGATTCAGTCCAGCTCTGAGGATAGATGCCTCTATCAAATAAAGCATTGAAAAATGCTACAAAAACCTGTACAACTTGATCATTTGAACTCCTGTATATTTCACTGATGATACCATCAGGCCCAGGAGCCTTACCAGATTTTAACTTTCTCAGTGCACAAAGGACCTCTTCTTTAGAAATTGGGCGATTGATGTTGTCATCATCCTCATCACTTTCAATATCCACGTGCAAGTTTTCGCCATTTGTCTCCCTTTCTAAAAGGGTTTGAAAATGGCGAAACCACATGTCAAGACTTATTTCATTTTTAGGTTGTTTTCTTTTAAAAGAAGCTTTCCTTACATTACTCCAAAACTCTTTTTGATCTTGAATTGCGTTGACGAGATTAGATAATAAGGCCTGATTATACTGTTTTCGTTTTCTATCCAACAAGTTTTTATACTCACCTCTACATTTTGTATATTCATGACGATCTTTAACATTTTTGGTTTGGCGATACTTACGTAACATTTTCCTAACACTTTTTCTATTAGTTCTACATTCCTGATCAAACCAATCATTTGATCGCTTTCTATTATTTCTATTAACAGGTATACGCTTCTTCATACACTCTGCACAATCTTGCAGACATTTATCAAATACATCAAGTGCACTATTTATATCATTGTCAATTAGGTCAATTGCACTACTAATTTTTGTTTGAGAATGTTCTGCGTTTAGAAGCTCACAAAATAGTCCAGCATTCTCATTATTCCACACTAACCTTTCTAATACCTGATCATCGGCTGCTATATCTCTATTATGTACATTTTCATTTGGAAAAATGACACTTAATGTTAATGGCATATGATCAGAATCGATCCGTTCAACCACGCACATTTCACATGTATCATACACAAGGGAAAAAAGTTCGCTTGATAATATAAAATAATCATTTACGCTACCTCCAAAATCAGAGATGTATGTGTAGCGACCTTCGAGGTCGCCATTACATACGCCATTTACAATGTTCAAATCTAAAGCGGTACACATATTCAGAAGCATCTTCCCATATGTGTTCAAGCAACTATCTTCTGAGCAACGACTGGCACTAAGAGACTGGCTTTTATGCTGAATATCTAAACCTATATCATCAAAAGAGTTCAAAGAAATGTTCGATGTTCTACCATTTAAGTCACCACAAAGAATCACATGTACATCATTTTGTAACAAAATATCAGTTAAACATTCTTCAAGTACATGGATTCCATTGTCTAAATCAAAATATGCATAGAAAGGTGACCATCAGGGGGAACGTACAAACATAAAACACATCTTTCAATGTTCCAAACAGTTTTTTTTATCCATATGAAACACACAAATATTATCATACTTTATATCAACCTTCTTCACACATGAGGCAAAACAACTTTTTATTAAACACACTATACCACCTGAACGTCTTCCTTGTTTGGAAAATTTAATTGCAGGTTTATAATAAACATCGTAACCTGAAAAAACACTGCAGTCAATTGTATCCATAAAAGACTCAACTAAACACACAAAATCAAAACCGCAAATAAAAGAGACAAAATCATGATCTTTTATTTTGGAAAACAAACCATTCACATTCCATGACATAAAAGAAAACGAACACTTATTTACAAGGGTTGGTGAGTCATCAAAGCTCCTCTGAACGCTTTCATCAACCGACAACACACCCTCACACCCATATGATGCATCACCAACTGACAATGCACTTTCATTCCCACATGTTCCATCAACCAACAACACACTTTCATTCCCACACGATCCATCAACAACTGACAACACACTTTCATTCCCACACGATCCATCAACAACTGACAACACACTTTCATTCCCACACGATCCATCAACAACTGACAACACACTTTCATTCCCACATGACACAGACTCCTTGTCAACTCTGTCAACACGGTGTGCCATTGCGTTTTTCCCGTGCTCAACATCAACTGCCAACTCATGCCTATAGACCGGGGCAAGAGGCCCCTGAGCACGTGCAGTATTTTCAAACTGTCGCTTAAACGGGGTCGAAAATTGTTTGCTACCCTTATCTATATCTGGGTCCCCTGGACAAAAATGACACAAAGCAAAGGGCCGGCCGTTTTCCTAGCTTGGCCCTTCAGTTGACCACAATCATCCAAAAAGAACTTTTTGTTGTCAATGACTAGATGGTCAAAAACCATGAAGGCTCTCTGACCGTCTCCTCTAGCTTTCTTCAGATGAGGTGATAACTTCCGCCTGATCTCTGGCACACGGGAGGAAAAATCCTCACCAATGAAAACATTGCTGCCTTTCAACCTCCTTTTTTCTCTGAGGATTCGTGACTTATCCTTATATAACGTGCATCTAGCAATGATGGGAGCATCCTGTTTGTCACCAAGTCGATGTACTCTGTCAAAGTCGACGTTTCGGGTCATGTCCAGTTTGTCAGTCAAAAAATCTTGAATAATTCCTTCACAATCTTCTCCTGACTCACGCTTTAAGCCATAGAAAATCAGATTGTTTCGTTTGGATCTTCCTTCCAAATCATCTGTCTTTTTCTCCAGGCTCTCAATCCTTTTTGTCAGTTCTGCATTTGTCTTAGTAAGTTCATTGTTCTGGTCACGCAGCACACTCACCTCCTCCCGCAGACTCACCACCTCTTCCTGAAGGACTGAAAACTTTCCGTTAAGGTCCTGAAGGCCCTGCTCCACAACACCAAACCTGGTGTTTATGTTACTGTCCATGGACCTCAGAATCTCCTTGATTTCATCAAAGGAGGAAGGGTCCTGGGACGAAGGCGGGGGAGAGGCTGATCGACGGCCACTGTAACAAAGAGAGAGAGAGAGAGAGAGGAAGAGAGAGAGAGAGAGAGAGAGAGAGAGAAGAGAGAGAGAGAGAGAGAGAGTGTATGTGTGTAGAAAGAGAGGGGTGTGTGTGTGTAGAAAGAGAGCGAAAGAGAGAGTGTGTGTAGAAAGAGAGAGAGAGTGTGTGTGTGTGTAGAAATAGAGTGAAAGAGAGTGTGTGTAGAAAGAGAGTGTGTGTGTGTGTAGAAATAGAGTGAAAGGAAGTGTGTGTAGAAAGAGAGAGAGTGTGTGTGTGTGTGTGTAGAAATAGAGTGAAAGAGAGAGAGTGTGTGTAGAAAAGCGAGCGAGAGAGAGTGTGTGTGTGTATGGTGTAGAAAGAGAGAGTGTGTGTAGAAAGAGAGAGTGGTGTGTGTGTAGAAAGAGACCGAGAGAGTGTGTGTGTAGAAAGGAGAAGAGAGAGAGTGTAGAAAGAGAGCGAAAGAGAGAGAGAGTGTGTGTGTTGGTGTGTGTAGAAAGAGAGTGAGAGAGTGTGTGTGTGTAGAAAGAGAGCGAAAGAGAGAGAGAGTGTGTGTGTAGAAAGAGAGCGAAAGAGAGAGAGAGGGAGAGGAAAGAGAGAGAGAGAGAGTGTGGTGTGTGTGTGTGTGTAAGAGTGACGTGGAAGTAAGACAGGGGGGATGGGGTGTTCAGAGCACATTCTTCATAACTTCTCTGTTGTGTTGACTTGGACAGCTTGCTGAAGACTTCAGCCTGCAGGTAGGCTAACTAACTGGTTGTGGAGAGTGACCTCTAATCTAGGCCTAGCTAGACGTAGGCCGTCACTGAGTCACTTCTGTGCAGAGATGTTGGTTTTCCCCCCTACAGATAGTTAGTTACATGGGCTGTGTTGCATCTGTAACAACTTCCTCGCTTCGAATTTGTTTTGTGTGTGTGTGTGTGTGGGGGGGGGGGGGGGGGGGGATGTTGATTGTGGGTGTGTGTAGGGGTGTGTTTGGTGTGTGTAGGGGTGATTGGGGTGTGTGTAGGGGTGATTGGGGTGTGTGTGTAGGGGTGATTGTGGTGTGTGTGTGTGTAGGGGTGATTGTGGTATGTGTGTGTGTGTAGGAGTGATTGGTGTATGTGTGTGTAGGAGTGATTGGTGTATGTGTGTGTAGGGGTGATTGTGGTGTGTGTGTAGAGTGATTGTGTGTGTGTGACTGTGTATGGAGGTGGTGATTGTGGTGTGTGTGACTTTGTATGGAGGGAGTGATTGTTGTGTGTGGTGTGTGTGTGTATGGGGTGATTGTGGTGTGTGTGTATGTGCGTAGGGGGGTGATTGTGTGTGTTGTGTGCATACATAAATGTCTGTGTGTGTGTGTGTGCACGCACACGCGCGCGCGCATTTCAATGTGTTTGTACTTGTGGAGGGGGGGTGGGGAGGATAGGTGCGGAGACTGGCTGTCCTGATCTCCATGAAGGACAGGAGGGATGTGGTCTGGTGGTGTCTGCAGGTCGATAGATAACAGAAACCTTCACCGGGGCGCTTGTTTGGCAGTGCTAGAGACTCGAAATGGTGGGTGGTGTGGTGTGGCCCACAGGACCAAGTAAGGCTTGCTTGCGTTATATTAGTTTAAACAAGGGGGCGGGGCAGAGGGGTTGGTGGCAGGTGAATGCATAGAATAGATCTGTGGATTACAGGATATCGCTATCAGTAGTATCAGTAGTCATGGTGTGTTCAGTATCTTTTAACTAGTGATTAGGCCACCAAGGTTAAATTCGTGCTTTCCTTACTACAAGGATAGCTTGGGCTGTTGTTGGGTTTTATTGGGGTTTTTGTTTTTGTTTTTCTTCTTCTTCTTCTTCAGATTGAGGGTGTTAACTATCTTGTTGTTGGATTATACAGAGCTAAACTGCCTGTAGATTTCAATTCTTTGCAGGTTTTCTACCTCCATCTGACTTACTTTACTTCTAAGGCAATTGTGTGTGTGCATGACAAGTTATCAAGCTGAAATTTTGTCACAAGCTAGGTATGTCTTTGTACTTGCATTTAAGGGCAAGTTTATGTGTCTGGTCACCAGATGTCTTGTCATTGTCACCTTATTTGTCACCAATCACAGGTAAAAATATGGTATATATGATAAAACAGCAAATCCTGCATGGATTTGACAATAGTTCAAGCATATTAGTGTCGAATAAGGAAGTGATACCCAGCTGATGTGTTTACCAATAGTTATGTGCAATAGTACTTTAAGGATGTGTCACACAATGTCCCCATATCACCTGTTGTTTTATGGTATGTCTTGAGGAGACAGAAGTTTTGTTTAACTATTTTTTCTTTTGAAAACAAGTCATATTCAATCGACATGTGACCTTTATACTGCAGTTCATATCTGCGTGTGCTACCACATGTTTGTTAAGTGTACAGAAGTGTATTATTGTACATGACTGTCCAACTGTCACCATTGTCACAGCACAGGTGTGACAAATTCGAAACAACACAGAACTTCTGTAACTCTACAAAAAATTTTAATTGTTGGTAGTCTCTAAAGTTGTCGTAGTAGTGGCACAGGGTACATCACATCACAAAAAAGGGACAAATTATGGATTGTGTGTGGGGGGGCCGGGGGTTGTTTCCCCCTTGCTCTCACCTGTCGAACCTTGGCAAGGAACCTATTTTATTTTCCTTCTTGCATTTTTATTATCAGCA
>CM054154.1:50755134-50787634 GCA_028751875.1 Rapana venosa
ACCAGACTGTAAAACATGTACTCATTGCATCATAATGCACACATCTCATCATAATAATCTCACTCTGATCAGCAAGGCCTCCAACAAACCTGGACTGGAGACCTTTCATGCCCCCAAAAAATGTCACAAGACCCAAACCAAAAAACATCCATAGTTGAGATCACTCCATAGTGATGTTTTTTGGGTTTTTTAAACCACCAAATATCAAACAAACACAATGCTAAAAAAAATTTTTAAAATTACTGAATTTTTAAAGAAATGTAAAAAAAATAATAAAAATTTTTTTAAATGCCATCAACCACAACATGTGAAAGCTAGTCACACACAACACTCGCAACACCACAGCGAAAGCTCTCCCAACTTGTCCAGAACAACTCCAACCTCCTTCCTTAGCCAGGGGCAGAGAGATAGCAAATGGCGCGCCTCAGGTCATCAAAATGTGCACACTAAAATTAAAAACCTCCGAGCTATGAAGAATATACACTACCCACCACCCTCTCTCCCCTTAAAAATTCCTCTCCTCCTCCTTCCTTACTGGGTTCTTTATTAGCTATCCCCACCCCTTTCCTATCACTGCAGCAGCCATTGGCAAAGACTGTGCGCATACATAGATCATGAATGGCTGCACCTGAGAAGCCTTAGGTAACGCGTGAGTGAGTGAGTGAGTGAGTGAGTGTGGTGAGGCTTCCTCTTTCTTATTGCATTTACAGCCACTGACCAAACATCTCATCTGCGCTGCTGTTTTCCAGACAGTGGATAATCCCACCTGCAGCTCATTTATCCCAATGAAGAGAAGGGAAAGGAGAGAGAGAAGAGAGAGAGTGGGTGAGAGATGGAGGGAGAGTGAAGGAGTGGGTGAGAGAGAGAGAGAGAGAGAGAGGAAGGGGAGGGGAGAAAGAGAGACTGTGGTGTGAGTGTGTGTGGGGTGTTGTGTGTGTGTTTTGTGTTTGTGGTGGGGGTGTGTGTGGGGTGTGTGTGTGTGTGGTGTGTTTTGAGGGGACGCATGTTTGTGACTGTGTGTGTGTGTTTGTGTGTACACTGTCCTGTGGCAATCTACCCATAATTCACAATCCGCAGTTTGCTGATCACATTGATCTCCTTGGCTTGGACTTGAAGGCAGTGACAACAAACTCCAAAGACAAATGAGCTAGCACCTTATGGTGTGGAGATCAGCACAGAGAAAAGTTCTGCAAGTAACCTTACAGTGAGCCCCGTTATGAATGGCCACAACCAACGTGCAGAAGTAGACAGACCCCTTCAGACATCTTGGCTCCACCACTGACCACAGATAGCTAGCTGCTCTGGGCCTGGTCGTGCACCGTGAGATGATAAATAGACTATGTATAGTGTACATGTATGTGTGCATATAACAGGCACCTCCCACACATAAAAGAACCCCACAGCGCCAAAAACAATTGCCCCGAGAAGATTTCTGCAAGGAAAAAAAACAAACCAAAGCCATCCTTAATAAGGAATACAAATATATTTATGCCAAAAGGATGAGGTTTTTACAAACAAAATGGTGATGGCAGTAGGGTGCCAACACTTTCTCCCCAGGCCGAATGAGTTGAATTTCTAGTAGAAACTCCAGCATGACTACAGTACAGATGTAGAATTATTCCTACGTATCTGGTTAAAAAGCACAAAATTTATCACTGATGCTAGACATAATATTAATGTTCTTAAAATAAGTAGAGATCTAGTTTGGGCTAAAGATTCTAAAATAAACTTCTCAAGAATCTAACTTTTAAAGTTTTAGGGACAAAATGATTATAAGTAAATACTAAAAATGCCATATTTTTTAGATATAATATCCGCCATAGTGCCTTGTTTCTACAAATATAAAATCGCCTGACAAGGGCCAAAAAATGGATACATTCTCCGTTCTACACATGGGCAAAACGCCCAATTGATCAGATAAAAAACAAAACTCTTCTCAAGATATACAAACCCTGGCGACAATAGGCTGTTTTTCATCAATACTGACTGCAGGTTTGTTTTCAGAGTGAGTGAGTGAGTGAGTGAGAGAGGTTTTGTGTGTGTGGTGGTGTGGGTTTTGTGTTTTTTGTGTGTGGTGGTCTGTGTGTGTGGTGTTGTGTGTGTGTGTGTTTTGTGTTGTGGTGTGTGTGTGTGTGTTTTTGTTTTTTTGTTTCCTTCAATTTAAAAACGTCGGGTTCACTCTTAGTGATAACAGGGAGGTGGAAATGAAGAGGGAAGTTAAAAAGGAAGGGAATGGAAGAGAAAACAATGATTAGGTAACATGTGTTTTGGTATTTTCTGAACTAAAAAAAAAAAAAGGGGGGGGGGGGGGGGGGGGGGGGGGATCTTAAACTGAGTAAAAATTTAAATTAAAACAAATTGGGTTAACTAAAAAATAACTATAAGTAACTACAACAAATACTCTAATGGGCTGTGCAATAGACTTTTAACAATGGCAAAGGCTAATTTTGGATTTTTAAATATTTTTTCTACAGACTGCCCCACAAAACGTGGGTAAAAAAGGTTTTACATTGGACACTCAAATATATGTGAGTGTTGGAAATATGTTTCCCCCCAAAACACCTGACATTTTTTTTTTCAAAATTTTGTTATAAATGCATTTAATTTTATTCTAAAATATAGTGATTAACTTTTTCTTTAAACTCGTATTGCGATACTTAAATGTTTTTTGAAAGGATAAAATGAAATAAGGCCATTAGTCTGGCAACTCTTTAAAATCGTTCCTTGAGTTGATCTTGATTCCCCACTTACTCCACGATGTTTGTTCTAACAAATGGTATCCCTCCTGTAGAATAATGGAACATGCAGTTCTGTCGATTCCAAATGATGTCTTGCCCCCTTTTGCAGCTCTGTCAGCCCACTCATTTGAAAAATGTGTTTGTGTGTGTCTGTGTCTGTGTGTGTTCTGTGGCCTCTTGTTGTGTGAGGGGGGTTGTGTAGGTGTAATGGTGTGTTGTTGTGTGTGTGGTGTGTGTGTGGTGTTTTGTTTTGTGTGTGTTTGTGTGGTGTGTGGGTGTGTTTTGTGTGTGTGTGTGTGTCTGTCTGTCGCCCTTCGTCTGTGTAGGGAGGGGAAGGAGTGGTTGACCAGTGCGTAATTATTAACATGTCTCTGAAGCAGGAATCCATTGTTTCCTTGAGAAATGACACCATTGTATCAATAACAAAGTTAAGCCAATGGTACTCTCTCTCTCTCTCTCTCTCTCTCTCTCTCTCTCTCTCTCTGTCTCACAAACACACACACACACACAACCCCCACACACACCACACACACCACACACACACACACCACACACCACACACACACACACATTCCTTTAAACTTATCTCTGAAGCATGCACATTTTAGTTTTTTTAAGTGTTCACAAATTTTCGTCTTTTACCTTACCAACATGTTGAATGGACGAGCTGGCAACTTCGGCATACACTGACTGTACATAACACTACTAGCGAGACTGACTGGCAGCTGAGGCAAGCTTCTTCTAGATCTAAAGGCAAGGTCAAGACTAAGGAAAATATTCAAAACATAATAAGGAAGAGATTCTCAAAAACTAAACTTTTGAATTCAGAGCAGCACTTTTCCCCAAGTTTTCATTATCTCATTAATCCAGCTAGCTCTGTTGTTGAAAAGTCTCTTGAGCACTTTCAATAACCCTTTGCTCTTTTTTTGTTTGTTTTGTTTGGGGTTTCATTTCTTAGTGGGTTTCTTTGCGTTTGTCAGAGCATTTTGGTACACTTTGTGTAATATGGTGTTGTTGTATGCATTTTCCTCTGTCATATGATATCCACCCAAATACACTTTTTACTTGTATGTATATATATAAATATGTAAGTAAGACTAAAGTGTGCTGTCTAAACAGGCACATGTCATGCACAAATCCATTCACCACACACACAACTCTTTCCCTTGCACACTTAAACCTTCCCTTTCGAAAGTAGGCCATTGTGTGCTGTAACATACAAATGACAAAACTCCCCATACACTGACTGATGAAAAAAAGCACACATGCTTATTCCAATCCCAAAAAAAGAATAAAACATTTTTTGTTAAATAATTATACACTTCAAGCACCCACAAACATACACAGCCCAAACACACACAACCACCCCACCCCATTCATCACATGCCCAAAACAAACAACAAACACACACACCACAACCCCCCTTCCCCTCCCATCCCCCCCCCCCCCCCCCCCCCCCCCCCCCCACAGTTATATATACCACTGAGACAGACAGACAAAAAACCCTACACACACACACACATACCAAAACAACTACCCTAAACTACCAAACTGACTTCAACATAAAAGCAATATGATCACCTGCAAAACTTTGACAGGGCCAAAAAGACTCTCTTCCCCCCCCATCCTCCCCCCCCCCCCCCCCCCCCAACACACACACACACAAGGGCTTAGGTCCGAGCCAGTCAGAGGGCACAGCCCGGGGAGAGGCCAGAGATTTGGCCAGTGTCATGGCCAAAGATTTGGCCAGCGGATTGAAGGGTGGCCCTACAGCCCTAAGTTAAACACCAGGGCATCCAATTCTCAAGTCACTGACTTTTCCACTTCTTTTCCAAAGCCAAAACTGCCCGCTTTGGTTACACTCCACGGATGTTATAGCCGAGTGAGTGGTTAAGGCCTTCAATACTGTGGGTCCACGAAGTCATGGGTTTGAATTCCAACAGCGGCATTGGTTGAATTATTAAGGGAGATGATTTTTATGATCACCCGGGTCAACTTAACCCTCTTGTTGTTGGATTCTACAGAGCTAAAGCCTAAACTGCCTGTAGATTTTGAATTCTTTGCAGGTTTTCTACCTCCATCTGACTTACTTTACTCCTAAGGCAATTGTGTGTGTGCATGACAAGTTATCAAGCTGAAATTTTGTCACAACCTAGGCATGTCTTTGTACTTGCATTTAGCCAAGTTTATGTGTCTGGTCACCCGATGTCTGTCATTGTCACCAATCACAGGTAAAAATATGTATATATGATAAAACAGCAAATCCTGCATGGATTTGACAACTTTCAACATATTAGTGTCGAATAAGGAAGTGATAACCCAGCTGATGTGTTTACCAATAGTTATGTGCAATTTGTACTTCAAGGAAAGTGTCACACAATGTCCCCATAGCACCTGTTTTTTATGGTATGTCTCGAGAGACAGAAGTTTTTTTAACTATTTTTTTTTTTTTTGAAAACAAGTCATATTCAATCAACATGTGACCTTTATACTGCAGTTCATATCTCGTGTGCTACCACATGTTTGTTTTAAATGTACAGAAGTGTATTATTGTACATGACGTCACACTGTCACCAGTGTCACAAGCACAGTGTGACAAATTCGAAACAACACAGAACTTCCTTTTAACTCAAAAAAATTTTAATGTTGTAGTCTCTAAAGTAGTCGTAGTGTGGCACAGGTCACATCACATCACAAAAGCCCCAAATTATGGATGTGTGTGTGTGTGTGAGGGGGGGGGGGGGGGGGGGGAGGGGGTTTTACCCATTGCTCTCACCTGTCGAACCTTTGGGAGACGGAGACCTATTTTATTTTCCTTCTTGCTATTTTCATTATCAGCATATCTGTTCGTTTCTACCATTGCAGTTTCAAAGCAAAAGTGTGGTAATAATGAGAAAACAGTCAAAAGGCATCACGCTTTCAGGCGTCTATGCTGCGGACCGGCCGGGAGGTCAAATTTATCCACAGTCGGTGTGTGTAGCACAGGTCAGGAATGTGCCTTGTAGCACATTATTTTCAGGCTCACTCTTCTCCCTAACTGCAGCATTTCCTTCCTCCTCTTCCTCGTAATCGTTTAATATCGGACTCACTTAACAATTCTCGTTCAAATGTTTCTACTTCCAAGACAATAACATTTAATTTATCGTCTCACTAATCAGATTAATCGCCTGCTACTAAAGAAAACGCCATTTTTTTCCGCCACACTGCACCATTGAAAAGCGTTCCGGTCGCTTGCTGTTAATTCTTCCTTCCCTCCCCACTACACGCATGTTAGTGGTCTAAATTTATCACTGGCATCCTCTGACACCCTCCCTGCATTGCCCCACCAATTTTCAGACACATAGTGTGAAAACCACGAGATCTGTGTGTGATGGAAAAGTACTGCCCACGTGGGCAGCACCAACTGTCGGCTGCGGTCATATTGGAATCTAGCGGCAGCCTCCGTTACTGTCGGCTGCGGCCGGATCGGGGACAAGAGGGTTAAAGAACAGACCTGCCCGCTTAATTCCTTTTGTGTAACATACATATGAAAGTTAGAGATTTAATGGAATACTCTGATCATTGTCCACTAGATTTAGATATAGATATACCAGATATAGACAAAACACGTTTGCAGAGGTCTATAAAAATAGTAAGAGACACACAAGCAGAGTATATTACTAAAGATTCACCACAACAAACACGTTTTGTATGGGATACAAATTCCAAAGGACAATTTGAAAAGGCACTTCTACTACCAGCAATACAATCACACATAACACAAATAAAAACTGAAACAAATACAGTATTAAAACAAATAAAACAAAGTACAAAGCAGCCTGATTCCACAAACGTAGTAAATGAACATTCCAGACAACTGTCTGATATCTTTCTCAAAGTGGCACAATTAAGCTTGAGGACCAGAAAGTCAAAACCGGTAAGAAGAATTAAACACAATAAAAAATGGTTTGATTCGGAATGTAACAGTACAAGAAAAGAAGTAAAGTCTCTACTAAATGCAATAAATAGAACCCCGTATAAACCTGAACTTCGAGAAAAATACTTTATGAAAAGAAAACAATATAATACTTTAATAAAAAAGAAAAAGAAAATCTTCAAAAATTCACTGGTATCACAACTACATGATGCCATTGACGAAGATCCGAGTATATTGTGGAAAACTTTACAAAAATTAAAAGAAAGTGAAGATGTTGGATTAAAACATCATAATCATATTAGTAGCAGTAAATGGACTGAACACTTAAAAACACTTATTGGTAAAGAACCGCAAATAGATCCAGACCACAAAAAGCAAGTACTAAGCAGGTTTAATGACTTAAAAGTATCTAATAACCCACTGCTAGATAAGCAAATTACAACAGAGGAAATTACAAAAACAATCAAAAAAAGTTGAAAAATAACAAATCGCCTGGAAAAGATGGAATCACAAACGAAATGATCAAATCAGTTTCATCTAATGTTATAGAGATAATGCGGAATATTTTCAATTTAGTATTAGAAACGGGTATATATCCCTGTGACTGGAAAGTAGGAGTGAATGTCCCAATCTATAAGAACGGATGCATATACAACCCAGAAAACTACAGAGGAATAACGTTGACAAACACTATTGGAAAACTTTTTTGTCAATACTGAACCATAGAATTTCTGAATATTTAGAAAATAACAATAGTATTGTTAGAGAACAAGCTGGTTTCAGAAAAGCATGCAGAACAACGGACCATATCTTCCTACTTAACAATTTAATAGATAAAGTACTGAAAGTAAAAACTAAAAGACTTTATTGCTGCTTTGTAGATTTTCAGAAAGCGTTTGATAATGTGTGGCACGAGGGTCTTCTTATAAAGTTAAACGAAATAGGAATAACAGGCAAAACTTTTAATGTCATTAAAAACATGTATTCCAATGCAACAATATTTACAAAAATACGAGGCAAACACACAGATGAAATCATAGTCAGAAAAGGGGTACATCAGGGAAATACATTAAGTTCTACATTATTTAATGTATATGTCAATGATATAGTTCAATATACTGATGAGAAAGATTCGCCATATATAACCGCAAAAGACAGAATTCCTTGTTTACTCTCATGCTGATGACCTGGCATTGCTATCAACAACCAAAATAGGTCTTCAAACTAAACTGATAAACTGCAAGAATACTGTTCTAATTGGGGTTTAAAGATAAACAAACAAAAAACAAAGGTAATAGTCTTTACGAGATCACCTCCTAAAATTCCAATTCATTATTTAAATGTGGAGAGCATGTAATTGAAACAGTAAGAGAAACTTATAAATATCTAGGTATCGTTTTTCATCAGAAGGGAAATTTCAAGCAACACAAGAACATTTAGTAAAACAAAGCACAAAGCAATATACGCCTTTAAAAGGGCAATTCATGGACAAAATTTAAAGACTACTTATAATAATGCGTTTATTCGACTCACTGATAACCCCTGTTTTAACCTATGGAGCAGAAGTTTGGTTTCCTTTTTGTTTTAATGGGGATACAGAATTTCATATTGATAAACTGTTCAAGGCATGCTTTATCCAATCAGTTTTTGTATGAGAATTTTCATGTAAAATTTTGTAAACAAAATTATAGGAGTTCATAAAAAAGCATTAGTACTACCCACTTTGGGGTGAATTAGGGAGATTTCCACTGACCCTTAAAATCATATGCCAGATAATATCCTTTTGGATTCATTTGACAGAATCAAAACCAGACTCTTATATTAGAATAGTATACGATTATTTGTATCAGAAGAATACATACGATAAATGGATAAACACAGTGAAAAATATTCTGTACACAATTGGATTCAACATGTCTGGAAGAACCAAAGCACTCTTAATGTTCATCGATTGAGTTATGCTGTTAGAAGAAAACTTGAGGACATGTATAAAACATTTTGGATCTACACAAAAGAAAGAGTTTGCAAAACTAAAATTTATGATTTTGCTACCAAAGAATACAGACTGGAACCATACTTAATAAACTATGAAAACAAAACTCATAAGAAGACGTATTGTAAATTTCGCACAAGCTGTCACAATTTAATGATAGAGAAAGGGAGACACCAAAATATATCCAGAGAGAAGACAGAAAATGTAGACACTGTAACAAAATTGAAGATGAATTTCATTTACTTGATGAATGCATTTTATATGATGAACTCAGAAATAATTTGTTATTAAAAATCAAAACGAGAGACAAAGAACGCAAAAACTGTGTACTTAAATTAAGTGACATAATCACAGTTGATATATCAAGCAGATATCATCAGATATGTGTATGAGTGTTTTGAAAAAAGAGAGAAAGAGAAGTAGAATACAACATTTTTTTAGTGTACATCACTTTTAGCCAAAATAGATAATTATAGTTGATGTTTTTGTTGTGTCAAATAAGTCTACATGACTTAAATGGCAATAAAATATTCTGAATCTGAATCTGAAATATATGCAGTTCTAAAATCCCACAAACATCCCACAATTCATGTCCAAAAATGCCCTTTCTGATTGTTTTTTGGAGGGTTGAGGGCATAAATTGATGTCAGGTAAACCACAACTGAAAAAGCTGGAAAAGATCTATACCTGAGGGTTGCTTGTGTTCCGACAAATGATGACCCTGTGCATGTGTAATTGTGGCTGGGAGGCTGACAGATGACAAACAAACGACGGGGTATGGTGTTTGCTGGAAATATCTTTGAACATCAAAACTTAACAAAGTTATGCCAAATATCATGAAGAGTTGTGAACCAGGAGCTAATCTTTCACAAAACATGATCTGCATTTTTTTTTTTTTTTGGGGGGGGGGGCCTGCTATTATGGCAGGTACAGTGTTCTGAGTTCATCACTTCATGTATGAAGAACTCTTCTTTCAGAGAGTGTCGGCTAAGGCCGCCAGCAGCCAGGCAGACCTCCTGCAGCATCAGAAGCACAGGAGAAGACCAGGCACTACACATCCTACCCATTGAAGGAATGCAAATAAAGGAAGGGAAGATCCAAGATGTGGAACACAATAGGAACTGAGCCCAAAAACTCAAAGCTGGAGTGTGGCCTTCAGGGCCAGAAATGGGCCACGGGGTGAAGTGAACAGCAAACATGTGTACACTCCTTGGCTGAAGAAGTCCTATGTTATGACCACACAGGTCTCGTGACAGGTCAAGAAAGATATCTGTAATTGGTCAGCAAACAGCTCATTGAGTTGAACAATCTGACCAAAGCTTTGATGTTTTGAAGTCTGTTGACACTGGGGCCAACTGACTATATATCAATTTTGTCTAATTAAAAAGTGAGGGGGTGCAAGGGGAGGAGGGAGGAAAGGGGGGGAGGGAGAGGGGGGGGTGAGAGAGAGAGAGAGAGAGAGAGAGAGAAGAGAGAGAGAGAGAGAGAGAGAGAGAGAGAGAGAGAGAGAGGAGAGAGAGAGAGGAAGAGAGAGAGGGGAAGAGAGAGAGGGGAAGAGAGAGAATTTTTAGGAAAAAACATTTTCTGACTTTTTCTCCCACCATTTTGTACTCTTTTATATCATATATCTCTAGCTTTGGATTTTTAACACGCACACACACACACACACCACCCCCCACCACCATTTCCCCAAAAGTGTGCATTTTTGTCCCCTTTTTTTCTTCTGGCTGCTTGAAAAGTGACTGCACTCATTTTATGCGAGTTTCTTGAGGGATTGCACTCATGCATGTGTGTGACACGTGTACATACTCACATACAAGCACCCAGCCACCCACCTACCAACACCAACACACACACACACACGTGTACGCATGCACACACACACACACACACACACACACACACACACACACACACACATACTTAGCTTTATATTTCTGACTTACAGACAAATTTCCAGTGGATAAAAATATTTCCAAGTTCTACGTTTCATATTTTCATCCCAGGAATCAAAAACTTTCCGCTACAACAGTACAAGTTAAAATCACAAATCACTGTCAAGAGACAGTTCCCAGACATCACAAAGATTACACCGGATAAAAAGTCAGAAACTGATACAAGAAAACTGGCCAAATAACACATAGATAATTCTTCTTCTTTGTCGAACGCTCAGACAGCAACTATTGTTGTATATATATATGAGCGAAAATGTGTCATGCTGCCGTTAAGCGCCTGACAAGTCAGGCCCAGCGCATCCAACTTCGGCACAAAAGAGAATAGTTACCTTTTAAGTTCTTACTGGAAAAAAGGCAGGAGAATGGACCAAGAAGGCAGAAAATAGACAAGAAGGAGGTCACAGGAAGAAAAGGAACAAGGCAGAAACAAAGAGTGATAGAAAAGAGGAAATTTCTAGCACAGAATTTCCAGAATGTGGGGATGCTATTTATACTGATAGGCCCCCGGCATTCCCTCGGGGAAATACATAGATAATGATACTTCTTGCTATGTCAACCAATCAAACCCATGAACAAGGCTCTCAGTTCCTTGAAGAGTCAAAACTCAAGATTTTAAATGTGGCAGACTGGCACTGTATATAACATACTAAATGAACACATAAAATTATGTTTAAAAAAAGTAAAGAAGACTGGAATAAATAAATGAATTTTTTTTTAAAGTATATTATATATATATATCTCTCTTTTTTTTCTCCTTATCTCAATGCCCTGGCCTACCTTAAAGTGTAGGAAGAAGGCATGAATGTTGCAGAGACTATATTCCAGAAGACGCAGCCCTGAAAATACACACTGCTTACTTTGCTAGCGTGTCAGTGAGTGGTGCTGTCAGCTGTGGGCTCTAACCCTGCCTTTGCCCAACATTACAGCAACGCACCACAGGATCTCTGGTTATTCCATACTGATCACAAGAAACGATTAGGCTTCGGAAGTGACAATTCATGACATGACCTTGCTTTTTCCTGTTGAAATTACCCTTTCATTTGCTTTCGTTTTTTGTATTACTTTTTGGTAGAAGTGGTGGTGGTTGTTTTATTTGTTCTTTCTTGCTGTTCTGAGTGTGAGTGTGTGTGTGTGTGTGTGTGCATGCGTGCGTGCGTGTGTGTGGGTGTACACATGTCAAGTCAAATTTTTATTTCCAGATGGTACATTGAATAAGCAATGCATTTGCTTTTTGTTCATCACGCTATCTATCTAGAACAAAAACAACTTGATCTTGTGTGTTGAGTGAGTCCAAAATTATTGTGTGTGGGGGGGGAGGGGGAGGGAGAGATATGGTTCATGTGTGTGTATGTGTGTTTGTTCTTGTATTATAACTTCTGTGTGTGTGTCTGCGCATGTGTGCATACATGCATACATGCTTGCATGCGTGCTTGCAGATGTGAGAATGCGAGACAACACCCCTAATACATGCTTCATAACATCAACAACTAAATGCTGTATTCTTTCTTATCAGTTATTCTCAACTCATAATCATACTCAATTTTTTTTTAAACCAAACAAACAAAAACCATAATGATTTCTAAACCACAGTACTCATGAAATAAACAATGAACCTGCACGCAAATCTAAACCTCACGGCAAAAAAGTCAGCACCAACCACTACAAACCACACATGACCCACCTGCTCAAACTCCCCTGGCAGAAAAAAAAAGTCATGACAACCGACGGACCACTCCACATATTGTCCCATCACGTTAAAAAGCGACCCAAAACGGGTGGGACAAGAAATTCTATCCACCCCATGGAAAGCCTTGAATGCACTTTGTTGCCGGCCTAGTCACACTGACCAAAAAAACAAAACAAAACAAAACAAAAAACACCCTTTCATTTACACAGCCCAACTCAGTCAAACACTGCAGCCATGAGGGAAAAAAAAAGAAGGAAAAAAACAACCCACTATACATACAAGGATAAAAACTTTCAACACTCTTTTCTCAAGCAGACAAAGTGTACTTCCTTCATGTATCCTGGCTTTGATTTCTTTCACTCTCACTTTTTTTGTTTTGTTGTTTTTTTGTGTTTTTTTTTTTGGGGGGGGGAGGAGCACTTCACAAACTTAACATTGCACACAAAACATTTAGCAACCTTTTTTAAAGGAGTGGAAAGGGAAAAAAAAACCTTTGTGTGACAGTTGAAATCACCACACTGATGATGGACACTTCACTTGCCGATCACCAAAATCCCAAGGCTGGAGCACATCAGCAGTACGTATGCACTATTTAACTGTAGGCAAAACTTCAGCACAAACACGCACACACACACAAAAAGAAAGAAATCCAAGATGCTGGTATCTTCACATGGCAGTGAGGAAGGAACACAACTGCAGGCAGGCTATACAAACAACCTTCCCACAGATAGCCAAGCTCTTCACACCATTTTTTTTTCTTTAATATTTCAGCAAAAGGACTGAAAGAGTGCACAACACCTGCCGTAGCAGTAGCAGTAGTAAGTGGCAGTAGTGGCAGTAGGTTGGCTAGCAGCCAGGGCTGGGTTGGATCATCCTGGAGCTGTACCCTCCCTAGCCTAGTGGTGATTGGTCTTTTATTTGTGACTGCTGACTACAGACTGGGCAGTCAGGCGATGCTGATCGCCTTGCCCACAGCCACGCTCGCTCCGCTCCGCTCCGTCACTCCCCCAATCCAATCGACTTCAGGTGGAAGAAGAAGAAGAAGAAGAAGAAAACAAAAAATGAGCGAGAGAGAGAGAGAGAGAGAAAAAACAGCTTTTTCGTCAACCTCTCTTACTAGTACTACACCTAGCACAGCACAAGCAAAACAGCCAGCCAAAACACTAAACTCACACACACACACAACACACCACTAACACACACACACACACACACACACACACACTAACAACACACTAACACAATCTCTGACTCTTTTGAGGGTGGGGTTTCACAACTTGAACACAACAGTCCTCATTGTGGATGCTATCACCAGTTCAGTTCACACTACTGAAACTGGGTAAGGGGGAAAAGAAAAAAAAAAAGACCCTAAAAAAACCAACCCCACCCCACCACCACTTCAACAGTTCTCTCAAGCTCTTATTTCCTCTCCCTTCACCACAGCAGTTATAATGACATAGGCAGGAGAGAGAGACGAGAGAGACAGAGAGAGAGAGAGACAGAGAGAGAGAGACCTTCCAAAAACAAGAGTGCAGTGATTCTTGTCCCCTTCTGATATAATCAGACTGGCCCCTATTTCAGACTCTAACCATCTACTGTCGAGAAGACGCCAGGCCATGACCTCAACACCAACTGAACACCACCCACATGTGGAAAAGCCCTCAAAGATGGTGCAGATCTAACAAACAAAAAAACCACACACACAAAAAAGCTCCCTCCCTCCCATACTTTCTGTGCCCTGGTCAGTTTTGTTTTGTAGGGAGTTTTTTTTCTTGGGTTTTTTTTTTATGTTGGGGTTGGGTTGGGGTTTTTTTAATTTGGGGTTGTTGTTGTTTTGTTTTGTTGTTTTGGGGTTGTTGGGGGTTTTTTGGGGATTGATTTGTTTCCATGTTTTGTTTTTTTCAAATCCGTCCATCAAATGCGGCAAAACTGGGTGAGTGACACATGCAAAGAAAATTGGAACTCATGTCAACTGAACTTTTTTTTCTTTGTAGCTCTGTGGGAGTCTCTGCCATCAATATTACAGTCTGAGTCATAAATTATCATCAGAAAGTATAGCTTTTCAATTCCAAGACAAACTTGGGGGGGGGGGGGGGGGGGGGGTGGAGAAGGGAGGGGGACCAAAGTTCATAACAATTACTGTCATTTGCCACAAACTCCATGACATTTAAATCCACTCAGCCTGCAAACCTCATACAGTCACTCTTAACAGGGGAAACAGTAACTTTGGTAAATGGTGGTACTCCTCTGTTTTCCTTCTGCCGTACACATGACCCCCACTCATCCTCATTTTTCCTTCAAGTTGTACACATGAACAACACTCTTATTGCTTTCGTTTTCACAGTACACAGTCAATGCCGATGGCAGAAACTAAGTGACAAGACAACAAACAAAACGAAACACACAAAAAACTCCAGCGGTAACCACACACACACACACACACACAGAGTTATCATCAGTACAGACTCCACTCTCCCCAAAAGTCCTTCGGATGAGACTACAAAACCGAGGCCCTGTCTGCAAATGCATGCTGAACATCTTGCACAGTGTGCCTGTGGAAACAGATGACAAAATTTACAAAACCACACACACACAGGGACTGAATGTAAAAAAAAAAAGCACATGAGTGCCTATTCAATTATCCTTGATATAAAAAAATAAATAAATAAAACACATACAAAGGTGCATATGCGTGCACACACACACATAAAAACACACACACACACACACACACACACACACACACACACACATGCGGTCTGGACCAATCTATCTTCACCTCTGCCTGCTTTCCACCTTCCCCCCCTCCCCCCCTCCATTTCATTTTGAATCAATAATGGGCAATTGTCAAATGGAAGCCAGCAAGAGAACTTAACTAAGCATGCACAAGAGAAATGGACATAATCTGATCAAAATATCAATCGTAGTTTTTCTTATTATGAGCAAGAAGTAAACTGTCTGGGGGGGCAAATTTGGTCGGGGAGGGCATTTCTGGCAGGTTATGCTGACTTTCCCAGTTGCTAACATTAGCTGGGTGATGCTATTCTTTGACACTACAGCAGTGGAAGCCAAGCCAAAAAGATGCTACTTAGATTTTTTTTTTTTAAAAGAAGGGCTGCCAGCTTCACCTAATATCAGCAACAAGAAAAAGTTGGGGTGTAAAGAAAAGAAAAAAAGGTAGCAGTGTTTACTGAGAGGAAGGAACTTAGGAAGAAGCGGAGAAAGGAATTATATAATAACTGCAGGCAAAGAAGCATGCAAGGGCACTTACACAGGCACACATACACATGTTTACGCAACTCACGTGGACAAACATACGCATGTATGCAACACACACACACACACACACACACACACTTGAGTGTTCTAACAGCACATACACACATGTGATTTATACACAGTGGTATCTACTATACCTAGTGATGCACACGTCATACACACAAGGGATATAATATTTAACACACACACACACACACACACACACTCACACGCACACATGCATCTGTGATTCACACAAAACGCACACAAGCGCGCAAGTAGTTCAAATATGAGATTATTGCGACTGAAAAGAGTATGCCTTTAATCAGCCAGAATATTCAGACGGAGAAGAGTATATTACATAACAAACAGTACATGGGTTTTCCCCCCCCCTCCCACATGTTAACATGAATCCACAAAGAGGATTTGGGGAGGGGGGGAGCTCTCTTTAAAAACACACAGCGCCCAGACTCTAGACATGCTGCCAAGCCTGAGGAAGAAAGAATGTGTGTGTGGAGAGAGAGAGATGAGCCTTGGCCAGCATGTCTTGAAGGCAGACGCAGTTCCTCTCCCCACCACCCCCCCCCCCCCCCACACCCCCCCCTCCATCTTCTCTACCAAGTGTTAATGCTCTAAAGGGACCAGGCAGCATCCAGATCATTAACTTCTGTCTCTTGAGTGCCCTTCTCTGCACTTGTACATGCGCACTTAGTAACGTGGACACACCAAACACACACAACACACATCCTCCACCACTAACACCACTGCCTCCATTTCTTTTCTTTAATTAAGTAACCCTCCTCCCTAGACCCAGATCGACACTAGCGTCCTCAGGTGTCTGGTCGCCATCAAAGCAAAATCTCTATCAGTCTGTGTCAGATGATGGTTTGAAAATTAGATAACCCCGATGCTATGAAGCCATGTTGGCAAACAGTCTACAAGCGAAGTTTCAACGTACGCCTAACATAGTCATACTCACAGTACTTCTTCCTAGCAAACTACTACAACATTTATTTCCAGCCGTCTCTGCCATTGCTTTTTACAACTCTGGTTCCTTTTCCTTCCGGAAGGGATCCATCAATGTGCATTTTAAGATGGGAAGGGTATGTCTTTTCTAGGTGCACCTTTACACAAGAAGCAAGAATAAACTCATTGACTTTCTTAAAATAAATAATTGTGTACCAAAAGTTCCCATTTTGGATAAGGTGTTAAAAGAGGTGTGGATTTTTACCACTCTTTAGGATTAATTATGTCACTCTTTGAGGAGATCAGCTGTAAACATGCTAATTGTAGCAAATGTTTGTTCTTTGGGGAAAATCCAAGTCAGATCGAATTGAAATTTCCAATGCAATACTGTTTTCAACTGTTAAACTTGTTTAGATTTATTTAGTAAAAATTAAATTTGTGAAGTTCATAACTATAAAATAATGATAATGAATGGAATTTATATAGCGCTATATCTTGCAAAAACATATCAAAGCGCTTGCATACAACACACCCATACAACACACCCATACACATACAACCAATACCAATTAACAGAGTTCACAAATTCAAATGTACATACACGCGCGTGTGCGCGCACACACACACGCGCGCAGGTTATACACTTTGGCAGGGTGGTCGGGTATCTTAATCAAGTTGGCTACCGTATCTATTGATTCATTTTTATCAGCAAAACAATGCCACACTTGAGATGAAATATCCCTATGTATGTGGAAACCAGAAGTACAATGTCCACTCGTCTTGATCACGTTGTTTTACAAAATCAGCATGTAGATTTCATTTAGGCCTGAGCGCAGAACATCTTGCGCACACATTAAAGCCCTTTCCGCTTTTCGGAAGAGTGGGCCATTGTGTGCCGGTGGGAATGGAGGACAAAATTGACAAAACTGTATACACACAGGGTCTGGATGGAAAAAAAGTACATAAGTGCTTATTCCATTATCCTCAAAATAAGAGATTAAAATAAAAAATAAAATAATCTCTTACTCTACCCAGAGGTTCTGGATTCTGTACTTAAGGTTTCAAGGCTATATATTTGAAACCCTACTAAGGCTACTTTGCTGTTTTCTACCGTGTTGAACACTGCCATGGCTTCGGATGGAGTGGCTTGCTTCTGGCAATGCCCATGACAAACTCTTCAAGCTTTTACTTATGCCTCCACCATATATATATACTTTACCTTTATATATATATATATATATATATATATATATATATATTTATTTATTTATTTCTTTCTTTCTTCTTCTTCTTCCTTTTTTGTCATGTTTCTCCCAGGGGAGGTTTGACACTGATGAGCCTTCTCCATCTCTCTCTGTTTTGAGCTTCCTCCTTATTTATGCCCCTTTCTCTAAGATCATCTGCAATACAGGTAAACCCAGGTCTTGCTAGGTCTTCCCTTTGGTCTCTTTCCATCCACTACAAAGTTCATTGCTCTTTTTACGATGTGGTGGTCTGCTTTCCGTTGAACGTGCCCAAACCAGCGCAGTCTATTGGTACTAGCTACAGACTTCAGATCATATTATATATATATGCCTTCCTAGGCTTAGTATAGGCACTAGTAGTGCATGCTCTCCACCAGCTCATGACATCCTTGTGTGCCCTGACGAGAGGGGGGCGTGCAGGGTCAGCTGATTTTTCCCACATTTCCAACAGCTTGTTGAGACATCCAGTTTCCCAGACTGCACATTTTGAGACCTCACTACCTGGGGCCTTTAAATTGTATAATGGTCGATTGTTCAATTCACGTTACTGCCGATTTCCCCCAACAAGCCGACCGCGAAGGCCACATCACTATGGCTGACACCTCATCAGAAAATTCCAGGGTCAACACAGGCTAAGAGCAAGACACGATTCTGTGTCTGTGTGTGTGTATTTTTTAAAAATTCTTTGATATCGAGGATAATGGAATAAGCACTCATGTGCTTTTTACATCCAGTCCCCGTGTGTATGCATTTTTGTAAATTCTGTCATCTATTCCCACCGGCACACAGTGGCCTACTCTTACGAAAAGCGGAACAGGATTTTAATGTATGCGCAAGATGTTCTGCGTGCGTTTGCACACAGGGCCTCGGTTTATAGTCTCATCCGAAGGACTTCTGGGGAGAGTGGAGTCTGCACTGATGTTAACTCCAGGGGAAAATATCCCCTTGAACGGGAATCAAACCTGGGTTGTCAGATTGCGAGCGCAATGTTCTAACCACTAGGATATCCCATCCTGTGTGTGTGGTGTGTGTGTGTGTGTGTGTGTGTGTGTGTGTGTGTGTGTGTGTGTGTGTGTGTGTGTGTGTGATTATGCCAAGTCTTTGAGAATATGACTTTATTAAGAAATTTGATTTCTTAAATTATTATGGGTTTTTGGTTGGGTGGGGTAGGGGTGGGGGAGGAGTGAGGCTAGTTTTCTAAAAGTGTGTTTCATTGTTTGTTTCACTTTCATTAAGGTGCACTTACGGTGTACTTAGTTTTAATCAGTAACTTGTCCAGTATCCCCCAATGGCCTCTGTATGATTTTTTTTTTTCAGTCTCTGTCTGTCTGTCTGTCTCTAGTCTCTCCCTCCCTCTCCTTTTTTTTTTTTTTTTTACAAAGTTTCAAAGAAAGACATTAAAACAGAGCCAACAGAGAATAAAAAGAGGGAGAGAGAGCAGGAGACAGTGTCACACAAGCCCCCCCCCCCCTCCCCCCCCTCTTCTGCACCTTTTCTTTCTTTTAGTATAGTACACTCCCATTGAGCCCTAAGGCCAACATGTAAACCAGTAAGGGAAAGAAGGAAGAAGGGAAGGAGGGAAGGATGGTTGGTTGGTTGGTTGGCTGGCTGGTTGGCTGGCTGGCTGGCTGGTTGGTTGGGTGGATGGGTGGGTGGTGGTGTGTGTCCCTGTGGAGTGGGCAGCCAAGCATAACAGGCAGGAGAGCAGTGAAGTGTTAAGCATCCACGCCTGCTACTGGCCTCAAACCCCAGACGACCCCCCCCCCCCTCCTACACACACACACACACACACACACACAACACACACACATACACACACACACACCCAACCCATCTATCCACATTGAAACACAATCTCTCTTGCTGTTTTGTTTGGGGTTTTTTTTTCCTTTCTCTCTCCCACTGTCTAATCTCCATTCCTGCTGACCTCTGCATTTGTTCAATAACCTTTTCATATATATATATATATATATATATATATATATACACACACACACATCATATGAATGTATAATTTATGTACTATAAGGAACACACACACACATGCACACGCGCGCATGCACACACACACACAAAGCACACACACACACAAAGCGCACACACACACACGCATAGAGGTGGGGGCTTTTTCTCTCTTCCTTTCCAGTCACCGATTATTGCTAGCGATCAACTTCATACAGGATCTAAGATCAAGATCAAGATGAAACTGTACATTGAAGCACATACTCCACACACAGATCTTGATGAACATTATTTTGGTTTGGTATTTGTTTTGTTTTCAGTGGGTTGTTAGTTTTCTGTTTTCGTTTGGGGGGATTTTTTGGGGAGGGAGATTTTTTTGGGAAGGGGTGTTTTGTTTATCAGTTTGGTTTTTTTTCAGGGGGGGAGTTGGTTGCATTTGGGTTTTTTTTGGAGGGGGGTGCTGTAGGTCATTGTTTTAGTGCTTTCATTGTTGGGTTTCTTGGGGTTGGGGAAGGGGGGGGGGGGGGAGGAGGAGGGTATTGGTTGGGGGTTTTGGTCTTTTTTTGGGGGGGGGGGGGGAGAGAGAGAGGGGGGGGGGGTCAGAGGGAGGAGGGGGAGATACAGAGAGGGACTGAACGAGGGGGAGAAAGAGACACAGAGAGACAGACAGACAGCCAGCCAAAAACACAAAAGAGACAGAGAGACAGAGAGAGATAGAGACAGGGAAAACAGAGAGAGACAGACACATTCACTCACTCACTTACACACACACACACACACAACACACACACACACACACACACAACACACACAGTGACACACACAGGGGATGTCTCTTCAGTTTTTTGTTTGTTTTTTGAGCATGTGCCAAGCCCCTGTGTGTGTGTGTGTGAGTGAGTGAGTGAGTG
The DNA here is from genome assembly GCA_028751875.1 of Rapana venosa. Classification (NCBI taxonomy): domain Eukaryota; kingdom Metazoa; phylum Mollusca; class Gastropoda; order Neogastropoda; family Muricidae; genus Rapana; species Rapana venosa. The sequence goes on from CM054154.1 coordinate 50,775,762, forward strand.
AGTGGTGTGGGGTGGTGTGTGTGGTGTGTGTGTGTGTGGGGTGTGTGTGTGTAGGCCTGGCTGCAGATAGGGTGATGCTACCATTACTATCAGTCCACTTCTCCAGCATCTGCCACAGAGCACTAGATCTCTCTCTCTCATCTCTCTCTCCATCTCTCCTTCTCTCTCTCGTCCACTCCCTCTCCTCTCTCTCTCTCTCTCTCTCCTGGGCATGTAGAGAGAGAGCAAGTGATGTGTGTGTGTGTGGTGTGTGTGTGTGTGTGTGTGTGTGTGTGTGTGTGTGTGTGTGTGTGTGTGTGTGTGTGTGGATACAACTACAAACAACATCAAACAAAACAAGTGAGAGAGAGACAGAGAAACAGAGACAGACAGGCAGACAGAGACTCAGAAGAATAACTAATATAATTGTTATCTTAACTTAAGTCAAATTTTGTAACTGAGTTTTGGCATACAATAACATTTTGTTTTTGTTGCTGTTGCATTCCCCCCCCCTCCCCCCCCCCCCCCCCCCCCCCCCCCCCAGCCAAAAACTAAGCAGTTCAGCAACCCCCTTCATGTATGGGCCAATGCCTTTTTGTGAATAAATCAATCGAGCTCAAGTTCCTCTCTCTCCCCCCCCTCTCTCTCTCTCTCTCCCTCCCTGTCAGTTTCTCTGTCTCTCTTTTTTTGTTTTTTTGTTTTTTGCATAGTTTCTGCATCCATCCCACAATACTCAAAAGTACACTGTCATACTATAGCTTGAAACTTTTTTTAAGGTACAACTTTTGTTGTTGACAGTAGTCATTAGAACAGACTGTGTAGTCATTTCCCTATGATCGTACGAAGAGTGGCTTTTGTCTACAAAACTTCGCTAGGGAAAAAAGTTCCTGTGCCAATTTTCGTTTTTACATGTCCTGAAAATAGGTTGTCTACACAAAAGGTTCCTTACTTTATCATCTCTTCCAAAACACAAGAACCAAGACCATAACTTCTGGTGTACAGGGAGGGGGGGGGGAGGGGGGGGGGGAGTAGAGATAGAGAGACTGAAAAGGAGAGACAGAGAGACTGAAGAGATAGAGACTGACAGAGAGACTGACAGGGAGAGAGAGACAGACTCACAGAGAGAGAGAGAGAGCAAGAGTCTGAGAGAGAGAGAGAGAGAGAGAGAGAGAGAGAGAGAGAGAGAGAGAGAGAGAGAGAGAGAGAGAGAGAGAGAGACTCGAACTCAATGATTTATTTAAAATAAGGCCATTGACCCATACATGAAGGGGGTTGTCAAACTGCTTAGTTTTTGGGTGGGGGGAAAAACGCAACAGCAACAACAAAATGTTATTGTACACCAATAAACCCAGTTACAAAAATACAACTTAAAATAACAATAAACTATTCTGAAAGCTTTACACAAATATAAAGTGAAGCTGTGCACAACCTCAGGATGACTTGACACCATGAGTAAACAGAGTCTAAATAAATTAGGTTGTCTACTATACTATATGGGGATGTAAATCTAATAATAATACATGGAATTTATAAAGCGGTGTATGATATATCTTGCAAAAAAACAAATCAAAGCACATTCATTCATACTACTCATTCACATGCAGCCAGTTACAATTAATAGGGTCCGGGGTTTTTTTTACAAATTCAAATGTATACACACACGCTCGCACGCACGCGCACACACACGCACACTCACCCACACACATAAAGGTTGTACACTCTGGCAGGGTGATGGGGTTTTGGCAGATGAGGGCAGGGACAACAATGACATAGAATTCTGCCTAACATCGTCTAATACTGGACAGCACACTACAAAATGTACTTCATTCTCCAGCGCTAATTGCTTACGTAATGGGCATATCAACCTGAGGTCATCAACATGTGAGAGAGAGAGAGAGAGGAGAGAGAGAAAGAGAGAGAGAGAGAGAGAGAGAGAGAGAGAGAGAGAGAGAGAGAGAGAGAGAGAGAGAAAACCGAAGCCATGATTGTAGGGACCAAACACAAACTCTCTTCCATCACAACAGCTTCAACAGAATTTGGCAATACGTCAGTTCCTCTATCCATTGCAGTCAAGTATCTAGGTGTTGTTCTCGACAACACACTCTCTATGCAAAAATTCATCACCCAGACCTGCCAGCCCTGCTACTATCAATTATGGTGTGTAAGTGCAATCCGAAAGTACCTGTCTGCTGATGCAACATCCAAACTTGTCACATCTCTCATTCTTTCACGTCTGGACTATCGCAATTGTCTTTTGGCTGCTCTGCCAGCATCATCAATCCACTCCCTTCAAAGTATACAAAACTCTGCAGCTCGATTAGTCCTCAAAAAGAAAACGTCTTGAGCATATTACTCCTCTCTTGCGATCTCTCCACTGATTGCCTGTGCCACAGAGGGTAAAGTACAAGATCAGTACCCTCTGCTACAAATGCCTACACAAAACAGCACCCTCCTATCTATGTGAATGTCTTCACCTGTACACTCCTTCTCGCTCCCTCCCCTCTGCTGCAGATACCCCATGCTTACAAATACCTAGATTCAACCAATCCACCACTAGCCGTCGCTCTTTCTCTATTTCTGGTCCTTCAATCTGGAATGACCTCCCTCTCTCCCTTCGTGAAAAGCCTACTCATGACACTTTTAAATCCAGCCTCAAGACATACCTATTTCAAATCTAAGACTCTCCCCTCTTGTTTCATCTCATATCTGTCCCTGCCTTCAACAGCCAAAATTCCCATCACCCTCCTAAAGTGTATAACCTCTGTGTGTGTGTGAGTGCATGCGCGCGCGTGTGTGCATTTGAATTTCTTGAAAACTGTTAATCATTGTTGGTTGCATGTGTAGGAGTGGGTTGAATGGAAGCGCTTTGATTTGTTTTTGCAAAATATAGCGCTATCTAAATTCCAATTGTTATCATTATTACTTTATAGTATATTAGAAAGACTCCGAGAGATTCTGGGCTCAGACGGGGAATCCGACCAGCAACCTTTCAATCACTCAGGTGCTTGGCTGTTAAAACCAATCCACACATCCAAGGACAGTAGCCAGCTTAGTTCTATCTACACCCTGACAACAGGAAAGAAAGTGGCCTTCTCAGCCAGCTCTACTAGACACCCTAAAAAACGAAATGGGGTAGTACTACCCTTGGCCTTCCTTCTTCCACTTCATTGCCAGTGCACCCTTCTCCTCCCCCTCTCTATTTTGTTCACCCATCCACCCTCATGACCTCCTCCTCCTCCCTTTAGTTCTCACTTTCCTTGTGACCTCTCTCTCTCTCTCTCTCTCTCTCTCTCTCTCTCTCTCTCTCTCTCTCTCTCTCTCTCTCTCTCTTTCTCTCCAAAACTGCTGAGGAGGACAACCCCTTTCTTCTTGTACTGTGGGGGGGGGGGACAGTTTTGTGTGTTGTGTGATCATCCTCACTACCTGCATGCACTGGCTATACCTTTGTTCTCTACTGTAGCTCTATCACAGCAGCTCTACGACACAGTGATAGTACAAGTTTACAATGTACTCACACAACTCTTTCTCCCAATGTTGTTCTTCAATTTATAACGTCTATTCACATTAAGTGATATTAGACACAAAAAGGCAGGCAAACAAATTCAGAAAAAAGGGTTAAGGAACTGTCTAACTACTGTAACTATAATACAATGAAAGAAATGAATTTACCTTATCAATAAATAGCTAATTAAACTACAACAGATCAAAAGATACATTTTAAGTATTCCATGCTAAAAGAACACTGGGAAAAAAAGGTAACAATTTCGAAAACTATACCATGGTGGGTAGAATGCCTATGCTTCAAATCAATAAATGACATACTTACTTGTGCTATAGCAAATTACTAATACAACTCTCTTTCAACAGCAAAGCAATTTCACAGAGCAATGTAGTTATTCAAAACTTTTTTGCAAAGATCTCTCACGAATGGTGGGCAGCTGCTTTTTTAACATTTGGCATTCAAAAAGAATATGAATGTTTGAGATTGCCCCACCACACTACACAATGCACATTTCTAGAAAATTTTGTATGGAAAGCATTTAACTTCAGTCTATTAATAAGACTTATGACTGGCCTCTGGCGTGATTTATCTAACCCAAAACGAGAAGAGAGAAAGAAATTTAGGTAAAAAATTGAAGTGGTACCATGGGAAAACCCTGCATCTTCTTGTTTTTTCCTAACATGCTTCCAGCAAGCACTTTCTATCAAGTTATAATTCTCATGAATTGACACTGGTATATTCAAGACAGCAGCAGAGTTTAAATGTGCTGCCGCATTTTTAGCTGCTCTATCAACCTTTTCATTATAAAAGATATTGCAATGCGATGGTACCCAGCAAAAGGTGACACTAGTGCCTCTTAATATGAGAAAGTGTATAATATGGTTATAAATATGTCGTATTTTTTGGTATTAATTACTTTTAACACTTATGTCTGTGCGCAAGTGTAACCTGCAGGTGCATGCATACATGTGCAACAGTTCTATGTATGCTTGCATGCACGTGTATATACTAATACTATCCATCATCACTTGTACATTTGTGTACATGATATACATGTATACATGTACATAATGCATGTGTGTGTACACATTCTTCCCCCCCCCCCCCCCCCCCCCCTCTCTCTCACACACAACACACACACAATGACAAACAGTGAAACTGTTTTTAAAACCAGTTTGTTTTGCAAGACCCTCCCAAAAGCATGAAAGAAAACTGTCCAGAGAGAAAGTGTGCACAATGCATGATCTCTGGTGATGTCATTCACTCGTTCCTTCATGACCTCAATGTTCTACTCTTGTTGGATACATGTGGTTTGGGCATTTCACTTACAGTGTCAAATCAGCAGATTTTTCTTCTTCTCTTTCTAAATGTTGGCAAGGTATTGACTTTTGGTTGAAAAAAACCAACTTACATTTCATAACAGATCTTGTTAGGCACACTGCCATTTGTCTGTTTCTTGTGTAGTATAAGAAAAATACTCTTACAAAGGGGCAGAGGTGGGGAGGAGAGAAACAAAGAAACATATATATACAAAGTAACAGTAGTTAGATATTTCCATAGCAAGTGTGCGCTAAGACCTGTAAACTTACAAAGTGCAATACATACAATAATGTAAAAAAAATACCAACGAACTTTTCCATCTTTTGTTTAAACTGTTGACACACATATAATAATAATAGTAATAATAATAATAATAATGTATGGAATTTATATAGCGCTGAATCTTGTAAAGCAACAAATCAAAGCGCTCATATATCTAGCTAATGTAGCTATTCAGCAATTCACACACACACACACACACACACACACACACACACACACACACACACACACACACACACACATGTATACATACATACAATGAAAAGGAGAGAAAAAAAGAGTACACTGTTGGATGATTTTGAAAAGATCTATTTTAGTAAATATATTTAAGAGTGAGAGAGAGAGAGATGCACTTCCAGCCTGAAGTTTTTTGGTAAAGGAAAACCCTAGAGGTGCACCAATGTGCACTTATTTCTGTAAAAAAAAATTAAGACAACAAACCAACCAACCTACATGCTGAAATTGTACAATTATAATATACTGAATTTATATTATATGCCACCTTGTTACCCTGAACTTATTTTCCAGGAGGAACAGAACATGTGACACAGAAATGGTAGTAACTTAAGTAATACAAGCATATTCATTATTATAAACTATATAAAAATACTAGCAATATTAGCCCATGTGTGCACACACACACACTGACACAGTCACACACACACACACTGACACAGTCACACACACACACTGATAGTCACACACACACACACACACACGCACGCACACACGCACAAAGCACACACAGCACACACAGTATAGACACATGAAGTTGAAGTTGCAGTCTGTTGACAAAATGAGGAGTGACTGAATACCCACCCAAAAATCGGATGATTTAAAAGAACTGTGTACGTGCACTTAAAAACTGACAAAAATCTGTGAAAAAAGTGTATACTATCTCCAATCCCCACTTCCCACTACCTCTCCAAACCAAAATTTTTCCTAGACACACCTCTGACATAATAATGAAACATTCTGATGTCACGAGGCCCCTGAGCATGCCATTAGTGACATTACCAAACAACTGAACAATGAAGAAGCTCACTTCCACTCTAAGTTACATACTGTGACATACTCCTTAACACCCCCCCTTCCCCCCCCCCCCCCCCCCCCCCAACACACTACCTGTGCAAATGGCCTTTCCTTATAGTTATACAAACACTCAAAATGGAATGAACACTATGGTCATCCCTGGTCAACTGGTCAAGTCTTCTGTCTGCTTCAGGCTCTCATAGCCCTAAGCAGTACTTTTTTTTATGCCAGGGATACACTTTTTATAGTTTCCGAGTTATTTTTGCCCTTTAGAACCCTCTTAGTCTTAGGGTAAGGGTGCCTGCTCTAAAATTACCTCCCCTTCCTCCCAACCTCCTCCCACTCTTTCGTAAGATCCCTGAGGTCAAAGTAACACACTAGGACGGCAAAGACTGGCACAAGGGAAATAACCTACTATAGAACCCTTTTCTTTGTTGCACAGGAGTTACTGAGCTCTACCATGAATTTTGCAGGGAAAGGGGGTATTGTGCTCTCTCTCTCTCTCTCTCTCTCTCTCTCTCTCTCTGAGTCTCTCTCTCCCCCTATCTCTCTCCCCCTATCTCTCTCCCTCCTCCTCTCCTCCCTCTTTCTCTCTCTTTCCCTCCCTCCTGCATCCCAGGGAAAGGGCGAATGCACACACAAAAAACAGAAACAAAACCTTGCCTCTGATCCTTGTCAATCAATGAATCATACTACACTGTATTGACAATTTCATTTATTCACTATCCATGACTCCTCACCTTCACACAGCTTACAATAAACATTCTGCCAAGACATGACTCAAATGGCTGTACAACAGCTGACAAGCATTTACTGCCATGCTATTCTGATTCACTTAGTAGCACTCCTAGCAACTCTAACAAAAGAAAGAGAAGAAAATATGCACAAAACATTTGACAAGAAAGAACATACGTGTACACACACAGCAAGTAGGTAGTGTAAAATCATAACATCAGACAAATGGGTATGCACTATTGTAGTTAACTGTGAAACTAGGAAATAAGTTGGAGACTAAAATCAGAAAACAACGAACTTCATGGCTCCGCCAAATGACAAAAGTTACCTATATTATGATATAAGGTTGTTCTTCATTAAAATAAAAACAACCCTAGCCTCTCGTATGCCCATGGTTACTATTAAAAAAAAAAAACACTAGTCATTTATTGATTTAAAAAATAACTAAAGAAACAATGTTGAAGTAAGTTTTGTCTTGTTTGAACGAAATAAAATTACATCACACAAACTGTGGTCAAGAGCAGTATGGGAGATAAAGAAACATTGAGCCTAAAGCCAAGGGACCCTAAAAAAAACTTGCTAATTTAAGGACTCACAAACATCAGGACCTCTAAGGTCCCCAGGATTTAGAGTTTTGCACCCTCAAGAGGATCCCTGACCAGCTGAATGAATCCAACATGTGACACATGATTCATGAGTTGAAGGTTTGAATCTCACAGACCTTAACAAGCCACCGGGGCAAAAGAGACATTCATTGTCTTCAGATGTGTGAAGTGCACACACACGCACGCACTCGCATGCACACACAAACACACACGCATGCACACACATACATGTGCGCATGCCCACACACACACACACACACACACACAACACACACACAGCTAAAAATATGGTGCTCCACAATCTGCAAGCAACTGAGACCAACCCCCCAAAAATGCCTTTTTGCCTTCAAAACCAACATTTGCACCAACTCTCTCTCAGACCTTCAAGCAAGACTTTGACCCATCAAAGATCAATGTGTGAATACATTTCAATACAACTTACCACAATCAGAGAAAATTTTGCAGAAATTTTCAATCTGCTGGCTGTTTCACTTTTCACAGAGTAGACCATCCATACCAACAGGAATGGATGTCTAAAAAAAAATTTTTTTTTTTAGTATGCATGATGGAGTCTGGTTGGTCTGTGGGGGGAATTATATAATACTTAGAGAGAGAGAGAGAGAGAGAGAGAGAGAGAGAGAGAGAGAGAGAGAGAGAGAGAGAGAGAGAGAGAGAGAGAGAGAGAGAGAGAGAGAGAGAGAGTCCCCAAAGTAATAAAATGACCAGTACCCTTAAGAGAGATCATTTCAAAAACACCACACAAAAAAAAAAAGACAAATAAGTAACACTTGATAAGTTAAAAAAAAAAAATTTTTTTAAGTTAATGTTAAAAACATCCAACAGAACATCGCTAAACAAATAGGATCCTCAGGCACACTCGCGCAATGAATGGCTTATGCCTCATGTTCTGTAAGTCTTGACAGTTAAGTAGCGTTTAGTTGATTAATTGATGGTTGTAACTCAACTCCTGACTCATCACTCACTGCTTCCACACTTAGCTTTAACGGCTCTTCACTTCACCTGTAGGTCAGATGACATTACATCGCCACTGTCACATATAATGGTCAGAACACGCTGCTTTTGGGTATCCCGCAGGCTAATTTTGCAGTGCTCTTTCAAAAACCACTAGTTAAAGATTTTTTTTGTTTTAATGCATACTGGACTCACTATACATGTGCATTTCACTGTCAAGTGTTAACTCTATGTGTGTGTGTGTGTGTGTGTGTGTGTGTGTGTGTGTGTGTGTGTGTGTGTGTGTGTGTGTGTGTGTGTGTGTATGTGTGTGTAGTGTGTGTAGTGTGTGTGTGTGTAGTGTGTGTGTAGTGTGTGTGTGTGTGTGTGTGTGTGTGTGTGTGTGTGTGTGTGTGTGTGTGCGTGTGGTGTGTGTGTGTGTGTGTAGTATGTGTGTGTCTGTATCTATGTGTATAGTATACATCATGTGTTTTTGAGTGTGTGTGTGTGTGTGTGTGTGTGTGTGTGTGTGTGTGTGTGTGTGTGTGTGTGTGTGTGTGCTATTCTTATTTTTTTATATCGAGGATAATGGAATAAGTACTTATGTGATTTTTTACATCCAGTCCCATGTGTATGCGGTTTTGTAAATTCTGTCATCTGTTCCCACCGGCACACGATGGCCTACTCTTACGAAAAGCAGAACAGGATTTAACATGTGCGCAAGATGTTCTGCATGCATTCGCACACGGGGCCTCAGTTTATAGTCTCATCCGAAGTGTACCAGTGTGTGTGTGTGATTGTGTGTGTACTGTGTGTGTGAAATATCATGAATTGCATGTGCGTATGAGTTTATGGTTGGGTGGGGGGGGGGGGGGAGAGGTATACTCATGGCGCAGGCTTTTTTGTCATTTTCCTCCCAAACCCCTTGTCTCTATTGAATCCCTCTCCCTAAATGCTGTAATCACACCAATGGTAACAGGTGTGAAGATATAGAAATGCGCAGGTTTGCAAGCTATAATTATACAGTCATTAGCACATAAAAAATAATCAAACACAAAGTGTGCATATGGTAGGATCGACCACGATAAAGCCTTTGGATATATTTGACATGGTAAGGGCAGTCTCCTCTATTTTTGTATTTTTTACCCTTGGCAGTTGACAGAAATTTCTTCAAGTTAAGATGGATCTGAACAGTTCAACACTCATCCACTGAGCCCTTAGTTTCACTCAACATGTCAGAGGCATGTCAGCACACACACACACACTTTTTTTTTTTTTTTAATTAAATCCTGTGTAATTTTTACAGTAGTTTCTACACACTGTCAGTGTCACAGTACAAAGTTCTAACATTTCTAAAAGTTTGTTTCAATTTAAAGATGCACTTAACTACATTGAATTCAATGGATAAATGCCTATCTCTAAAATAAAAAGTATAGACATTCATTTTGCTTTACCACATCATCATTAATATCAAATCACAATATAATTAACAAACCATTCTGAGAAAGAATATAAAGAACAAGTAACAAGGCTTCCATGCAAGTTTTCCTTAAAATGAAAAACTTTTCAAGAATGAAATGCCTTCTTGTAGAGCAGACTACATCTTTAAGTTTAACTGGACAGTTTTTTTCTCTTCCTTGATTTTTCTTTTTTCAATAATATTGACAATATTGTGGACACATGTGTATGTATGTGTGAGCATGTGTGTGTGTGTGTGTATGCGCACATGCGTGCGTGCGTGCATGCGTGCGTGAGTGCGTGCGTGTGTGTGCGTGTGTGTGTGTGTGTGTGTGAGTATGCATGCGTGTATAGTAATAGTATACATGCATACACAAAGACATAATGTACCTGTGTCATGTGTGCACCTGTGTCAATGTGTGTGTGTGTGTGCGTGCATGCGCACAAACATAATGTACCTGTGTCATGTGTGCATCTGTGTCAGTGTGTGTATCTGTGAGAGTTATGCACATATGCTCGTGAAAGCTGACAGGACCACATACCTGCTTTAGTTGGATTGGTGGTGAGGAAATCAAACTTTGATTTATAATTAAGTTTTTCTGGTCACTGTGAGTGTGAGTGTGAAGCACACTTTCTTCAAAATGTTTGAGAAGAATAGAGATCATAAACTTGTGAAATTATAAATCAATGTCACACACTGACAGTGACACAGTGACAGTCTGACACTGACAGTACTAGTGAAAGGGTTTCTACTATACTTGATTTTGTTCTAAAGATTGGATAATGATATAGAACACAAATCAAATGTCAATTTGAAAAAGAGTGAAAATAAGCCATAAAAAAAACAACCCACATGCCCCCCCCCCCCCCCCCCCCCCCCCCCCACTTTTCCAGTTCCACACATGCATACACACACACGCACACATGCTCACACACATACATATACAAAAAATGATACATGCACGCGTGCGTGCATGCACACAGAGTCTCAAACACACACACATGTACACACACACACTGTTCATCATTCATTAGGTTTACTGTTTACAGTTAATTCTTAATTAAGGTCACTCCTTTTGACCAGTTTCCCTCCCCATCCCTACTTTTTTCCCCATCTAATAATAATGAAAAGCAATAGAATAATTAAAATATACTTGAAACGTGTAACAGATTTTCAAGAGACTACACACACACACCCCACACACACACACACACACACACACACACACACTGTTCATTATTCATTAGGTTTATTGTTTACAGTTAATTCTTAATTAAGGTCACTCTCTTTGAGTTTGACCAGTTTCCCTCCCCATCCCCACTTTTCCCCCATCTAATAAAATATATATACAAAGTTTAATTCAGATATTCAAGAGACTAAATGAAATTGAACACACACACACACACACACACACACACACACACACACACAATCTTTGGTCAAATCACTTTGATAATCAGAGAACAGAAATGACAAAGGGTTGTTTCATGTCCTCTTACTAGTGTTATGAGAAGAATAATACTTTCTATATATTTCAATTGAAATGAAGTTTTTATTTACTATTAAACATAATTTGAACGAGAGAGAGAGAGAGAGAGAGAGAGAGAGAGAGAGAGAGAGAGAGAGAGAGAGAGAGAGAGAGAGAGAGAGAGAACTTGAAAGATTTATTCACAAAAAGGCCATCAGCTCATACATGAAGGGAGATTGCCAAACTGCTTAGTATTTTTAGTGAGAAAAATAAGGAAGCACAAAAAACCAAAATGTTATTGTATACCCACAACCACCACAATAAAAATCAGCTACAAAACATATGACTTAAGAAACCAAGATTACTCTTATTCTAAAGGCTTTACACAAATATAAAACAAGGTTGCGAGAGAGAGAGAGAGAGAGAGAGAGAGAGAGAGAGAGAGAGAGAGAGAGAGAGAGAGAGAGAGTGAGTGAGTGAGTGGGTGGGTGAGAGTGAGTGTGCGTGCGTGCGTGCGTGCGTGCGTGCGTGCGTGCGTGC
>CM054154.1:50792634-50795006 GCA_028751875.1 Rapana venosa
AACTCAGACCTTCAAACCAGCCCAACCCAGAAGCTTTGTCTGTTATCAATGTAAGCAAAGGGCCAAGGACTACATTAGAATGTTGAACACTACGCTTTAAAATGTTATGTTCAGATTGTCTTAGCAAAAATAAACAAAAAACAAAACAAAACCTAACCAGCTCTTTCCTTGTAAAGGAGAAAAGGCTCCTCTGAAGTTGGAATATGGCTGCCTGTATGATGAGGTACTTGAAAACAGTCATGCAGGCAAACATCTCATCCAGTTTACATGTACACTTACACTTAGTTACAGTGTCATTGTCATTCCACGGTGGGAGGAGTGAAACAAACTGCCTATCCTGGGTGACATTGTGAAGCTAGGGAATGCCCAACAACAACATCTATGAGTTATATAACCTTCAAACACAGGTAGACTGTCTGATGACTAATCTCCTACAGCATCCGATGAATTCATTATCTGCCCCTTGATAACTGATGTCAGTCAACTATCTTGGCATCTGACCCAGTCTGACCTTGAAGTATGATTCTGATAGATCTCTCTCTCTCTCTCTCTCTCTCTCTCTCTCTCTCTCTCAATATTGATAGGCATATCAGAAGTATCATTGTCCAATTCAGATTTGGAGTAACAGATATTACAAGACAACAGTACTAACTAATATGTAAGCCTGAGCAATCCAACAAAGTATATTGTGTCCCTCAAGTAAAACCGCAACAACAAAAAAAGAACAACAATTTGTCCTTTATTTGTCCTGCCTTTACCCCATGGAATTACCTAGCTCTCTTCCAAGGACATTTTTGTTAGAACCCTTGTTTGTTTAGAACTACAATGCTTATGTCTAATCAGAATGAACTGGTTCCTAGGAATACATGTTTATGATTTTTATATAAAACATTAAAGTGACCATAAATTTTGTTCAGATCAATGTAGTCGAGTGTTTTTGGTTTTTTTAAAATTGTAATGTATTAATCTGTTCGTGTTGTTCCTTAATGATCTTATTATTGTTCCATATCTTTTTTTTTCCTTTTCTATCCCCCTTCAGATGAGGCTATGGCTAATACTTAATAACACATTTTCATGAAATAAGTATTTCATTTGTTCATTTGTTTTCTCTCTCTCTCTCTCTCTCTCTCTCTCTCTCTCTCTCTCTCTCTCTCTCTCTCTCTCTCTCTCTCTCTCTCTCTCTCAGTTTCAACTTAAGATTGTAGATTATGATATCAAAGGATAGGTTAGTGTTACTAGTGATAACTGCATATTTTTGTGGTTGTTGAAACTAGTACTACTTATAATTCAGGCTTGAAAATAATGCTTGAGTGCTGTGAAAGGGGAAGGGTCACTGTGTTCCTTACAGGAAGATACATCTGCTGAGTGCAACCAACAGAGGTCACACAGGGGTTGTTAGACTCACATGCCATGGCTTGGCAATGGGCATGAAAGGGAGGCTATATCAAAGCAATCTTAAAATCATGTGTCTGGGAAGTATTACCTCCCTTAGATCTCTCTCTCGCTCGCGCGCGCTCTTTCTCTCTCATATAGGTATAGATAGATAGATATTATATATATATTATTGTATGTATGTATGTATATATATATCATGCACATTCTCACTTTTTTGTTCTTTTTTTTAAGCAAGCCTTTAAAGTGAGAGATATCTTACCATTTTAATTTATATAATTTTTTTGTAACTGACATTTTTCGTTACACAATAACTTGAATAACTGTTTGTTGCTATTGCTTTTTTTTTTTAATTACTAGAATACTAAGTGGTTTGGCACCCTTCTTCATGTATGGGCCTATGGTCTTTTTGTAAATAAATAAATCCAGCTCTCTCTCTCTCTCTCTCTCTCTCTCTCTCTCTCTCTCTGTTTTATCTACACTCCAAATGAGGGAACAGGAGATATATATATATATATCGACAGTGCGGTTACATACATAATATAACCCAGGACACCAGAGTATCAGTTACACAGCGTAATGAAACGACAACACTTCCTACAGGATTTGCGGTGAATCTTTTTTGTCTCAATAACTTTATTTTTTTCTCTTGATATTTGGATATTTTTCCAGTTCCTCCGCTAGAGCTCCGAGGTTCACCTATGTTGAGATTTTTACGTGCACACGCACGCACACACACACACACACACACACACACACATATATATATATATATATATATATATATATATATATATATATATATATATATATATATATATATATATATATATATATATATATATATATATATATAACAGGCGTCTCGGTGGTGACTGGAAGCTGGGCTCGATCTAGGGGCCGTCAAAACGCGAGTGCAGCTCTCTAACCACAGACTATCCCGCCCTTCATATTTGGATCTTAGATAAAGATTGTGAAAG
>CM054154.1:50795506-50945506 GCA_028751875.1 Rapana venosa
GAAAACCCCCTGTAAAGCGGTGGCGAAACAGTCTCAACAGTTACGCTTCTGTCAGAAGATTTGGGAGCAAAAGGGCCAACAGAAGGACACAATCACTCATCATACCCCTGCCCAAGAAGGGGAATTTACGCCAATGCCAAAACTATAGAACGATCAGCCTCATCAGCCACGCCAGCAAGATCATGCTCAAAGTTATTTTGAATCGACTCAAGAAGGAGGCAGAAGAACACCTTGCAGAGGAACAAGCTGGGTTCAGGGCAGGCAGGAGCACAATCGAACAGATTGTTAACTGCCACATCCTGATGGAAAAACATCTTCAACATCAGAGAGACCTGTTCCACAACTTCATCGACTTCAAGAAGGCTTTCGACAGAGTATGGCACGAAGGCCTGTGGCAGGTCCTCAGAATGTTTGGCATTGAAGAAGGACTAGTGGAAACCATTCAAGCACTATACAACACCGCAAGCAGTGCAGTCCTTCTGAACAATCAGGTCGGAGACTACTTCAAAACCACAGTTGGGGTCCGACAAGGATGCCTGTTATCTCCAATCCTGTTAAATCTGTTCTTGGAAAACATTATGAGAGAGACCCTCCATGACTTCCACTCTACCATCTCCATTGGCGGCAGACCCCTCAACAACTTGCGCTTTGCCGATGACATTGACCTCATGGGCGGAAGTAACACAGAGCTGCAAGATCTTACGACCAGACTTGAGAACAGAGCTGGAGCATATGGGATGGAGGTGAGCTCGGAGAAAAGTAAAGTACTTGTGAACAGCACGAGCAAACGCCACTGCTAAAAATTTACATGAGCGGCCAAGCAACTGGAGGAGGTAGACGCTTTTAAATACCTTGGCGCTAACTCACAAACGATGGGCGATCGACGACAGAATCAAAGTCAGACTAGCCATGGCAACATCTTCCATGACAAAAACTCACCACCATATGGAAAAGTAAAGAGATCAGTTTCCCAATCAAACTAAAGCTCTACAAAGCCCTAATTCAGACTATCCTGCTGTACGGAAGTGAAACCTGGACATTGACTGCTGAAACAGCAAAGCGAATCCAGTCATTCGAAACAAAATGCCATAGAAAACTGCTGGGCATATCCTGGAGAGAACGAAAGACCAATGAATTTTCAAGAGTCAAATAACACGGCTGGCAGGTCCACAGGAACCCCTTCTCACCATCGTCAAGAAGAAAAAGCTGACATGGTTCGGCCATGTCACCCGCCACAACACTGCCAAAAACAGTACTGCAGGGAACACTCGAAGGTGGCAGAAAGGGGAAGACAGAACAAGTCATGGATGGACAACATCAGAGAATGGACCAGGATGAATATCTCGGCACTACTGCGCAGAGCCGAGGACCGAGATGGATGGAGGAGGCTTACCACGGCATCGTCTTTCGTGTCTCCTCCACGACCGCCAAGGTCACAGGACTGATGATGATGATGATGACCCCTAGAACTTTGTGGTGATAGGTTTATTCAATTACTTCCTTTTTAATTTTGATTGGAATAAGTTTATGGGTTAAGTTTTGACGCTTTTGTCTGGTGGTAATAAGCATGCATTTTGTTTTTTTTGGGGGGAGGTGTATAGACATGTGGTTTAGTTAGGTCCATTCAATAAGCTGATCAACGCTTTTTTGTAATGCGTTTGCTAGAGTTAAGGTTATTGTGGCTCCTATGAATAGTTGTGTCATCAGCAAATAGTTCACATTTGGATTTGATGTGGAGAGGGAGGTCGTTTACGTATAATGAGAAGGAGAGAGAGAGGAGAGAGAGAGAGAGAGAGAGAGAGAGAGAGGGGAGAGAGAGAGTGAGAGAGAGAGAGGAGAGAGAGAGAGAGAGAATAATAATTTTCAAACTTAGAAGAGAGGGTAAAGCTTCATTTTGTTGTGGCTTTTTTTTTGGTTGTTGTGGGGTTGTTGTTGTTGTTTTTTGGGGGGTTATTTTGTTGTGCTGTTGTTTATTCATTGGCTAGAGCTCGAAGTTCACTAATGGTGAGATTATTGCGTATGCTACCCGTTTTTGCCCACCATTTAGGTAGCTGCATTATGACTTCAGTGATGATGTCTGCACACGGCACCAGTGTGCATGCAGTTTTGGGTTTTTGTTGTTTTTTCAAATTTTTTTTTATCAACCATTCTTACCACCACTAATGGCCTACTGTTCTGAAAGGAACAACAGGTTTTATCAAGTGTGCAAGATGTTCAGTATGCTTTCATACACAGGGCCTTTTTTATAGTCTGATCTGAAAGATTTCTGGGGAAGTGGAGTCAGTACTGATGTAACCTCCAGGGGGGAAAATCTCCTCGCAGAAGGTCTCCAACAATTCAATACCCATACTATATCAAACTGTATTGAGCAGCTATTTCAGGTACACTGTTCAGCCTTGAAATTTTGTCTGAAGGTCAACAAGAAGCAGTTTTGTGTGTGTGTGTGTTTAAAAAAAACAACCACGATGTGTCATTGGTGTCTGATGATAGTGCAAATGTGTAAAAATAAAAAAGAAATAAAATGAATACAAATTATAATTACGCGACATGCCAAAATATATAATATAGTGTTAAGTCTTACCCCCATTAAACTAAGACTGGAGTGCAGTGTTTGGCACTCATAAACTTATAAAGAGTATTAACTGTGTGGCTTCTTTGTGAAGCAAGCTATCTTTTCGCTGATCACTCAACTTTCTGTAGGACAGCTTGACCAAATTTTCACACAAATTTTGCAAAGAAAGATGATTTCATACCCCTGTAACTGAGCTGGTATAAAGCATAGGCAGACTTTGCTTCAAAGGAAAGGCACAAAACCCAGCAGTACTGGGTGAGAGAAGTTTGTGTGTGTGGCTGTTTTCAAGTACCTCACTACATAGGCAGCCATACTCCAGCTTTAGAGAATTTTTTTCTTCCCTCGATGGAGCAGCAGGCACTAGACCCAGCAGAATATCACCATATGTTCAAAATTTGGTGAAAATCTGTTCATAATTGATGAAAAATAAGTGAAAGTGAGTGTGTGTACACAACTATTTTTGGCAAACTTATAGCATGCAAAAAAGACTTGGCTGACCTAAACACAGATAAAATCCCCATCCCTGAAGTGACAGGGATGATGCTCCCGAGCTGCTTGCTGTTCTTCAATGCCCAGTCTGTGTTGCGTCCTGGCCTTGCAAAGTTCCTTCCTCCGAAGCCAGTTTAGCATGTCATTGTGCATATTTGATACAGAACACATCCGTTTCCTCACAAAATGAACAACAAAACTGCCCAGGTTGCCAACAGGTATTGAGGTGAAGATTACAAAGCTGGCTGGCTATTTAGTATTACAATGCCTGTTGACACTGTGGGATGGACAAGTAGTATCTAGCAAGCCCTCTTTTTTCAGTTTTAATCAGCTGCACAGCATGATGACAGTGACTGCACACTAAATTGGATGAAAATGTTGTCCCCTAAAATCTTGACATCAATAACCTTGTTCCCCTCCAGTACCTCAATACCCACAATCCTTGTTCTCCTCACTACTCTCACTTTCAGTTTTGTTCTCACTGTCTGTCTTTCACTTACAGTTTCAGTTTCCTTCTCACTGTTGTGGACTGTTAGCTCTCTTCTCATATCCAAACACAATGCACAGTGCAGTTTTTTTCTTTCAGCTGGAGACATATTTTAGAACTTGGGCCAAAGAGTAAAACAGCGCTTTTCTGCGTTTTGTATAATTTGTTTCTGCACATATCACAGCTCTAAGTTCACTTGTTTTCTTCCTTATTGTGAACTGGTTCCCACAAAATCTAAAATCGCTTTGGGGGCTTTGAAGACCCCTCTTTCGACCACTGGGCATATTTTGAATCAAAACAAGCACTAAGACACAGTAACACTCCAAACTTGAATGAAAATAGTCAGGCACATTGTTCACAAGCCACCATCTTTCAGGCGATGGTAGGGAGGTATCATTATTTTCGTTTGGTAGTCATTGCAAAAATAACCAGTCTAGCAATGGTGTTGTTTTTTCCCAGTCATCTGGTCCGCGATTTTGGGTGTTGTGACTGGCACCCCTACCCTCTTTGGAGACAAATATTTTGCTCTCTAATCTTTTATCTAGCAAGAAAAAAATAACGGGAGACAAATATTTTGCTCTCTAATCTTTTATCTAGCAAGAAAAAAACAAACGACACAGCACACGAAAGATAAATGTATGATTTTCTTCATGCTATGACTATGAGCCATCATATGTCCATGTATCTCACAAAGATATTTTTGCAAAAAATGTGGGTGACTGTGCTCCCTTGAATGGGTTTCATGGTGATGGATTGAACCCAGGCTTGATCCTGGGCCATTGAATTGTGAGTGCAATGCTCTAACCACTAGACTGTCTTGTTCCCCACCCCTACTTCTCTCTCTCACTTTTTGCTGCCTCATTTTCTGTGACTTTCCAGCCCATAACCCAAGACACTAACCACTGTGCCATTTGCTGGTGGTGTGTGTTCGTTCAAGCTGAGGAACGAAAAGAAAATCACCACTTCATGTTTCTATGTCTCAGGCCAAAAGTTCTTGTCAGTTATGAATGTTAGCCAAGTGCCAAGGCGTAAGTAAACATGATGTTATGCTTTGAAATATTTTGTTGAGATTGCCTTCAGCCATGACAAGCTGTCAGCATAACACACCTTGGTCTCCATCAAGGGCAGAACAAAAACATACTCTACATCTGGAGTGTAGCTGCCTTTATGGTGAGATTCTTGAAAACAGCCATGCAGCAAACTCCTCACACCCAGTGTATACTGTATATTGGGTGGGGACCCCCCAGGGTGTTCAGCTGGGATACGCGACCAATCACCACCAATAGTGTACAAGTCTGACCGGGAAAAGGTAGGGTGGCCATCATTTGCTAACGTCCCTGAGTTCTGTGTCTGCAGGTCAGAGTGGAGGTGAACCTGGTCAGTCTCCTTCAGATGGATGCGACAGTCACGCAGAGCTCCCACAAGGACCGAGCGCAGGCCACAGAAAACGAGTTCGGAGGCCTCGGCAGAAAACCAGCGTTTCCGCTGCGACCAGTGCCCGGCTGCCTTCTCCCTGGCCAGCAACCTGAAGCGGCACCACCGCGTACACACTGGGGAGAAGCCGTTTGTCTGCCCCGCGTGTGTGTGCCCACGCAAGGCCTTCGGCGTGTCCTCGCAGCTGAGGGTGCACGGCCGCACCCACACGGGGGAGAAGCCCTACCCTTGCCCGCGGTGCCCCCGGGCGGCCTTCGCCCAGGCCTCGACCTCCAGGCTCACCTCCACGCCCACCTGGGCGTCAAGCCCCACCGCTGCCCCGCCTGTCCCGCGGCGTTTGTGGAGTGGGGGTGGGGGTTCTTTTGGTGGTGCTCAGGTTTCAACAGCATCATTGGTTTGTGAGTGCGTGTGTGTATGTATGCCCGTGCACTTATTTATAATGAATGTTTCAAGTTTAGTTATATGTCTGTGGTGTGTGTTTTTAAAAATATTATCAATTGTGAAGCTCCATCATGAAGTAAGTAGCTTAGCACCTGACCTACTTTTCCACTGAGAGCCATTTTAGGCAGGTGGGGGCCGGGGGTCAGGATGTCAATTATAAGAGCTATCAATCTACCTTGTAATGAAATATCAAGGCATCATTTTGTTTCCTTTTGGTTTTAAACATGTTTCAAAAATACCCAAGCCCTCATTCTGATCACCTATTATGAAGCTAGACTTGTCAATTTCTCGTTTTGTCACATCCTGCAGTGTATCATTTCCATTTGTCATAACTTTTAACAAAATTGTCCAATTTTCAATCTTTTTTATTTAATTAAATAGGCTTTTAATTGTAGATTAATAACATGTCAATAACTACAAAATTGACCTCTGTTGCAATGTGACACATAATGTGGTGGAGGTCACATTTATTCATGCATTGTCAGTGTGGGTTGGGAGGGGGGGGGGGGGTCACAGCAAGTTAATTTCATATTCATTAAAGAAGGAAGGTGGTAGGATGGTTTTAGGATGGTCACCTAACTGAGACTGAGAGCCTTGAGAGGTTCTAGTTTCCATTTCCAGTTTGATGGAAAAATTGTACTGAACGTCAAAGTCCTTTGGGATGAGACTATAAATAAATAATTCGTATAAACCAAGGCCCGTGACACCATGAGCCCGAATCTGCCCGAATTTCACGCAGAGAACTCTGCTGCGATGTTAAAATGGTATATAGACAATTCAATACAGAACATCTTGCACACACAACACACATTTAAAACCTGTTGTGCCTTTCAAAAGAGTAAGCCATATCATGCTGGTAGGAACAGATGACAAATATCTGTTAAAAACGCATGCACAGTGGTGTCGTGTTGACGACATCATCCCTGAAGTTGGAATAGGGCTACCTTAATGTGGGGGGGGGGGGGGGGGGGGGGTGGAGTCTGGATATATTGTGGAAAATGTCATCATGAGAGAACCGTAGAGCTCTAGCTGAGGAACAAAAGGAGAAAAAAGTCAAATGTTCACGTGGCCATTTTTCTGTCTGCTCCTTACCACTGGACACAGGCTGACAGCTCATGAGCTGTCAGCCTGTGTCCAGCAGACTTATTACCATCCGCCTGAGAGCAACCCCCTTTAACATAACTATAGTACAGGCATACGCCCCTACATCAGACTGCACAGATGAAAGCCGTAGAAGAATTTTATGACCAGCTACAAGAGGTTCTGAATCAAACGCCCAAGAAAGACATCCTCGTTGTCCAAGGCGACTGGAACGCCAAGGTAGGAGAAGATGCATGGAAAGACTGGGAGGGCGTTTGTGGGCCACATTGTAATAACCAATCAAATGAAAGAGGCTTGAGACTCCTGGAGTTTGCCAGTAACAACCACCTCCAGCTAGTGAATACACTTGGCCCACACAAGAAATCCAGAAAATGGACATGGCATAGCCCAAATGGAGAACACCACAACCAAATAGATTACATCATGGTGAAAAGACGGTTTCAGTCTAGCGTTAACATCGCACAGACACGAAGTTTTCCAGGAGCAGACATAGGGAGTGATCATGATCTTGTGATGATGACTTTCCGACTATGTCTAAAGAAAATCCACAAGCGGAACAACATCAGGATCAAATTTGACCTCGAGAAGCTGAAGGACCCAGAGGTATTAGAAATTTTTCAAGCAAGGATAGGTGGAAAGTTTGCAGCACTCACTGTGATAGACTCAGACATGATACACTGACGAATAGTTTCAATACAGCGGTGACTGAAACAGCAAACGAGCTTCTTGGCAAACGCCGACCAGTCAAAAAACCATGGGTCACACCTAACATCCTACAACTATGCGACAAGCGTAGAGAGTTGAAGAAAAAGAAAAATGAAACAAAAGAAAGAGCAGAACAATATAGGGCAGTCAACAAAAGAATCAGGAAGTCCATGACGGAGGCAAAAGAGAATGGATCGGTGAACAGTGCCAAGACATTGAAGAGAACATCAAGAAAAACAATAGCAAGAAAGCATATCAGCTGGTGAAAGACCTGACTAGCACGAAACAGAGAAAAGGTTTAACAATCCAAGACAAAAATGGGAAGTGTCTCACTGACGACCAGGATATTCTGAACAGATGGACAGAATACTGCTCCGACCTGTATAACTATAGAACCGCAGGAGATCCAGAAGTCCTTAATGTACCCGCAAGCAAAGACACAGACAGTCACCCTATCCTCCGAGAAGAAGTGGAAACAGCAGTCAGATCGCTGAAAAAGGGCAAGTCAGCAGGGGCTGACAACATTCCAGCTGAGTTGGTCCAAGCTGGAGGGGAAGCCATGATCAGCGCCCTACTAAGAATCTGCAACAAGATCTGGCAGACAGGAAAATGGCCAACACCATGGACACAGTCACTCATCATCACCCTCCCCAAGAAAGGAAATCTACAACAATGCCATAATTACCGCACAATCAGCCTCATATGTCACCCAAGCAAGGTCATGCTGCAGATAATATTGAATAGACTGAAGCCACAAGCAGAGACCATCATTGCTGAGGAACAAGCAGGTTTCAGAGCAGGGCGCAGCACAACAGAACAGAATTCAACCTCAAAATACAAATGTGAGCGGTACCTTCAACATAAACCAAGACCTTTACCACGTATTATCGATTTTAAGAAGGCATTTGACAGGGTGTGGCATGCAGCTTTGTGGGCAACCATGAATTTGTACAGCATCAATGCAAACCTATCAGAGTCATCAAACAGCTGTACAGCGAGGCCACCAGTGCAGTGTAACTACAACAACAACATTGGAGAATGGTTTTGAACAACAGTTGGGAGTAAGGCAGGGCTGCTACTCTCACCCACTTTTTTTCAACATCTTCCTTGAGAGAATCATGGCTGATGCACGGGAACATCATGAAGGATCAGTCAGCATTGGGCAGAACGATCATAAACCTCCGCTTCGCAGATGACATTGATGGAATAGCAGGATCAGAAAAAGACTTGCACCTAACAGAACACTTGGATAAGGCCTCCAAAACATACGGCATGGAAATCAGAGCAGAGAAACCAAACTGATGACTAATAACACCAACGGCATTAGCACTGATATCAGGTTAATGACCAGAAGCTGGAAACAGTTCAAAAGCTTCAAGTACCTGGAGCCATTGTATCAAACCAGGGATCCAAGCCAGAAGTAGTATGCAGGACTGCACAGACAATAACAGCTTTGTCAAAACTAAACACCATCTGGAGAGATAAAAAATATCTCACTTATCCAAATCAACAAATGCGCTCCCTTTGTCATATCCTATTCTGTATGCCTGTGAATCATGGACCCTGACTGTCAGATTTGGAGAGAAGAGTACAGGCAGTGGAGATGAATGCTTTCGGAGACTCCTTGGCATCTCCTACAAAGACAAAATAAGCAACGAAAGCGTGCATAACAGAATCCAGCAAACCATCGGACCCTATGAAAACCCTTCTAACGATCGTGAAAAAGCGTAAACTTAAATGGTATGGGCATGTCACAAGATCCCAAGGAATTACAAAGACAGTTTTGCAAGGCACTGTCCAAGGAGGAAGAAGAAGAGGCAGACCAAGGAAGAGCTGGGAGGATAACATCAGCGAATGGACAGGCCTAGAACTCAACAAAACCCTGAGAAAGGCAGAACAGAGAGAGGAATGGAGGGAACTGGTTGTTGAGTCTTTGAGGGTGCCCCCACGGTCGTCAGACTACGGGACAGATAGATAGAGATAGATCCTTACCACTGGACAAAAATGTTGACAGATTGGGGGAATGGTTTATCATTCTGGCTTTGTTTTATTCACTACATTTCCGATGTTTATGTATATAATTATGCTCTGAGTCTGTACAAGGGTTTTTTTTGCAGATTTTT
The DNA here is from genome assembly GCA_028751875.1 of Rapana venosa. Taxonomy (NCBI): domain Eukaryota; kingdom Metazoa; phylum Mollusca; class Gastropoda; order Neogastropoda; family Muricidae; genus Rapana; species Rapana venosa. The sequence continues at coordinate 50,804,859 of CM054154.1, forward strand.
AAAAACCTGTAAACACATACATGTAACACACTCACTCTCTTTCTCCTCACTCACACACACACACACAAAACGAAAAACCCACCGCCACCACACTCATTTCTCTTTCATTTCACTGTAATACCAGGCTACACATGTGACAAAGCAAAATTCACACACACACCACACACACACACACACACACAAACACACACACACACACACACAGAATCAGATATCCATGTCTTTTAATTCGTCTGCCTAAAGGCAAGAATGTACACCTCGTGCACATTGGTGTGTACAGTACATGCATATTACATCATGGTGATATTTATAGCGCATTATGTCACTGTGATATTTATAGTACTTGGTGCAACCACTGTACTTTACATGCATGACGTTATCTGTCGGGTATTAAGTAACAGAACAACAATTGCAACGTGAATCGACAACGCCTCAGTCCATTCCTTAGAGGTTTTGCCCATTCTCTGCTATTTTACAATAAAATAACAAACAAAAGGGAGGGTGTGGGGGGGGATATCGTCATTCTCAAAATGGCCAGGGTTTTCTTTCTGTACAACTGTACTTTTATTTACAAACAACAGGAAAGAAAAAAAATGTACACAGAGAGTTTTCACCCAAACTTACACTACTTCAGTTTTGCTAAATTTTGTACATCCTGTATCTGAAAATTATCACCATAATTCAGCATAGTCATCATTTTTTTTTTCCAAAAGGGAAATGTGTGTGTGTGTATGCGTGCGCATGAAACCACACTGCGTGCTGATATAACTCAAAAAGATCCAGACATGCGCACATACACACACTTGCACACACACTTGCATACATACACACTTGTACAGAAGTATTCATGCGTTTGGTTGGGACTGGCATTAAACCAATAACACAAAGCTTGCTTATCAAATTCCTATCTAAATATATACTATACATATTTATAATACAATTATTTTTTAAACTTTTAAGCACACATTCTACCTCTCTCATTTGTTCCATTGCTTGAGTATCTACCATATGAGAGAGCGAGAGATTTAACAATGGTTGTTCACACACCGGACACACACTGAACTCGCAATGTAACCAAAACCAAATCGGCCTACTCTAAAAGGCAGCATTTCTTGATAAACCAATGATCAATCTAGACTACAAGGCATGACCAAATCCTCTGTCACAATACACACACCAGCACCCCCCACATTCCCTTCCCCCAGTGCTGTCAGCACTCACAGCATACCCTTAAAGAAAACTTACAAATTTTGAACTTTTTTCTTTAAACTTTTTTCTTCTCATGTTAAAAGTATAGTGTCAGTTATGTGACTTACAACAAAAATGGCTGGAGACTGTTTCTTTGTGCCCCTCCCCCCCCCTCCCCACCTCTCTGTTCAGTTTGATCTCATGTTAAATTTATCACACACACTTTTTTAAAGCTGGAAGAGGGAGGGGGGGGGGGGGGGGGAGGGGGCATAAGAAGATCTGGAGGGGAAAAAGACAGAAACGATTCTGATCTTTTGATTTCTAAAACGAATGGGGTAGGGTGATACAGGCGATTGTGAGTCTGAGAAAAGACTGTGCTATGTAGATCCTATATGAGTATTTCACCAGGTAGGTGAACAACATACAGAGAGAGAGAGACACACACACACACAGAGAAAATCATAGTTTGAAAGAAATGTTTTCTACCACTCAAAACTGATTCCTTTTGTACTATGTGATTTCTAAATCGATAGAATGTCTGCTTCCTTCACGGAAGTTCTACTCTTACTGTACCAGCCCACAGCAGCTTACATCACATATGCAAGAGGAGAAAGAAGAAAGACTACAAAGCTGAAGAACAACTTTGGAAGAGTGAAGTTTTCACACTTAAGCCAATTATCAGTAATTCTGACACCATATGTGTGTGTGTGTATGTGTGTATTTCTTGCTTACAGCCATCAATGATACTTTTTTCACATTTCCTTTTTTTTCAAAAGATCAAACTTCAAAAAATTTTTTTCAAACAAAGAACTATCAAGAACAGCTATAATTTTTGAAAACATAAAAACTAATGCATAATGCTGCATATCTTTACTATTTTTCTTGGAAAAGTTGAATTTATTTTCAATTTGTTTTCAACTAAAGACATATGAAGAAAAGCGATAATTTTGGAGGAAAAAAAACAAGCTTGTGCATATCACTCCTTATTCCACTTTCTTTTCCTTTCTCCCCCCTCATATATATATAATATATAATATATATATATATATATATATATATATATATATATAATATATATATATCTCTCTCTCTCACTGAACTCGAGATCAAGAATACAGACTTTTGCACTATACACATTTCCGAGACAATTCATCTTTCAAGCTCAAATTTTTGTCACGCATGCAAGCATCCTTTCACACCCATTTATAAGCGACATTCTATAGGCCTGTTCTCAATTTGAAGGTACATCATTATCATTCAATCGGCCTACAGATGCTGAATCATGATCTGTACATACATATCACTTGTTTAGGGAGAAAGAGAAAAAAAAGACATTTATATCCCAAAAGCACCCCCACCTAAAGCTGTACACATCGTTTTATAAAAGCACAAATATTATGAGTTTACTTCTCCTGGAAGATAAGGCCTGTTCTACACCCAAAAAACCCACAAATCACACAAACCAGTAGTACAATTCATAACAACACAAACCTGCATTACCAATTCATAACCAGTCACAACAGGAATCATTGATTTTTTTCTTTGTGGTGATAATTCTCAAGACCACACACACACACACACACACACACACACACAGAGTCTGTACACACAGTCAAAACAATGTGGAGACAAGACTATTTTCTATTTCATCGTGATAAAAGTCAAAGATCTCAAATTTACAAATAAGCCGATATGTTTCATAAAACAGGGTTGTTGGTTGTTTTTTTTATATGACAGGTAAACAAATACATTAAGTCGCTTCAAGACTGAGAATGAGTGAGAGACACTGCCCCAAACTAGAAAACTAATGCCTGTCCTGTCAAATTTAGAGCCAAACACATGACAATGCACCAACATCTACTTCATCAGACTACATCATGAAGAAACCATTTTTTGCCAGAAGAGCAATTCATTAATGCCATAACGGACACTTAACTTCATGCAACAAGAAAATAAAAACTGGCCTTTTTTTTGTTTGTTTGTTTGTATATCTCACTTATGTACAATGCCTTTCATCAACATACCGCGATTTATCCACCACACACATACCTGTTCTCAACACTGTGATAAATCACCTCAACAGCACACCATAACAATTCTGTCAAAGCAGGATAATGAGGATAATGACTACTGGTATCCTCTAAAATAACCCCAACTTCAGGAGAGAAAAACCCCCCACAAAAACAACAAAACCCTCCAAAATAACCCCAAACCCATACTACCTTACAAACTGACGATGGCAAACTGACCCCCAAAACGAAACAACTAGGACATTTGTGTCCTTAAAGATTCCTGATTTATCACGATGAAATAGAACAACGTCGCAGGAAAAGGGCAGTGAAACTCGTTAACTTCCGACAAAACGGTCACAACTCTGACCCTGGAAAGGGGCTATCCACCAGTGATTTCCCTTTGCAGTCTTTCATGTCACAGGACCCAGTTTCTTTAGTGTCCTTTTTTTTCCTTCTCAAACTGATACACAACACAGAGGATAACCAAAAAAAAGAAGAAAAAAAGGAAAAAGGCAGATTTCATTTCTCTTCCAGAATTGCTGCGTAGATTTGGTGTGCGGCTAACATCACAAACATATGTTATTATTATTATCATTATTTTTCTTTATTTATCATACATGACAAGAACACTGCTGCTTTCTTCCCTCGGCCTTGCTTCAAACACTAACATACACAACAAATAGCAACAAGGAACAAACAACAAAAAAACAACCAAAAAGCAACCCACCACTCCAACACGAACCGCCATGTTTACATGTATACATAGAAATAAATAAATTATATGACACATCTGACATCGAAACGGTGCACACTTTTAACAAATGACATGCAAAAACAGACCACTTTCGCAGGTGAAATTCAAGCACACACAAAGCCACCTACAGGTGACTGGCTCGCAGTTCTCAGTTGTTCAAGTACATATTCATCCCACATCGTGTCCTCCAAAAACTTTCTTTTTTGTGGGGGAGGGGGGGGAGGGGGGTAGTCCCAAAATGAAAAACAAACTGTTTCAAATAAACACAGTTTCCTCTTTAAACAAAGAAATTATGCTGACAAAATTATTCTGTCATAGAATCAAACTGTAAACATCCCTAAGCTATGTATATCACCGGATAGCTCTTCCTTAAAAAAAAAAAATCTTGAAAAATGTGATCATAAGACAAGTGAGAATTTTCATGTGTATGTGTGTGTGTGTGTGTGTATGTGTGTGTGTATGAGTGTGTATGAGTGTGTGTGTGTGTGTGTGTGTGTGTGTGTGTGTGTGTGTGTGTGTTGTGTGTGTGTGTGTGTGAGTGAGTGCATGCATGCACATTTTAAAACAATTTCTAAAAAGTTCAAAATCTCTAAGACAAAAGAGAGCACAATGCTATTATTAGTTTTCAGATGAACTCTGCATCCTCTACATCAAGTTCTTCATTTGTGGTTTAAAAATAAAATCCTTCAGTTGTTGAGATTCCTCATTGCCTCAAACTTACAAGAAGCAAAAACTTGTATGCTTAAGCTGATAAACTAGTGGATCATAAAACAATAAAATCCCTGTAACCATTTGATGGTAATCTACACTAGATTCCTTCGTTCTGTACAGGTTTTGAAGCAAACATACACACTAAAATAAATGTAAATAAATAAATAAATAAATAAAACTTGTAGTTTTACTGTATTCAGCAGTTGTTCATTTCTCAAAACGAATGTCTTTCAATGCATGACAGCTTCACAGAGGTAGTTGGGTAATACATCAATCTTTTTGTTGGTGTTCCTCGGCTACAGCTCTATGGTTCCCAAAAGCAGAGATTTCGCGTATGCCACTGCTTTTGCCCACCATTAAGGTAGCATTTCAGGAATGTCTGGTAATATAAAACCCCAGAAAAATATAAAGTACATACCAGTATGGTATCAATCAACCATGTTTTTTTTTTTCTCTCTTCTCTTTCTGATATTTAAGAGCAGTGTAAATTTTCAATCACTACAGGCAGGAGAAAAAAGTGTTCTCTCCTGGGTTTTTAAAAAATAATTATTTGTGGATGGCAAGTACATACATGTACAGTGTGTGTGTGTGTGTGTGTGTATGTGTGTGTGTGTGTGTGTGTGTGGGTGTGTGGGTTGTGTGTGTGTGTGCATATAAGGAATCAATAGAGGAGGGTGTTGTTGTTTTTTAAAACCTGTAGCAAATGTGAGCAGCAAGGTGAAATCCTTTCTCTCCACAGCCCTGTAACCTACAGCAGAGTGGAGAAGGGAAATGTTGAAACCCAAGACATCAAAACAACCACCAAAGTATTGGCGGTCTTCATCAGCAGAGAACAGTCATTCTCTTTCAGAAAAGTATTTAACTGAGTCTGCTAACTATTACTTATAACAGGGATTTGGATTTTGTCTTTAAATTGATTATTGCCAACCGTAAGTTCTGTCAACTTTTCCTGAGCTTCAATCTGTCTTCAACTGCTAATTCCTTGTTGCAACTTGTGTATCGTGGAAACTGAAAATCTTAAATACATATATTCTGAATTCTTTGTCATCCAAAACTTGTCTGAATTCTTTTTTTTCTTTTAAATTTTTTAAATTTTTATTTATATATTTCTTTACAAACTATTCCAAAAATATGGAAAGACAAAAGAAAAGAAAATGGCAGATCAGGAAAACATAAGTCAGTTATAGCAGACACGGATTTATCTCCCTGCTGCCCGTTTATGTGCAGGTTATTCAACAATGATGCAGTATATAATATTATAAATGCATTGGGTTTTTTTCTGTTGATTTATTTGGGGTTTTTTGTTTTTGTTTAAGAATGTCCCCAATAATACTGATAACACAAAATGCCATTGTTGTTTGAACATTAATAAAAAGATGATAATGAGTGTGTGTGTATGTGTGAGAGTGTGTGTATGTGTACATGCGCGCATAACCATTTGGATCATTTTCCTTCCCGCTTTTATGTTTGACAACAAAAAACCCTTATTATATAAATAATGTAGTATCTCTCATACGAATAAATCACTAAAAATGTCACTATCAAACAGCAAAACAAAACCACAACAGCCAAAAAATCTCACGTCAGTATGGCAAGAGTTTCATCTAGCCAGCAGTGGACCTAATAACAAAAACAAACATTTTGGAGGGTGTGTGTTGCCAGGAACAGTTCACCACAAGTTAGCAGTTACCCAAAAAAAGCCCCATCAAGCACAAACTTTAAAAAAAAGACAACAGTAACAAAAATAATCATAATAAAATGTTCAAGTCAACTCTCAAGGCGACACAAACCAAACAACAACCCCATCGCAATTCACACACACGCTCGCAACCCATAATCACGATACTAAAGCCTTATGCCATGAGATTTTTTTTCTTTGCAACGGAAGACAAGATTATTCAATTTCACACACACGCACGCATGCACGTACACACACACAGACTCAAATGCTACACAAAATATACATCTTATTCAATCAAGAAAAAAAAGTTTCATAACACTACCTCTTCTCTCTACCCGTCCAGTGATTTCAAACAAAAAGGCGAACGAAAGAAAGTTGATCACGATTGTGCTTCTCACACACACCAACACTGGAGACAAAACCAAAGCGGCGACATTCACAAGGACACACTGCCTGCAGAGATGTCTGGTGTCACTGCGTTCAGCGCTCTTTGATTTGAGGGATGACGGCTCTCCTCTCTTTTTATGAACAAACTGCCAGAGGTCCATGTTCAGAGACTACACATCATAGAAAGCCTTTAACCATTACACTCCCTGCATTACACGGTCCTGTTGACACGTTCACACGGTGTTGTTCAGTCTCTGCACTCTCTGAAAGAGAGTTAAAAATCTCAGCAATTATTTGTTCAGTGACTGGAACTAAACAAGCAGACTGCTTTCAAACATCGTCCTACAGGCATGGAAAGCCTACCACTGTTTGTGACTGGAGCTGCCACAGACAAATCACTACGCTGGTCTGAGCCTGCAGTGTGGAAATAATAAAGAACTACTACTATGTGAACAAAACCTATTCAACAAGACAGACAGAGGACTGATAAATCAGACTAATGAAGAAAAAGATGCTCAGCACGACCTCTGCTGATCTCAATGATAACGGTGAGCATGCTCAGTTACACTGAAGGTTCACATCCAGGATGTGTTCATCCTTCGAATTCTAAGTCTGTGGGATACTTCTTCAAAGATCATACTGCAAGAGGACACTTTGCTATTCCTTCAATATATATACTTTTTAAAACATCAAAGCTGAAAGTGGCTATTTTGTACTGATCATGCATTTCTCGCCTTTCACATCAAAGCAGGGAACTGTAATGTCACCAGAATCTCCACCATGAAAGTCAACTTGCCGACCTGATGCAGAGGGCAATGCTGGAAGACCTCTGCTAGGAGAGGCCCTGCACTGTTGCTGGATCACTTCAGATGCATGGCTTGGGGAAGGAAAACACAAACATGGTCCTATTCCATGTACCATCTGGTAATAAAACTTTGATTTCAGTGGGGTTCAATACCGCCTGAACATTCTGAACCAGCCTACGCAAGATCAAGATCCCCTTTGGCCACAAATAGTGGCTTACTCATAACAGAACAAGACTGTGTGTACGGAGAGATGGCCGGCACTCTTCTCTTCCCGCCAGTCTCTCCAATACCTGTACACTTGTCAAATTACCCGGAACTTGTCACAAGCGGAGAAATGGAGACAAAATCCACACTGAGGTCACCATGAAACTCGAGCTAAACAATCAAATCTGAACCATTTTCATTTCTTGCTTTGTGATCACTGAGGACGATAGTGAAAACAACAATGCTGTGAAAATATGAAAATCCCGTTACAATGTTAGATCTAAGACAGCGTGACAGATGCTCTGTTCTCTCTTAGTTTTAGGGGTTTTCGGGTTACCAAAACAAAACAAAAAATCCTGGCATCAAGTTAACGGCTTTAAAGATGCAGGGGCTGTTAGGTAATTTTCAGTCAAGTTAAAATCAAAAACACTTTAATCATCCCATGAAGGGCAATTACAATTTCTGCCACTACTCTCCCATCACTGTCCATGACATAGGTGAACTAGGATCCCAACCTTTCCACCAGACCCATCGACACACATTTAACCTTATGAATAACTTAGACAAACCGTTAGACAAGGGCTAATATATATTTTTTTTAAAGGTGACAGGAATCTACAGCCTCCTGAACAATCACCTATCAACTTAACAAACGTATCAAGTGGGCTTATAATAAACAGAAGTATCCACACACACACACGCGCGCACACACACACACACGCGCACACACACACAAACACACACCCCACACACACACAACACACACACACACAAGGAACATGACAAAAATCGGCATCTCTTCTTGGTGAGCCCTTACAGCTAGATGGAAGAACGAGATTTACGGGATCATGTTGTTCAAGAAACTCGCTATCAGCACAGCTTGACATGTCTTCAAGTCCTCAACTTTCAGCGAGGGACAACAGCAATGAAATGAAAATTGTGCCTGGGACAATGACCAGCAAAACAAGACCAGATCTGAAAGCTACGACCTGCAGCAAAACGCACCTGTGTGTGTGTATATATATATATATATATACACCTGATTCAGCGCATGTTCCAGGAGTGTAGAGCACACAGCTCAAAACCTTTATCAAAACATGTGCCTCTCGCATTACTGATGCAAACCTGGACGTACACAACCGACACTTTCGATACGATGAAACAGCAGTGCAAAGGGATTGGGTCGAACTAGGGCCAGAGCATATTTAATAGCGATACTCTCATTCTAATGTAATAAATAAAACACACACATATATTGAAAATAACCAGTAAATCACAAATGAGGGTGTAAATTTAACGATAAATATGGCTTATGAGCGAATAGCTAGTTTAACAGAATCTAATACTCTAAAACCGTATATAAATTCCATACATTATTATTATTATCATTATTATAAACTGTATGGCCAGAATATCTTTTTAAAAAAAAAAGGTTATCAGAAATAATTTGATGTTTCCTTGAATATTACAATCAAAGGAACCATCTGTATATGATCTTAGTCCTTCGGATGAGACTATAAACCAAGGTCCCGTGTGCGAACGCACGCAGAACATCTTGCGCACATGTTAAATCCTGTTCCGCTTTTCGTAAGAGTAGGCCATTGTGTGCCGTGGGAACAGATGACAATTTACAAAACCACATACACACGGGGACTGGATGTAAAAAAGCACATGAGTGCTTATTCCATTATCCTCGATATAAAAGAATAAAATAAATAAAAAATTAAAAAATAAAATCTGGCAACAGCAGTTTTTTTGTTTTGTTTTGTTAATTTTAAATAACATTGTGGCAGTTTCGGTCAGTTTTTGTGAGTGATCTCACTTTGCAGTTACCAAGAGAGAAAAAAAACTTTCAAGAAACAAAATAAGTAAATCACTAAAAGTGTGGAGAAAAAACAGACCATCATCTAGCAGAAAGTACCAATGCAATCTATGCAAAAAGCGCTGCTTTCAGGTTAATGGTAGGCAAAACACTGTTTTTGTGGTAAATCAAAAGAACTGGCGTCTGTACACGTACAGAGTTCCTCCTGAAAATACAGGCCCAACTCTTCCATCTCTAACTCAATTCCAATCAAGTATCTGTGTTTTTCATTTTCTGCATTCATGAATACATCTACAGTGTATATTTCTGTAGTTAACAGGTCTGTAGCTTTGCTCCTGATTCTCTTGATGCGATATTACTTGGGATACGTAAGAGTCATCTGCCACAAATTACTTTGTTGATACAATCATAGCTCTTATCTCTTTTTTCTCTCAAAGATATAATAATGACAGCTTGTTGAGAAGCCGACACAGTCTTGTTTTGCAGTTCCCACACATAACAGATAAAACATGCATGTGATCATACAACACACAAACACTTTCACAAAATTTTCCAAATGCTTCTTTATCGCAACTTCTACTGTCCATCCTCTGTCCATCTTTAAAATTTTTTTTTTATGTTTGCAGAAAACTAATCATTCTCACATCACAGCTGGTGGTGACCAATCAAATCACACATCACAGCTGGCGGTGACCAATCAAATCACACATCACAGCTGGCGGTGACCAATCCAATCACACATCACAGCTGGCAGTGACCAATCAAATCACACATCACAGCTGGCAGTGACCAATCAAATCACACGTAACAGCTGGTGGTGACCAATCAAATCACACACCACAGCTGGCAGCGTCCAATCAAATCACACATCACAGCTGGCGGTGACCCATTGAATCACGCATCACAAGCTGGCAGCGTCCGATCAACTGTAACACACTGATCAGCGCTAACATGGCCTGGGCAAGAACATCACATGTGGAGAAGACAACATTCCGTCACAAAGCTCCGTGGTTTAAAAAAAACAAAAAAGGAAGGGGGAAAAAAAAAAAAGAAGCAGGGTCAGTCATCAGGTCAAGCTGTTCTTTGTGACCTGTCTCCTGACACTACAGGGTCCACACATGTGTGTTTTGTTCAGCCCACCATTCTGCACCATCCCCACTTGCTCCACCCACCCATCAACCTCCCATTCTGACAACCACCACCCCCACCACACAGCCACCACTTACTAATCATCCTTGCCCCTCACACACACACACACACACATACACATTTGCTCGCTCACCCACCCACCAAAGTAACCTTTCTGTACTCATCACTGTTCAAGCAAAATAAAACTTCCTCTGTCTGTAGACAGATACACACATATAAAGATATAAGGAGATACACAAGGCCAACGTTGTGACAGAATCATAGCGCTGGGTGCAGCAGATGTTCTCTCTCTCTCTCTCTCTCTCGATACAAGATGTCCACACTCCCAAGCTGGAAATCTTGGCAGCATTCCACCACCCACACTTGGCACAGAAAACAGCTGACTTTTTTATTTTTAACCTTTTGATGGTGATGACGATGTACGCCTCTCTCTCTCTCTTTCTTTCTCTCTCTCGGCACAGGCACAGGAGATATATAAAGAGTCCAGACCACTGGCACAGACACATTCAATATCTAACAACCTTCATCAGCACAGAAGCAGACGCAACACCCCCAACAACCAAAACTCCCAAGTACTTAAAAAAAAAAATGTTGTTGTTTGCGAAGTTGGAACATGGATGTATACAGATGCACTCATAAACTCGTCACCGTCAACATTTCTTGCTGTTGAAACACCCGACACAACTGCTGTTTTTTACTCCACAGCACTTGAAGCAGGTGCAACACTGAATAAACACAGGTACACAAGTACTAACAAGTACTCAAGGTTTTGGAACACTGGGAACAGACGTACCCATCAGCTACTAAGGCAAACCAGCATGATTATTGTTATTTTTGTTTGTTGTTGTTGTTTGCTAGAACTGGAAAGAACAGGGGGTATGTATGTATAAACGAGCCCCCTATCTCACAGCAGATCCATACAGCGGCTAAGCTTCGCGACGACACCCACAAATATACGTATGTATGCACGTTATGTAGGCAGGGCATGTATCCATCCCTCAACAGCTCTTGAAACAGCTTCACAGAGGCTTCTTTGTCTGCTTGGACAAAGTTTTGCAATATCAAAGAATTTTTTTCTTCTTCTTATTCTTCTTCCATTCTTTGCTTATTTTATTTTGCTAGAGGTAAAGTCACAGGCACATTCCATTATTTGTTGGAAGGGTGGGTAGGGGTGGGGGTTGTCCAAAGAAAAGGTTGCATACACCTTCAGATACGTGGAATTGATTCATTAATTAAAAAAAATTATCTATATCTATATATATATATATATATGTATATATCCACATAGTGTTTCACTTCACTCCTGCACACTCGCTCAACCATCCCTGATCAACGATGCACTCCAGAACAAGGCAACCACGTCCATGATTCCATCAAACTGCTAGTCACCACCACAACAACAAAATAATAACAAAAAGATAAAGAAAAGCTCACCACAACACACTAATAAAAAAAAAAAATCCAAACAAACCCAGCCCACAGAAACAGCAGGCACATTCATTGAAATCAGCCATTGGAACGAAAGACATCACCAGGACTTCGCGTATGCATGTCAAAAAGAGTTGACAGAGAGAGAGAGAGAGAGGGGAGAGAGAGAGAGAGAGAGAGAGAGAGAGAGAGAGAGTACCACATCAGCATCAATGTATGTGAAGACTTTTTCTCCATTTTTCTTCAGAAGCACAACTTTTTTTTCTTTGGAAAAATAAAATGTCCACGTCTTGACTGGTCCAGAACATGTGACTAACGAAGGATAAAGTGGCGGGAAGAAGGGGAAGGGGGAGAGAACCGAGGGAAGGGAACACTTAGCAGGAAGGAAGGGGGAGAGAACCGAGGGAAGGGAACACTTAGCAGGAAGGAAGGGGGAGGAGGGGGGGAGTGGAGAGTGTGCGAGGACGGTGCTAAATATGTATGGGGTTAGTCAGTGCCGAGTCCTGATGACTACTACTACTACTACTACTACTGCTGTTGTTGCTGCTGCTGCTGCTGTTGTTGTTGACGCCGTTGGTGTTCTCCTCCTCCTCCTCCCCCCTGCACTTGTGCGGAGCATGCTGCTGCTGCGAATCGCACAGAGTGGTGACGCTGCCCCTGTCCTCCTCCTCCTCCCGCTCCTCGTCCTCCGTCACGTCGCATGCCAACAGGTTCAATGTCGCAGCCCCCAAAAAGGTTAGTCTGCATGCAGACATATTCAATGTTTTCTCTATGTTCATTGTTTATATAATATAAACAGCTGCTTTTTTAGAGAGAGAGTTAGAAATGTCTGTTTTTTGTGACTGTGTTTCTTCCTGCACCTCTCCTGTTTATCTTCATGTCTGTTTGAACTGCTGTCACATCAACCAGTATGAAAGAAAGTACATGGAGTTTGGAGTCAAAAGAAAGCTCGTTTAAAGCTCATTTTAAAGAGTGCTTTGCTTGTCTTTATTGGACAATTCACTGTGCAAGAGGATGTGTGAAAGACACAAGGGTAGTTTACGGCTGAACACGGCTACAGCTGCAAGCGGCTAGTGCTGCCTTTCCTTTTGCCCTGTTTATTTATATCCACGCCCTGCCAGCTGCCAGTCATGAACTTTGGCTGGGAAACTAAACGAAGGGAATGAGAAGCAGTGTACCCTCTGTGACACAGGCAGCCAGTGGAGAGATCGCTCAGATTTTTTCTTTCTGAGGACTAGTCGAGCAGCAGAGTTTTGTATACGTTGAAGGGAGTGGATAGATGATGCTGGCAGACCAGCCAGAAGAGAACTGCACTAGTCCAGACGTGAAAGAATGAGAGAAGTGACAAGTTTGGATGTTGCATCAGTGGACAGGTACTTTCGAACTGCACTAATATGCCGTAATTGATAGTAGAATGACTGGCAGGTCTAGGTGATTAATTTTTGCATGGAGAGTGTGTTTTCAATAATGACCCCTAGATATTTTACAACAGTGGATAGAGGGACAGACGTATGGCCAAATTCTATTGAAGCTGTTGTGATGGAAGAGAGTTTGTGTTTTTTACCTACAAGCATGGCTTCAGTTTTATCTGCATTAAGCTGTAACTTGTTCTTATCATCCAATTGTGGATGTCTTGAAGGCAGTATTACATATTTGTTAAGAGAGAAGGCAGATTTTCAGGAGTATCACTGCTCAGAATCTGAGAGTCTGCATAAAAATGATGGCTGATGTGATGACGATTTATCATATGTGAGAGTGGAGCAGTCATCATCATTAACCATTACACCCAGTGGTGTGTAGGGCAGCAACAAAGCGCTTCCACTCCTGCCTATCCTGGGCCAACCTAGTCACTGATCCCCAAAAGTGCTGCATGGCCTTCATCTCACTTTCTACAGTCCTCCTCCACGTTGCTTTTGGTCTTCCTTTCTTTCTCCTTCCTTCTGGGGTCCAGTGCAATGCTGTTCTTGTGATTGACTGTGGGTCTCTTCGGAGGATGTGCCCAATCCACTTCCACTGTTGTCTGGTGATAATGGTTCCCATGTCTTCTTGCCTGCATCTCCGTAGTAGGTCTTCATTGGAGATCTTCTCTGGCCAAAAGATCCAGAGAATTCTTCGGAGGCATATGGTGTGAAAGGATCGAAGTTTGGTAAGATCCGCTTCCGTCATCCTCCAGCACTCAGAACTGTACAGGAGCGTAGATACAACAAAGCTCTGGTATAGCTTCAGCTTGGTGTTGGTGCTGTACTGAGTTGATCTCCAGATATTGTTCCTCTCCCTAAACACACTCCTGGCCTTGCCCAGTCTGTTGTGGATGTCTTCTTTTGTGCCGCTCTCTGGTTTGATGATGCTTTGGAAACAGATGACAAAATTGACAAAACCGCATACACACGGGGACTGGATGTAAAAAAGCACACGAGTGCTTATTCCATTATCCTCGATATAAAAGAATAAATAAATAAATAATAATAATAATGCTGCCAAGGTATGTGAACTTGTCTGTCTGGCGCAGGTCAGTTCCATTCACTTTCACAGGGGCTGGTGTGTTCACATTGAGCGACATTGTCTCTGTTTCCTTGGTGCTAATACGAAGCCCCACTTGCAGTCCGAATGTTTGGAGTCTGCTGGTCTTCTCCTGGATATGTTGGTGTGTGTGGGACAGCAGCGCCAGGTCATCCGCAAAGTCAAGGTCGTCTAGTGTTGAGAACAGGCTCCAGCGAATCCCTCTTGGGGTGTCTTCTGTCGTCTTCCTCATCACCCAATCAATGGCCAGATTGAAGAGAACTGCCGACATCACACATCCTTGTCTTACTCCAGTCTTGACTTCAAAGACAGTGTTGCTATGGCCCACAGAGCATCTGAAGTTGTCGTAGAAGCTCTTGATAGGGTGTACCAGTTTCGATGGGATGCCACAGTGTCGAAGGATACTCCAAAGGCTGTCTCTGTGTATGCTGTCAAATGCCTTTTCGAAGTCCACAAAATTTACATACAGTTGTCTTTGCCACTCTGTGCACTGTTCGATGATGTTTCTGAGCGTGAATATCTGGTCTATACATCCTCGTTGCTTCCTGAACCCTGCTTGTTCCCTCCTCAGTGCATTGTCCACAGCGTCTGATATTCTTCTTCTGATGACCTTGGCCAGTATCTTGCTTGGCACAGATAAAAGAGTGATTCCCCTCCAGTTGTTGCAGTCGCTCAGGGTTCCTTTCTTGGGGATTTTGACTATCACTCCCTTGGTCCAATCATCAGGTACTTTCTCGTTCTTCTATGCAGCTGTGAACAGTGGTTGCAGTATGTCAGCTGCTAGTTCAGAATCTGCCTTGAACAGTTCGGGACCAAGGTTGTCCTGGCCTGGTGACTTGCCGTTCTTGAGGGTCTTGATGGCAGCCACTATCTCTTCCTTTGTTGGGGGGTTGACGTCAATGTCTAAGTCTTTTGTAGCTTCTGGGATGTCGGTTGTCTCATCAGGTGGTGGTCGGTTGAGAACTTCCTGGAAGTGTTCAGCCCATCTTTCTTCTTGCTCTTTCTCTGTTGTCAACAGTTTCCCTTGTCTGTCCCTGATTGGTCCCCCAGTGCTCCTCTTAAATTTGTTGCATACTTTCTTGGTGATCTTGTAGACTCTCCCTTGCTCTCCTTGGGCCGCCGCCTCTTCTGCCTCAGCTGCCAGCTGGTCCATGGCTTCTCTCTTGTCACGGCGTGCGAGTCTCTTCACTTTCCTGTGTGCCTCTCTGTACAACTCTTCCTGCCTCTCTCGTAGCTGTGGAGACTTGCAGAAGTCTCTTCTTGATCTCTCTCCTTTCTTTGATGACATCGAGGGTCTCTTGTTGGATCCAGTCATTGTTGGTCTTCTTCTTTTGATGACCGATGTTCTCCTTGCTGCTCTCAGTGTACAGTTTACAGATCTGCTTCCATGTCGTCTCTGTCATGCTGTTCTGTCATGTTCTGCAGGATGTGGAATGTGTTCCTCAGATTGTTGATGAATGCAGACTTCACGTTGGTGTCTCTCAGTTGCTGGGTATCAAATCGCGCTTGAGTGGTTGGTCTTGTGTTCTTCTTCAGTTTCATCTGGATGTGTGCTGTCACCAGGTGATGATCGCTCCCGACATCCGCACTTTGCTTGGTTCTCACATCCAGAAGAGATCGTCTCCATATACCGTTGATCATTAGATGGCCAATTTGGTTCATGTCTTTTCCATTCGGTGACGTCCAAGTCAGCTTGTGGATGTCCTGGTGCAGTGTAGAGAGTGAAAAACCAGGGCCAAGAACTGATCCCTGTGGGACTCCACATTCCAGTTTGACAGGTGATGATTGAATCTTGTTTACTGCAACTGTTTGGAATTGGTCTGTGAGGTATGAACTAAACCAGGTGAGGGCTGTGCCTGTAATACCAAACGTGCTTTGGAAATGGGAGAGAGGAATTGAATGGTCTATAGTGTCGAAGGCTGCAGATAAGTCGAGAAGAGTGAGAAGGTGAGAAGGGAGATTTTTCCCGAGTCAGAAGCGTGCAGAAGCGTGTTTAACCCTTTCCCATTTTTACCCGCCGTAGCCCGCCGCTGCCCGCTCGCCCGCATCTATTTATACCCGCCGCAGCCCGCCGGACGTCATTTCAGCCTAGTGGGGAATTTCCCTCACGCACTAAGCTCTACCTAGTACACACACACTATGAATGAACATTCCACTGAGGTCAGCATAAACTAAGGAAGGAATAGGTACCAAATTCAGTGCTACACAGCCTCCCGTTCACAAGAAATTGGCCAGTGACTGGCTTTGTCTTTCCCACGCTTTCTTGTAGCTAAAAATGGCAGCAAAGATTGAGTATAGGATTTGGGAGGAATATACTGATGTGGAAATTGAAGCTATTTTGGCTCAAGTGGAACAGTTCGAAAGAGAATAAAATGTTGAATCTGATGTTGAAGTAGATGTAAAAGAAAGAGATGAAATAGGAGAAGGTAGTGAGTCGGAAAGTGATGCTGAGGATAACATTCCGTTGGCTTCATAGCAGACGACATGGCGCAGCGCACAAGTGCCTTGCACAGTGCAAGACTTCACGCTGCCGACTGGGCCGGCACAAACTCTCCCACTAAATGCCAAGCCCTAAGATTACTTTGTTTTGTTTGTGCCCCAACTTTTTTTTCAAATTGTAGCAGATGAAACTAACAATTATGCCAGACAAAAGATCGCCGTGAAAGGCTTAGTCTTCTTCTTTGCGTTGCCTGAGTTATGTTGTGAGACCAGATCTTCTGAGGAATTCAGCAGTTGCCTGCAGGTCATCCACCGTGCCGTACAGTTTCTGCTCCAGAGGCGTGGGCTCAGGCCACACTTCCAGCCTTAGCGTCTGGAGAGTCCTGCAGTCTTGTAGGATGTGGGCCGTATCCTGTTCTTCTCCACAGGGGCACATAGCAGATGGTGTAATTTTCAATTTTCTGTGGAGGTGTTTATTCAGCCTGTTGTGCCCTGTGCGTAGTCTGAAAATGACCACCTGTGCTTGTCGTGAAAGCTGGTGATAAGGGTCTGGTTTGAGTGGTGAAGGCTTAGTCATAGATCCATTATGGACAGAAACAACACCTGATGAAATTAGGGCTTACCTGTCAGTTTTGATTATGATGGGGATCAAGCGTTTGCCGAGGCTTCATCTCTACTGGTCTACTGATTTGAGATTTTCTGAGTCACTGATCAGTAATATGACGAAAATCAGATTTCTCAAAATTAATCAGTATTTTCACCTCCGAAACATGGCGTATAGTATATACACCTGGATGCGACACTGGCCTGTGACACCTGCATTGTGACAGCCATGTAACTGGCTATTGGTGAAGAACACACTAGTGTGTTTGTAAATAGTAGTCATGAGCATATATTTGTAAATAATGTATATATGCGCATTAGTCACAGTCGTTTTCAATATGTTTGAATACTTTCCAATCAGAAAATGTAGACTTGGTGACAGTAATTTTGTGCTAAGTGTGAATGTTTGATTGGATTACCATGACGGTGGATGCGATGGAGGACACATTCAGGCAGGACCACACTTTTTTTTTAAAAATCACATACCTATATTGCGCATGTTAGAGGGTAGTTGTAGACTAACAGCATGATGCCACTGCAATGTTACCTGTATTTGGTGACAAAGAGGGGACAGCAGCATGACACATGTAGGTAGGACACACATCTTGGGGTGCAGAACAAAGTATGACATCATATGAATACTTTGGCCAAATATGACTGCTCTGCGAACAATGGTAACTGTACAGCACTATGTGTACTTGAGGTACCTTATTCTCTTAAAAAAACTGCGTAAATTTTCGAATACTACAGAGAGTTTCTCTGTAAGAAATGCGAATGGTAAAGGGTTAAGGTGTGGACTAAGGTGGTTTCGGTGCTGTGGTTGTGATAGGCAGACTGAAAAGGGGTAAGGACATTATTGGAATGAAGATGGCTGTTGAGTTGTTTCAGAACAACTTTTTCGAGGACTTTAGAAATGAATGATAGGTTAGATATAGGTCTATAATTCTTCAGAGTGTTAGGGTCAAGGTCGTGCTTTTTTAGTAGAGGTGTAACTATTGCAGTTTTGAGAGCTGTTGGAAAAGTTCCTGAAAGGAGTGATGAGTTTACTATTTTTGTGATGGTGGGTATGAATGCCTTGTGTTCCCCAAGGGTGTTTGCAAGCACCATGTCGTTGTAGCTGGCAAATTCCAGTAGTCTGAGTCCTCTTTCGTTGGTAGCTGTATTACAGGAGGGTCCACAGAATTTGCTCCAGTCTTTCAGTGCATCAGTGCCCACCTTAGCATTCCAGTCTCCTTGAATAATTAGGATGTCTTTTTTGTTAGCTTTGTCGATGATGCCCTGGAGTTGCATGTAAAATTCCTCTACTACTTCATCATCATGTTCTGATGTTGGCGCATAAGCTTGTACCACTGTGATGTTGTAAGGGGCTGCTCTGAGGCGGATGGTTATAAGTCAACTGGTTACTGGGCAGCACCCGAGCACTGAGTTTGTGATGTTCTTGTTGACAAGGAAGCCTACGCCATTGGTGTGCTTGTCTAATTCACCACTATAGAAGAGTACATGTCCGTCATCAGTAAGATATTCGCCAAAATTCTTCCATCTGACTTCACAAAGGCCCACTATATGCCAGGTGTACTTCTTCAGTTCGTGGGTGAGTTCTTGTAGCTTTCCTGTTTGGGCAAGTGTTCTGACATTCCATGTTGCTCCTTCCTTGAGCGCATAATGACTGATGCCTTAGAAGATCACACTGGCACAGTCAGTATTGGAGGGCGGATAATCACCAACCTCAGGTTTGCTGATGACATCGACAGACTTGCAGGAAACGAACTGGAACTAGCCAACCTAGTGTACCACCTGGACAAAACATCCTCCAGATATGGCATGGAGATCAGTGCCGAGAAAACAAAACTCATGACAAACAGTACCCAGCCAATCACTACCAAGATCAAAGTCAGTGGAAAAGAACTTGAGGTTGTAGATCACTTCAAGTACCTTGGAGCTATAATTAGTGAAGAAGGTTCAAAAACCGAAATCCTCGCAAGAGCTGCACAAACAATAGCAGCAATGGCAAAGCTTAAGACTATCTGGAAAGACCAAAACATCTCTCTCAGGACCAAGGTCAAGCTACTGCATGCACTAGGCATCTCTACATATCTGTATGCATGCTAATCCTGGACATTGAATGCAGATCTACAAAGGAGGATCCAGGCTCTAGAGATGAGATGCCTCAGAAGACTCCTTGGCATTTTATACATGGACCACACTACCAACAACGAAGTCCTATAAACCATCACCCAACAAGTAAAGCCTACGAAAACCTGCTGACCACAGACAAGAAAAGGAAGCTCAGATGGTACGGACATGTGACTAGATCAGATGGGCTGTCCAAAACCATACTGCAGGGAACAGTGCAGGGGAAGAGAAGGTGAGGCAGACAGAGGAAGAAATGGGCAGACAACATCACTGAATGGACAGGGAAGAGCTTCTCCACAACCCAGGCACTTGCACACAACCACCGCAAATGGAGCCAGCTGGTGCAATGTTCGTCAATGCAGTGCCCCTATGACCCCGAAGGGGGTTATGGGAGCAGATGAGATGAGATGAGGGTATGAATGAGCTGTGGAAGGCACTGAATGAAAAGAGAAGCAGGCACAGGATCAAGATCACATGATTTTATTGTCATTTCTTTCAGGATTGTCTTGATTTCATTTTCGCTTGTTGGGGGAAGAAAATGGAGAGGAATGCCAGTGAATTGGAGATCAGGAGGCGCAGGGTGGAAAGAAGTCTGATCCAGTCTGGAGAGAATGTTGCAGACTTTGTCAGAGAAGTATGAAGATAATATAGCGGGAAGTTGAGAGTGGCTGTAAACCGTAGGCAGAGGGCTTGCCTTTGCAGATCCGAGGAGAGTTGAGGTGAGGGAAAAAAGAGATTTCATAGACTTGGCATCAAGAACTTGAGAAGAGTAACAGTTTGTCTTAGCAGAATGAATAAAGGTTTTTGACTTTGTTTATTTGTTTTCGCAAGAGCTGTTTCTTTATTTCAGTTTTTGTTTTTCGCCACTGCCGCTCTAGTTGTCGGCATTTGCGCTTTGCCACCAGGATATCGTGAGTGTACCATGGAGCGAAAGGCCTATCAGGCAGGAGGTGGTCAGTGGGAGGTGCATGCTCATCAAGCAGTTGGCTGGGAACATCATTATCGTCTAATATCACTTTAAGTGAACAGACGTAAAATTGAAGACACACATCATTATGGTGTTTAGAAGTGTCAGTGTGGTCAGGGATTTGCAATAGGCATTCAGTAGCTTGGGAAGAGAAATTTTGAATGTCAATGGCCTTGAGATTACGACGGGTGACACACTTTTTCTTTTCTTTTCTTTTTTTTAAAGAGTTGTACGATTTATTTTTTTTAAAGAGTTGTACGATTTTTTTTTAAGTTAATTTTTTTAATTCCTTTTGTTGTTACAAATACATATATGCATGACAAGCATTATCAATATCAATAAACGTTAACTAGCAATAGTCGCATGATCATGAATGCACTTCAA
Source organism: Rapana venosa (assembly GCA_028751875.1). NCBI lineage: Eukaryota > Metazoa > Mollusca > Gastropoda > Neogastropoda > Muricidae > Rapana > Rapana venosa. Next base: position 50,826,047 of record CM054154.1, read on the forward strand.
TATTGTACATAACAAAGAAATAGCGTGTATACAGCATTCCTGTATACATACATACATACATACATACACACACACATACATACAAACTTACATACATACATACAAACTTACATACATACATACATACATACACAACGGCATTTTATACAGTACACAATTTACATGCCATGCCATCTGAAGAATATTACACAGTTTGTCATTTGCCATTCCTCCCTCCCCCATTACAGGAGGGCTTGATGGGATGGTTTTTTGTGTGTGTCCGAAGCTGTGTGTCTTCTGATGTTTTATTCATCCTTTATGTGACAAAAAATAATGATTTGTAGTGGTTCCATTCTATTTCAAATTCCATATGGTTACTTACAATTCTTGCATTATACTGCTCGGTTTTAAATCTATTGTGTAGCTGTGCCTGAAAAACAGAAAGTGTTGGTACTTGTCTGTCAATTTTGCATCTGTAGATGTGTAACTTTGCAAGCAACATTATCAAATCAAAGGTCATATCTGTTTTAATGTGTTGGTCTACCCCAAAAATGACTAAATTACGGGAAAGTGTTATGTTACAGACATTTGTGCATCATTCTTTAATAACATTTTCTAAACTTGTCCAAAAATTTCTAATATATTTACAATCCCATAAAAAGTGTTCTATTGAGTCTCTAGTCTCATTACACAAAGTACAAAATGTTGTGTTCACTAAACCCAAAGCATTCAACACCACAATTGTAGCAATGATGCGGTGAATTATTCTCATCTGCAGCCATTTTAGTTTTACATCTTTAATTTTATGTATACCTCTGTGAATGTCTTCACCTGTACACTCCTTCACGTTCCCTCCGCTCTGCTGCAGATACCTTGTGCCTACGAATACCTAGATTCAACCAATCCACCGTTGGCCGCCGCTCTTTCTCTATTTCAGGTCCATCGACCTGGAATGAGCTCCCTCTCTCTCTTCGCCAGAAACCTAGTTATGACACTTCTAAATCAAGCCTCAAGACATTTATTTCAAACCTAAGATTTCCCCACTCCTGTTTAATATCAGAGCTATCCCACCCTCACTAACCCATGTCCTATCACCCTGCTAAAGTATACGACCTGTGTGAGAGTGTGTGTGCTTTTGAAAAACATTTGACTACTGAAATTTTATTTCACAGATTTTGTCTGCAGCGCACCATGTTTGTAAATATCTGTTTGTTTAAACTATTGATTATTCATCATTGATTGCATGACTGTGTAAGATAAGGTTGAATGCATGCGCTTTGATTTGTCCTTGCAAGATATAGTGCTATATAAGTTCCATTTGTTATTATTATTATTATTATTATTTTTACAAAGATATATCTTTCCAATGGAAATGTTCATGTAGTTTTTCTGTCCACTTTGTGCAACAGTTTGGAAGTTGTTTGTCTGATACCAGATATTCATAATACTTTTTTGTCCCCTTATTTACACAAATCAATATCCGCATACTGTGGGTGTCTCTTGATTATTACTTATGTTGTCACTTATTTGTATTCCAGCTTTCCTTATGTACTGTTTCATTGAGGAAATCCACCCATGAAACGTAAGAAAGTCAATAGGCCTGCCACAGCTGGAACTGAAATCTTTGTAATTGATAAAGTAACCTTTTTCATTGAGAAAATGTTTAATAGAATATACACCTTTCTGTATTAAATACGTGTGTCTGAATACTTTATTACCTACTATTATATTTTCATTGTAAAAAACTGGTTCAGAGAGCATTTCCCGTGCATTTGAGGGACGATGCAACGAGAGAAAAATCTATAAAGCTTTAAACGTATTTTCCCAAAAAAGGGATTGATGTTCAAAAATCTAGCTGTAATATCTGATCCATAGCTTTCTAAGTTCATGAGAAGTGGATTGTTTTTTCGGCAATACTTACCATTTGTGATTTAACATTTCTAATTTTTCTTATCCATGTAATTTATCAGCGATAAATATATATTCCTTATATCAGGTATGCTCATCCCTCCTTGATAAGGGTTTTTAATACCGTCTTTCTACCTATTCTATCTTGTTTATTGTTCCAAACGAACTGGAAACATAGCTTTTGTAACTTTTTATGAAATGGTCAGTGGATCTGTAAAAAACAACCACGGGTGAATAATTTTGACAAGATAAGAGACTTTAAAATGGCAATTCTGCCAAGTGGAATAATAACTCTTTGTAACCAAACTTTAAATAGCATTTACATTTCAGAAAATGTATCATTATAGTTCATATTTTCACAGTCCTTTAGATTTAGGGTAAACCAGATTCCTAGAATCTTGAATTTGGGGGGATTCCACATCATTTTAGGGGGACAGAACACACTGGCTTGATTCTTTTTTATTACCAAGCCATATAACTTGACTTTTGTCACTATTCATAAGACCTGAGATTTTTCCAATTTCTCAGAATTGTACAAATGTTCAAATGATAGTTTATCTCCTATGTTTAACAATTGAGTGCCCGTCTGCATATTGGGAAATTTTAATGTTCTTTTCTCTCCAATGCGTGTTCCTTTAATTGATGTATCTTCTTTAATCATTATAGCAAAATCTCGGCACAAGAATAAATAAGTAGGGCGATATTGGATCACCCTGCCTGCACCCTCTTTCAATTCTAAACCATTTGAACCGTTAACCATTTACGGGGACGTTGATTTATATTTGTATAGAATGTTTTGACCCATTGATAGATACGGTTTCCAAAACCATATGCCTTCATGACTGAACATAAAATCCCAGCTTAAGGAGTCGGTTGCTTTTTCAAAGTCGACACTAAGTAATAACCCAGGCTGATTATTTTTATCCAGGTAGTTAATCAGTTCATATATTAATCTAAAAATTATTACCAATGTATCTATTTGGCATAAAACCTAACTGATCTTCGCTGATAAGTTTAGGCAAATTCTTTTAACCCGGGTTTGCAATACATGCAAAACCTATTTTATAAACTACATTAAGAAGGGTTTTTGGGACGCCATTTTTTAAAAAATGTATTCTCTATGTTTGTCCCCTTTTGGGAGAGATAATTAGACCTTCCTTCTGTGTAGCCGATAGTTCACCATCCTGGTAACTTTCATTAAGTGCTCTTACTATGAAATGGCCTATTTCTTTTTTTAAAAACTTGAAAAATTCTACCATGAAGCAGTCTGTTCCTGGGCTTTTTCCATTTTTCACATTTCTTAGCGCACATCCTATTTTAACACCTAACTGCTGTTGTTCTTCTTCTTGTATTCGGGATAAGTTTTTAACCACCTGTTCAATCTCACATGGTTCAATGTTTCTCTTTCTGTAGAGACTCTCATAAAAAGCTGTAACTTCTTTTTCAATATCTTTCTGATTTTCAATAACTGTATCATTCTCTGTTAATAGCTTTGACATGGGGTTTTCTGATGAAATTTCTTTTTTCTAGATTACAAAAATATTTTGGGTACCTTTTCACCATCACAATCCATCTGCTTTGGATCTCAAAAACACCCCCATTCTCTTTTTTCATATTCTTCCCAAATTCCTTTTTTTTTTCTTCTCTAAGTTGCGTTATTTCATTGTCCCCTTTTATGTTCTAGCTTTTCTAGTTGTTCAATGTCGTTTATAATTTATTTCATTTTTTTTCTCTTGTTTTTTCTTCTTCATATTGCATATCCTATTGTTTTAGCTCTAATTTTCATCACAGAAAGTCTAAAAAGATTTTATCTGAACTGATAGCTGTATTTCAGCTTTGGGAATTTCGTCTATTACTGATTTTTCATATTTTTGTCTGCGTACTCTTTGATACACATTCAAAATTTCTGTGTTTATTTCTTCTACATAGTGACTACTCTAAGAAAGAAGAGTTGAGCTTCCAAAAACTTTTCTTATTTTTCTTTTCTAAAATTTTAGAGTAAGCGTTATTTGTGAGTGGTCAAACGATATCCAGGAGTATATCTGTGTTTTCAAATAAACCCAAAAAAGGTATTCCGACAATAGAAAAAGTCAAAAGGGGACCTTGCTTCATGGTGTTGCTTTTTCGCCATGTATATCTCCTATACTCTGGATTACACTCTCTCCAATATCCCAAAAGAGCCAGTTCTTCTGTAAAAATTTCAAGTGCTTTTTTAGCTCTGGGATTGTTAATTTGTGTAAAAATTATTACAGTCAGATTTGGGTCAAGTGCGATATCCAGTCCCCCCACGGCAATTATATTATTTATCCCTTTTACGACTTAATTGTCCCCTTTTAGAGTGAAAAAAAACTGTGGGTTGTCTCATTTTGGAACCAATCATTAACTAAAAGGGAAAAACTTTTTCCATTGTTAAAATTTTAAATATTTTTAAGTTACCGTTTGGATCCCTACTTATATCCTGTATCTTAAATTCAAAATCGTTGAAAAAAAAAATAGCAACCCCTCTACAATTTGATTTATAAGTCGCAAAAAAACATTTATATCCCAATCCGAGCTTACATATTTTCCTAACTTTTATCAAAATGTGTCTTGAAGACAATAATTGAACATTTTTTCTGTTTCAAATAATGGGAAAACATCTCTTTTGTTTGTACAAATTTCCCCAAACCCCCGACAATTCATTTAGGCAAGGGCAATACTATCCATAAGAGGTAATAAATGTTGATGATAAAGAAGTAAATATCTTTCCTGTTTATAATGTATGTACTCTTTAAATGGACAAACATCTGGTATTAACAGGAACAGTATTTTCACATCTTGAGTCATGGCGTACACTTTTTTTTTTCAAAACAGAACAAGCCCTAACTATGGCATGTAAAGTTGCCTAGCTATGACACTTTTAAATCAAGCCTCAAGACATATTTATTTCAAACCTAAGATTTCCCCCCTCCTGTCTCATATCAGAACTATCCCACCCTTCACTAACCTATGTCCTATCACCCTGCTAAAGTATATGACCTGTGTGTGTGTGTGTGTGTGCGTGCGTGCGTGCGTGTGCTTTTGAAAAACATTTGACTATTGCAATTTTATTTCATAGATTTGGTCTGCAGTACCATGTTTGTAATATCTGTTTGAACTATTGATTATTTCCTCTATCGCAAAAACTTCAATAGAATTTGGCAATACGTCAGTTCCTTTGTCCAACTCTGTGAAGTATTTAGGAGTAGTTCTTACAACACACTCTCTATTTAAAAATTCCATCACCCAGACCTGCCAGCTTGCTACTATCAATTACGCGCATAAGCGCGATTCGCAAGTATCTGTCCACTGATGCAAACTTCCAAGCTTTTCACATCCTCTCATTTTTTTTCACGTTTAGACTACTGTAATTCTCTTTTGGCTGGCCTACCAGCATCATCTACCACTCTCTTCAACGCATACAAAACTCGCCAGCTCGACTGTCCTAAGAAAGAAAAATCTGAACACATCACTCCTCTTCTGCGATCTCTCACTGGCTGCCTGTCTCACAAAGACTGGAGTATAAAATCAATACCCCCTGTTTTAAATGCTCCCAAATCTGCACCCTCTTATCTCTGTAACTGTCTTCATCGTACACTCCATCCCGTTCCCTTCGTTCAGGCCGCAGATACTTTGTGCTTTCGAACACCCAATTCAAACAAACCACACGTTGGCCGTCGCTCCTTCTCTGTTTCTGGTCCATCCACCTGGAATGACCTCCCTCTTTCACTTCGCCAAAAGCCTTCACTTGATACCTTCAAATCCAGCCTCAAAACACACTTATTTCCTTCCTGAGACTTTCCCCCTAAATATCTGTCCCTAATTTTCAACAGCATCTTTCACCTTCTAAGTGTTGTTCCGAGTGTGTGTGTGTGTGTGTGTGTGTGTGTGTGTGTGTGTGTGTGTGCGCGTGCATACGTGCGCGCACATGGTTTTGAAATCTGTTGTTCATTATGTTTAAGGAGAGTTGCATGCCTGTAAATGATTGAGTGCAAGCGCTTCGATTTGTTTGTTTCTTTACAAGATTCAGCGCTATATAAATTCCATATATTATTATTATTATTTGTCATTGGTTGTATGACTGTAAGATTAGGTCGAATGCATGTGCTTTGATTTGTCTTTGCAAGATATAGTGCTATATAAGTTCCATTTATTATTATTATTATTATTAAACAAAATCACACCAACATTCATTTGGCAAACATGTAACAAAGAAAAAGAAACGATTAAAGCAAAACAGAGAAACATCAAGACAAGAAGAAGAAGGAAAAACCCAATACAAACAAAAGTCACCGCTATTCTGACCACCCTTGACAAACACAAGGCAAGCTTCCTGCACAGTGTGCGTGTTGTCACATAGACAACCCTGTGGATCGTTGACCAAAATACCTTCAAAGAAATAAAGTTGATTACAGTATGGTATACATATGTACTTTAAAAATTGAAATTTCTTCATCTAGTGAGCCTATGAATGTGTGTGTGTGTGTGTGTGCGTGTGCGCGCACCTGTGCACAGTGTGCATGTCCAAGTCCATACGTGCCGCCCGTGTCTACCAAAAATGATACCTAGTTATGATTTCCAGTCACCATTAGTCATCCCGGCAGATGATCAGTTATACTTTTTTTTTTTTAAAAGGCAGGAGCAAAAAGATGCAAACCATGTTCCCTTCCTGAGCACTCTGTTCAGCTCTATCTTAAACCACCGTATATGTGTGAGTGAGTCATTAAGTGAATGGTGAGTGTGTGTGTGTGTGTGTGTGTGTGTGTGTATGTGCATGTGTGTGTATGTGCGGGTGTGTGTGTGTGTGTGTGTGTGTACATGCGTGCATGCTTGTTTGTGTAATTATGCAGTCTCAAGGGCCTAAGAATGTGTGCCCATGTGCGCGGGTGTATGCGTGCATGTTGCACGAGGCTGCACCTTTTTTTTGGGATAGTCCTTGCAATGTTGAGAAAGAACAGAATGGCAGAATGGTCAGAAAGCAGTTGATTAGTGACAAATACAGATGTGACAAGATCTCGTGAAGCATCGGTAATGAGCCAGTCTAAGGTATGACCTGATTTGTGGGTTGGTTCATTCACCAGCTGGGAAAGAGAGTGGTTAGACAGAGAAAGAGAAAGACGCTTGACATCAGGAGAACACTGGTTGTCGAAGTGGAAGTTAAAGTCACCAAGAATGATAAGCTTCTTGGGAGAGAGGCTGTAGTGATCAAGAAGCACTGAAACTCTTCATGGAAAATTGATGACGTCAGATTGTTTTTATGGCTGGGAGGTGGACGGTAAAGACAGCAGAATGTAATAGAATGACCAGGTAAGTTGGGGTAGAGTTCACACACTTCAAAAGATTCATGTGAGAAGGAAAGGAGTGGCAGAAAGAAAGAACTGGTTGGAGAGTGTCTTTGTAGACAACAGCAATACCACCTCCATGGGAGAGTCGGGGAAAAGAAAGAGTTTTGTAGCCAGGTGGTGTCAGTTGTTGTATTGTAGGTTCATGACCTTGCGGGTTTAGCCAGGTTTCTGTGAGAAAAGTTAGATGGATGTTCTGTTCAGATATGAAATCAGAGAGATAGTCGGCTTTAACATCTGGGCAGACAGATTGTGCATTAAGTAAACATATGTGGAGAAGGTTTGATGGAGGCAGAGAGGTTGAAGATGACAGTGGTGAATGAGGGGTGACTTTCAAAGAGAGAGGACAGGGGGTGATGAAGGAGATGTGTGCAGAGGAAGAGCAGACCAGAGTTCAAATGTTGAGTCAGGTGTGGAAGATGGAGGAGGGACTTGTTCAATCAGGGAATTTATAGTTTCATGCACAACGTAAAACACATTTTAATTTGAACAAATATTGTCAGAGTCAGAGTCACACACTAAGGAAGAAGCAACTGGAGGACAGAGAAGTGAAGGAGTGTTGTCTCTGGTTAGGGTTGTTGTGACAGTGACATCTGAAGTGATGGGGGAGGCAGATGTGAGGGAAACAAGCCACAGGCTACGTTGTTTGCCAGCGCGAGTTCCTCGTCTGGTTTTGCGGCGGTTAATACCTAAGTTTGAAATAAGCTGCTGCTTGAATTCATTTTGCAAAGGGCAAAACACATGTGGAAACAATGTCTTTCCATCTGGAACAGTTTGTGTCATGGCAGTGGAATGGAGAATGCTGGGTGGTGGTGGTGGTGGTGGTAATTTGACGTCGTGTTTCACGTGCAATTGTTCAGGTTGCAGCAGGGTTACAGTATAGTGGGTCGCTAAGACCCTCAATGGCAGGTGAAAACAAATAATGAAGTCGATTGAATTTTTTAAAAATTTAGGTAAGATGAAAATAGATCGAAGTATTTCAAAAAGTAAATGATGTTGAAGAGAACTGTTCTGACCATTTGATAGTTGGTGAAGAGTTGGATACGCAGATACAAATTCTATCTATAGAGGACGCTGGTAAACATGAAAGCATTACACAACCACAGAGGCACACGCCATGCTGCCATCAGGCACAAAGGGCAAACACAAAATCAAAATCACACAGAAGCATGAGCAAAGATCACCATTCAAACAAATAACTGTCCATGAAGTTGGAATGCAGCCACCTTCATTGTGGGGTGGAGGGCGGGGGGAATGCATACATAAAAATCTCACCATTAGTGAGCCATGGAGTTCTCACCGAGGATTAACAACAACAAAAACCAACAACAACAACAAAACCACAATAACTATTCCACTCTGATGAATGTGATCTTGTTTTAACCAAATTAACAGTCGACTCCAGGCTTAGATCGATCAACTGTTTTGAAATATCATACTTGAGGGGTGGGGTTAAGGAAGGGGTTCTTAATGACATATCACCGGAAGAGAAACCTCTTACTCTTGTTGTTTTCTTCAAGAAAGTGATGATGGTGACCGTGAATACCATTGCACTGATGATATAAACAAGATCTAGCAACTTCAGAAACAGAAAAGAGTTCAAAAGGAAAACTGGCAATAGGAGATGTCTTTGCAAAACAGCCAAAGCCACGGTCAGTATTTATGCATGAAAATAGCAAGAGCAACCAAAAATCAGTTACACTTTATAAAATAGATAAAGAATATTCACCTCCTTTGTTCAAAAAGCTCTCCACAGCTTAACTGCAACCACCCCCACCTCCCAAATCCCCACCTCACCCCCTTGTGGTGTTCTGGCATCAGAAAATTATAAATATTTGCCACCAAACATTAGTTAGGTTTTATTCTCCTTCATTACGTAAGGTTGATTCTACTTTAAATAAATGCTGTGTGCTCTTGACCTGTTTGTTTGGCTTGACACAAATTCACACAGCTATCTTACAGCAACGCTGGAGTCTCTTGATGAAGATACTACCCCTGAAAAATTGATTCGGCAAAACAATACAGACCAACACTGAGAACACTTTAATGAACCAAGCTGCTCATGGCTGTACATGTATCATCCGCCTTTCCTTTGACTGTTTTTGTACCACTGGTGTGTATGCCATTTCATGTCAGAAAATCCTTCACCCTGTGTGAACATTTCTGGGAAACATTTTCGAAGTGTGGACATTCTTCAAGTCTGTTGCCCAAGTTCAGGAAATGTTCATAGATTTATACCCCCGCCTCCCCCCCCCCCTTCCCCCACATACACAGTGGCAAAGAGAGCACACAGCTTTAACATCTCACAATATGAGTGTGTACTGAAAATGGTGATACAACCGAGATGGTATTTCATTGAATAGTGTGGTTATATGAAGTGCTATTTTAACATTTTATATGACATAAAAAATGAATGTGTGTGTATGTGAGAGAGAGAGAGAGAGAGAGAGAGAGAGAGAGAGAGAGAAGAGAGAGAGAGAGAGAAGAGAGAGAGAGAGAGAGAGAGAGAGAGAGAAGCAGCAAATTTCAAACAATTCCAAAACTTCAAAAAGAAAAAAAAAAATCCTGCACACAACAATGCAAATCTTTGGGAAGGTGGGGGAGGAATCATAACCCCCCCACCTCCCCCAAACAAACTTTCAAACCCAAATTCTTCCACAGCACACACACAAAACAAACAAAAACCTTCAATCATCCAAGTCCATGCAAGCACCCCCCCTCCCCCCCAAAAAAAACTGTGCTCAGTCAAGACACATCATCACCAGCAGCAATAGGCCAGGCCAAACCATGGAGCAGGCTACCCAGCTTCACTTCACTCCACTTCCACTTCACTTCAGCCCTGCTGTGGAGGAGGAGGAGGAGGAGGAGGAGGAGGAGGGAGGAGACCAGGCACCCACCTTCATCCTGCCTGTCGCTGTCTGTGGTCTCCCCACCCTCCGAGACGGAGGACGAGGCGACGGAGGCGAAGCTCTGCGGGCGTGACTGCGGGGTGGTGGTGGAGGAGGGGGGCGAGGAGGAGGAGGAGGAGGGCGGGGGCTGCTGGCTCATCATCTGCCGCTGGATGGACTTCAGCATCTCCAGCCGGTCCTGCGCCGCCTGCAGTTCCGTGCGTAGCGACTTGCGTTCTTCCCCCTTGGTGTCCATCGCCGACTGTCCACGAGGAGGAGGAGGAGGGCGTTCAGTGTTAGGTTGGGTTTAAAAAAAAAAATTATTTCCTGTTGTTTTTGAGTGATGTGGCATAAGAATGCTTAAACTGAATGTTGTCAAGTGTTAGTTTTTATCATATTTTTCAGCAAGTGTTAGTTTTTAAGGTGTTTCCAAAAGTGTTAGTTTTTAAGGTGTTTCCACAAGTGACAGTTTTTAAGGTGTTTCCACAAGTGTTAGTTTTTAAGGTGTTTCCACAAGTGTTAGTTTTTAAGGTGTTTCCACAAGTGTTAGTTTTTAAGGTGTTTCCACAAGTGTTAGTTTTTAACCTATTTCCACAAGTGTTAGTTTTTAACCTATTTCCACAAGTGTTAGTTTTTAACCTATTTCCACAAGTGTTAGTTTTTAAGGTATTTCCACAAGTGTTAGTTTTTAAGGTATTTCCACAAGTGTTAGTTTTTAAGGTATTTCCACAAGTGTTAGTTTTTAAGGTATTTCCACAAGTGACAGTTTTTTAATGTGTTTCCACAAGTGTCAGTTTTTAAGGTATTTCCACAAGTGTTAGTTTTTAAGGTATTCCACAAGTGTCAGTTTTTAACGTATTTCCTGTTATTTCTGAGTGATGTGGTAGAGGAATGTTTAAACTACAGGTTTTTCAGTGTTAGTTTTTTTGTTTTTTTTAAAACAACATATTTTCTGTCATTTCTGAGTGATGTAATATAGGAACACTTAAACTGAATCATGTTGTCAAGTTTTAGTCTTTAATGTGTTTCCACAAGTGTTAGTTTTTAACGTAATTCCTGTCATTTTTGCGTGATATGATATAGGAATGTTTAAACTGAATGTTGTCAAGTGTTAGTGTTTAACGTCAGAACCAGGATTGCGAGTGCTTGGAAGAAATGGAAAGAAATGGCAAGTCTGCTTGGAAATCAGAAAATCCCACTGGAGAGACGCTGTCTGATATACAAGGCCTGCATCAGACCTGTTCTCCTGTATGGTTAGGAGACGTGGGTTTTCACAAAAACCGTCAAACGTTTGTTGAAAACTGTGAAAACCGAATGCTACGCTACATGACAAAGATCAAATGGGAAGACAGGATCACGAATGAAGAACTATGGAGAATGTGCAAAGTTGATGATCTGAAGCCTGTAGCTAGTAGCAACAGACTGCGCTGGTTTGGGCACGTTCAACGGAAAGCAGACCACCACATCATAAAAAGAGCAATGAACTTCGTAGTGGATGAAAAGAGACCAAAGGGAAGACCCAGCATAACCTGGGCTACCTGTATTGCAGATGATCTTAGAGAAAGGGGCAGCATAAATAAGGAGGAAGCTCAAAACAGAGCAAGATGGAGAAGGCTCATCAATGTCAAACCTCCCCTGGGAGAAACATGACAAAAAAGGAAGAAGAAGAAGTTAGTGTTTAACGTCTTTCTTGTCATTTCTGAGTGATGTTATATAGGAACGCTTTAACTGACTTGCAAAAACACTTTTTCCTTTTTTAAATACCAAGTATCAGGCAAGAGAATGTTATAAAGCCTATAAACTGATAGTGTTTTATGACATGTATGTCATGACAACAATGGTACATAATGCTTTGTAATGAAATACAGGGCATCAGCCACACTGTATATTCTATTGCATGGCATGTTATAATGACTCTGGAAGATGTGTGTGTGTGTGTGTGTGTGTGTGTGTGTGTGTGTGTGTGTGTGTGTGTGTGTGTGTGTGTGTGTGTGTGTGGTGTATGTGTGTGTGTGTGTGTGTGTGTGTGTGTGTGTGTGTGGTGTGTGTGTGAGTGTATGATGTGTACATATGCCAGTGCCTGCAGACGTGTATCCACACACACTCACGCCTGAAACTGTGATTTCGATCTGTACTGTTTCATGTGACACATGATACATGAAGTGATAAGACAGAAGAAGATAAAACTTTTCTTTAATCTTTCCAAGGTTTACAATGACCTTCTTTCCACCAGACCTTAATAACACATTCAACTCTTAAGGGTAGTGACAGCTACGGACCAAGGACTTGTAGTAATCCCACAACAAGCTGGACATAAAATACTGTTACCTCCTGCTCCCCAAAATCCCCATTTTGGTATGAAAACCAGCATACTACTTCCTTTTCGAAGACACCTGTCGCTAGGATAAAAAACAAACAACCCGAAATGTTTTCACTGAGGGAAACGTTAAATTTTCTGTTCCCTCTCCACCGGATCCCGAGCGAGGACATGGTGACCTGACTGACCGACACCCCAAGGGGAGGGGGGGAGGTAAAAGCACTCACCACCAGATTGGACAGGATGTTGTTCATCTCGTTGGCCATGCCCCGCAACTGGTCCATGGGGACGGGCGTGTCGTGGGTCAGCAGGCCCTTGGCCCACAGCTCCTCCAGCTGAGGCAGCTTGGCTGTGGTGGCCCCTACAACACCACAACACCCGTCACAAAGCCGCCCGCCCGCCCGCCCACCACACCTACACCTGCCACCGCCAATGGAGGTCAGCCAGCACCATTTCAGTCTCCCCCTCCCTCACACACACACACACACACACACAGCATGCATACATACCTCAATCCAGGGCCCAGTACTAAAATTAGCACGCTTCTTCCTTTTACCGAGTCCAAGTGCAGTCAGTTCCTGCCTGCTATAATCAGCACCAGCTGGCTGCTTTGAACCTTTGGTGATAATGATATATACGGGAGCTCGGGCTCCTTGGTGCGGCACTTTCGTGCCTGTGCTGGCCGGGCACTGTCGCTTACTACAACTGTACAAGTTTGGGGGTGGCCCGCGGAGCTCAAGTGTCCAGGCCTTCATTAGAATGTTGTTATGCGTTATGATAGCATACTGAGACTGTCTTCAGCTCGTAAGAATAACAGCCTGCAATTTCCGTTAAAAGGAGAAGAGATTTTTAAAAATCATCTGAAGTCAGAGTATGGCTGCCTATGTGGTGAAGTACTTAAAAACTCACACACACACACACAAAACTTCTCTTTCGATGCGTACTTACGGGGATTCCCAGGTGGGATGAGTGGGACAAAAGAGTGCATACTGTGGGTGACCCCCAGAGAGTCTTCTGCTGTACAGTGGAATGTGTAAAAACAACAAACTAACTAAGCATTCTGGACCAACACGACTTCAGAAAGAGGCAGTAACCTCTGACAATTGTACATGACCCTTGCTCCACAGATTCTGCAATAAGGCTGAAAGACACATGCTAATCTACACAATGCCATACAGTGTACACATCATGATATAACACACACACACACAAAATGTAATACCCCCAGCAAACCCACCATCTACCATCAAAGCACAGAACATTTGTTGGACAACAAGCAATCCCAGAAAATAAGCAAACACTGCGATTATAAAAGATAAAAAGCACTCACAGGCCTATAAACACAAAGAGAAGAAAATATTGGGATAGGATACATAAAATAAACCTTCCATTTGAAAAAAAATCCCTACAAAATATATACATGTATATGTTGGGTATGAAGGATATAAAGCGGGCTTTGGTCTCTAATAATAATCAGATAGGGAAATATACATGTTAGGAACTGATACAAGAAGTTCATGCCCTTAAACAGTGGCATTCTTCCGATAATTTTGGGTATGAAGAAGAGGAAGGTCAAAGCATGCCATCTGTGGTCTGGAAAAATGGTTCAAGTCTAAAGCAATCTAAACTGAAACATACGCAGTTTTTCTAGACCATTAATCAAAGTTATACCTATGGACTGTTCAGTCACACACACACACACACACACACACACACATATGCACGTGCACACACACTACTTTCAATGTCCCTCAGAATATAAGTAGTTTTGATTCACATTTGATATGAACCCACATACAACCATTCATGCACATACACATAAATGCAATGAATAATTAAAAACAACCAAACAACAACAGAAAAGGGGATCTGTTTATTAAAAAAACCAACATATATAATAAATGTAATAAGATCAAAGAAACGTTACAAAAGACAAAACCCAATCATATGCAAAAACTGAAAAGAAAAAAAAAAGTACGAAACACTACACAGTCTAACTAATGTTAAGAAAACGAAATTAAACATCAAAACAAAAGCAACTGAACTCCTAGAGCAACTGAAAAATAAAAAATTCACACCAACAGCACATAACATCCAGCCCAACTTACAAAACCTTAATCATCCCCATTCTTTGTCACTGAAGAGGTTTGAACCAACATCTCAAGACTTCAGGACCATGAGCACTGCAACCCTATCATCATCCACTCGGCTACTGTACACCAACCTTGTACCAAGACAGCCCACGCCACATCAGCCAACGTATCAAAAAGTCAACTTATCCATCAATGCAAATAATTCATCTGAAAGAAGTATCAACACAGCTCAACACACAAACCTACACGAGATTCTTTTCCAAACCAGCCATGATAAAGCCCTGGTTCTCAAAAAACATGGAAAGAAATGATGACAAGTCCTGAGGCAGAATCTCATGAAGCAAAACACAAGTTTGATACAATCAATGTTAAGCCCAGGTTCTCAAAAAGACTTTTCAACGCAATGAAAAGCCCATCCATATTTCCCAATACGTTTGAAACAAACGGTGAAAAGCCCATATTCCCCCAAAAAGTTTCAAACAAATGACAGTAAGCCCAGATTTGGGGAAAAGGGTTGCTTGACCACTGCTCTGGTTCAATCCAATGAAACTTAACACTGCCCTACCTTGTACAATCAACTACTCTTGCAGTCTGGACCTTCTTTCAACATGAATCTCCCTTGCAGCACAACTCCCCCCCCCCGTTCTGTTCACATTCAATGGCAAATGTGTTATCATGAAAACATCCGCAACATCTTGCCTTTGATTTCACTCAGAGCTCTCGGCGAGGACAAAAACAAAACCCTAACCAACCCCCCCCCCCCCCCCCCCCCCCCCCCCCCCACACACCCCTCATCACCCCAAAAAAACCCAACTAAAAACTACCCTAAAGCCTGATTTGAAATAAACTCCAATCTAAACAACTGTTAGAATACCTACAAGCAATGAAGAGTAAGAAAGTAAAGCAACTCTTTCTAGCCAAAACACACACACACACACACACACACACACACACACACACACACACACACACACACACACACACTTGCTTTAGGTGTACCAGCTCACGCCTCAACTCTAGGCACATATAAGGAAGTAGGAGTTCTATCTTTAAATGAATATCGACAACTTGCTGTGGCAAAATATGTTCTAAGAAGTACTACAAATGACAGCAACGTTGAAAATAAAGTCCAGATAAAGTCCGACATTCACTTTCCAAAAAGAGCAAGAACTATCAGCTCGCTTACTACAATTGGTACTTAGACTTCTCCCCTTTTTAAACGTTCAGAACTTAAATCCAAATGAATTAGCAAAGTCAGAAGTACAGTCAGCTCCCTACCCACCTTGGGAACTGCTTAAAACTCATTTTGATATTAATTATTCTTCTGTAAGAAAAGTTGAAAATGTCAACATTCTTACATCATTAGTAAAAGAACATATTCAAACTACTTATCTTGATCATATCAAAATCTATACTGATGGGTCCGTTCTAATTACTGATGAGGCTGGTGCGGCTTTCGTTATTCTATCATTGAAAGTAGAATGATCTGTCAACCTGGGAAAAAAATTAATCTATATTTACAGCTGAGCTAACTGCTATACTGTTGGCACTGTACTATGTTCTTGACTTTCCAAAAGACATTTTCAACATACTTATGTGTGTTGATTCGAAATCAGTTTTACATGCTTTAAAAAATTGGACTTGTAGAGTAATAAAAGAACTTGTCATTGAAATCAGGCATCTAGTACACTTTTTGATTTTAAGAGGTAGTACTGTTACTTTCTGTTGGGTTCCCTCACACACTGGTATATATTTTAATGAAAAAGTTGACAGGCTTGCAAAATATGGAGCGAGGTATAAAAATGCTTCCTGTGAAATAAATGTTGCCTTATCTCTGCATGAGGGATACAAATTGCTACAAAATGCTCGATGGATGCATTTCAGAAAGAAGATAAACGAGTCTGGCAATAGCTGTACAAGCAATGTGATTGATTTTCAAAATGCTTTTATTTCTAACAAAGTCTGTGGTTGGTATAATGGCAGAAATATGTTATCCCTCATGTACAGGTTTAAGCTAAATGCTTTCAGGGCAAAATATGTGAAAGATGTAAACTGCATTTGTGGGGATAAGATCTCCAATAGTCATGTTATTTTTGGTTGTGGACATTTAAAAGCATTTTTACCTGCTGTACCAAGTTTGTCAATGGATCAGATTCTGTCTGAACCATTGTTACTGTTGGACATTGTGCTAGGGTTGATAAAAAGTCCGACAACTCAGTTTTTGTAGTATGTTTAAGTTGTTTTTTATTCAATACTGTTATCTGATATTTTTTAGTTATCGTTTCCTTTTTCTTGTTAGATTTTTCCTGTCTAAAATCACTAAATGTGAATAGACGTTAAACTGAAGATATCACACACACACACACAGAGTTGGTAGTTTTCAGTCTCCCTCGAGATGCTACTAAGTCCATGTTCTAGCTATAAGTTTCAGCTGATCAGTTGATTAAGATTAGATTGAGCCAGTCAGTATAACGATGCTTAGAACTAAGCTACAGCCAACACTCAAACAAAGAAAGAAACTTCACAACATGAGCAGTAAACGGAGACAGGCAACTGTTGATGGGTTGTTTTTTGTTGTTGTTTTGGGGTTTTTTTTTTGGGGGGGTAAGTAATTGAGCTTCAGTGTTACTGGAAACTAGTCTATGGTTTTAGCAGCTGCATGCCATCTAGGTTTGGTTTGTTCTCAGTTTATTTACAGAAAAATGAACAAACAGAAAGAAAGGAAAAACAGTACAACAGAGGAAGTGTGTGTGTGTGTGTGTGTGTGTGTGTGTGTGTGTGTGTGTGTGTGTGTGTGTGTGTGTGTGTGTGTGAGTGAGAGAGAGAGAGAGTGAGAGGAGAGAGAGAGAGAGAGAGAGAGAGAGAGAGAGAGAGAGAGAGAGAGAGAGAGAGAGAGCCTACAACAGACTTCCATTAAAAAAAAAGAAAAAAGGGAGACACACAAATACGAAAGTTAAACAAATCTCCGCCAGTCCCTCACTCAAAACCCCCCCCCCTATTGCTGCCAGGACAGAAATGCCAAAAGAAAAGACACCACCATTTAGCCACCTTTCTCTTTCAGTACCAAGCATGTCCAGGTACGACCAAGCACCAACAACCCACGCCTAACATCTGAGTAGCAAAACCGGCCCATTTCTACTACGGCATTTATTTAGAGCTCTAGCCTGGGAACAACAAACAAAAACAACAACAACAACAAAGAAAGAAAGAAAGAAAAAGAAAAAAGAAAGAAAAACAAAATCTGCATTTGAGGCACTGCAAATCAAAATTACTGGAGACACCGCCATGAGAATGACAGCTAAAAATAAAGTATTAATCAATTTTAAAAAATAAGAAAAGAAAAAAAACAATTAGTACACACACACACACACACACACACACACACACACACACACACACACACAAGAGAGATACTAGCACATAAAATCAACAAGGAACAGAGTCAGGAAAAAGTTCATGAGGTCACAGCTGGTGTGAAACAGTTCAGGGGGATGAAACACTACAGAGAATAACTTCTGGACAATATTGAAACATGCATAAAACAGTAAAACTGGCATCCTGTCTTTAAAATCTCCATACCCCATATAGCTTTTCCCACTTTCACTACACCCCTCAACCCCCTCCCCCCCCCCCCCCCAAAAAAAAAAGAAGAGAAAAAACAAAACAAAAAGGAATCACATTTTTTTTTAAGAAACACCTACCAAACAAACCAACCCCCAAACCCCCAACACACAAAAACAACCACAAGAGAAATACCAACAACAACAAAACAACAAAAAACTCAAAGAGCAAGCAGAGAGGAAAAGGGGAGGGAAAAAAAACAACAACAAAGGCAAAAGAGTTAACAACCTACATGGCCCAGATTCTGATGATGACAGGGAGTCTGACCCTGACCCCGAGGCCGGGTCAGGACCCTGGAGCTGGGGGTCAGAGGTGAGACTAGAGGTTCGATGAGCTATGAGCTGAAGCAGGCGATTATTGGTTTGCATACAGGACACCACCAGGGCTTGCTCGTCCTTCTCCCAGTCTTCTGACGGGCGGCTCCTGCACTGCTGCTGTGGATGGAGGGGGGAGGGGGGAGCAAGGAAGGGACACAACTTGCCGATTAGTCAAACGCACATGTTAGTAGTCCAGCTGGCTTCTAGAGAACTTACGGTAGCTATCATTACATCCCTTCCCTGCCCCCCCCCCCTTTTTTTTTAAAAAAATCTCACTAATGGCTAGTCTGGCTTAAAGAAAATTTTTAATCATCTTTTTAAACACAATGGATGTTCTATTACTACCACCCAGTCTATAGATTTTGCAACTTTATGAATTTGAACACACATTCTTTCCATCAATCTACGTTACATAACGACACAATCGGAGGTGATTTTATCACTGTCCTACTACTTCATCTTTATGCTTTTTGTAATTTCTGCCTGAAATTTGTTGTGAACATACTTCTTTTCAACAATGTATGATGAACCATTTATCAATATTACAAAGCCAAAACCAATACTGCCATCCTTTTTCTTAACAATATGATAAATATCAATTATCATTACTACACCCATTTCTGTACAGTTCCTCTCTGATTTGTGTGTGTGGTCTATACAAGCAAGAGGGGGGTTTTGTTTTTGTTTTTTTCTCTCTCTTTTTTGTTTTTATACCCGACGTCATTCTTCCCTCCCCCAGATCTGTCCACCGATCCTCCTGCCTTTAAAAAACAAAAACAAAAAGGTTTTTTGCTTTGAAATATGATTTTTAAAATTTATTATTTCTTCTATCTTCAGTCTCCATCCTTTTTTCAATGACGACAAACTTCCCTTTGCTCCATGCCCAATAAAAAAACAAAACAAATTTAAATACAGTATCAGCTGATGGACTTTTATCTTTTTTCTCCCATTTTTTTTCACTTGTTAGGCAGTGGTGGCGTTTTCTTGTTGTCCTAATTTTTCACAGATTCTGTTACTGAAGGGCAGTGCTTGGTTTCAGTTTCCTTGTTCTCCTCTCTCTCTCTGTGCTAGAGCTCAGGGGATTATCGACGGTGAGATTTTGCCTGTCATGCCACCGTTTTTGACCACCATCATTAAGGTAACTGTATTCTGACTTAATGCTTTGCCTCCAATATTGTTTAAAAAAAAAAAAATTCCATACTTCATTCATGTTCATGGCTTTCTTCTACGTTTCTCCTTTTAACATCTTCCACAAAAAAACAAGTTTCCAACTTTTGAGCTCTTTTTAAAAAAAATAAAGACATCCCTAACTTCTATCTCCTCTTTGCTTTCTATTTTGTTCGTTTTACATACAGGCTTTAACAGTCACTTTGCTTCTGATCTAAAACTGTCGTTTCTACAGTGGTCATCTGTGCCACACTTTGACCTTTTCCATTTTCTTTATAAATCTGTATACAGTTTGACTCACTCCCCATACAAAATGATCAGTTCCATCTACAGTTTGTACTGGCTTTCTTCCTGTGTCACCACCTCTTTGCTTTAACTCCATTCATTTTCTCAAACATAGTTTACTGCAAATTTCAACATAATTAACATTTTCAAACAGCATACCTTTCTTCTTCTTCACTATTTTCTTTCTTTTCTGAATGCTGGGCATGCATTATCCTTATGTTCAGAGTCATATCTATGCTGCCATCTGGAGGGTTTTTATGCCGTTCATATGTCTGATTTTTTTTTTACATGATGGATTCAAAAGTATCCATACTATATTACACTCAAGTCCCTTTCTGTACATCTCAGTGGTTTGCAACTGATTAAAAAATATATATATATCAATGGCTTTCCCACAAACTTTTTTCTCTTTAAGCTTTGTTCTCTTATGTTATGCTCTCTTTCTGCTAATTTTTTCCCCCTGTTTGGATGTTATCATTTAAACTTCAGTTTTGTTTCTGTAAAAAAACCTGTGGCTAAATGACCTGTTTCTATTCAAATAAGTAATACCTCATTTTAAATTCTCCCCTCCCTTTTCTTCTTTTTACAATTCTTATCTTTATCTTCCATACATAAAACATTAATCACCTTTAAATCTCAAATAAACATTTCTTTTACCCCCTGCTTTTCATACCACTGCCCCCTTCCCCCCATCTGACTCTGAACCAAATGGCATCCAGTTTCTGTACTAAATGGCATCCAGTTTCTTTGCTAAATGGCATCCAGTTTCTTTGCTAAATGGCATCCAGTTTCTGTACTAAATGGCATCCAGTTTCTGTGCTAAATGGCATCCAGTTTCTTTGCTAAATGGCATCCAGTTTCTGTACTAAATGGCATCCAGTCTCTGCACTAAATGGCATCCAGTTTATTTGCTAAATGGCATCCAATTTCTATACTAAATGGCATGCTAAATGGCATCCAATTTCTGTACTAAATGGCATGCTAAATGGCATCCAATTTCTGTACTAAATAGCATCCAGTTTCTTTGCTAAATGGCATCCAGTTTCTGTACTAAATGGCATCCAGTTTATTTGCTAAATGGCATCCAGTTTCTGTTTTAAATGGGATCCAGTTTCTTTGCTAAATGGCATTCAGTTTCTGTACTAAATGGCATCCAGTTTCTTTTCTAAATTGTATCCAGTTTCTGTACTAAATGGCATCCAGTTTATTTGGTAAATGGGATCCAGTTTCTGTACTAAATGACATGCTAAATGGCATCCAATTTCTGTACTAAATGGCATCCAATTTCTGTACTAAATGGCATCCAGTTTCTGTACTAAATGGCATCCAGTTTCTTTGCTAAATGGCATCCAAATTCTTTGCTACATGGCATCCAGTTTATTTGCTAAATGGCATCCAATTTCTGTACTAAATGGCATCCAGTTTCTTTGCTAAATGGCATCCAGTTTCTGTACTAAATGGCATCCAGTTTCTGTACTAAATGGCATCCAGTTTCTTTGCTAAATGGCATCCAATTTCTTTGCTAAATAGCATCCAATTTCTTTGCTAAATGGCATCCAGTTTCTGTACTAAATGGCATCCAGTTTATTTGCTAAATGGCATCCAGTTTCTGTTTTAAATGGGATCCAGTTTCTTTGCTAAATGGCATTCAGTTTCTGTACTAAATGGCATCCAGTTTCTTTCCTAAATGGCATCCAGTTTCTGTACTAAATGGCATCCAGTTTCTTTGCTAAATGGCATCCAGTTTCTGTTTTAAATGGCATCCGGTTTATTTGCTAAATGGCATCCAATTTCTGTACTAAATGGCATCCAGTTTCTTTGCTAAATGGCATCCAGTTTCTGTACTAAATGGCATCCAGTTTCTTTGCTAAATGGCATCCAGTTTCTTTGCTAAATGGCATCCAATTTCTTTGCTAAATAGCATCCAGTTTCTTTGCTAAATGGCATCCAGTTTCTGTACTAAATGGCATCCAGTTTATTTGCTAAATGGCATCCAGTTTCTGTTTTAAATGGGATCCAGTTTCTTTGCTAAATGGCATTCAGTTTCTGTACTAAATGGCATCCAGTTTCTTTCCTAAATTGTATCCAGTTTCTGTACTAAATGGCATCCAGTTTCTGTACTAAATGGCATCCAGTTTCTTTGCTAAATGGCATCCAGTTTCTGTACTAAATGGCATCCAGTTTCTGTACTAAATGGCATCCAGTTTATTTGCTAAATGGCATCCAGTTTCTGAACTAAATGACATGCTAAATGGCATCCAATTTCTGTACTAAATGGCATCCAGTTTATTTGCTAGATGGTATCCAGTTTCTGTACTAAATGGCATCCGGTTTATTTGCTAAATGGCATCCAGTTTCTGTACTAAATGGCACCCAGTTTCTGTACTAAATGGCATCCAGTTTCTTTGCTAAATGGCATCCAGCTTCTGTACTAAATGGCATCCAATTTCTTTGCTAAATGGCATCCAATTTCTTTGCTAAATGGCATCCAGTTTCTGTACTAAATGGCATCCAGTTTCTGTACTAAATGGCATCCAATTTCTTTGCTAAATGGCATCCAATTTCTTTACTACGTGGCATCCAATTTCTGTACTAAATGGCATTCAGCTTCTGTACTAAATGGCATCCAATTTCTTTGCTAAATGGCATCCAGTTTCTTTGCTAAATGGCATCCAGCTTCTGTACTAAATGGCATCCAAGGCAATTTCTTTGCTAAATGGCATCCAATTTCTTTGCTAAATGGCATCCAATTTCTGTACTAAATGGCATCCAGTTTCTGTACTAAATGGCATCCAATTTCTTTGCTAAATGGCATCCAATTTCTTTGCTAAATGGCATCCAATTTCTGTACTAAATGGCATCCAGTTTCTTTGCTAAATGGCATCCAATTTCTTTGCTAAATGGCATCCAATTTCTGTACTAAATGGCATCCAGTTTCTTTGCTAAATGGCATTAAAGTAATCCAACTTTCTACATCTTTCCTTCTGCTCCCCTCCCCTTTCATACACACAACACTAATTTCCTCCCATTTGCTTCAGGCCTCAAATAAACAGCTTTCTCCTGTTAACTCACTGCCTTCACAAACATCGTTCTATCACTTTACTCTGTCACTTGACAACATCCTCACAGTAGTTCTGATATAGTCAACTCCCATTTCTCTTTTTCCTCTCCTTAAAAAACAAAAACTATTTCAAAGCAACCACTCTCCTCCCCCGCCCCCCCAAAACCCACACACAGACAGAGAAAACACACGCACACACACACACCTGAGCTACATGGCGAAACTCAGTGATTGACATGTGAAGCATCTCCGCAACAATGTGCTCCTTCTCCTCCAGAGCTTCAGCAATCACCTGGTCTGTCCGCCTCAGCCGTTCTAGCCATCATCATCATCATCATCATCATCACCATCAACATTGTTATGATTATTATTGTCACCAGCATGGACACCCCTATCCCCTCCCTCCCGCATGAACATACACAGAGGGACACAGGTTAGGGGGGGGGGGGGGGGTATGTTGGTGACTGATGAGAGAAGCGATACCAGGGATGAGCAGAAGGTTTGGACTCTTTCGCGGCCACTTTGCCCGTCATAGTTGCTTTCTTGCTGGTTTGTCAAAGATGTGCTTTGGTGATTTAAGATTGCTGAAAACCCTTATCACTTTCAGAGATGATCACCTGTGTGTGTGTGTGTGTGTGTGTGTGTGTGTGTGTGTGTGTGTGTGTGTGTGTGTGTGTGTGTGTGTGTGTGTATGTGTGTGTGTGTGTGTGTGTGTGTGTGTGTATGTGTGTGTGTGTGTGTGTGTGGTGTCTAAGAGCGTGTGTGTGTGTGTGTGCGTGTGTGTATGTACACACACAGATGTGTACACTTGTGCATATTTCTATCTTCAGGATCTGATCATCGATACAATTTTTTGTTATTTTATTTTATTATTTTAATTATTCTTTTATATCGATGATAATGGAATAAGCACTCATGTGCTTTTTTACATCTACTCTCCGTGTGTATGCCGTTTTGTAAATTTTGTCATCTGTTCCCACCGGCACACAATGGCCTACTCCTTTGAAAAGCAGAACAGGATTCAACACGTGCACAAGATGTTCTGAATGCTATATTGCATGTTATTTCCAGCATTAGTTTCTATGACAGATTCATTTTTCTTTTCAACTGGATATAAATTCTCTATGACCTTATTTGGCAGATAAAAACAAGGCTTTAAATTCATTGCAATATGGTTATTTTTCAGTTTGAAAAAGAAAAAAGAAATACTATATTGCTATAATTGTAAGAAATACTTTTTTTAAAACCTACCACAACCGTTTCCTTCATCATTAGCATCACATACAAAAAAAGAAAGAAATCCTAACTGGAAGGGCAAAACAGCCGTGAGGAAGAAAGAGTAGAGAAGAATGACAAGATCAGAAGAAGCAGTTCAGAGATGTAGATGAAACGCTTCACATGACACACTGCTGATGGGGGGGGGGGTCAGAGAGGCGTGCTAATGCCCCACCCTGCACTTCTGTTTTCCACCACGATTTCTTTGAAGACAAGACTGCTGTTTCAGCGTTTACCTGTCGGGTAAGGTACAGAGAGAGAGAGAGCGAGACAGAGAGCTAACAGGAGAACACGACGACAAGAGGACAGAACCGGTTACAAGACCAACACAACGTTCTTGACAACCTGTACACACTGAGAAAGGACAGGTAGAGAGAAAGAGAGTGAGAAGATCAAGAACGTACATCCACAGATTATCACAACATTAGTCAATAGATCTAACAGGCAGAAAATCACTTCTAACAAAAAAATTTTTAAATGCTTGATAAAAATATTAAATTCAAAAGCCTACACAGTTGAAGCTAAAATCACACATTAGTCTAGTTTATGTAAAATGTAAAAAAAGAAAATAATCATTTAAAAAAAAAGGGAAGATTAAACGGCAGAAAAGCAAGGAAAAATATATACACGAGTTATTGCACTTGAGAGAAAAGTTGGGAATAAAATATATATATATGCATTAGTGAAATATAGCAGAGGCTGCTGAACTTGACCCGTTTCAGAGGTGCTGATGTTTTGATAGAGGTTTTTTCCCCTTTGATTCTCCAGCTGTCTCGCCTTTCTCTTTTCTTTGCCTTTTTTTAAAATCTTTTTTTTTAAAATCACACAGGTTCTAACATACCCTTTCTTTTATAAAAAAAAAAAATCCAAGAGATTAAATCCACAAGAAGCACTGTCAAAACTAAACTGCAGTATCATACACTTTACAAAATTACTACAGTAAAAAAACAATTATCTCTAACTTAAAAAAAAAAAAAATCTCATAACTTATCCAAAACCTGTGATGCAGAATTAATGTTTGTTTGAGGGTGGTGTTTTTTTGTATGTCTGGTATTGGCCTGTCTGCTTGTGGTTTTCTTTGTAAGTAATGAAATAAATCATATTGTCTTTCTCTTTGTGTGGCTGTGTGTGTTGTGTGTGTGTGTGTGTGTGTGTGTGTGTGTGTGTGTGTGTGTGTTGATGTGTGTTGTGTGTGTTGTGTGTGTGTGTGTGTGTGTGTGTGTGTGTTGTGTGTGTGTGTTAGTGTGTGCATGCACACACACATGGGTACACACATGTGTGGGTTTGCATGATTCTGCGTTTGTGTATGTATGCGAGTGAATACGCATGTGTGCACAAACAGGTGACTGGGCATGTGAATGCACTTTTGCATTAAACCATGCCCTTCATATTATAGATTTTGTTTCTTTAAACCATATTTGTTAGGGAAAAAAACCTGACAAATCTCAGCACCTCTGAAAAATGGCAATAAAATGATAGGACACATATACGATTATAAATAGTAAGCAGAATATAAGCCGCCCCCAGAAAGATGCCTGTATATATATACACACAGATGAAATCATAGTCAGAAAAGGGGTACATCAGGGAAATACATTAAGTTCTACATTATTTAATGTATATGTCAATGATATAGTTCAATATACTGATGAGAAAGATTCGCCATATATAACCGCAAAAGACAGAATTCCTTGTTTACTCTATGCTGATGACCTGGCATTGCTATCAACAACCAAAATAGGTCTTCAAACTAAACTGAATAAACTGCAAGAATACTGTTCTAATTGGGGTTTAAAGATAAACAAAACAAAAACAAAGGTAATAGTCTTTACGAGATCACCTCCTAAAATTCCAATTCATTTTAAATGTGGAGAGCATGTAATTGAATCAGTAGAAACTTATAAATATCTAGGTGTCGTTTTTCATCAGAACGGGAAATTTCAAGCAACACAAGAACATTTAGTAAAACAAAGCAACAAAGCAATATACGCCTTTAAAAGAGCAATTCATGGACAAAATTTAAAGACTACTATAATAATGCGTTTATTCGACTCACTGATAACCCCTATTTTAACCTATGGAGCAGAAAAGTTTGGTTTCCTTTTTGTTTTAATGGGGAGACAGAATTTCATATTGATAAACTGTCCAAGGCATGCTTATCCAGTCAGTTTTTGTATGAGATATTTCATGTAAAATTTTGTAAACAAATGATAGGAGTTCATAAAAAAAGCATTAGTACTACCCACTTTGGGTGAATTAGGGAGATTTCCACTGACCCTTAAAATCATATGCCAGATAATATCCTTTTGGATTCATTTGACAGAATCAAAACCAGACTCTTATATTAGAATAGTATACGATTATTTGTATCAGAATAATACATACGATAAATGGATAAACACAGTGAAAAATATTCTGTACACAATTGGATTCAAAACATGTCTGGAAGAACAAAGCACTCTTAATGTTCATCGGTTTGAGTTATGCTGTTAGAAGAAAACTTGAGGACATGTATAAAACATTTTGGATCTACCAAAAGAAAGAGTTTGCAAAACTAAAATTTTATGATTTTGCTACCAAAGAATACAGATTGGAACCATACTTAGTAAACTATGAAAACAAAACTCATAAGAAGACATATTGTAATTTCGCACAAGCTGTCACAATTTAATGATAGAGAAAGGGAGACACCAAAATAATCCAGAGAGGACGAAAATGTAGACACTGTAACAAAATAGAAGATGAATTTAATTTACTTGATGAATGCATTTTATATGATGAACTCAGAAATAATTTGTTATTAAAAATCAAAACGAAAGACAAAGAACGCAAAAACTGTGTACATAAATTAAGTGACATAATCACAGTTGATATATATCAAGCAGATATCATCAGATTTGTGTATGAGTGTTTTGACAAAAAGAGAAAAAGAGAAGTAGAATACATGTTTTTAGTGTACATCACTTTAAGCCAAAATAGATAATAATTATAGTTGATGTTTTTGTTGTGTCAAATAAGTCTACATGACTTAAATGGCAATAAAATATTCTGATTCTGAATCTATATAAATATGTAAGACCCATCCTCAGAACCCAACAGCCCGCATTACAGAATATACGTTATCACACAAACCGTCCCTGGACACCTCTCAAATACAATTTTCCACAATCCAATTCGCTCTCTCTCTTTCTTATCCTCTGAAGTCAGAGTATGGATGCCTGCACAGCCAGAAACTTGAAAGCAGCTGTACCCCAGCAAACTTCCCGTCTGGGGTGTGTGTGTCTTGGGGACAATTTCCAGATGTGACGAATGAAACAATTTCGTATTCTGGGCGACTTCCAGGGTGTCCGGCAACAGCAATACACTGTTCTGAACGCAGATAATCTTTACCCTTTTAAAAAAAATAAAATAATCGCGAGCCTATTCATAAATTCTTATTCATATTGCAGACCCCTCAAGGGAAGATACTCGCTACATCAGTTTTGAATTAATCTTGTGTGTTTTCTCCTGAGAACATCCTGCGCACATGTTAAAACATGTTCCACTTTTCGGAAGAGTAGGCCATTGTGTGCGGTGGGAACGGATGACAAAATTTATAAAACTGCATACACACGGAGATGGGAAAAAAAAAAAAAAAAAAGCACTTTTAGTGCTTATTCCTTTATTTCAAAATTAAAATTTTAAAAAATTTTTTTTAAGGGGGGGGGGAGGAAAGTTTTCAGATTCCAAAATTAAATAAGCCGTTTAAATTTTTAAACCTGCCGTTAGTCGCACTGTTCGGGAAAAACCACCACATTGAATAAAACCCTGCAAAGGGCTTCACTTTGTCTCTTTATGGATTAAAAACCACACCCAAAACAAAGCTTTCTTTCTGGAAACCAGTTACTGAATTTCTTTGTGTCAGGTCAGGGTGTTTCCCCCTGCTACTGGTAACCATGTAAACCAGATTTACCTTTTTCCATGGGGGGACCAAACCCCGCTCCAAAAAACCAGTCAAGGGATGGGCCCCGACTTGACTGTACTTCCCTTTTAAGACTGTTAGTTGCTTTCCACTAGGGCCCAATTTGGGGAAAAAGGGGGGCTTCCCTTTTAACCTGGTATGCAAAGTCTGGACCCCGGGCGGGGGGCTGCGGAGGAAAACCCTAAAGGGTTTCAACGGAGAAAAGGGCGGTCACAGCACGGGGCGCTGTGGAGCGTCCAGGGAAAGGGGTTTGAGGCACTAAAGATAATTTGGGCCCCTCCCAGAATCGGGTTTCCTCACCAGTCGTCTTGAGTCATTTTTTGCCACTGGACAAGGGGGTCTCGGAAAAGAGAGTGAGGCGACATCGCGCAACCCCTTCTTCACTTAAAACAAAGTCATCGCGCAACCTCATCTTCATCCTCATTTAAAAGCCCCGTGGCGCAGGCAAGCCCCGAAGCGCCCGGGTTTGGGTTTCACTGGCAGTCGTAAATTGCAAACCCGGGACACAGGGGGGGCCCCAGGCTATCAGGGGGCGCTACCTATTTAAAAGGAAACAGGGGGAAAGGGTTTTGGGAAACCGCTGGGACTGAAACAGCTTTTCTTTAGGAATGCAACCCGCTCACCTCCTTACATGAGGGAAAGGGGTAGAAAAAGGGGCCCAAAAATTGCCCGCCCACCCCACCCTGGGGTAGCTTTCCGATCTGGCGGGGGCCCTTTCTCATGCCCGGTTTGAAAATAGTGGGGAAAAAACAAGAAAAAAAAAAAAAAAAAAAAATAGGGTCAGTGTCTGAACCTTGCTAGTTTTGGGAAATTTCCAAAAACTTCTTTTTCAGGAACGAGAGGGACAAGGGCCCCCCGAGACGAACCCCACTTATCGCAAGCGAACCTCGCCCGATAGAACATCACATTGCTGCCCCTTTGTGAGACCAAAGGGTAACAAAGGGGAGGGCCCAATATGCAAAACGAGGCACAGGCTAACCTTCTTTTGGAGGGACGTGGGCCTGGGAAAAGAGACGGAGGCTTGGGGTTGGCTTTGCATTTAAAAACAACGCTTGTTGGGGAAATGGTGGGCCCCCCCAAAAGGGGAAAAAAATGAAAGAATTTTGGGGGTGATGAGAACCCCCCCTTACTCATGGGAAAGAAATTTTGGGTACCCTTGTAGTGCTTAGCTCCCAAACCCTGGGCAAATCCAGAGGCATCAAGGACAAAGGGTTTTTGAAGAAATTGAATGCTGTTATTGCCTCTGTTCCCAACGCAGCAAACTCCCTTTAAACCTTGGTGACTTCACGGAGAGTAGGCTGTTACGTACCGCATGGGGAAAGGTTTTGATTGGAAAACATGGGGGGTTGGCAAAAGGGGCAGCAACCCGGGACTGCTTTCCCCCAGACTTGCATGGAGCAGACCTACTTTATCACAAAAAAACGACTTTTTAACCTCCCCCACCCCGTAACAGGAACCATTGGGTGCATCCCCGCTCTAGGGGACTGGGGATCTTATTGACCCATGTCATCACCCGGAAGAAAGGGGCAGGCAGGATGTTTTTTGTCACAAAGGGCCCTGTTTAGGAGGCAGAAAGCTGGACAGACCACCCTCTCAAACGTCTCTTAAACCAGGTTGCGTGACCAGCCCAGGAAAAAGGGCCCCAAGGCGTGAAAGCACCCAAAAAACCTGAAAGTCAACAAGATTTAAGAACGACACAGTCAACGGTCTCTTGCTGCCGGGCCTTTTGGGGGAACGCCAAAAGCCCCTTTTTCTGGGTAGCCCAAAAAGTGGAATCCCCCTGGGGAAAAAACCCCCGTGAGATTGTGAAAACACAGTATGGAGTGCCTTTGGCCCCCCTTCCATGCGACACCGGGACTGGTTTGATGAGGAAAAAGTGAAGAGATCACACAGTTTTTTGGAAGACAAACGTGGGGCCTTTTAAACCACCTTGATGACCCCCAAAATCAACAAAACCCAAAAAAAGGGTGCAGAGGAAAAAAGGGGTGCACCATCCAACTAAAGCGCGTCAATGCAAGACTCCTGGGTCAGCAAAAAAACAGATGAGATCGAAGGATAAGCCCGACCCGAAATGACATTTAAAAAACTTTATGATGGGCCCCAAAAAAGATCTATGGGCCCACCACATCAAGATCAACCACCTCCCCCCTCAGTGCAGATGGGTTTTACCTTTATCACTGACAAATATAAGGTCCTTGGAGATGGGGTGAACATTTTTACAAGTTCTCAAAAACCCTCCTTCCAACCCCCCCAACGATTTAAGCTTTTAAACCGCCTCCCCAAGTTCCGTACGAGACAATGATGCCATTAACCTTTGAGGAGATCCAAAAGCAATTCCCTGCTTCCATGGTAAAGACCGGGCACAGACTCAATCCCAGCTGAGATCTAAAAGGGGGTGGCAGAGCACTGACAAAAAAATTTCATACCTTCCAAGTCGTATGGCACATGAGACACTTCCGCAAGACTTCAAAAAGCCTCCATCATCATCTATCAAAAACAAAGGAAACCACCAGGCCTGTGCAACCCCCGAAAATTTCCCCGGTCCATCGCGGGCAAGTCCTGGCCAGAGTACTGCTGAACCGGCTCATAGCCCCCTTAAAAGACCTTTTTCCCCAAGAGTCAATGTGGCTTCGGGAAAAGATCAGGGGACAATGACAGGGTATTTGCTCCCCCGGGCACCCCAAGAGAAGGTCAGGAACAAAACACTTCCCTCTACTCCACCTTTGTTGATCGCCCCAAGAGCTTTGATACTTTTTAGCGAGGGGTCTATGGAGAATCATGGCGAAGTACGGCGCCCAAGAACATTCACCCCATCGACGTAGTTTTGATGGTATGCGGGCCAGAGTACAAGACAAGGGAGAGGATCGAACCCTTCCCAGTCACCAAGGGAGTGAAGCGGGTGTGTTCTCTCCCACCCGTTCACCTCATGTTTTGGGCAATCTGTCAGTCTTCAAGATTGGGATGTAGTGTCAGCATCAGGTACGGGTATGATGGGTCACTCTTCAATTTCAGGGGCTTAAAGAAAAACCCCAAGGTCTCACAGTATCTCAACGACTTCCTGTTTGCTGATGATTGCCCCCCCCCAATGCTGCCTAAGCCGCACAAGACTGTTGAAAGTTCCGATGCTTGCAAAGTTTGGGTTTGAAATCAGTACTAAAAGACTGAGTAATGCCCAACCACCCCGGGGAACCCCTGTTAAACCCAAAACACTCCAAAATGGACATAGACTCAAACAGTGGAAAAATTTTACTTATTTTGGCAGTACCCTCTCCCGCACAGTAGCCATTGATATGAGGTCAAAACCAGACTCGCCAAAGCAAACGTTGCCTTTGGGAGACTCCGAAAGAATGTGTGGGACAGGAGAGGCAAACCCCAACAGAAAAACCCAAAATCAAGGTCTACAAATAGTAGTGCTCACCACCCCGCTCTATGGCTCAAGGGGCATGGACAGTCTACCCAAAGCCATGCTAAAAGCTGAACCACTTTCCCCACCCCCTTTTTTAGAAAAATGTTTGGCATCAAGTGGCAGGACAAGATCCCAAACTGAGGTGCTCACTAGAGCAAACCCTTTCCCCCATCCACACCCTCCTGATGCAGACCCACTTCGCTGGGCAGGCCATGTAGTTGCATGCCAGACCATCGGTCCCAAGAAACTTTTGTTTGGGGAATTTAGCATTGGAAAAACGCTCCCAGGGGGCCAGAAAAAAAAGCTTTAAGGACACTCTGAAAGCCTCACTGAAAACCTTCAACATTGAAAAACTCATGGGGAGCAGGCACAATGGAGAGGCCACGGTGAAGCTGTACGCATGGGGCCCCAAAGGCCCACAAAAGCAAACAGAAGCGACAGCTGAGCAATGCAGGCAAGACAGGAAAGATAGACCTCCAAGTCTCCCAAAAAAGCCACAAAACCCGTCCAAACTGCTCAAGAACTTTTCAAGCACGGATTGGCCAAATAAGTCATCTTCGACCCACGAAAGGACCCTCGCAATCCCAGGGTGAATAGATGGTCATCATCGTTCCCCAGGACAAGAAGAAAAAAGCTGATTTTTCTCGAAAAAATGAAACAAAAGTTTACTTAAAACCAAAATATATACGTGAAAGCGCATTTAGTAAATTTTTTTTCAGGTGTCCAGAAGAATCCCCCAAAACTGTACACAAAAAATGTAACACAGCGTAATTTCCCAAAAGTCCTCATGACGATGTCAGAAATTGTCATCTCAGAACAATTTAATCGTTAAGACATCAAAGCGAAAAAAACACCCCCCCCAATAAACAGATCTCCCCTTTTCCTATTCATCACTTAACAAGTTTCCCATGCCACATTTGCTCTGGACTTTTTTTTACACTTTCACTTCTTTCACACACGAAAAACACACAGAGTTATTTTCGCAAACGGCGCAGACAAAGAACACCCTTTTTTTTCTTTCTTCCAATGTCATCGAGAGGCAAAAAAGTAACCCAAACCCTTTAAAACACGGTAACAATGCAGCAACAACCAATCAAATGTGTAAAACACCCCACCATTTTTTCGTACAGGTTATTTGGTTGCACACAAGATCACAAAAAGACAATCAAACGGACATGTTAAGTTTTGACTGCTGGCTATCAGCTAATGCCACACACGACTGAAGATGCAAACATTAACTTGGCTGTTTTTTTTCCTTTTTTTCCCGTTGCTTTTCAATGTACTGCCCAAACTGTTGTGTGTGTGGTTTTGTGTGCGTACGTGTGCAATCTTGCTTGTGCGTATGTGTGTGTGTGAGAGAGTGAGTGAGTGAGAGCAAGCAAGTGTGTGTGTGTGTGTTGTGTTATACATAAAACCATATTGCACAAACATATAAAACATCTATGCACACATGCCAAGAACACATGCAACCCACAACCCTTCTCACACATCCAACCCTCACTTGATCACAGCAAACTTTTAAAAAAAAACACAACAACAACCCCAAAATGTCCCCACCAACCAACAAACTGTCCCAAACCAACAACAACAAAAATCTTCCCCATACAAACACACACACGAACTCAACAGTCAAACTCCAAATCTGAACCGAAAATAAAAAATTGAACAGAAACCGTTCAAACTTCTTAGCTACCCGCCCCCTCTCGTTCCGTCACCACCAGCACACTCCACACTCGCCCTACATGCACGCTTCAGCAAGCACCGACCTTTGGGCGACACGACGGGTTGCGCCTCCACGACCACAGCCTCCGACACGTCGACCTGGTCAGGCTGGATCAACTCCGGCTGGTAGTCGGGTATCGCCGAGGGGAAGACTCCGTCTGGCACGTCCTGGTCTGAAGGGGTGGGGGGCGGGGGACTGGGGTCCCTGGAGAGAGACACACACACACAAAAAATGACCAAAAATGTTTAAAATGTGTTTGGTGGACTTTCTCCAGCCCCACCCCCACCCAAGTTCTTCAGATAGAGCTCCGAGGTTTTCCAATGATGAGATTTGACCTATGAGACCGTTTACCCATTATTAAGGTAGCCACATTCTGGCTATGGAGATGATGTCTAAACCACAGTCAGTTCCCCCCCCCCCCCACTTTCGGCTACTCTCGGTTGTTATGTATTCCAGCCTAGCTGGTGCTATGTTACAGCAGTAAACTGACTGCACTTGGGACTTGGTAAAAAGGACAGGGTAATTTTAGCACTGGGCCCTGCAGGACCCTTGACTGAGTTATGCTGGATTTGTGCGCTGTGAAACACAATGCAACTGTGCGCGAGTTGTCATCTGTTCCTACAAACTGTGAAAGGAAAGGAAAGGTAAAGGAGTCCCATAACCTATAAGGTCGTAGGGGAGCGAGGCGTCAGAGATCTCACCTTCCTAAGGGCCACAATTGAGGGCACCCGCCCATCTCCTCTCCCTCCTGCTTTACCTTCCCTACCCTAAAGAGGGCAGCCATGTACAGCTGGGTAACTGGTGGAACTGTATTTAAGCCAAGGCGCGCAAACGGTCACCCATCCAACTGGTAACCATGCTTGACGCTGCTTAATTGGGTGGGGGAAAGCGAGTTTCTTCCGACCAACTGACTCTCCCGTCCCCGTAAACTGTGAATGCTTTGCTTTAAAATGAAAAACCATTGAAACTTGTATATCACTTTTAAGTCACGGCAGAATTCTCTGCATAGAATTCCGGCTGCTCTCCTCGGTTAAAACGCCATCACCACAAGAGCAGCGCCACTTTTTCTTTTCCTGTCCACACAACTGTCTGCGCCTTTTATGCAAGCATCCTGTATCCTCAGAGGGATCAGACGCCGTGGCTTTTGTCAAAACCCGACGGTTGGACTCACCTGGACTTCCTCAAGATCTGCCGTCTGGTCTGCTCCATTTCCGCGCGGTCAGGGCTGGACATGCTCTTCGTCATGGAGGAGGTCTTGGAGCTCCCCACCGAGAGTTTGCGCTTTTCGGCTTCTTCGTTGATCAGTTTGCACCACCTGTGGGCACGCAGTATAATAACAATAATAATAATAATAATGATAATAATGTTTGGAATTTATATAGCGCTGAATCTTGTAAAGCAACAAATCAAAGCGCTGAGATGACTTTTTAAAAATTTTATATCGAGGATAATGGAATTAGCACTCATGTGCTTTTTTACAATCAGTCCCCATGTGTATGCGGTTTTGTCAAATCTGTCATCTGTTCCCCCCGCCACAATGGCCTACTCTTTCAAAAAGCAGAACGGGATTTTTAACGCAAATTTTCTGCATGCGTTGCACTCGGGCCCCGGGTTTAAAGGCTCCTCCGTGGGATTTGGGGGCACCAGTATACACCTTAAACGAGCCCTTTCTTTGTCGGGGTTTTTGGTTTTTCTTTTTTTTTTTGCTTTTTTTTTGGGGACAAAAACCACTCAAAGGGATACAAGACTTCTCACAAAAACCCAGATTTCTTTTTGGGATTTTGAGTCACGAAAATTTTTATGACCACGAAATAAAAATACTCCCCTTTTCCACACCCAACATTTATCAGAAAACACGAAATACAAAGAAACACTGGCCTATGATATTGTCATCATTTTTTTTTTCTCAAATGAACTTG
This sequence comes from Rapana venosa, assembly GCA_028751875.1. Classification (NCBI taxonomy): domain Eukaryota; kingdom Metazoa; phylum Mollusca; class Gastropoda; order Neogastropoda; family Muricidae; genus Rapana; species Rapana venosa. The sequence goes on from CM054154.1 coordinate 50,861,327, forward strand.
TAAAACAATAGATGAACACAGCTCCTAAATTCTCTTTATATATTTGCAAACCTGAATTTTACACACACACACAAACAAAACAACGGGGGTAATTTTATGAGAATGAATTTGCATATACAAACACCACGGGAAAATTTTAAAAACTAAAAATGTAACGCATCTGCAACCTTTCCAAAAAATAAAAAAGGGAAAAAAAAAACCACCAACAGCTGATTTTACACATTTCTACTTTAAAAACTCAAAAAACCCATTTTCAAACCTTCCTAAAATAACAAGAAACAAAACAACAACCCACCAACGGCTGTTTTTTATCACATTTTACATCAAAAAAGCAAACACCACCACACACATCCTGGGCTAAAACAGCGGGTTTTTGCAGCAACATTTCTCCAAGGGGAAATAATTTCAACACACGAACACATGAACCAGGTTTCAGACACAACTCACATTTTCCTGGGGTCTTGTGCGACCAAAAAGCCGTAGATCTGAGGCCCGTGTCCTGCGTGTTGTGACGAAAAAGGGTTTCCTTTTCTGAAACCACACATCGCCACAGTAAAACCTGACAGTACATTACACACCCCCCCCTTTACAGGCACACACACACACACAAACAACACACAAATTCGGTGACAAAAAATTTTTAATGTTCAAGTTTGTATCAATGTCAAGGTTTAAAAACGTTTTTACCATCATTTCAAGATAATTCTGCAGGAAATTTTTAACCAAACCAAATTATTATTGGGAAAAGCCCTTTTCTCTGTTGCAATCCCCAGTATTCTTTTTTTGTAAAGTAAGGGCGTGGGAACTACATTTTGCTTGTTTTACAGCTCCGTTTTCAAGTAGTTTTAAAATTGTTTTTTTTCAAACATTAAGTTTTTTTAATTTTTTGTGGGGTTTTGGGTTAAAATTTTTTTAGTTCTAGCCATGTTTTTTGCAACATACATTTATATAATTGAATAACTTTTAATGTGCATTCAACCACACTATCTATTCTACTTTAAACCCCCTTTTCTCATTTTTTCCCCCCCCCCCCCCCCCCCCCCCCCCAATCCCCCCCTCCTCCACGTCTAATACACTTAATGAACAAACGTAAAATTGAAGACACACAATACAACACACACCACCAATACAAACAACACAAAAAACACAATACAACCACAACACCAATAAAAAACCACACACTACAACACACACACACAAAAACAACACACACAAAACACCAAAAAAAAACCACACACCCACACTACAACACCCCCAAAAACAAACAACACACACAAACAACAACACACACAAAATACAACACACACAAAACCCATAAACAACACAAAACCCACACACACAAACAACACAAAACACACACAATACAACCCCCACAAAAACCAAAAAACAATACAACACACACACACACAAAAAACAACACACAAACACACACAATACAACACACACCCCAATACAACACACCACCCCCACACAAACAACACACACAAACTACCACACACAAAACAACAAACAAACAAACCACAAAATCAACACACACACACAAAAAAACAATCAAAACCCACAAAAAAAAAAAAAAAAACCAAAACAAACACCCCCACAAACCCACCAACAAAACAAAAAAAGGGAAAGAAAGGAAAAACCCAGTAAAAAAGACCCTTATACAACAAATAAAAAAAAAATTTTTGGGGGTGGGGGTTTTGCCCCCCTTTAAAAAGAAAAAAAAAACCCCAAAAAACAAAAAAAAAAAAAAAAAAAACAAAACATCCAAAAAAAGAAACATTTTAAAAAAAAAAAAAAAACACAATACCAAAACAAAAAAAAAGAAACACTTTAAAAAAAAAAAAAAAAAACCCCAAAAGAAAGAAAAAAAAAAAAAATAACCCCCCCCCCCCCCCCCCACAAAAAACAAAAAAAAAAAAAAAAAAAGCCAAATTTCTAAAAAAAACAAAAAAACCAAAAAAAAAAACCCCCCCGTTACCCCTTTCCCCCCCCCCCCCCCCCCCCCAAAAAAAACCCCACAAAAAAAAAATATTCAACACAAACCCCCCCCCCCCCCCCCCCCAAAAAAAAAAAAAAAAAAAAAAAAAAACAAGGTAAAACAAAAAAGGAAAAAAAAAAAAACCCACAAAAACTTGAAACAAATTTTTGACCCCCCCCCAAACCCCCCCCCACCCCAACCCAACCCCAATCCCCACCAACCCCAAAAAAAACCCATCCTTCCCCACCCCAAAAACCCCCCCAACCCAATCCTTTCCCCAACCACCCCCCCCCAACCCCCACCCCCCAACCCCCCCCCACCCCCTCCCCCCCCCCCCCCCCCCCCACCCCCCCCACACCACTTCCCCACCCCACCCCACACTAAACTCACCGGGTGGCCACTTTCCCGGGCCAGCGGGTTCTGCACTTGAGGAGGGGGTGGGGGTACTTGTATCCCCCGCTGCCCATGGCCCTGCGGGTGGTGGACGGCCGACACCAGGCATCGTGGGCCCCTGCGCAGCCCCAGCAGGCCCTCCAGCACCACCTGGCCGCTCATCCCCGGTGCGAGGCAGGCCCCACACCAGGGCCCCGCAAACACCACTTGTCGCCGTCAGTCCAGTTTCTGTTTTTTTGGGGGTTGGTGGTTAGGGGGGGGTTAGGATAAGCAGAGGAAAGTGGTTTTAGTTCGCGGGGTAGGGGGTTGTTTTTTTTTGGGGTTGTTGTTTTGGTGGTTTTTTTTTTTTTTGTGGTTATTTGCCCCTTCTAATATTTTCATATCCTTTCTTTGTCCTTTTCTCCCAGGGGGGGTTTTTGGCTTGAGAGCCCTCCATCTCCTCGTTGGCTTCCCCCTTTTATTTCCCCCTTTTCCTAAAGATCACTGCAAAACAGGCAGCCCAGGTTTTGCTAGGTCTCCCTTTGGTCCTTTTCCATCCACTACAATTCATTGCTCTTTTTATGATGTGGGTGGTCTGCTTTCCGTTGAACGTCCCAAACCACACAGTATATTGCTATAAGCTACACAACTTAACATCAACTTTGCACATTCTCTAAGTTTTTCATTCGTGTCCTGTCTTTTTCCCCCAGTTGATCTTTTCATGACGTAGCATTTTTTTTCACCCCTCTTCAAAAAACTTTTCAAAAAAACCCTTTAAATCAAAGGCCAAAGTAAAGGCCATTTGTGCCGGGGGAACAGATGAAAAAAATTGAAAAAACCCCGCATACACAGGGGGACTGTGTTAAAAAAAAAAGCCCTGAGCCTTATTTCCATTACCTCGGGGGGAAATTTTTTTTTTTTTTTTTTTAAATCTGAGCACTTTTGATTCATTGTTTAAACAAGATTCAGTCCCATAAAATTCCAAAATTTTCTTATTCTTTTTCTTTTTTAAAATTCTGCCCAAGCACACACAGGGGCCGGGCGGGCAGGCAGCAGCACGACCTTGAGTCGAAAAGAGGCGGGGTCGGCCGAGGGTCGATGGGCCCTCTTTTCCACTTCTTCTTCTCTCCTTTAGCTTGTGGGAGTTCTCCACTCCCGCACCGCCGGTTGACGTACCCGGATGGCTTGCTTGCTCCCCGCCCCTCCAGGTTTTTGTACTCTTGAAGTCTGGTGAGAACAACACAAAAAATAAAAATAAAGTTTAAAAATTACTTTATGCACAACTCATAAAAATGGGGAACAGATAAGACATCAAATGTGGAAACAACAAAGCCCGCACCCTCAACACCCCCGGCCAATTTGGAGGGCAACAGCCCTCTCATTTCAAAAAAGATTTGGGTTAAAAACACCAAAGTCAAAACGGGCCTCTTTTGGCTCAAAAACCTGGGGGGGTACAAAAAACCCAAAACCCACAAACTCCACCCTTTTACCAACAAATGCCCAGGACAAAACCTCAACATCAGGGGCCGGAATCAATCCAACAAACAACTGTGGGACAGGGCCAAACAAACCCCCAACGTGTCCATTATTAAACAAAGGAAGGGATGGATCGGCAAAAAAATCCGCAACCCCGTCAAATGTCATCAGCACCCTTGACTGGGAAACCAAAAAAGGAAGCGAAAGTTGGCGACCAAAACAACCTGGCGCAGAAGGTTTTAGAAGAAACAAGGCCCGGAAAGAATGGGGCCCACTGAAGAGGATCTCCCAAAACCAAGTTTGTTTAGGGGTTGTTTCCCGCCCGTGTTTTCCCCAAGGAACCAAAGGGCATAAGTCAAGATGAGCACAAGCATCAAAAGGAAGGGGGGAGGCATGAAAGTTTCTTTACCAAATAAAAAAAAAAAAAAAAGGAAAACCAACTAAAACTTCACAACAAAAAAGATTCTTTAAGCCTTTAAAAACAACAGAGAACAAACCCCCCCCCCCCCCCCCCCCCCCCACACAAATAAAAAACACACACACCAAAAATGCCAGACAAAAATTTTTTCCAAAAGGAAAGTGGCAGGCAGGGGGTTTTAAAACCCTTTATCTGCCCAACAATAAACCATGGGGGCCTGGGTTCGATTCCCAGCCCGCACCTTTCTTCCCCGTTTGACTTTAAAAAAAAAACCCCGAAAGAATGTCAAAGTCCTTTTTTGGGTAGATAAAACCGAGGTACCTCGGCCAAACTGCAGAGCTCTTTCACACACGTTCAAAAACCCATTCCACTTTTTAAAAGTAAAACCTTTCATGCTGGGAGGAAAAACGACAACATTTCAAAAAAAACAGGGCCACAGGGTCTGTTTAGACACCAACCCCAAGTCCTAGCGGGTACCTAACGTTGGGGGGGGGGGAAAACACACACACACATCTCACCTTGGGGGACTTGGGGCTCTAGGAGGAAAAAAAAAAAAAAGGAAAAAAAAAATGTTCCCCCCCCTAAAAAAAAAAAAGAAAAAAAGAAGAGCAGCGAGAAGAAAAGAGAGAAGAAGAGGAGAGAAAGAGAGAAGAGAGAAGAGGAGAGAGAGAAAGAGACAGGAGAAAAAAGAAGAAAAGAAGAAGAGAGAGAAGAGAAAAAGGGGAGAGAAAGAGAAAGAGAGAGAAGGAAACAGAGAGGGAGAAAAAGAGAGGAAAAGGAAGGAGAGACAGAGAGGGGGAAAAAGAAGGGAGAGGGAGAGAGAAAAGAGAGAGAAGAGAGAAAAAAAGAGAGAGAGAAGAGAGAGGAGAGAGGAAAGAAGGGAGAGGTGGAGGGGGAGAGAGAAAGAAAGAGGACAGAGAGGGAGAAAGAAGGGGGAAGAGAGAGCGAAAAAAGACAAGAAGGGAGAAAGAAGAAGAAAGAGAAGGGAAGAAAGAAGGTAGATAGAGAAAGAGAGAAGAGAGAGAGAGAGAACAATGAACAAATTTTATTTTTAAGGGTTAAAATAAGCATAACAATACTTTTTTTCAAACCCCCCTCAAAAAAAAAAAATCGAAAGTAATTAATGTGCAATACATAGCATAAGAATGATATTTAAAAAAAAAAAAATACTACACTGATGATGGACTTTCCCCGCAAATTCCCTCCCAACTAATTTCAACATAAAAACAATTTTTTTAAAGTAAACATAAAAGGGAAAAACCAAACATGGGTAAAGGGACTGCAAAATTTCAAATGCACACACCCCCCCCCCCCCCCCCCCCACACATATATTATATACATAAAATATATAAACACACACTATAGAGAGGAAGAGAGAAAGGGGGTAAAGAGGGTTTAAGGGTCCCCCAAAACCAAAGGGCTAGGGGGGCGAGGCGTCAAACCTCACTTCCTAGGGCCACATATTGAGGGCGGGGCCCATTTCCCCCCCTCTCCCTCGCGTTTTTCTTTCCCTCCTGACCCTAAAGAGGGGAGGACCCATTTTCCTGGGGGAATGGGGGAACTGTACTGAACCAAGCGTGCAAACTCACCCATCCAAGTGGTAACCACCCCCGCTCGAAACTGCTTTTAAATGTTCTGGGGGGGAAACAGTGCTCCCACCACTGAGCATCCCATCCCCACAGAGGGAAAAAAAAAACCGCCACCCAACATTAAGAAAGGAGGGGGGGGGTAAGCGGCATACTGTTCTGAGAGTTCGCAGCAGGTTTTCCCATCAACAAGGGGTACTTTTACCCTGCATCTGACACGGCACGTGATCCTTCAGCTCCAGCTTCCGACACAGCTTGTCCGCCTCCGCCTCCTGCACACAAGGGCCAGCGTTTCATGCATCAGTCGCAAAAAGTGACCTCTCTTTCTTCTCCTTCTTCCTTATGGCTAACTTATGGCTTATTTTCATCTACATGCTAAGTTACTTAAACTGCTGTAGTTTCTTCGGATGAGACTATACACCGAGGCCCCGTGTGCGAACGCACGCAGAACATCTTGCGCACACGTTAAATCCTGTTCCGCTTTTCAAAAGAGTAGGCTATTGTGCGCCGGTGGGAACAGATGACAGAATTTACAAAAACCGCAAACACACGGGGACTAGATATAAAAAAGCACATAAGTGCTTATTCCATTATCCTCGATATAAAAGAATAAGTAAGTAAGTAAGTAAGTGGTTTAATTTAATTTAGAAGGGGGGGGGGGGGCTGCTTTCTTTATGAGGTACAAAATTTTTTTTTAATTTTAAAACACCAAAAGAAACTGACTTAAAAAAAAAAAAAAAAGCCTGAAATACAGGCAAACTCGTGACACACTGTACTGAACTGTACAGGAGAAATTTATCATAAATATACACAACACCATACTCTACTATCTCAAAATAATGGACAACATAAACCACAAATTCCGATGAACCACACGCAAACTCTAAACTTCTTCCCCACCCCCACCCCAAAATCTGCCAAGTCATACCGTCAGTTATAAAACATCAAGGAGGCAGCCCCCAAACACAGCACATACCGTCAAAAACTGAGCCAGTCGCTGATCTTTCCGACGGTGCCTCTTCAGAGCTTCAAGGGCGAACGACTGGTTACGACAGTACTCTGCGCAGGCTTTGCGGAATTCGTCTCCCTTGTCTCCTTCAAACTGCACACAGCCAACGTTGATCGAAATCAGTCACAGGATCAAAAGACGCAGCAGAAACAATGATTGAACGAGTGGACAGGATAAACTGCTAAAGATGACAAAATTTTACAAAAAAAAGGTTAAAAAAGAGCATCTTTTCACTATTGTCAAACAAAGATGTCTTTGTAAGCTTAAGTATTCCATGTAAGGAAAAATCTGGTAAGTTCAGATTTGGGGGGGGACACACAAGAGTGGGGGGACACAAAAGAAGGGTGGCGGTGTGTCCTATAACTTTTTTGCTGATAATTTGTCAACATACGAGCGCTATACACTGAGTCAAACCTCGCGTTTTTGGGTTTTGTTTTTTATGAACAGTTACATTCATAGTATTTCTACTAAAATCTCAATGTTCTATTGTACGTATGTACTGTGTATTATTATATGCATACTTCATGAAGATGTGTGGCATGTGTGTGCGTGTGTGTGCGTGCGCGCGCGCGCATGAGCATGTGCTTTAATGTACCAACAACTAAAGTACACAAACAAAGAAAAAACAGAAAAAGAGGATTATAGAAAAAAAACAGAAAAAAACCCCAATATACATATACATAAAAATTCACAGAGAAATAAACAGCATAAACAAAATATGAGAAAAAAAATATAATGTACAAATTAGTTGTGTTTTTTAAAATAAAAAACCCAACCCTGTCCAAAGATAAAACTCAAAACAAAACTTGGAAAAAAGAACACATCCAAAAAAAACTGACCACTTTCTCACATGTCAAAAATCCAATTGTTATAAACCAGGACCAGCACATATCAGCACATATAAACCCACCTCACACACCCACCTACACACACACATAGACACCCCCCAAAACCAAACCTACCCTTTCCAAAAGAATATCGCCCACATCTCCAACCACAGGGTTCTGACTCCGTCTGTCTTTCATCGCCTTGTTCATGGATGCTGCAACACATCAACGTTCATCATCATCAATGTTCATCATCATCAATGTTCATCATCATCAATGTTCACCATCATCAATGTTCATCATCATCAATGTTCATCCCAAACATTTTTCCTCCTAAACAGTGCCCTTTTTCTGATTACTGTGACTCTCAGAACGATTGACATGTTAGCATAATATGCGACCAGTTTTGCCCACCATAAGCTAGCCACATTCTTACTTCAGAGATGATGTCTAAACACATCCGTGTGATTGTGATTTTTATTTATCTTTTTTTTTTTTTTTGGGGGGGGGAGGTGCGTGCATCCATTCTTACCATCAGCATGAATACCCTACTCTCCCGAAAGGCAGAATGGGTTTTTAGTGTGTGTGTGTGTGTGTGTGTGAAAGATATTTTGCATTTGTTCACAACCCAGCTTCGGTTTATAGTCTTATCTGAATAACTGTCATGGAGAAGGGATTCAGTATTAATGTTAAATTTATGGGGAAAAATTCCCTACCTAAATGGCTTTTTTGGGGGGGACGGGAGGACAGTCGCATATACAAAAATGTCAATGTATGTGAACCTTGGAACTCTAGCCGAGGGACCCCCCCCCTCCCCACAAATAAATAAATAAAGAATCAAATAAATAAAATAACAACAAACAGTTTGAACAACAGCAAACAAAGGAAGGTGGCCACCCAAAAAACAAAAAAATTTTTTTTTTTAAATCCCACACCATAGGTTGGGGCTCAAACATCAACAGCTTGACACTCTTCCCCTGTTGTACAACTATCTATCAAGGACTCTTAGTTTGAATCCTCATGGAACAACAGAGGTTTCCGCCGCCAAGGAACACTAAGGTGGCAGGACCAACATCCCCCCCCCAATCTATTTGAAACATTTTCCTCCTTTTACTGGTTTAATTTATTGGGTAAAGGTTGTAATATATTTCAGTATAACCATTCAGAAATTTCTTCTTAGATAGATGGCTTGATGACAAACAAACAACAAAAAAGCAAATGCATTTTGCTTATTCAATGTACCATCTGGAAATAACAATTTTGCCTTGACTTGACAACATTGCTGTCATTGTGCCATCAGCGTCTGAACTTTATCACAGTTCTTGATTAAACCATTGACGCTGGGGGCAACAGCAAAGTGAGAGGCTGTATGACCAGTGGCTTTCTTTCCCACTCATGGAATTCCACTTTACAGCTTAGTCTTTAGTGATCGACTATGACTCTCTGACTAGGAGGCTTGACTTGCACAGTCCTTATGTGCTGCAGCCCTGGGGGCTGGTTGGCCTTTGGAGAGCATCTCCAACACTGACTGTCCTTATGCCCACTTGGCCGAGAGAGTGGGGATGTACTGTTGTGGGCAAGGCATTTCCACTATAATCAAATTTCTGCCCAGTTTCCAAAACAGCAGCTGCCTCCTCTGCTGTTTTGGAGGTCACACGATGGACAAACATACACCATGGGAGCCACTGACCGTGGAGTCGGATGATCTCCTCGATGTTGGGGAAGAGCGCCCGGGCCAGCTCGGGCATGATGCCCGCGTTCACCATGGGGCTGTAGAACAGGATGTGCAGCACCTTCAGGTTCCGCAGGTGGGCTTTCTCCGTGTGGAACAACTCTGCACACACACATCACACACACATAACATAACATACACATTACACACATAACATAACATACATACACGCACACCTAACATACACACACATACATACACACATAACATACACACACACATAACATACACACACACACATAACACAACACACACATAACATAACGTACACACACACATTACACACACACACACACATAACATACACATTACACACACACATAACATAACATACACACACACACACATAACATAACATACACACGCATTACACACACACACATAACATACACACACACACATAACACACATATAACATAACACACACACATTAAAACACACACACACACATAACATACACACACACACAACATACACATTACACACACATAACATACACACACACATAACATACACATTACACACACATAACATACACACACACATTGCACACACACACATAACATACACACACACATTACACACATAACATACACACACACATTACACACACACACACATAACATACACACACACACATAACATACACACACACATCACACACACATATAACATAACATACACACACACATTACACACACACACCATACACACACATTACACACACACATAACACACACACATTACACAACACACATAACATACACACACACACCCACACACACACACACAACATAACACACACACACACATATAACATAACATACACCACACATTACACACACACATAACATACACATTACACACACACAACATAAAACACACCCCACACATTACACACACACATAACATACACACACATTACACACACATATAACATAACATACACACACACATTACACACACACAACATACACACACACTACACACACACATAACATACACACACACACACATAACATACACACACACATTACACACACACACACACACATAACATACACACACATATTACACACACACAACAACAACACACATTACACACACACATTACACACACATTACACACACACACATAACATACACACACACACACACATAACATACACACACACATTACACACACACACACACACATAACATACACCACACACATAACATACACACGTAACATACACACACACATAACATACACACACATAACATACACACACACATTACACACACACACACATAACATACACACACACATTAACACACACACACATAACATACACACACACATTACACATAACATAACATACACACACACATAACATACACACACACATAACATACACACACACACATAACATACACACACACACATAACATACACACACACATTACACACACACACACATAACATATTCTGCTTTCAGTGTGATGGCCAACAAATTGAACATGTTTGTCACTTTTTACTTGTATGCCCAAAATATGCTGTATTGGGAAGAAAATGTATTCCTCTGTATTATTACAGATTTCCATCGAATCTGAAAGTGCAGCTTCTTTGTATGAACACTAAACCTAGTTTGATGTTTAAAGTTGGATTATTTCTTACTAAATGTTTAGATATCAGAAGTAAGGATGTTCACCTTACATGAAAGTATATGATTAACTGTTGTTCCTATGGGCCATATGGCCTGCAAAAACTGAATTAAAATTATTGTTATTGTTATACACACACATTACACACGGGGGACGGGATAGCCTAGTGGTTCGAATTTTGCACTGGCAATCTGATAACCCGGGTTCGATTCCCGTTCAAGGGGGATATTTTCCCCTGGAGTTAACAGCATCAGTGCAGACTCCACTCTCCCCACAAGTTCTTTCGGATGAGACTATAAACCGAGGCCCCGTGTGCGAACGCACGCACAACATCTTGCGCACACGTTAAATCCTGTTCCCGCTTTTCGGAAGAGTAGGCCATTGTGTGCTTGTGGTGGGAACAGATGACAGAATTGACAAAACCGCATACACATGGGGGACTGGATGTTAAAAAAAAAAGCACATAAGTGCTTATTCCATTATCCTCAATATAAAAGAATAAAATTAAAATAAATAAAACATGCACCCACGCTTAAAAAAAAAACTTTACCAAAAAAATCTATTTATACACCACACTTTCTACGAACCATGAGAAGTCCTACACAGCTTTACAGAAAATACCGCTTTGTAAAAGACTCTGCATTTTCTACATAACCCAGAATGAAGCAGCCACGTCTGACCCTCTTCCCTGCATTCCCTACAGGACAGGAATCTGCAGTGCCTGCTGGTCTTCTTCTCCTGAGCTGGTGACTCTGCAGGAGGCCTGCCTGCCTGCCTGCTCGCCTCGGTCAACACTTTCTGACTACAGAGCAGCTCTTTTTTGTGTGTGTGTGTGTGTGTGTGTGTGTACATGATGCGTTCATCAACAGCTGCCTGAGACGAATCCTCCAGATCCACTGGCCCGACACCATCAGCAACGCAGACCTGTGGCAACGTACCAACCAGCTGCCAGCCGAGAATGAAATCCGGCGCAGGAGATGGGGATGGATCGGGCACACCCTGAGAAAGCCAGCCAGCAACATCACAAGGCAGGCACTATCATGGAACCCCCTGGGAAAACGAAAAAGAGGAAGGCCAAGAAACACCTGGCGACGCGACCTTGAGGCAGAAACCAAGAAGATGGGATATACCTGGAGACAGCTGGAGAGAATAGCCCAGGACAAAGGACTCTGGCAGACTGTTGTCGGCGGCCTATGCTCCAGGGGAAGTGATGGGCCTAAGTAAGTACATGATGCATGCTGGGCATGTTCCTGTTTGTGTAAACCCAACAAAACACTGATGTGAATTACAGGATTTTTCATGAGTACATTTGATCTGCATGTGTACATTATATAAGGAGGAAAAGGGGTAAAGGAGTCCCATAACCTATACGGTCATAGGGACCTCACTTCTCTAGGGCCAGCATATTGAGGGCGGCGCCCATCTCCTCTCCCTCGCTGCTTTACCTTCCCTGACCCTAAAGAGGGCAAGGTACCCATTTACAGCTGGGTGAACTGGGGGAACTGTACTGAAGCCAAGGCGGCAAACGGTCACCCATCCAACTGGTAACCACGCTCAGGCTGCTTAACTTGGCTGGGGGAAAGCGAGTGCTCCGACCACTGAGCTATCCTGTCCCCCCGTACATTATATACAACAAGAGAATTAAGGCGTTAGCCAGTCTGCACTTTTTCGGTTCCTCTGTGGGATCCCCCCCCGCCCCCAACCCCCACCCCAAACAATTCCCACCCTTTAATCACCAGACGCTGATGATGAGATTCAAACCTAAGACTTAACAGATCAAAAGTCAAGATGTGTGTCTTAAATCACTTGGCTATGAAGTCTGTCAGCCAGTTCTGAAAACTTTTCCTTCGGATGAGACTGTAAACCGAGGCCCCGTGTGCGAATGCATGCAGAACATCTTGCGCACACGTTCAATCCTGTTCCGCTTTTCGAAAGAGTAGACCATTGTGTGCCGGTGGGAACAGATGACAAAATTTACAAAACCGCATACACACGGGGACTGGATGTAAAAATGCACATGAGTGCTTATTCCATTATCCTCGATATATATATATTTTTTAAATGTCATCTGAGCGCTTTGATTTGTTGCTTTACAAGATTGAGCGCTATATAAATTCCACACATTATTATTATTATTATTCTTAAAATGTGAACAGGGGCCACAACTCACCATTGATGACCTCTTGTCGTTTCTTCTCCTTGGGTTTCAGCTTCTTCAGAACATCGTCTCCTAGGACCTGTTTCAGGGAGGGTAACTCTTCCACGTCCAGATCCGAGTCGTACTGGTCTACCCTTGCCGCGATGAGAGCTTCGTTGACGTGTTCCGACGATGCGCTGGGGCTCTCCATACTCCTGGTGAGAGGGTAGAAGAGAGAGAGAGTGTGTGTGTGTGGTAATGGTGGTGTACACCCGAATGATTTGATAGGTAGTGGTAGTGTATCTGTTTTTGTTATACTGTGGTGTGTGTGTGTGGTGTGTGTGTGTGTGTGTTGTAATGGTGGTGTACACTTTAATGATTTGTAGGGGTGGTAGTGATCTGTTTGTGTTTTACTGTGGTGTGTGTGTGTGGTGGTGTTTTGTGGTAATGGTGGTGTACACATGAAAATGATTTGATAGGTAGAGGTAAATGTATCTGTTTGTGTTTTACTGTGGTGTGTGTGTGTGTGGTGTGTGTGTTTTGGTAATGGTGGTGTACACATGAATGATTTGATAGGTAGAGGTAGTGTATTTTGTTTGTGTTATACTGTGGTGTGTGTGGGTGTGTGTGTGTGTGTGTGTGTGTGTGTGTGGGGTGTGTGTGTGTGTGTGTGGTGTGTGTGTGTGTGTGTGGTAATGGTGGTGTACACATGAATGATTTGATAGGTAGTGGTAGTGTATCTGTTTGTGTTATACTGTGGTGTGTGTGTGTGGGGGTGTGTGTGTGGTAAATGGTGGTGACACATGAATGATTTGATTTGGTAGAGGTAGTGTATCTGTTTGTGTTGTTTCTGTGGTGTGTGTGTGTGTGTGTGTGGTGTGTGTGTGTGAGGTAGTGGGGAGTGTATCTGTTTGTGTTATACTGTGGTGTGTGTGTGTGGTGTGTGTGGTGTGTGGTAATGGTGGTGTACACATGAATGAATTGATAGGTATGGTAGTGTATTTTGTTTGTGTTTTTACTGTGGTGTGTGTGTGTGGTGTGTGTGTGTGGTGGTAATGGTGGTGTACACATGAATGAATTGATATGTAGTGGTAGTGTATCTGTTTGTGTTGTACTGTGGTGTGTGTGTGTGTGTGTGGTTTTGGGGTGTGTGTGTGTGTGTGTGTGTGTGTGTGTGTTTTGTGTGTGTGTGTGTGTGTGGTGTGTGTGTGTGTGAGGTAGTGGTAGTGTATGTGTTTGTGTTATACTGTGGTGTGTGTGTGTGTGTGTTTTGTGTGTGTGTGTGGTGTGTGTGTGTGTGTGGTGTGTGTGTGTGAGGGTGTGTGTGTGTGAGGTAGTGGTAGTGTATCTGTTTGTGTTATACTGTGGTGTGTTGTGTGTGTGTGTGTTTGTGTGGTGTGGTGTGGAGTGTTGTGGTGTGTGTGTGTTGTGTGGTTTTGTGTGTGTGTTGTGTGTGTGTTGTGTGTTGTTGTGTGTGTGTTGCATGTGTGAGTGCATTTTTAAAAATCTCAGTGTGTGTGTGTGCGATGTGTGCATGTGTGTTATGCTGCATACATGCGTGTGCGTGTGTAAACATATGCACACACATTCCTACATGCATACTCACACAGACTGCAAGCCCCAACCACAGTACAGGGCTGCAAGGTGACCCTCGCACTATCTATGTTCCAACACTCCCACATACCTGTTAGACAAACTGGAGGCAGACGAACTCCCTGACTGTTGGTTGAGGGCTCGGAACATATCGTCTCGATCCACATCACTGCAACACAAAACATGACAAAGTAGAAATAAAAGCGCGACAGTGGCTTTTAAATTCAATACTTTTGACTGTTCAATGCCTACTTTTGGCAACCCCTGTTTGGCCAGCTTTGTGGGGATTTTGGCATTGAATTAAAAGGGAAAAATGTTGAAAGCCCAAGCAATGACAGTTGAAAAAAAAAAAGACCGCAAAACCCACATAGAGAGAAAAGGCAAATACCCGTGGGGTGTCTGCCAAAAAGGGGGTTTTAGGGAAAAATTCGTTTAAATTTGTTTCCAAAAACTGTCAATTTTGGGTTTGTAAACAAAAGATGCTCAAATTGCCCCCAAAAGTCTAAAGGGAAGGGGGGACAGGGGGTATTTGCCTCCCCCAAAGTTGTATAAAATAAAAAGGGGTAAAGGACAATACCGATGCGGAAAGGAGGAGTTTGGAATTTGAAAAAGGGGAAGATAGAAGTGGTGGGAACGAATTCTGCTACCGGGGAGAGATGAGAGCTGCGAAGAAAAAAAATCTGAGTTAGCTGTCAAAACCGGATTGCGAGGTTTTGGAAAGAAATAAAAGGGGAATTGGGAAAGTCTGTTTTGAAATCAAAAAAATCCCCCCGGGAAAAAGACGCTGTTTTGTATATAAGGCCTGCATTAAATGTTCTCCGGTATGGTTCGGAGACGGGGGTTTTCAAAAAAAAACGTTTGAACTTTGTTAAAGATCTGTGAAAACTAAAATGCTACATACATGCCCCAAAGTTTCAAATGGGAAAACAGGATCACGAATGAAAAATTTATGGGGGAATGTGAAAAGTTGTAAATCTGAAGTCTGTAGCTATTTCCAAATGGGTTTGCGCTGGTTTTGGGACTTTTCAAGGGGAAAGCGGGACCACCACTCTTTAAAAGGGAGCAATGATTTTTTGTAGTGGATGGAAAGTTTCCAAAGGGAAAAAACGTAGAAACCCTGGGTTCCCTTTTTATTGCAAAAGATCTTAGGAAAGGGGCAAAAATAAGGGGGAAGCTCAAAAAAAAAAGAGATGGAAAAGGGCTCATAAATTTTAAAAACCCCCCCGGGGAAAAACATGACAAAAAAGGGCAAGAAGAAGAAGTTTCCCCACTACAGTGACTCACGCGAATGTGTGCACAAAAGCTGACACCCATTACGTAAAAGTCTGGAGCCTGGTTAATATCTATATTTTGTCAGTTGTTTTCTTCAGCCAAACCATATTTAAAGTTTGTCACTTTGCCCAGTGTTCAATTTTGTGAGTAGTTCGTATCGAAATATATCAAAAACGGGAATGGTGTGATCATTTTTGGGGGAATGTGATTCTGAGAGGCCAAAAAACGAGTCTGAGTGTGCCTGTATATGAGATCTACTCTTTTGTCTTTTTGAAAACCAATTTAAAACCAAACCCTTCATGTAGTTCTAAAAGAAATAAAAAAATTTTTAAAAAAAAAAAAAACCCGGGGGACGGATACTGATAATTTTTTGTTTTGGGAATTGGTCCTCATAGTGAAACGGGAAACATGTTCGTTTCATTCATTCTTTCGTTTAAAAAGTTTTTTTCCTTTTTAAATTAAAATAGATAAGAAACAAAAAAAGGGAAAAGTTTAGGGGGAGCGTGTGCCCCTTTTTTTGTCACTAGGGCTTTCCCCGTTTGGTAGGCTGGCATTTTATGAGGTTTTCCCCTGCGCTTTAAACTCTGCGGGGTTAAAACCACGACCTAAACCCAAACCACATTCCAACTTCGGGAGCGCTCATTATTTTTAATTTTATTATTTTTTTTTTTATAAAATTGCATGCTGTGTAGTTTGGGTTTTTTTCCCCTTTCCCCACCCCCTCTGACCCCCTTGCTTCCCAAAACCACAAAAAACTTTGGGAACACCATTTTTTTTTTTTAACATGAGCCCATGACAATATTTTGTGCATACACCAATGATTCTCCTCTCTCTTTTCCCCTCTCTCTTTTCTCTCTCTCCTCTCTTCTCTCTCCTGAAAAGGATTTTTTAAGTGCCCCGTCTCCCCTTTTGGGGAATTCCTTGGGGGGTTGTTCTGCTTTCTGAAAACACAGGGGAAGACGATTTTCATTTTTTACATGTAATATTGTATGCATCGGGGGCCCAATTTCTCAAGGACTCACGTGCTCGATATTAAAAAGGGAAAAGGAGCAAGAGCGAGAGAGGGGAGAAAAAACCTGAAAGAAATTTATCATTTTAAAAAATTGTTGGCCATTTCATGAAGGGGGGGCTGCTGATTCACTCACTGAAAAAATGATAGGAATACACAGTGACACGCAGCTGAGACAAACAAATGGAAACAAATCTACAGAGCTTATGACAAAATGAGAGAGCGAGCACTATCACCACTATAAAGTACTATTCACAATGACATACACAGAGAGACAATTGAGACAACCAAAATTCATAGACTCATACACTTTCTTCTTTTCTTGTCTATTACCACTTTCTGTTTTAGCACGCGCACACACATACAATGTAAACAACGAAATGCAAACATACCTCTCTCTCTCAAAACAATGAGTGAGAAGTCAATGCAATCATTTTTTCCCCTTTTTATAACAGTCAGTCTGCCTCCTGAACTAGCACTGGGGACACAGAATGCATAATACAGCAAAAAATCAACTTGAAAACCTTTACTTACAAAGAAAAAAAGTGCTCTTACAAGCAGGGAGGATACTCACATCGCCTTTGCCCTTGAGGCTTTCCGACCGATTGAGATCAATGCTGCCTTTCCTGCAACAAGCACAACACGAAATTCACCATCAGAGATACCCTCTTTTTTGTTGTTGTTGGTGTTCTGTCGCGGGGATTCCCAGATGGGGTGCATATTCTGGGTGAACCCCCCCTCTCACTCTCTCCTTCCCCCCTGGTTAAGTTAAGCCAGGGAATGCTCAACAATTTTGTTTCATCACTGCACAAATTTGTACACGGAGAGTCAAACGCGATAGAAACCTACGCAGGTTAATAATAATGTCCTGACACAGCACCCCTGTGGTGTCACTAAAGGCTTTCTTGTCGCTAACTGGACTAACCTGGTCCAAGCATAACTGGAATTTATTTTTAAACTGGTTAGCAAATCAGTTTCTGTCAACACACATGAAAAACACAACCCAAACTAATGGCAGTTAAAATTTTTTTTTTTAAGTTGATGGACGTTTTCCAATGTTTTTCAAGCACCTTTGGCTATAATTTTGTGTGTGTGTGTGTGAAAATGATGTGAAAGAATCATGACTGCTTGACACGGACAGTAAAACAATGCTTCTGATAAAAATTTGGTAGATTCTGATAATAAAATCGATTCAGAAGCGATTAACAATGAGTAATACTCTCTTCAGTAGTTGCTTTATTATCAATCTGGCCATGGACAGTATATCTACAATGAATGTGATTATAATAACTGACATAAATTAACAAAAAAACCCAAATTAAATTACAAACACGAAAATAATCTGTTAATTTTGCAGATTTGTTGTCCTACCACTATGTTTCCATATGATGTCAAAATTTCATTTTAATTTGTTATTACTGAAAGATACCATTAGAAACAAACTATATACACAAAAGAGACGAAAGAGACAAGACAAGACCGAAAAGGAGGGGAGACGAGACAAGACAAAAGAGACGAGACAAGACCAAAAAAGAGGGGAGACAAGACAAGACCAAAAAGGAGGGGAGACGATCCAGGAAAGAGACAGACGGACGGGCGGGCAGGCAGGCAGGCAGACTGTGGAGGCGAGGACTCACCTGCTCTGGGAGTCTGGCGCGATCTCTTCCCCGGGCCCCGGGCCTGTGGGGTTGGTCAGCTCGTGATAGCGGTTGACGATGGACTTGACCGAGTGCTCCGTGGGCAGACCCGCTATGAGATTAAGCGTAAACCCTGGGGTCAGCATCGACATGCCAACAGGGGACGCGAGCAGGGAGGCCAGCGGGCGAGCAATGAGGAGGAGGAAGAGGAGGAGGGGGGGGGTGGGGGGGGGGTGGGGGGGGGGGCATAACCCCCCCACACCTCCCCCCACACATCCCCCCCCCCCCCCTCCCCACCCCACCCCCATACCCCCCCCACACCCCCCCACCCCACCACCCCCCACAACCCCCCCCCACCCCCCACCCCCCCCCCCTAACCCCCCCCCCCAACCCCCCCCC
Source organism: Rapana venosa (assembly GCA_028751875.1). Classification (NCBI taxonomy): domain Eukaryota; kingdom Metazoa; phylum Mollusca; class Gastropoda; order Neogastropoda; family Muricidae; genus Rapana; species Rapana venosa. Next base: position 50,880,419 of record CM054154.1, read on the forward strand.
AACCCCCCCCCCCCCACCCCTCCCCCCCACCCCCCCCACCACCCCAGCCCCCCCCCCCAACCACCCCCCCCTAACACCGACAAACAAACACACACACATTACATACACACGTAACATACCACACACTTTAACATACACACACATTACATACACACACACATTTCACACGAGTTCAACACAACACAAAACATACACACCCACCATCCCTCAACACACACACCCACCCCACCCCCCCCCCCAACCCCCACCCCACCCCACCCCCCCCCCCCACCCCCACCCCCCCCCCCACCCCACCCCACCCCCCCCACCCCTCCCCCCCCCCCCCCACCCCACCCCCCCCCCCAACCCCCCCCCCCCCCCCCACCCCACAACATCAAACAGTAGTTAAGGCCAACAAAAATAAACACTGTAAGTCACTAAAAATACTATGACAGCCTCCCAATTGCTGTATTTGGACAGAACATGTAATCCTCAGTAATATTGACAGATTTCCATCGAATCTGAAAGTGCAGCTACTTTGTAACACACAAAACCAAGTTTTGATTTTAAAAGATGGATTATATCTTACTAAATGTTAGATATCATAAGTAAGGATGTTCACCTTACATGAAAGTATATGATACAACTGTTTTTTGTTCCTATGGGCCTTGGCCTTTCAAAAACTGAATGAAAAATTATTGTTAAATGATAACACACACATTACACACGGGGGAATCGGGATAGCCTAGTGGTTCGAATTTTGCCTGGCAATCTGATAACCCGTTTGAACGATTTGCCCCGTTCGCACAGATTTTCCCTGGGAGTGGAGACGGGAGGCTAGTCAGTTGGCAGACGTCACTACTCGGCCAACACTTTTATGGTTCGGGGGGGATGAGTCAAGGGAGATCACGGTGGGGGGGAAAAGAATGGGGAGGAGAGAATAAATATTATGAGGGGAATATTAGGGTGTGGAAGGAAAGGGGGGGTAAGAAGTTAGGGTTTGGTGGAATGTGGGGATTGGGTGGGTACAGTTTCTGATGGTATTATAACATACACATGGGGGACGGATGTGATAAAAAAATAAGATAATTAAGTGTGATCCAGTATAACACTCAATATAAAAGAATATATTAAAAGAAATAAACATGCACCCACGCCTTAAAAAAAAAACTTTAACTACCAAAAAAACTATTTATACCTATAATATATGGAAGTTATTAAATTGTGTTGGAAGTATATAGGGGTATTTTTGTAGGGGGGGGTTTTGTGTTATAGGGGGGATGGGGTGTATGGGGGGGGTTAGAATTTTATGATGAATATATGTAAAAGATGAAAGGAATGAAATTAATATGGTTGATGATTGAAGAAAGGAGGAGAAGAGGGGGTAGAGGGATTAATAAGAAGAATAGAAAGAGATTATAGGGAGGTTAGTATTATAGTGGGGGGGGGGGGGGGGGGTTTTGTTGGTGGGGAGGTGTTTGGGTTGGTTTTGTGATGTTTTTGTTTTGGGTGTGGTTTGTATGGTGGTGGTTTTTGTGTTGTTGGTGGTTTTGGTTTTTTTGGTGTGTTGTGTAAAGTTTTAATAAGATTATGATATTATTATTATGATTGGTTAAAAATGATATATTTTTGTTGAAGAATTATACACATGCGACCGCGACCGTTGGAGGCAGAAACCAAGAAGATGGGATATACCTGGGACAGCTGAGAGAATAGCCCAGACAAAGGACTCTGGCAACTGTTTGTCGGCGGCCGATGCTCCAGGGGAAGTGATGGCCTAAGTAAGTACATGATGCATTCTGGCATTGTTCCTGTTTTTTTAAACCCATTTATACACGGGGGATGGTAAGGTAAGTTGGTGTCAATTGGTTATTTGTGAGGAAGGGTAAGGTGGTTTTATTAGGGGTTTGGAGAACTGAAAAGTGTAGGTGTGATGAAAGATAAGGATATTTTAATGATGTAGGTCTGAAAATAAAGAGAAAGAAGAGGGAGGTAAAAAGTAACACAACAACAATATCATTATGGTAGATAAGGTTAAGTGGGTAGGTAGTTAATTAGGATTTAGGGGGATAGAATGATTATAATATGAGATGAGATGTTAGTAGGGATTGTGAGTGTGAAAATAATAGGTAGTGAAGGGATTGGATACACCCACAGACCCGTACATTATAGACATCAAGAGAATTAAGGCGTTAGCCAGTCCCTTCACTTTTTTTCGGTTCCTCTGGGGTCCCCCACCTCCCCCAACCCCCACCCCAAACTATTCCCACCCTTTAATCACCAGACCTGATGAATGAGATTCAAACCTAAGACTTAACAGATCAAAAGTCAAGATGTGTGTCTTAAATCACTTGGCTATGAAGTCTGTCAGCCAGTTCTGAAAACTTTTCCTTCGGATGAGACTGTAAACCGAGGCCCCGTGTGCGAATGCATGCAGAACATCTTGCGCACACGTTCAATCCTGTTCCGCTTTTCGAAAGAGTAGACCATTGTGTGCCGTGGAACAGATGACATCAAATTTACAAAACCGCATACAACGGGGACTGGAAGTAAAAATCACATATTGCTTATTCCATCATCCTCGATATATATAAATTTTTAAAATGTCATCTGACGCTTGATTGTTGCATTACAAAGATTGAGCGCTATATAAATTCCACACATTTATTATTATTATTATTCTTAAAATGGGAACAGGGGCCATCACCTCACCATTGATGGACCTCTTGTCGTTTCTTCTCCTTGGTTTCCGCTTCTTCAGAACAACGTCTCCAAGGACAGTTTCAGGGAGGGAAACTCTTCCCACGTCCAGATCCGAGTCGTAACTCAGGACTACCCTTGCCGCGATGAGAGCATCGTGACTGTTCCACATGGCGCTGGGGCTCTCCATACTTCCTGGTGAGAGGTAGAAGAGAGAAGAGAGTGTGTGTGTGGTGGTTAATGGTGTGTATCACTCCGAAAATGATTTGATAGGTAAGTGGTAGTGTATCTGTTTGTGTTAGACGTGGTGTGTGTGTGTGGTGTGTGTGGTGGTGGTGTTTTGTAATTGGTGGTGGTAAACATGATGAATTGATAGGTTAGTGGTAGTGTACTGTTTGTGTTTTACTGTGTAGAAGTGTGTGTTTGTGTATTGTGTGGTAATTGTGGTGTACACATGAATTAATTGATAGGTAGAAAGGAAAGTGTATCCGGTTTGTGATTTTACTGTGTTTGGTGTGTGGTGTGTGTTGTGGTAAAGGAGGTGTACACATGAATGATTTGAAAGGTAGAAGGTAGTGTATCTGTTTGTGTTATACTGTGTTGAGGTGTGGTGTGGTTTGGTGTTTAGTGTGTTTGTTTTGTGTGTGTGTGTGTGTGGTGTGGTTGTGTGTGTGGTGTGTTGGTAATGGTGGTGTACACCTGAATATAGATAGGTAGTGGTCAGTGGTATCTGTTTTTGTTATACTGTGGTGTGTGTGTGTGGTGTGTGTGTATTTGTTAAAGAGGTGTACACATTAATGCGTTTGATAGGTAGAGGAAGTGTATCTGTTTGTGTGTAACTGTGGTTGAGTGTGTGTGTGTGTGTGGTGTTGTGTGAGGTAGTGTAGTGTAATCTGTTTGTGTATAACTGTGTGAGTGTGTGTGGTGTGTGAGTGTGTGTGGTAATGTGGTGTACACATGACTGAATTGAAAGTGTGTAGTGTATCTGTTTGTGTTATACTGTGGTTGGTGTGTGTGGGTGTGTTTGTGTGTGGGTAATAGGTGGTGTACACATGAATGAATTAATCTGTAGTGTAGTGTATCTGTTTGTGTTTGTACTGGGTGTGTGTGGTGGGTGGTGTGTGTGTGTGTGTGTGTGTGTGTGTGGTGTGTTGTGTTGTGGTGTGTGTGTGGGTGGTGTGTGTTGTGTGAGTAGTGGTAGTGATGGTTTGTGTTATACTGTGGTGTGTGTGTGGTGTGTGTGGTGTGTGTGTGTGTGTGTGTGTGGTGTGTGTGTGTGTGGTGTGTGTGGGTGGTGTGTGTGAGTAAGTGGTAGTGTATCTTTTGTGTTATACTGTGGGTGTTTGTGTGTGTGTGTGTGTTTGTGTGGTGTGGTGTGGAGTGTTGTGTGTTGTGGTGTGGTGTGTGTGTGTGTGTGTGTGTGTGTGAGTGGGGTGTGTGTGTGTGCATGTGTGCGTGCATTTAAGAAAATCCTCAGTGTGTGTGTGTGCGCATAGTGTGCATGAGTGATATGCATGCCATACATGCGTGTGCGTGTGGTAAACATATGCACACTGCGCATTCCTACATCGCATACTCACACAGACTACAAGCCCCAACCACAGTACAGGGCGCAGGTACCCTCGCACTATCTATGTTCCAACACACCCACATACCAGTTAGACAAAACTGGAGGCAGAACGAACTTCCCTGACTGTTGGATGAGGGCTCGAAACATATCGTCTCGATCCACATCACTGCAACACAAAACATGACAAAGTAGAAATAACAGCGCCGACAGTCGGCTATTTAAATCTACAATACTTCGACCTGTTCAATGCCTACATTTGGCAACTCTGATCGGCCAGCTTTGTAAGGACTTGGCATTGAATGAAGGTAAATGTTGACAAGACCAAAGCAATGACAGTTGCAAAAAAAAAGACCGCAGAACACATAGAGAGCAAGGCAAATACCCGTGTGGTGTCTGCCACAAAGGTGTAGGGAACAATTCGATCAAATGCTCCAACTGTCAATATTGGTGTCACAAAAGATGCTCAAAGCTCAAAAGTCTAAAGAAGGAGGACAGGAGAAATTGTCTGCCCAGTTGTATGCATAAGAAGGTGAAGACAATACCGATGCAGGAAAGGAGGAGCTAGAATTTGAACAAGCTAAGATAGAATTTAGACGAATTCTGCTACCTGGGAGATATGATGAGACTGCAAGGCAAAATCTGAAGTTAAGCTGACAGAACCAAGGAATGCGGTGCCATGGAAGAAATGGAAAAATTGGCAAGACCTGCTTGGAAATCAGAAAATCCTAATCACTGAAAGACGCTGTCTGATATAAAAGGCCTGCATTAGACCTGTCTCCCTGTATGTTCGGAGACGAGGGTTTTCACAAAAATCCGTATGAACAATTGTTATGAAGATCTGTGAAAACTGAATGCTACACTACATTGACAAAGATCCATGGGAAGACAGGATCACGAATGAAGAACAAAGTAGAATGTGCAAAGTTTGATAACTGAAGCTGTAGCTATACCAAAAGACTGCGCTGGTTTGGGCACGTTCAAAAACGGAAAGCAGTAAAATAGAGATAAAGTGGTGGGGGGGTTGGCGTGTGGGTGAAAGAGGGGGGCGGGGGGGAGGAGTAGCAAAAAAAAGAAACCCGTAACCGACCATGGTGTGGGGAGGGGGTAGGGGGGGGGGGGGGGGGGGGGGGGGGGGGGGGGGGGGGGGGGGGGTGGGGGAGGGGGGGGGGGGGATGATGTGGTGAGTTTGGAAACAAAAGAAAAGTAGAGGAAGAAACAAAACAAAAAGAAAACATAAGCACATGCTAAGAGTTGGGTTATAGTTAAAACCACCACATCATATAAAAGAGCAATGAGCTTTGTAGTGGATGGGAAAGATACCAAAAGGGAAAGTACGTAGCAAACCTGGCGGCCTGTATGTGCAGAATGATCCCTTAGAGAAAGGGGCATAAAATAAGAGGAAGCTCCAAAACAGAGAGAGATGGAGAAGGCTCATCAATTTCAAACCTCCCCTGGGAGAAACATGACAAAAAAGCAAGAATAAAGAAGACTCACTACAGTAGACATTTCCCCCCCACGCGAATTGTGCACACAGCTGACATCCATTACGTCAACGTCTGAGCCTGGTTACATAACCTATACCTGTCAGTGTGAATTCTTCAGCACCCACACCATAGTAAAGTTTTGGTCACCATTTGTCAGTGATCAATATTTTGCTGAGTAGTTTATCTGATCGAATATATCAAACAAAAAGCATAAATGTATTGAGACATGTTGCTGGAGGAAGTGGCTGAGTCTGGGGGGAGTGGAGGCATACATTACTTCTGAAGTTGGCCGGTAGTTGTTTCGGTGGGGGCGTGAGCGTTTGTCTTTGTTTGCAACAACAAGTTAACCAAAACAGCATGTAGTTCTACAGTATAAGAATAGAAAACAGACGATACTGATAATTTTTCGACAATGAGAAATGAGGCGCAACTAATTGGGGAATCAGTTAGTGGTCGGAAGTTACAGGTCATTCTTTCGATATAAACTCTTTTTCATTATTAATAATAATGGGAGGGGAGTCAAGAAATTTTATTTTTTGAAATTTGTATAGGGGATTTTAGGGTGGGGATAGTGATGGAAATGTGTGGGTAGGAGATGTGGGGTGGGGAGGAAAGAAGGGTTTAGAGATTGAGTTAATAGTAAGAGTTATTAGGTGATGGAATTAGATGTATGAGATGGTGGTGTGGTGGTGTGGGTGGGTGGGTGTTTGATGAGTTTGGGGGTGTCTTCTATATATAAAAAGAAAATAGTAACATTGGAGTGAAAAGATTAATATATTTATGTTATAATGGGAATGGGGTTATTTATGTTATGTAGTTATTCTTAAATTATAGAGATATCACTCTCTCTCTCTACTCTCTCCCCACACACACACACACCACCATACCCATCATAAACCCTATCATACTCCGTCTCACCTTTAGGATCCCATTCGTTGACGATCTGCTTATCCTGAAACACATGGAAAGACATATTATCAAGTTTCCAGTACATATATGTATGCATACAGGGACATTTCCAAGACACACGTGCTCAGCATTACTGAACAGGAAGAGTCCCTAGGCGAGAGAGATAAGAGAACTCTTAAAGATGATATTCATAAAAGGATTGTTGTACCCCCATAAAAGAAGCGGGCTGCTGATACACTCACTGAAAAAAATGATAGGAATACACCGTGACACGCAGCTACCGCGCAGGGGTACATAGGGTGAACAAAGCGTACAGGGGGACTTAGACCAATATGAGAGAGGCGAGGCAATTTCACAAATATTTAAGTAGATATTTCGACGAATGGACATTCACAGAAGGTATAGTTCATCCAAAATTTCTTGGGTGGGGGGTAAATCAAGTTCAATTTTATGTAGGGGGTGTGGGGGGGGGGGGGGGGGGGGGGGGGGGTTTATTGGTATGTGTGGGAAGTGTGGGAGGGGGGTATAGAAGTAGGTAAAATGATATTGGGATTATTTATTTGGGATTAGGTTGAAAAAGAGAAGGAGATTTATTGGTGGTTTGGATTTGAAAAGTATGAGGTTGTGTTCTTATCCAATTTTTTAAAATAACAGTCAGTCTGCCTCCTAAACTAGCACTGGGGACACAGAATGCATATACAGCAAAAAAATTCAACTTGAAAACCTTAACTTACAAAGAAAAAAAGTGCTCTTACAAGCAGGGAGAAACCACATCGCCTTTGCCCTTGAGGCTTACCGAACCGATTGAGATCAATGCTTGCTTTTCCTGCAAACAGCACAACACAAATTCACCATCAGAAAACCCCTCTTTTTTGTTGTTTGTTGGTGTTCTGTCGCGGGGATTCCCAGATAGGGTGCAATATCTGGGTGAACCCCCCTCTCACTCTCAATCCTCCCGCCCTGGATAAGTTAAGCCAGGAATGAGCTCAACAATTTTGATTTCATCACTGCACAAATTTGTACACGGGAGAGTCAAACGCGATAGAAACCTACCAGGTTAATAATAATTACCTGACACAGCACACCAATGCAAGCACCCCAGTAGATGTCACTATAGGCTTACTTACTTGTCGCTAACAGGACTAACCTGGTCCAAGCATACTGGAATTTATTTTTTAAACTGGTTAGCAAATCAGTATCTTTAACACACCTGAAAAACACAACCCCAAACAAATGGCATTAAAAATTTTTTTTTTTAAGTTGATGGACTTTTTTCCAAGTTTTTCAAGCACCTTGCTATAATTAGGTTGTGTGTTAGTGTGAAAACTGATGTGAAAGAATCAAGACAGCAATGACAACGGACCAGTAAAACAATGCTTCTGATAAAAATTTGGTAATTCTGATAATAAAATTCGATTCAGAAGCGATAACAAATGAGTAATACTCTCTCAGTAGTTGCTTTATTATCAAACTGTGCCAGGGACAGTATAACTACCATGAATGTGATTATAAGAACTGACATAAATAACAAAAACACCCAAATTAAAATTACAAACACGAAAATAATCTGTTAATTTTGCAGATTGGTTGTTGCAATGGGGCAAATGGGTTGCCATTTGTGTGAAAATGTGTGTACAGTTTATTGGTTGTGGTAGTATGGGGGGTAATGTTGTTACTGTTTTAATTTATGATATATTGGAGTAAGAGTAGTGTATTTGGGTGGTATTTATTGGTAATTTTGGGGGTGGGGGGGGGGGTGAGATTATTTGTATTTTTTATGTATGTGTAATTTTTTTGTGGGGTTATTGTATTTAAATTTTTGTGTAGTGAATGGTATGTGTATTAGTGTTTAGAAAGGATATGGATATTAGGGGGGGTAGTGGGGTAGATAGGTGGAGTGTGAAGGGGGGAGGGGATGAGAGGAAAAGGAAAAAGAATGGGGGGTGGATATCGTGATAGCGGTTGAAGATGGAATTGACAGATGCTCCGTGGGCAGACGCCGCTATGAGATTTAATCCGTAAACCCTGGGTCAGCCATCGACATGCCAACAGGGGACGCGAGCAGGGAGGCCAGCGGGCGAGCAATGAGGAGGAGGAAGAGGAGAGAGGAGGGGATGACATGGGAGGTTGGATGGAGGTGTTGGAGACAGAGAGAAGAGAGAGAGAGAGAAAGAGAGAGAGAAGAGGATGGAGCACAGCAGCTAGATTAAAACAAGCCCACAAACACTTGTACCCCCACCACCATCAACAATATTTAAGGCACATGGTATAGGATCATTTTTAATATAGTTAAAAAAATTATAAATGAAGGTTTGTTATTTATAATGAATGAATGAGGGGTAGTATAGAATATGATATGAGGTGGGGAGTTAGGGGGGTGGGGGGGGTAGTAATGGTTTGTTAATAATGGGTTTTGGTGTAAGAGGGTGTGATAGGAGAATTTATTGGGTGGAGGGATTATTGTTTGGATTTAGATGTAGGATGTTTTTGTTATGGGGTTTTTTTGGAGGAGGATGGGGGGGGTGAGGTAGTAGGGATTGTTGTTGTGGGGATGGTGGGATTTAATGTGTTGAGATTAAGGGGATAGGTGTGGAGTGGGGTTATTATTATAGGTTTTTGGGGGGATGTTTGTTTGTAGATTTAAATGATATATTTGGGGGGATTATGGGGGGATAGGAATTTTTAGGGGGGGGGGGGAAAATGGAATAATAGTGTTTAGATGATGGATTATGGGTAATATGGAAACTAAAACCAAAAGGTATATATAAAAAATTAGACAAAATTAACAAGAAAAGGCTCACCAACGGAGCTGAAAACGGGCAAAAATTTAAAAAATTATTTTTTTAATTTTCTTCTTTTTTTTTCCCCCCTTTTTTAAAAAAAATCCTTTTTGTAAAAAATTTTGGAAACCCAAAAATTTTTAAAGGGGTTTTTTTTTTTTAAAAAAACCCTTTAAAATAAAAGGGGTTCAGGAAGCATTTACTAAAACTCCCCCCAATGAAAAACAGTAAAAAGGCTGGACTGTTAATTTTTTTTTTAAAAAAAAATTTTTTTCAAAAACCCAAACCCAAAAACTTTTTGAAAAACAGAAAGATACGTTATGTTTTAAATTTTCACAAAACACAGAAAAAATGAGCTGTTCAATTTCTTTTTTTACAGTATAACTAAGCCAAGCTTGCGCAATTTTTCAATAAATATTTAACTCATTTTGAGAAAAAAGCACACTTCATCTGTTTACTGCAAAGTAATCACAAACTATAATGAAAAAAACCCGAAATATGCTTTTTTCAATCCACATTATGTATTCAAAAGAAACGCTTTTTACTTTTGAAAAAACTTTTGATCGTTTTCGAAAACGCTGCACGAAACTGAAAAGAAACCTGATCACACTACGAACTCTGAACGCACTGGATAAAATGCTGAATCTAAAAAAAAAAACTGTCTCAAGTTAACCGACTGACCTGCACACATATCTTTAACTGTGTTAAACAAAAAAGGGGTACACTTTCGTTAATACACAATCATTCAAGGCTGTCTTAAAAAGGGAACAAAACAATACCATACCCCAATACAAGATAATGTACAGTCACATATAAAACACGTTGAACAGATTAAATAAATACCAACTGACACAACCAACAAACAAAACTGCAACATGACGGACACAAATTACGGTAGACCCTAGTTAAAAAATCTGATTTTTCAATAAAAAAAGAAATACAGAGTAGGAAAAAATTTTTTTTTTAAAGGAAATTTTTTAAACAATGTAAACTGCTTTTACATCTTTTTTGTCCAACACACACGTTCAGCTCACACACACACATGCTTTACCTACTCACACACAACACACACAAAATTTCTTTTTGGGCCTATGAATGAAATTTTTGTGGGCAAATTATTCGTTATTGAAATTTTTAAAAATTTTTCTAAATAAAAAACCTGGGATAAAATTTGCAAAATTTTTTGGGATTTTTTTGGTTTGTTTTTAAAATGGTTTAAAAGGAAAAAAGGAAATTTTTTTTGTTTTTTTTTGTTTGTTTAAAAAAAAAAAGGAAAAATTTTTAAAAAAAAAATAAATTTAAAAATTTTTTTTTGGCCCCCATAAAATTCGTGAAAACAACTTATATCCATTCATGTTTTTCTTTTAAAATTTTTCAAAAAAATGCCTATACAACAATCCCGGGGCCTTTGGGGGATTTTTTTTTTTTTTCGCTCCTTTTTTTAAACTCCCTTCTCCAAAAAAAATAAATTTTTTTAAATATAATTTTTTTTTTATTGTTAAAAAACAATTAAAAAAAAACCAATAACAAAAAAAAAAATAAAATAAAATTTTCTTGACCCTTCAACAAATAATGGTCCTAAATTTTTCCACCCAATACCCCTTTTTAAAAATATCACCCCCCCCCCCCCCCCCCCCCCTTTTTTTCCCCCCCCCAAAAAACCCCCCCCCCCTCCCCCCCCCCCCCCCCCCTTTCCTTTTTTTTTTTGCCCCCCCACCCCCCCCCCAAACCCCCCCCCCCCCCCCCCCCCCCCCCCCCCCCCCCCCCCCCACACACACACCAGGTTATACATTTGGCAAGGAAAGGAAATTTCTTTGGCTGTTAAAAAGCAGGGATAGCCATGAAATGAAACGGGAGAGGAAATTTTTTGGTTTGAAACAATATGTCTTGAGGCCAGTTTTAAAAGGTACAAGAAGGTTTTTGCGAAGAGAGATAGGGAGGCCTTTCCCAAATCGATGGACCAGAAAAAGAAAAGCGAGGGCCCCAAACAGTGGACGGGTTAATCTGGTTTTTGTAAGCACAAGGAATCTGCACAGAGCAAAGGGGAAACGAGAAGGGGGTACAGGTGGAGACTTTCACAAGGTAGGGGGGGTTGTTTTGTGGGGAGACATTTGTAACAGAGGGAACTGATCTTAATTTTTTATTCTTTTGCACAGGCACCAGTGGAGAGATCGCAAGAGGGGTAATGTCTCAGTTTTTTTTCTTTCTGGGATAGCGAGTGCGATTTTTAATACGTTAAAAGGGGAGGGGATAGATGAGCTGGCAGACCCCCAAAAGAAAATTGCAATAGTCCGCGTGAAAAATGAGAGATGCCCGAGTTTTGATGTTGCTCTGGGGAAGGTATTTCAAATTGCACTAATAGCCGTAATTGATAGAAGCAGACGGGCAGGTCGGGGTTAATTTTTCAAAGAGATGTTTTGTCTAATGACCCTAATACTTTACACAGTGGTAAGGGACTTGCTTTCCCCAATTCTATTAAACTTTTTGTAATGGAAGAGATTTTTGTTTTTGGTCCCTACAAGCTGGCTTCGTTTTATCACGTTTAGTTGTAATTTTCCTATATCATTTTTTGGATTTTTTAAAAGCAGTAGGCCAATTTATCAAGGAAGAAGGAGTTTTTAGGTTGTCACTGCTTAGAATCTGGAGTCATCTGCTAAAAATGATGGTTATCGATGACGGTTAAAATATTGACAGGGGAGGGGTTTGTAGAGAGTAAAAAGAACGGGGCCCAGAATGATCCTTGCGGGACTCCACTTTCCCAGTCTGGCAGGTACTACTGAATCTTTTTACTGTGCTGTCGGGGGATCGGCTCGGGATGAGTAACCAGGTGGGGGGCCGTCCCAAAAACACCAAACGTTTCTTAAAGCGGGGAGAGAAGGAAGATGGTCAATATGCAAAGGCTGCAGATAATGATTAGAGTGAGGAGGAGATTTTTCCCCTGATCAGAAGCAAGTAAAGCAGTTTAAGGGTGAACGGGGTTTTGGTTTCAGTGCTGGGGTTTTTGGCGGGGTTGGGAGACTGAAACCAGGAAAAGACTGTTGGGAGAAGGTGGTTTTTGACTTTCAGAACTACTCTTTCAAGACTTTAGAGATAAAAGGTAGGTTGGAAACAGGTCGTAATTCTTCAGAATTTAGGGAAAGGTCATCTTTTTGGTAATTTTGCAAAAGAGTTTTGGAGCTAAAGGGAACATTTCCAGAAACAAAGATATTTTATTTCTTTGTATAGTAGGATAAGCTGGGGAGGCACGTGCGAAAAGAGAACTAGGGGTTTCGAGCATGATTTTATAGTTTTCCTTCAGAATTGTCCATATTTTTAGTATTTTTCAGAATTGCGCATGATTTTATAGTTTTTCCTTTCAAATTGCGCATGATTTTATAGTCTTTTTTTCAGAATTGTCTCTTTTCTTTCTGCTTGCGGATAAAAGGACAGGAGAGGATCCCAAAAATCGAGGATCACAAAAAAAGGGCTGGAAAGGATCTGATCAAGCTAGAGCAAATGTTGCGATTTTGTCAGAAAAGAATGCAGAAAATATAGAAGGAATTCAGAGTGGTTGTAATAAAAGGCAGAGGGCTACCCTTCGCAGATCCAAGCAGATGGAGTGGGGAAAAAGAAGATTTCATAGATGTGGCATCAAAAAATTGAGAAAAGAATACTTTGTTTTTGAAATGGATTAAGGTTTTGACTTTTTGATTTGTTTAGAAGAACTGTTTGTTTATTTCAGTTTTTTTTTTTCCCCATTCCCTTTAGTTTCGGCGTTGCTTTTTTGCGACCAGATTCAGGGGTGTACCAGGTGCAAGGGCCATCAGGCAGGGATGGTCATAGGGGGTGCATGCTCATAAAGGAGTTGGCTGAGGAGGGTATTGTATGTTAAAAGGGGGTCATATGGTCGGGATTTGTGATAGATTCAGAAATTTGGGAAAATAAAATTTGAATATCTAGGCCTTGGGGTTGCACGGGTAAAGCATTCTTCTTTCTGTGGGTTTTGCAAGTTTAGGGAGAAAAGAATGGTAAATGATCGGACAGCTTTTGTCATGAAATACAACTGAGATTTAATAGACCCTTTTGAAACATCGGTGGGAAAACCGTCAAAATGTGACCAGATTTGTGTTTGGTTCGTTTACCAGCTGGGGAAAAAATGGTTAGACAAAGAAAGGAAAGCCTTAACTCGGAGAGGATGTTGTCAAATGAAGTTAAATCACCCCAAAATGATAAGTTTCTTGGGAGAGGGCTGAAATGGTCAAGGAGGGTTGAAAACTCTTGGTGGGAAAAATGAAGACCTCAAATTGTTTTGGTTGGAGGGGGACGGGGAAAGGGAACAGAAATAACCGAGTGGCCAGGTAAGGTAGGTTTAGTTCACAACTTCGAAAGATTCAGGGAAAACGAAGGGGGGCAGACAGAAAGAGTTGGATCAGAGTGTCTTTGTAACGATGCAATGCCCCCTCCACGGGAGGTCGGGGAAAGAAAAAAGTTTTTTAGCCCCGGTGGCGTCAGTTTTTTTATCTTTGGTTCGGACCAAGTGGTTTTTAAACCAAGTTTTCTGTAATAAAGGTTTTAAAACTAGGGTTTTTTCAAAATGAAGTCAAAATTAAGTCGGCTTTGCCCTCAGGGCAGACGATTGGGCGTTGAGAAACAATGTGGAAAGTTTAGGGACAAAGATTGAAGAAGAAGTGGTGATGGGCTAACTAAACAAGGAAGAGGCTGAGGGTGATGGGAGGATGTTGCAGTGGAAATAACAAGGGTTTTTGGGTGGCACAGGAAAAGGAAGAGGTACAAAAACTGGGTCTTTAGGGGATTTACAGTTTCATGAAAAACATTACACACACAGGGACAGAACCCTAGAGTAACAGACAAAGGATGAAACTCTGGAGACAATATGGTGAAAAAATTGTGGGTGGGACGTTGTTGTGGGATGCGTCAGACGTGAGGGGAGGGAGATGTGGGGAACACGCTTTAGGCGATGACGTTCCTCCGGTTCCTCTCTGGTTTTCCCGGTGGATTCCGAGGTTTACAATTGTTGTTTGAGTTTATTTTTCATTTGGAAAACCCCGTGAGGAAAAGCTTTAAGTCTGTAATAGATAGTGCCATTGCCCAATAAAAACCCCAAAACCTCCTTTTCCCGTAAAATTATCCCTCAAATTTAAACTCTGTTTTTAAATATAACACCAAATCCATGAACTTTTCTGGAATTATTCACACCCAATCCCAGCTATGGTTCAAAAAAATCCATCAATCCTGAAACTTTTTAGAATTATTCAACCACTCCTAATCTGTTCCAAAAACATCCCTCAACCATGAAAACTTTTAGAATTATTTAACCCAACCAGCTAGGTTTTAAAAACTCCACCAAACCCCTTTAACACTTTCTAGAATATTCAACCAATCCTAGAACTGTTCTTAAAATATCCATCCAATCCACAAATTTCAGAATTATTTACCCAATCCCACCTGTTTTAAAAATATTCACCCAACCCTAAAAGTTTCTAGAATTTTTCAGCCAATCCCATCTCTGTTTAAAAAAAACCATCCAATCCATATTCTGTTCCTATAATTATTCAAAGTCTAGATAGTTCCTTTTAAACAATCCTAGTCCTTTCTTAAGCGTCTACGAATAAAAACTATTTAAGTAACAAAACCTATCTGCTCCACCCAAACAAATACAAAATTACAACCTTTTTTTGTTTTTAAGTAATAACAATCATGAAAAAACAGTAGAATGGTTCACACAAAAAACTAAGCATAAGAGTAAAACAGACAAAAACACTCTTTTGTACACAACGAAAAATTTAAGAAGGGACAAAAACTACCAGGGATTATAATAACATCCAAAACCTGGATATCTAGTAACTCTGACAAAACTGGCAGCAAAAAAAAGTCATGAGCGTTGCAATGAAAAAAAAAATAAAACCCCCACATCTGCACCAAGAAAAAAATCAACATCTGAGCTTCCCAATGTAAACACCCGGAAGCACTCCCCCCCCCCCCCCGCCCCAAAATGGATGAGGAAAATCTACTGAATAATCTTGGGTACATTTGCTGATTTAATGTAAACAACCCCAAACACACAGTCAACACTGCCACTCGCATGGCGCTAACGCTACCTCCCCACCCCCACCCACCCGTACACTAGATTCTTAATTAAAAAAGATTTTTTTTTTTTAATAGAGAAAATGGGTTTTTTAGAAAAAATGGGTAGATAATTTTTGACCAAGAAAGTTTTTGGGGGGGGAAACCATTCAGAAAAAATTTACACAACTTTTTTTTTCTTTGCCCATTCCTGGGTTCCCCAATGGTGAGATTCTGTGTTTACCCACCATTAACTCAATGAGGTTGTGCCAAATCTTAAGATTCGGTGCTCCTCTCCTTCACTGTGGCATGCTGTTGCTCAAGATTTGGTGGAATTACGAAAAAAAAGTAATACACTAAGCGACGTTTAAATTAAGGGAAAGTATGCTGGCCTGTAGGGCAATCATTTTTCTAAACACAGTTGCTTCCCTTGACAATAAGCCTGCCTAGTTTGTGCGAGTTGGCTATTTTTCTTTGACATATCGACAAGCATATTCTTTGGGATTTTGGACTCTCCAGTGTTCTGATTTTTTTTTTTTAAATTGGTAATGTGCAAAAAGTGACATCAGATGGATTCAGCCAACTTCAGGGAACTTTAATTTGGTGAAAAATCATCACATTGTTTCAAGGGGACTAATTGATGAACAGTTCAAGCCATGTAAGATCTATCTATCTATCTATCTGTCCCGTAGTCTGACGACCGTGGGGGCACCCTCAAAGACTCAGCAACCAGTTCCCTCCATTCTTCTCTCTGTTCTGCCTTTCTCAGGGTTTTGTTGAGTTCTAGGCCTGTCCATTCACTGATGTTATCCTCCCAGCTCTTCCTTGGTCTGCCTCTTCTTCTTCCTCCTTGGACAGTGCCTTGCAAAACTGTCTTTGAAATTTCCCTTGGGATCTTGTGACATGCCATATCACTTAAGTTTACGCTTTTTCACGATCGTTAGAAGGTTCTCATAGGGTCCAATGGTTTGCTGGATTCTGTTATGCACGCTTTCGTTGCTTATGTGGTCTTTGTAGGAGATGCCAAGGAGTCTCCGAAAGCATCTCATCTCCAATGCCTGTACTCTTCTCTCCAAATCTGCAGTCAGGGTCCATGATTCACAGGCATACAGAAATATGGATATGACAAGGGAGCGCATTAGTCTGATCTTGGAGATAAGTGAGATATTCTTATCTCTCCAGATGGTGTTTAGTTTTGACAAAGTGTTATTGTCTGTTGCAGTCCTGCATACTACTTCTGGCTTGGATCCTGGTCGGATACAATGGCTCCAGGTACTTGAAGCTTTGAACTGTTTCCAGCTTCTGGTCATTAACCCTGATATCAGTGCTAATGCCGTTGGTGTTATTAGTCATCAGTTTGGTCTTCTCTGCACTGATTTCCATGCCGTATGTTTTGGAGGCCTTATCCAAGTGTTCTGTTAGGCTGGCAAGCTCTTTTTCTGATCCTGCTATTCCTCAATGTCATCTGCGAAGCGGAGGTTTGTGATCGTTCTGCCACCCAAAGCTGACTGATCCTTCATGATGTTCCAGTGCATCAGCCATGATTCTTCAAGGAAGATGTTGAAAAGAGTGGGTGAGAGTAGACAGCCCTGCCTTACTCCAAAATGTTGTTCGAAACCATTCTCCAATGTTGTTGTTGTAGTTACACTGCACTGGTGGCCTCGCTGTACAGTGTTTGATGACTCTGATCAGGTTTGCATTGATGCTGTACAAGTTCATGGTTGCCCACAAAGCTGCATGCCACACCCTGTCAAATGCCTTCTTAAAATCGATAAATACGTGGTATAGGTCTTGTTGATGTTGAAGGTACCGCTCACATAGTATTCTGAGGTTGAATATCTGTTCTGTTGTGCTGCGCCCTGCTCTGAAACCTGCTTGTTCCTCAGCAATGATGGTCTCTGCTTGTGGCTTCAGTCTATTCAATATTATCTGCAGCATGACCTTGCTTGGGTGACATATGAGGCTGATTGTGCGGTAATTATGGCATTGTTGTAGATTTCCTTTCTTGGGGAGGGTGATGATGAGTGACTGCGTCCATGGTGTTGGCCATTTTCCTGTCTGCCAGATCTTGTTGCAGGTCAGAGACTCCCTCTGCTACTGGTAACCATGTAACCCAGTACCACCTGCCACATGTGGGGAGTAAACCCAACCAAAAAATCCGACCCTGGAGAGGGATGGGCTCCGCCAGGTTTGATTTGCCCAAGATACACCAATGACAAAGACAGCCAGAATCTCCATACCGGATCGGTCGTCGCCCGGGTTACCAAGGACCGCGCCTTCTGTTGCTCATCAGGACAGATGTCGAAAGTATGCTACTGATGTAAAACGCAGCAAAATTCGTGCCAGACACAACACCATCATTGGCACATGGAATGTACGAACACTAAGAGCTGCAGGCAAAGTGGAAGAACTGACACATGAGATGTCCAGATATCATTGGCACATCCTTGGGCTCTGCGAAGTCAGGTGGAAAAACATGGGAGAAACAACGACCCAGGAAGACCACAAATTATACTACAGTGGAAAAACAGGATAAACATGAACACGGCGTGGGGTTTCTCGTTCACAAAGACACCATGAACACCGTCATGAGCTGTCAGCCTGTGTCCAGCAGACTTATTACATCCGCCTGAGAGCAACCCCCTTTAACATAACTATAGTACAGGCATAGCCCCTACATCAGACTGCACAGATGAAGCCGTAGAAGAATTTTATGACCAGCTACAAGAGGTTCTGAATCAAACACCAAGAAAGACATCCTCGTTGTGCAAGGCGACTGGAACGCCAAGGTAGGAGAAGATGCATGGAAAGACTGGGAGGGTGTTTGTGGGCCACATTGTAATAACCAATCAAATGAAAGAGGCTTGAGACTCTGGAGTTTGCCAGTAACAACCACCTCAGCTTGTGAATACACTTGGCCCACACAAGAAATCCAGAAAATGGACATGGCATAGCCCAAATGGAGAACACACAACCAAATAGATTACATCATGGTGAAAAGACGGTTTCAGTCTAGCGTTAACATCGCACAGACACGAAGTTTTCCAGGAGCAGACATAGGGAGTGATCATGATCTTGTGATGATGACTTTCCGACTACGTCTAAAGAAAATCCACAAGCGGAACAACATCAGGATCAAATTTGACCTCGAGAAGCTGAAGGACCCAGAGGTATTAGACATTTTTCAAGCAAGGATAGGTGGAAAGTTTGCAGCACTCACTGTGTTAGACTCAGACATAGACACACTGACGAATAGTTTCAATACAGCAGTGACTGAAACAGCAAACGAGCTTCTTGGCAAACGCCGACCAGTCAAAAAACATGGGTCACACCTAACATCCTACAACTATGCGACAAGCGTAGAGAGTTGAAGAAAAAGAAAAATGAAACAAAAGAAAGAGCAGAACAATATAGGGCAGTCAACAAAGAATCAGGAAGTCCATGACGGAGGCAAAAGAGAAATGGATCGGTGAACAGTGCCAAGACATTGAAGAGAACATCAAGAAAAACAATAGCAAGAAAGCATATCAGCTGGTGAAAGACCTGACTAGCACGAAACAGAGAAAAGGTTTAACAATCCAAGACAAAAATGGGAAGTGTCTCACTGACGACCAGGATATTCTGAACAGATGGACAGAATACTGCTCCGACCTGTATAACTATAGAACCGCAGGAGATCCAGAAGTCCTTAATGTACCCGAAAGCAAAGACACAGACAGTCACCCTATCCTCCGAGAAGAAGTGGAAACAGCAGTCAGATCGCTGAAAAAGGGGAAGTCAGCAGGGGCTGACAACATTCCAGCTGAGTTGGTCCAAGCTGGAGGGGAAGCCATGATCAGCGCCCTACATGTAAGATAAGGAGCCCTAATTTTCAAAACTTCATTTTTTTCAGCATTCAGTGTAAAAAAAATATTTAAAAAAACTATTACAATCTATTAAAAAACTGTATAATAGTAGAAATAATAAACTTTTCAATGATGTATAATTTGTACTTCTTTATTATGTTGGGTAAATCTGCTGAAGTTTTCAAATATAGCCAAAATCATGCATCACCACAAAACGGAGGGATCCATTTCACTGCGACTCCATTGAGTTAAGGTAGCCACATTCCAACTTCAAAGTGATGTCTAAACATGACGCTAGTGTGCATGTGGTTTTGGTAAAATTTTGTCTTTTTTTTTCTCTCATCAGCACAACACCTAAACAATCTTCTCTTCTGAAAGGCGAAACTGGTTTTAAAGAGTGCACAAGATGTCTGCATGCATTCACAACACTCAGGACCTTGGTTTATAGTTTCATCTGAAGGACTGTCCGGGGAGTAGAGTTGTCACTGATGTTAACTCCTGGGTAGAAATTCCCTTGAGCAGGTACACACACACACATATACTCACCCCTTCCCCCACCCAAATACACCAAACTCTCCACACTCACCCACAAAACCACACCATCAAGCACCCAAGAGTTGCTACGACGAGGCAAACTCAACCCCCCCCCCCCAAATACAACTCCCACGCGTACGTACACACACACACTATCTAAAGGGTTAAGTGCAGTGAATTGCAATACACAGGGGTGTTAACTAGACAGGCCATTATAAGGCCGCTAAAGACGCAGCAATTTGTACACACACACACATATACACACTGCTGTTAATCTGCTTCACTACACAACGTGTCAGTAGTTCAAATTCAGAACAGAACGCAGAAGGAAATCTGTAGATAAGAAAGAGGGGAGAAGGAGAGGGAGGAAAAGTGGGGAAAGGGAGTCAGATAAAAGACAGACAGAGAGAGAGGAAGACAGAGAGAAACAAGAGAGAGAGACAGAGAGAGGATGTAAATGGGAAAAAAAACAAAGATAATAAAAAACGATAAACGTGATGGTGGGACAGGGAAACAGATGAGAGAAGGGAAAAAGGGAGGGAGGGGGGGGAAAGGGGAGAGAGAGAGACAGAGAGAGAGAGAGACACACACAGAGAGAGCGAGAGAGAAAAGAGAGAGAGAGAGAGAGAGAGAGAGAGAGAGAGAGAGAGAGAGAGAGAGAGAGAGAGAGAGAGAGAGAGAGTGCGCTTGTGCACATGAATCTGTATCTGTGTGCATGCATGTTACAGGTGGCTGAGCATGAGTCTGTGAAAAAAAAAAAAGTGTTAAGTTCGTAGCAGAAAAGTGAAAGGATTCACACAGGCACGCTGAATTAATAACGTGTATCAAAACCTTAAAACAACAAAGACTTGCACATGTCGACAACAAAACTCTGGTGTATTTGATAACCCCACCCCCCACCCCACCCCCAACAACTTGAGGAAAAAAATAGGACACAACTTTATTAAATTTTAACATTCATGGAGTGTACAGATTTCCTTTTTCGCCTCTCTACCGGCCATCTTCCAAAATGTTTCTCTTGCTTTTCCACAAACATGCTCCAGCCATGGTCATGCATACTGCTTCAGTATCTTAGACAAACCAGTCACTGGCAAGCCTCCGGCTGCTTCAAGGCAACTTCTCAGAGGTGACCTGCCCTGCTGTGCAGCTAGCTAACTGATGCTTTTAACCTTCAGAACCTGAGAGCGCTGCCAGAGCTTGTTATGGAAATCCCATTTCGAAACAGCCGAAGGCCCGGCCGCTAGTGCCTGGTAACACCTAGGTACAATGGGCCACGCCATTGTTGTTGTTGACATACACAAAGCTCGTGCAAGAGTTGCTGCCTAGCGGTGACAAGAGGCTGCCATATTTTCCCCACTTTACCGCATCCAAATCGACAAGTAAAAGCACATTAAAGAATTTCCAAAGTTTGAAACATAAGTTTTGTTACTGGTGACGGTTATGATGTCTGCTGAGAGAGGATGTGGATGGTAGGTAACAAGAGTAGATTTTAATGGCTTCTTTGAGTTGCAAATATTGTTAGGACTGATTGAGGCGATGGAACGGAGTGATTTAGAAGCTGTTGCTGGCAAGTTTGATGGAAGCGATCGTTATTTGTGATATCAATAGCAAAATATGATGAAGTATCATGACTAAATATTTTTAAGTAAAAAAAACCAAAACAGCCTAAAGGCAAATAACCCCCGGCCCAGTATTTCGTTCATTTAATGCAGAATGCCGGAAATATTGTTTGAAGTAAAACGTGGTATAAATACATTTAATCTTTTCCCGTTTCAGAAATGAGACAAATGACTTCCCTTGCGTGCATATCTCTACAGCCTGACAGTACTTTGATTTGTCTTTGCAAGATAACGTGCTATATAATCCCATTTATCATCATCATTATTATTATTATTACTGGGTGACTTCTGCTTATGAGGGTTAACTGCACAGGTTCTGATGCTGTGCAAGTTAATCTTATCACACACATAAAAAGAAAACCCTGCTCAACTATGGCACAGATGATCTTGCCACAAAACTGCCGGCATGACCATCATTTTGCATACATCTCTCTGCCTCCTTTCACCAGTATCCGTCTTCCAACAAGAAAGACTGGACATCCCTTCACCGCAGCAAAAAACTCCGAACTTCAAACTATATGAAAAGGGTTAACCAGCTCATTAACCTGCGCATATTATGAAGAAGATGACCACAAACACACACACAAAAAAAAGAAAAATGACTATCACATATTATGCATTGTCAACGCTCTGCTGGCTATGCAAGCCAAAAGTGGCCCAAAGTGGTGTTATGTTCGTTTAGTCAAAAAGCTGCCAGAAGGAACCACGCCATGACGGTGCCTGTTAATGCCACACCGTGGACCAGACAAAACAAAACAAACAACTATTCATAGACACCCCCCACCCCCCTAACCAACCTCCCCACCCCTTCCCCTCCATCAAAATCCCCTACAAAAAAACCTGAAAGCAACACCACTGAGACAACATAAAACAGAAAGAAAAATTCCCCAATACTGAAAGTAAAACTTATTTTGTCCAAATCAAAAAGGGGCATCCAGACACTTGCTCTGACACACAGGGACTGGATGTTTTTAAAAAAACCCACAAAGAACAAAACCACTTGAGCGTTTATCTATTATCTTCAAAATAAAAGATTTCAGAAAAAAGGAACACTGCCTCTACTCCCTCCCTCTCTCACCCCTTCCCACAGACTTTAAAAAAACAAAAATCTACTTTCAACCAAAAAAGACGACCACAAAACTTTTTTTGGCTAACAAAAATCAACAAACAAAATTAAAAAAAACAAAAAAACCAAACATGCACACAACACACATTCTTCTCAAAATTTCAACCAAAGTTACAACATCCTCTCAACAATTCCACTACCAAAACTAGAACAAACACCCCCCCACTCACCACCCACAAACAACTCAGACAATAACCACCATCTAAACTTAAAACCATATCAATAACAAAACACACCCAAAACCAAATAACTACCACACACTAAACCAATCACAGCAAACCAACCAACCAACCAACCAACCAACCGACCACAAGAAATAAACACACAAAAACAATCACCTGAACACATATCGACAAACTAAACACCAACACCACAACACCACCAACAACAGAGCCAACAACAGCAACAACAACAACGACGACTACAGCCCAGCCACAAGCACTCACCCAGCTCGGAATCCTCCTCTTTGCGGAGGGGCTGGGTCACGGCTATCCCGGGGGCTTCGGTGGCCGTGTAGGGGGGACTCTTGCTTTCCCCTGCCAACGCCTGGCCCAGGGCTTCTGACACTGAATAAGAACGCTCGCCTGTCAACACACGCAGCCACGCGCACGCACACACACACACACACCCCTCCCCGGGTTAGTCACCACGCAGGCAGGCAGGAAGGCAGGCAGGTAGGTAGCGTGCAAGGCAGGTTGCCAACCAAAAATTTAAAATAAAATAAAAATTCAGTCTTGAAGCGTTGCCTATCAACAACAAGCGCTATTCTGACTTGGCCAATGTGATTCTGAAATACTTTCAAGAAGACGTCCTCGGCTGGACTCATGACAGTTGGGGGTCTTTTTTGGGGGGGTCGGTGTTTTTTTTGTTTTTGTTTTTTTGTTTTAATGACAAGTTTTTAGAATAACGGCTTTCATCCCAGAGTCGGAATGCCGCCACGTTAACAGTGGGCAAAAACAGTTGCATACCCAAAATCTCACCGGTGGTGGAACTCGAGAGTTCCAGCCAAGGAACACAACAAAACAACAATAACAAACAAAAAACCAAATAATGTTTACGATGCCTACAATAATTCCCAATGTCCACAAACTTTAAAAAAACAAAGCAAATGCTTCCTAGCGTCTATAAAACTAAAAACAAAGCCAAAGTTTTTTTATTTTTTTTATTTTTTATTAAACTGTATGTTCAGAGTCCATTCCATATAGCGTGTCTTGGGCAAAAGTAGCCTGGCGGCGCCCATCCCTCTCCAGGCGTGATTTTTGGGTTGGGTTCACTCCCCACATGTCACAGGTGGTACCGGATTCCATGGTTACCGGTAGCAGAGGACACCTCTGACCTGACCATAAAGAAGACCACAAGACCACACAGGCACAGTCAGCATTGGAGGGCGAACAATCACCAACCTCAGGTTTGCCGATGACATTGACCGTCTGGCAGGAAATGAAGAGGAACTGGCCAACCTAGTGAAGCAACTGGACGAAATATCCTCACGATACGGCATGGAAATCAGCGCCGAGAAAACCAAGCTCATGTCAAACAGTGCCCAGCCAATCACCACCAAGATCACTCTCAGTGGAAAAGAACTGGAGACAGTTGACCATTTCAAGTACCTTGGAGCCATCATAAGTGAGGAGGGATCGAAGACCGAAATCCTAGCAAGAGCGGCACAAACAGCAGCAGCAATGGCAAGACTGAAGACCATATGGAGAGACAGAAACATCCCTCTCGGAACCAAGGTGAAGTTACTAAACGCGCTAGTCATCTCAATCATGCTTTACGCATGTGAGGCATGGACACTGAACGCAGACCTACAAAGGAGGATCCAAGCAGTAGAAATGAGATGCCTCAGAAGGCTCCTTGGCATCTCATACAAGGACCATGTCACCAACAATGAAGTCCGCAGAATGATCACTCAACAGGTGCGGGACTATGAAGACCTACTGACCACGGCGAAAAAGAGGAAACTCAGATGGTATGGGCACGTAACACGCTCAGAAGGACTTGCAAAGACCATCCTGCAAGGAACAGTCCAGGGGAAGAGAAGACGGGGCAGACAGAGGAGAAAGTGGGCCGACGACATCCGTGATTGGACAGGGGAGGACTTCAGTGTCACCCAGGCACTTGCCCACGACCGCGCTAAGTGGAGCCAGCTGGTCCACCGTTCGTCCACCATGCAGCGCCCCTACGACCCTGGCGGGTTACGGGACCAGTGAACAGTGATGTTCAGAGTTCAAGCAGGGTGAAAAGAGCTGGTCTTTCCAAGAAAGTGAGGGGGAGAGCGAGATGGACCCAGAATGAGGACAGGGAAAGAAAGGAGAGGGAGAAAGAAGAGAAAGAAGAGTGAGAGAGGGTGAGGGAAGGAAGAGAGAGAGAGAGAGAGAGAAGGAGAGAGAGAGAGAGGAGAGAGAGAGAGAGAGAGAGAGAGAGAGAGAGAGAGAGAGAGAGAGAGAGACACATGGAGGCGAGGGCATAAGAAATCAACCAAATGAGAATGAGAGCAGGAGAGAGAGAGAGAGACAATGACAAAGATTTTATTGTGTTAGGTTTTTCAACCCATTCACAAACGGGTAGTTGGGGAAGGGGACCGAAATGGAAAGAAACAACAACAAAATTAAACACCGTACAATGTCAAGGATTCTTCGTGAGTGGTAACCGACCGCGGTATTGTTTATATCTAGTTCTGCATGTATGTAAATGTCACTGGTGATAACAGGCTGATCACCGATATGGTAGTAGGGAGCGGGGAACTGTCACACACAGAGCGGCATTACCGGTGCGGGTGTACTGCTGGCTGCTCACTGGGCATGTCGGAAGATTCCCTTCTTCAGCTGGTTTCTTTAATGATGGAAGCCTCTGCCCTTTGTGTCTGCAAGTTGCTGAACATGTTCCATCAACATCTTGCAATCCTCGGGGGACACAGTGGTGCTGTTTCTTGCTTCCTTGATGGCAGGTGGACTTTCTGTATTTGTTTTGATTGGTTTCACTCTCTTGCTATTCCCTGTCACATTTCTGTAGAGCTGTAGTCCGTCAGTTTGTTACTCCAGTCTTTCAGCGTCAATTGGTGCGGCTGCACTGTTACCGACACTGGGTCAACATCACACAAACTTGACAGAGAGGAGACGGCTGGCCGTGTTGCACGTGCGAGTTCAACAGCACGGTGAGAGTGTCAGTGGGCGTGCCATCTTTGAATGTGTCCATAGCAGTTTCATTTTCTGTGTTATAAAATAAACTTGGGGGTGTCGGGAGAAACAGTTCTGAAGGGGAGACAGAGTTCACACGATGCTTCTTCATTAAACTGACCTTGTGTGTCTCCACCCTCCTTTTGTCCCTGGCAATTTGCACTGCCCCTTTCCTGCGGTACACAACTCTGTCACACTGGCTGTGTGTTGCTGGAAGCTGGTGGGCTGGTGACAGGCACAGCACGATTACGTTTTGGTTTTCTCTGCCGTCGATTTTAAAGGACGTGAGAGACATTTCCTGCAGAAAGGTGTTCAGCACTGTTTCTAGAGAAGGTGGTAGTCCTGTGATGGGCATACTGGAGGCCTTTCTGGTAGAAATACAGCAAATTTCTTCTCTCACTTTTGAAGCCATGTCTTGCTGGTAGCCAAGCAAGGGAAGCCACCAGAGAGAGAGAGAATGCGAATGCGAATGCGAAATGTTTATTCAGATTAGGCCATAGCCCCCAACTGAAGGGGTAGTCATGAAACATACCACATGTAAATCGTTGCATTATCAATCGGAAAATATCAACATCAAAGTATATTGTATAGTAAAACAGCTATGATACAGCATCATCTAGACGTTTTAAAGCTTTATAAATGTATAAAGCCAAGTATTCAGCACTTTTTCATTTTTTGATGCCATAAGTACATTAAATCGGAAACGACATGGATATTTTGTAATATTTTGGTTGGAAAAATTTTAATCTCAGGTCATAAAGAACAGGACAAATAACACAAAGTGAATTTCATTTTCTACAGAGTTGTGGCATAGACGGCATATCGTTTTATCCGTTAACCTCCTGTCGTATCTAGAACGATGACATGCAATAGCTGACACACCAACATCTAAATTTTGTCAATGCGCTTTTGACATATCTGTTCATTTCAATTTCCGTATATGGTTCAACACAATTTGTAACTTTAAACATGCTATATTCCACAAATTACTACTGTTTTCTATATGGTCATGCCTTTCCTCCACCTGCAGTCAATGATCTTTGTTTAAAACATTTGATAAAGCTTCCAACATCCTCAACAGCCTGATTATCCCAAACATATGCAAATCCTTTAAGTACTTAACACCTCCGTACTTTTTGTAGCCCAAGTCTTCTTACCGTTAACATCCAGATTATACAGCATCTTAAAAGCCCTGTGTGGCAGTCTATGTTTTTTCCAGTCTAGTTATCCAAAGCCAGTAAGAAATGCATTTTACATAAGAATTTAAGATATATAGGGTATCTTCCAATTTCTCCATAAATAAGGTCATTAGGTGTTCGGTTACAACATTCAAAAAACGTTTCATAGCATAAAAATGAAGCTTTTCAATTTGATTTCCATTCTAAAAAGCCCAGATTTCAGCACCTATTGTAAAATAGATTGCACCTGAGAATCAAATAATTTAAAAATATCTTCAATGAACTGCAATCAAGTCTATATAAAACCCTGAGTATAACAAGTACTGCTCTCTTTGCTCTATTGATTAAATCCTGGCATGCAGAAGTGAAACTTAATCTAGTTGAAAAAAATATTCCAGTTTATTTATAGGCATTTACTACTTTTACAGTTTCAGTATTGTATTTCCAGTGTTCATGACTAGCTAAAATATCCCCCTTACGAAAAAAAATGATATTTGTCTTCCCCATATTTCCCTTTTAAAATTCTAATTCATTGCTGCGTGATACAAACTGTTCATCTGTCTTTGTAATCCTACAACAGTTGTTGATATCAAAATAATATCTCTGCAAAAAGTAAGACAAATAATTCTATAAAATCAAAAAAACCCCCTGCTTTCCATTTTCTATAATTTCTAAGCAAGATCGTTCACAAACAATAAAAACAATATTGGACTACACACATCTCCTTGCTTTACACCCCTTGTACAATTCACAAAGTCAGATAAGGGTTGCTCCATATTTTACTCTAGCTTTTACTTCCCCTATACATACTTTGTATACATCTATGTAATTTTCCTCTAACACCATTCTTAAACAAAATAGGCCACAACAAATTTCTAAAAAACAGAATCGAAAGCTTTTCAAAATCTACAAATGAAAACATATAATTTATGGTTTTTTTGCTTTTTGCTTTTGAACAGCAGCTAACAGAGTAAACATATGGTCAACAGTGCTAAAAATCCTTTTTGAACCCAGCTTGGTGCTCCCCTGTAATTATTTGTATTCCCATTCTTGTAATCTATTATTAACAACCGAACTATATATCTTACTCGCTATGTTGCACAGAGAATTCCTCTATAACTGTTTGTATCGTTTACATTTCCTTTCTTAAACAGAGGCAGAATGATTGATTCCACCCAGCCCTCTGGATAGATGCCTTGTTAAACAAATGATTGAATAGCTTACTAAAAAATGTAAACAGATTCCCCTGAAAATTTTAAAAACTCTCCTATCACCGTCAGGTCCTGCTGATTTACCGTTTTTTAATTTTCCAATTGCTAGCATTATTTCCTGCCTGTGATGGGGCTGTCTAACAATGCATCTCCCTCCCCTATGTCTTCATTCAACTGATTCAGTCACTTCCTTTTCTAGTACATCTTTGAAATGATCAAACCACTGACTTGTAGATATTGTATTATGTGGCTGAGATCTTTTGCGTGATATTTTTCTGATAGTTTCCCAAAAGCTTGTTTGACTGTTAACGGATACCAGTAGTTCTTTTAAGGCAATGTGTGGCACTAAATTTTACTTTTTACAATTGAAGAATCAAAATCTATTTATGATGTTAACTTATAGTACTATGACTTCTAAGTTAAAAAATGTTATTTGTGTTATGTTAGTAAGCCATGTTGCCATGGAAACCAAGATAAACATCCGCCATCTTTGATTTTTTGGAAATCATTTTTCACCTATAAAATCAAGTGATACATTAATGATTTTTGGCACATATGTGCATAATGGATGTATTTACAATATTATAGAGAGACATTTTTCAAAACATTAATTCTTAATTTTTTATAAATTTTTTTTCAAACATGGACATTTAATATATGCGGGATTATGTAATCTGCTCTTATAACAGAAAAAAATACTCATATATGAACAAAAACTCTCTATAATTGGGCAGGGAAGACAATAATGTGTAAGTGTGCCAAATTTCATTAATTTCTGATAGACAGGTTTTGAGAATTTTGATTCCAAAATGCATGCCAGCAAAAAACACAAAACTGAGAAAACAGAGGAAAAAGAACAAAAAACATGTTCAGATCAATATTTATTACTCCAGCCTTGCTGGGAAAGGGTTTTAAAACACACAGCAAACCTTTCAGCAACAAGAAAACACAGTCAGAACACCCCTGTAGCAAAGGCAGGGGCACTTTCCCGCTCCATCAGCTCCTCCTACCTCTTCATTTAGGGAGCTCACAGAGTTGTCACGCCTCTGGATCACACTGTCTGTCTGTATCTGAGGCTGTTCTTCTCCCTCTTCTGCTGTCTGGATGCTCCCAGCCTCTTCATGTACACTCTTTTATCACATCCAAAGCATCTGGCAGTGTCTTGGGTAGAATCAGGACCAAAATTGAACTCATGGATGGGTGTCAGGTGCGAAGAGAATTTTCCGGTATGATGTGAACTTGTCCTTGGAATGACAAATTCCATGAGACTGTTCAAGCACTCCTTGAGTCTTGAAAGCACCACATCTTTGAAGCAGCTTCATATTTGTCAGTCTCTCATAGACAGGCATAAGGTAGATATGCTGCTTTTCCAGTTCAGGGGTGTTGTCGCTCACTGAAGGTCTTGGCACCACGCTGACAGCAGCTCTGGTATCACAGCTTGTTGCGCTCCATGGAGCACACTACAGGACTGCTTCAAATTCCATGTGTGCTCAAAAAGTGGATCAAGATACAGATCTAGTTATAGTTTCTTATTTTAGGAGCTGTATGTGTGTGTATGTTATTTTTATTTTATTTTTATTTTTTTTATATTCGGATAATGTGTGTGTGCATGCATGTGTGTGTGTTTAGGGAACATGTGCAAGTATCCCGTGTGTGTGGCTTACTGTAGTGTGTACAAGCATGGAGAGTAAAGCTGAACATCTATAATGAATTTGTTCAAACAAGTCACTTTAAAGCTGGCTTCCACTCCCTTTTAACATATTCATTTCAGCCTGAATCCTTTTGTAAAAAACTGTTCATTCTAGCAGTTTTACCCAGTAACTTATGTCCATTTCAAAAGTAATGTTGTTTCTTTTTTTGTGGTCTTTTTTTGTATAATGGGCAGGTAGAAATAAAAAAAAATCACAACACACAACCACACACACACACACACAACACACACACACAAAAGAATTAAAACACACTCTCTCTCTCTCTCTGTCTCTCACACACAAAACACACACTTTATAATTTAGATGCTACAGAAATATAATTTTAAAAAAAAACACCCCAACTTACCAGTAAAATATATTAGCCTTGAGTTTTTTACCCCCCCTCTCAGTCAGGAAACATTCTATGCCCTCTACAGCTTACTTACTGTGAAACACTACACACATGATTACACAGAATAGCTGGTCCACGTGGTTTCTTTTCTTCTGTTCTGAACTAAAAGTGTGTTTACACTGGGAGTAACTTCAGCTCGTGACAGTTACCAGATGGCTCTGCACTGGCTGTTTCCAACTTTTTTTTTACACAATTTCCTGATATGGTTTATGTTGGGCCGAGTCGAGCTTTCTTAGACACCAAAACACCCTCAGACGTTCGATGTTGACAGCGAAGCAGACAACGGTTTCAGTTTTTGAACGATGTGCTGCTCGGTCAGACTCGGCACTGATTCTCAGCAATTCGTCCGTTTCCTTCAATGCTGTGCATTGGTCGAGTAAAGCAAGGTGTTTTTCTCACCTCGGCTTGCATTTTGGAGCCATTCGAAGTGTTTATTTTTTCAAACGAGTCATTTTTTTTGCTTGGGAAACGGAGGGAAAAGGGACGATGTAAACAACGGCCATTTGCAATGACATAAGCATCACGTGACCCGATACAGCTAACCGGCTAGCTTGTTTTTGAATCGCTCTCTATATATGAAGTTGCCTGGATATGTAATCGTCGAAAATGACGTATAGTTCGTTTTGAATGAGTTTTAGCAGTCAAAGCTCTTCGGAATAGTGTAGGGGAGATAATCTAGTTTCGTTTGGTGTGCGACACGCTAGTTTGTGAACGAGAAATGTCGGTTGCTAAGGCAAAAAGATCGGTATTTTCACGCATTTTCGGAACAAATGAAAACAAACTCGGGTTTGGGGTTTGGTTAGTAAAACCTCTTTTTTTGCAAAAATACACCATTTTAATGAAATTTAATTATGGAATATGAATATAGACATATTTTAGAGTGTAAATTTGGAAAAATCTAAAAATAGCCAAATTGACCCTAATTTAGCAAAATCTACTGCCGCACATTGCCTTAAAAGTATATCATTGTACTCTTTCTTCTTTCTGATAAGCATATTTTTATATTCTCTTCGTGCGATACAAAATAATGTCCTATCGTCTTTCTGTGATGAGCGTTTGAATAGTCTATACAGTCTTCGTACTTTACGTCTTGATACTCTGCATTCGTGATCAAACCAGTCTTTCTGTGGCTGTATTATTAACTGAATTCTTGTCTTCATGTGCTCTGCATGATCTTTAATAATTTGATTGAACTTGTTTATCGCTAGATTGACATCACTATTTATCAACTCTTCTGCCCTATTCATATAATCTTTTACACTTCTAGCATTCATTGAGTCAGTAAAGGTTTGAGCAAGTGACGGTTTCCATTTTCAGTTATGAACTGATCTTCCCCTACCTTCTCACTTTTCTATTAGAGGTGCTACTAAAATCCATATCTAAACATAACAAGACAGGTAAATGATCTGAATCTATCCTGTCTAAAACTTCAAGTGTCATGGCATCACAAGCAAAATCAAAGAAAGGCACAGAAGTTAGGAAATAATCAATAACGCTGCTCCCTTGGTCAGAAATGTATGTGTAACAACCATTCTCGTCATTTTTACAGACACCATTCAATATGTATAAACCCACTGCTGTACACATATTCAGTAATGATCTACCATATGAATTTATTGAAGTATCCTTAGAATGTCTTTTAATATGATTTTCAGTATATTTACTACAATCTTCATGTAGATTGTTTTCATCTACAAAATCAGGAAAACAGTCTGAAGTCCAAGCATTTAAATCCCCACATAGTATAATATCAATATCATCAAACATGAACATCTTTTCAAAAATATTTTCTTCAAGTATACTAATTCCATCGTCACAATCAAAACACGAATAATACGGAGAATTTTCTGGTTGTAAGTAGTACAAACAAATAAAACATTTCTAGGAAAGAAAAAAATCTTTATCAAGAATAAAAGACACACAACAGTCACTGCTGTCCTCAATATAGCGCACGTAAGGGAGAAAAGCCTTACGCACAAGACAAATAATCCCCCCTGAACATCTCCCACGCTGTGTCAGTTTAACAGCTGGTTTCACAAAAAAAATCATGATCTTCAAATAAATTAGATTCAAATCTGTCAACAAACGTCTCAACAAGACAAACAAAGTCAAAAGACGAGATAAAATTTACAAAATCAGAATCGTTTAGTTTTGAAACAATACCACACACATTCCATTGCAAAAAAGACAATCTGTTTGCAACCCCATCAAGACTTCCCGAATAGGAGCTCCTACCACTAGCATCCTCTTCCTCCCCCATCCGTTTAACTGACTGTAATGACCCTCCCCCTCCACCTCGTCATCCTCATTCATCCCATCATCACTCTCCCCTCCACCATCTGTCACATCTTCCCTGGAGACAATATTATCCACAGAATTTTTCTCCATGATCACACAGTCAGCATCACAATCCACACATCTCTCACATCCACTACCTGCCACATTCTCTTCACTAGAGCCACTTGGTATATTTCTACATGGAAGCGAAACAACTCTTTCTTCACACACAGTGTTATCTTTATCTATACCCACATTTCTTTTATCAAGTTCACATTGTCTTTTCTCAGTGAAATCAGCTTCTAAGTTATGAATACACATATTTGTTTTAAACGTATTACCACTATCCACAAAAACCTGCCCTATCGGAAAAACCCGCTGTGTCGGAGATAACGACAGTATTTTTGGTAACATGCATCACATTCTTACATCCCCTCTTGTCCATCTCTTTCTCATTCGAACACAACTTGCTGTCACCAGTGCAACCCCTCGCCTCCCCACCTGTCCCAATAGCACGTGCAACTTGACTGCCACCTTTCATGGATGAACAGGTTGACCTCAACACTGGCCCTGACCTGTCACCCCATGTGTGTGCACAGTTCGCTACAGGTGTAGGTTTGGATTTCTCCTCCCCCCTTAAACAAGGAACAGCATCACCATGTTTGTGTGTGGATGTTTCAGTTTCTGTGACTGTTCTGAGGGGCCGGCCGACACGCTATCCAGCTTCAACCAGTCTGTCTTCATCAGTGAGGTCAAACCTTCTCCCCTCGATGACCAGGTGGTCGTACACCATGGTGGCTTTCTTCCCCTGCTCTCTGGCCCTCTTGAGGTGTGGAGTCAGCCTTCTTCTCAGCTCCCTGATTCTTGTTGAGAAATCTTCGCCAATGAAGACGCCTGTGTCTTTCAGCTTTCGCTTTTCTTTCAGGATCTTCTCTCTGTCTTTGAAGAAGGTACATCGAGCGATGATGGGCGACTTTGGACTGGCGTTCACACGGTGCACTCTGTCAAACTGTACAAATTCTGCCATTTCCAGTTGGTCAGTGGGCAAATCATTTACACAGCCTTCACACTCTTGCCAAGTCTCTTTTTCTTCCCTGGGTATTCCATAGATTACTAGGTTGTTTCGTTTTGATTGGCCTTCCAGGTAGTCAGTCTTTCTCTCAAGATCTTCAACTTTCGTTTTCAGTGCACTGTTTTCTTCTCTCAGGAGCTCATTTTCTCTCCTTAAACTATCGATGGACTTCCCTATCCCATGGATATCTTCTTTCAGTTCACGATTCGATTCCTTCAGCTCTGTCATATCTTTGCTCATAGCCTCAAATTTGCTGTTCATGTCTGCATTCATGTTTGCCAACATCGTCATCATTTCCTTAGTTGCAGGATCTTCCCAGGATTTCTCACCTGCTGCCAGCTCACTGCTGCTTGTCCGTCGCTGTCCTCCACTTCTCAGTGTCGTCTGCTTTAAGGGGTCGGGCTTCGGAGGGCCAGGGTTCAATTCGATGTCTCCGCACTGATGGATTAAATTGCCCATGTAGAGCAGAAAGAGGAGCACACCTGTCATAACACCGTCGCACCGGTTCCGTAATGTCAACACACGAATGAACATGGCTGCCTTCAGTTTCGCCCGTTTCAGCATGAGAGCCTGGTACACAGGCAAAAACCCGCCGCACACTGACCGAAAGGCTAACGGTGAAACTGGCATAGTGCACCAGCTACCCACAGGCAGAGTGTCAGCACTGGACAACCACTATAGATAGTCCAATTTGACAAAAAATATCAGAGCTCACAAACACACACCTGTTCTTGACAAGTTCACCTTTGACCCCCCCAGAGAGAGAGAGAGAGAGAGAGAGAGAGAGAGAGAGAGAGAGAGAGAGAGAGAGAGAGAGAGAGAGAGAGGAGAGAAAGAGAGGGAGAGAGAAAGGGAAGTAGAGAGTTCTTTAGGAAGAGAGAGACAGGAAGGGGGCGAGGGCATGAGGAATAAACCAAACATTTTAGTTGGGTTAATGAACCGAAGAATAAACCTACTCCAAAAATCAAAAGTAAGAGCCTGAAAGACTTTCGACCGTTAGCGTAAACACAAACTGAGCGAAGAACCATAGTGCCAACAGCACAGGGAGGGGAAAAATAAAGCCAACCATGCTGCTAGCTAGACATGTCCCGTCTGTAACGTCATCAAGCGATGACTGGAAGCATTCACATTGTTTCTACATAACAACATGGTGCTAATGCTACTACACTGTACACTCATAACAAAACAATGCTTCTTACACAAGGCTATTAAATTAACCAGATAAACTAAAACCAACAACAATGAAAGAAAAAATAAATGTCAGAAAAACAAATCAATCTATTACAAACAAAGCACAGCAGCTAGGGCTAATGCTTGCTAAAAAAAAAAAAAATAAAAAATAAAATAAAATAATAATAATCAAATAACTGAAACAACACTCAGGATGGTTATTCACTCCACACACTGAAGTGTTATCACATGCAGTCAATCCCAACACCACCATAATAATCATCCCCACACAACAGCTTCCACACTAGTCGTCATCGTTGTCGTCTTCTGTCATCAAAATATTCCTTGCTCGTTTGATCCTATCTTCACCACACACACACACATACACACACACACACACACACAAAACACAACAACAAAGAAGGCTGCAGTAGCTAAATGCAGCTCATAAAACAAACATACACCCACCCACCCCACCCCTCCCCCTTTTTCATCCCCACCGCCTTTATCGTTAAACAAAAAAAATTAGTCAAAAGACAATATGGTTTCCCTCAAGATGTAAACTAAAGCCTTCAACACATCTCCCTCCCTTGTTATTAACCCTAGTGGCGCGGTTCCCAGAATATTCCGGTAAAGGCGGGTCTAAGCTATGTGGCGGATCCCGGAATATTCCGGGATGACGTGGGTGGTCATAGTTGAAAGCTTACTTTCGCTTTCAAAGGTCAGCCAATGAATGTTAAGGCCGTTGTAGGCCCGCAGAAAGGGGTGAAGGTCGTTTGACACACACAAGCAACGAAGAATCTGATTGGTTAAGGGTGTATTTTAATTTTTTTTCGGACCAGCCGAGATCGTCTTCAACAAAAATGGCGGCCAGCGTTTGCACTAGAATTTCTTCAAGCGTTTTTCGAGCTTTTTTACAAAATTGACAGCGAGGAGGAGTTTTAGAGGCTGGATTTGGTTGAAATAAACAATGAGAGAGACGATGAGGTAAGGATTGTGGAATATTTTTGAAAAACTTGGTAAAAATCGATCGCGATCGGACTGAATCGAGCGGTGCTAGTTTTGCTGGATGGACTTTTTCGCTACTCGGCGATTTCGACGTCACAGATTGTTTTACTTTATTTTGACGCAACGAGGCTTCGAAATAACTGTTGTTGGGTCAAATCGCTATGCTGCTGAGTACTTTGCATCACATGAAATCAAGTGATCTTTGAATTTTTGTCATAGAAAGCCACCACTTCGCACATTCCGCCATGACGGTCGCGATGGCGTCGATCCTGTCGCTGAACTTTTCCGAGTATTTGGTGACCGATAAAGCGATACAAACTCCTTATTTTTTGAAAACTAATGTCAAGAAATAGTGTTTACCTAATCATGACATTTATGCACCACAAGAACTTTGCTTATCGTGTTAAAATCGATCCGGGGCCCTGACAGTGGAACAGTGATCGGTAGTGCGAACATGATTTTTTTTTTTGATTTTTTTTTACATAATCATAAACACTACACACTATTATAAAATTATACTCATTTAAAAGCATATTATCTCTTCTTTCCAGTGATCTATAGCTTAACACATTTAATTCAGTTTTATATATCAATATCAAGGGTTGTTTGAGCCCACCCTGCTCCAAAACAATGCTAGCCAATGTTAATTCAGCCAATAGAAGTGAGGCTTGTTGCTGTTTATTTAGCGCTACTAGGGTTAAAACCAAAAAACAAAACAAAAAAGTTGAAAAAACCCCCAACAAAACACGTATCCAGCAGTGTAGAACATCGTTTTCAATACGATGTAAGAAAGTCAGAATCATCGTCAACGGCAACAAAACGTAACTCAAGACCAATAAAACAACCCGTTTCTAAGCATTCCTTTTTCTCATGACATTCAAGCCGTAATTCTAAATGGAATAACGAAGCTTGATCCGAGGCACGAAACCAAAAAAAGCATCCTGGTTTTGATGGCATCCAAGAACAGTCGACATTACAGCGGGAATTCCTTCCTTCCTTCCAACATCCAGAGAACAATTTGCACAGTTATTTGCCTCTTCGACAAGACGCTATAGCCAAGTGGTCAAGACTGTCAAGATTTCAATCCCACTGGTCCATGAAAGTCGAATCTCGGCTGTGGCGTCTGGTGCATTAAGGGTGAGGATTTTCACAATCTCCCAGGTCAACTTCAATAGCAGATCTGCCAGTGCCTCGATTGATCATATATACACATGCAGAAGATCCCATAATTCGTGTCAGCATTTGGTGGGTTACGGAAACACGAACACACCCAGCAATACATCCCTGAAGTCGGAATGCGGCTACCTTCATGGTGGGCAAAAAGCCGAGGAATTGAAAAAAAAAAACCTAAAAAAAAAACCCAACCCTTTTTGACAAGAGCCCTCTGTGTGTGCGTGCGCACGTTATGTGTTGTCTGTTTATTTATTTTATTTTTTAAAATTCTTTTATATCAAGGATAATGGAATAAGCACGTTTGTGCTTTTTTTACATCCAGTCCCTATGTGTATGCGGTTTTGTCAATTCTGTCATCTGTTCCCACCGGCACACAATGGCCTACTCTTCCGAATAGCCGAACAGGATTTAACGTGTGCGCAAGATGTTCTGCGTGCGTTCGCACACACGGGGGCCTCGGTTTATAGTCTCATCCGAAGGACTTTTGGGGAGAGTGGAGTTTGCTGCACTGATGTTAACTCCAGGGGAAAATATCCCCCCTTGAACGGGAATCGAACCCGGGTTGTCAGATTGCCAGTGCAATGTTTTAACCAATAGGCTATCCCTCTGTGTGTGTGTGTGTGTGTGTGTGTGCATGCGTGCATGCATGCCTCTGTGTGTGTGTGTGTGTGTGTGTGTGTGGTGTGTGCGTGCGTGCATGCCTGTGTGTGTCTGTGTGTGTGATGAGAGAGAGAGAGAGAGAGAGAGAGAGAGAAGAGAGAGAGGAGAGAGAGAGAGAGAGAGAGAGAGAGAGAGAGAGAGAAAGAGCGAGGACTGACCAGCCTGAGGGTTGGGGTTGCTGATTTTGCGAGAGGTGCTGAGAACCGGGATGAAGGCAGAGGCCCGCTTTCCTCGCTTCTTGCCCGTGCACGTCTCCGTCATGTCCTCCACACACTGTTTGTGGACGCCCGCCTCACAGCCTGCCAGCAAGAAAACAGTTTTGCTGTCAAGTCACGGGCTGGGCTGGGTGGGGTGGGGTGGGTGGAGTAGGGAGGGGGTGGGTTGGTGTGTGTGTGTGGTGTGTGTGTGTGTGTGTGTGTGTCTGTGTGTGTGTGTGTGTGGGGTGTTGTGTGTGTGTGTGTGTGTGTGTGTGTGTGTGTGTGTGTGTGTGTGTGTGTGTGTGTGTGCGTGCGTGTGTGTGTGGGTGTGTGAGTGTTGTGTGTGTCTGTGTGTGTGCAGTATAATAATAATAATAATAATAATGTATGGAATATATATAGCGCTGAATCTTGTAAAGCTACAAATCAAAGCGCTTTTTTTTTTTTAAATGCGTGTGTATGCCGTTTTTTAATTTTGTCATCTGTTCCCACCGGCACACAATGGCCTACTTTTTCGAACAGCGGAACATGATTTAACGTGTGCACAAGATGTTCTGCATGCGTTCGCACACGGGGCCTCGGTTTATAGTCTCATCCGAAGGACTTTGACATTCAGTTCGATTTCTTTGGTCAAACTGGGAAGAAAGGGCGAGGCTGGGAATCGAACCCAGAACCTCACGATTTACTTGTTGGCAGGCAAATGTCTTAACCATCCTGCCACCGTCCTTCCTCCCAGTATACTATCCTCAGTTTAACATCTTTTCATTAAAAAGTGATATCAGATGAAAGGGTAGAGAAGAAAGAACAAAGAGACAGAGAGAGAGAAAATCAAAGTCAAATGTTCATTTCCAGACGGTAAGTTTGAGTAAACGACAAATTTACTTTAGAGAGAGATAGTGAATGTGTGTGTGTGTGTGTGTGTGTGTGTGCGTCTGTTTTGTTTAATGTCTGTTCACTACTTGGTGATATAGTCACACCCGCATTCAAACCAACTCTCTCTCTTTATCTCTCTCTCTCTCTCCAGATATATATATATTCCTTCTCACAACTACAATAGAGGCTGTACTGGGGAAAAATATATAACCTCAGCAACTGGTGTTATGAATTGCTGAGTCATATAAAAATAAAACTTCTTGAACAGTGGCATACTTTTTATGAATATCTAATCCTCTCCTTTTAAACAGGTCAATAAGATTTGGGCAATCAAACAAAAAAATGGTGGATTGAAAGTGGTTGAGAACAGCAACATGTCACATTTTTAGAGTATTTGGTATTCCATGCATTTAACTTCAGTTTATATAGTAAAATTTGTAGTTTCCGTGAACAAGAAACATTTTCAAAGTGTGTTTTCTTTATTTTGGAAGGCATACAATTCATCAATTTCGCATTAATTTCATGCGATGACAGTATGAGACTGGAATCAAACGTTTCAATGTTGCAATCAAAGGCACCTTGTTTTGCTAAAGAATCAGCCAGCTCATTCCAATAAATTCCACAATGAGAAGGGACTCAGCAAAAAGTTCTTTGGATGCCTCTGCTTGCAATTCAATGTATCAAGAATTTAATCTCAAATACATCTTTCCTTATGTTCCCCTGCCAGTTCTTTAGTGTGTGTGTGCGTGCACATGAGTATGTGTGTATGTGTGAGGTAAAACATTTAAAAACAGTCATATACATTATCCTCTCCTGCAGTACATGTATGGATTCTGTTTCAAAACCCCCCGTTGCGCTAGACACACTTTACCACATCTGCCTTACCCAACAATACTGGCTCACATAAGGACAGCAGTGAGCTGGCACAGCCCCCCAAGTCAGATACAGTGAAGCAAGGTGCGGCTACATGTATGCATACTCTGGGCGACCTGTTAAGCTGGGGAAGGCCCGACAAATGCCACTGATACTGACCCTGGCAGAGAAAGCCCTGGTAGCCTACGCCCCAGATGAGCCCCTCACACTTGGTGCACACTGTGGGAACGTAGAAATGCTGCAGGTTGAACTGGTGACCCTTCACCGTCTGAGGACACACACACACACACACGCAACATACACATGTATTGTACGCTCGCACATGCACAGACAGAAACTTACATGCACGGATACATACACACAAGCACAGACATGCATGCATGTGTGTGCACACACACATGTACTTTCAGACATACCTATTTAAGTATTACATACACACACACACATTTTCTCACACACACACACACACACAATATGCACACAAAAACACATAGTGATACCAACACAAGAACACAGATTTCATAATGTAACTAAGACGACAGCAACATATTTACGACATCCCAAACATGATCTGGATGAAGACAAAAATTCCAAAAACAAACAACAAGGACCCCAAACACTTGATTTAATTAAGCCTCCCCCCCCTGCAAATCATGTTCTTTAAAAATAAAAATAAAAATTTTAAAAGCTAACGACAGGCAAAAAGCCTATCCTCCAGTTTCACTTTCATGGACAAGGCCACTGAAAATCAGGGGCCCATTTTATATGACACTCATGCAACCAAACTTGCATCATCCTATACTTTTCTCTTCAATGCCACCTTCCTCGATCAAGGTAAAACGCCCTGCTGAGCAGGTACATTTGCCCTTCTTCTTCTTCCTTTTTTGTCATGTTTCTCCCAAGGGAGGTTTGACATTGATGAGCCTTCTCCATCTCTCTCGGTTTTGAGCTTCCTCCTTATTTATGCCCCTTTCTCTAAGATCATCTGCAATACAGGCAGCCCAGGTTTTGCTAGGTTTTCCCTTTGGTCTCTTTTCATCCATTACGAAGTTCATTGCTCTTTATTTATGATGTGGTGGTCTGCTTTCCGTTGAACGCGCCCAAACCAGCGCAGTCTATTGCTACTAGCTACAGACTTCAGATCATCAACTTTGCACATTCTCCATAGTTTTTCATTCGTGATCCTGTCTAGGTACATTCGCCCTAAGACTGCAAAAGTGTAGCTCTTCGTTCATCTCCATCAGCTACTGCGCACCTAAGCACAGACACTTGAGGCGAACATGAAGCGCCGACTACAATGGCTCTACACGAAATTCCATACCCGGATTCCAACTTCCACTGAAAAATCAGATTTCCAAGACACACAGTCCCCCCCCCCCAAAAAAGGCACTTTTCTGTAACAAGCACGGCCCCTCTTGAAACTGCAGACAAGATACCTCCCTAGCCTGTTTCCCGGCTACCTGCCTGCCACCATCCACACCCCGCCCCCCCCCACCCCACCACTTTCCTCCCTCCCTCTCACCCACCTTGGTCTTGGCGGAGCGGGAGCCCGGGATCTTGAATCCCCGCTTGTCCTTCATGATGAAGCTCTGCACCCTCTCCAGGATGCTGCCGGAGCTGGGGGTCTTGGTGATGCCCACCTGCCTGAAGAAGGTGGCCAGCGCCCAGCCCATGGCCTGCTCCCTGTCCGTCGGCTTGTGCCCAGAGTCCTCCTGCGTGCTGGGGTCACATTCATTCATTTATTCAATCATTCATTCATTCATTTATTTATCTATTTAGTTGTGGGACGGGATAGCTCAGTGGTCGGAGCACTCGCTTTCTCCCCCCAAGCTAAGGTTAAGCAAGCGTCGAGCGTGGTGGTTACCACTTGGATGGGTGGTGTGCGTGACCGTTTGCACGCTGCCTTGGCTTCAGTACAGTTCCCTCCCCCAGTTCACCCAGTAGCTGTAAATGGGTACTACCTGCCCTCTTTTAGGGTCAGGGAAAGGTAAAGCAGCAGCGAGGGAGAGGAGATGGGCGCCGCCCTCAATATGCTGGCTTCTAGAGAAGTGAGGTCTCTGACGCCTCGCTCCCCTACGACCTTATAGGTTATGGGACTCCTTTACCTTTGTTTACCTTTTATATCGAGGATAATGGAATAAAGCACTCATGTGCTTTTTTTTTTGACATCCAGTCCCCCCCCCCCCCCGGTGTGTATGCCGTTTTTTGTCAATGTTGTCATCGGTTTCCACCAGCACACACACAACGGCCTACTCTTCCGGAAAGCAGAACAGGATTTAACGTGTGTGGCGCAAGATGTTGTGCGTGCGTTCGAACGCGGGGCCTCCATTTATAGTCTCATCCGAAGGACATGGGTTCAGATGCTGGATCCGTCAGTGTTGCTAAGTGTGTGTGTGTTTCTTTAGTGTGTGGTTGTGGTTGTTGTTGTTGTGGTTGTGTGTGCGTGTGTGTGCGTGTGTGTGCGTGTGTGTGTGTGTGTGTGTGTGTGTGTGTGTATGTGTGTGTGTGTGTGTGTGTGTGTGTGTGTGTGTGTGTGTGTGTGTGATTTCTCTCTCTCTCTCAATGAGATAGCCTGGTGGTTAGAGTGATGTTTTCGTGATCTGCTGACCCGGGGTTTGATTCTCATTCAAGAGGATTTTTCCTCTGGAGTTAACATCAGTGGTGACTCCAATCTCCCCAAAAGTCCGAAGGATGAAACTATATACCGAGGCCCCATGTGCGAACACACGCAGAACATCTTGCACACACGTTAAAATCCTGTTCCGCTTTTTGGAAGAGTATACCATTGTGTGCTGGTGAGAACGGATGACAAAATTGACAAAACTGCATACACCGGGGACAGGATGAAAAAAAGTACCCGAGTGCTTATTCCATTATCTTCGAAATAAAAGAATAAAATAAATAAATAAATCTCTCTCTCTCTCACACACACACTCAGGGACCTTCATGCAAATCCAAGAAACCACAGGACCTTGTGCTCACCCATCTCAATTTCAATCTCTGTGTCTGTCACACACACATGAACAATTTCAATCTCTCTCTCTCTCTCTCTCTCTCATGCACACACACACACACAATTTCAATCTCCCTCCCTCTCTCTATCTTTCTCATCTCTCACACACACACACACACACAGCAACTTTAACCCAAATCCAAAGACCCACATGTCCTTGCCCACACTCATCTGAAACCTCTAAACATCTGCAAGGACAGTACTCACCCTGCACACCATAAAAGTCATGGACAGGAAAGGGAGGGAGGTGGTCGTGGTGGGGGTGGGGTGGAGAGAGGAGTCAGCCAGCCTTGTGGTTAGTGCTGCGTTCGCTATCTGACGACCCAGGTTTGAGCCACCTTGGAGGTGCCCGTTTGAGGGGATTTTCCCCCTCTGGAGTTACCAACATCAGCACTGACTCCACTCCCTTGACTGACAGTCCTTCAGATGAGACTATACCGAGGTCCCCAGTATACACACACACACATACACCCGTAACATGGATGCACGTGTTAAAAACCTGCTCCACCATCTGCAAGAGTAGGCCACTGTGGACCGGTAGGGAAGCACGACAAAATGGTCAAAAGTGCGTGCACACTGTCAGTCGTGTGTAGACATTACACCCTCCAATCAGAGTGCCGCTACCTTGGCGGTGGATAAACAGGGGGTAATAATAATAATAATGTATGGAATTTATATAGCGCTGAATCTTGTAGCGTGCGCGAAATCTGGCCAGTGGTGAACCTTGGAAGTGCAGCTGAAAGACCAGCAAAAAAGCGCACGACATCTCCTAAAACTCACCAGTAATATAGATGAGGCATGAGGTACTTGTCAATCATCTTCAGCTCCGAGTTCTTGTCCATGTTCTCTTTCAACTCATGAACACCGAAGATATTGCCTAGACCTGCACAATTTGACCACACAGAGAGAGACACAGAGAGAGAAAGAGAGAGAGAGAGATTAATACAACAAGAAAACACTAAGAGCAATCACATAATAAATAAGTAATTTTTTTGAATGGAAAGTATGCGGTGGGAAAAAAAAAGGATAAAAAGAAAGACCCTCCCCCCCAGACCCCCCCCATGAAACAAAAAGCAAATAACTTGTGGGGGGGAGGGGGGATTGAGGGAATGATGAAGACTTATGAAACACCTAAAAGAAAAAAAGAAACACTGTGCTCAATCATCTGCATGAGAGTATAAACCGAGACCCTGAGTGTAAAACGCACGCAAAACATCTTATGCACATGTTAAAACCTGTTCAGCTTCATATTAAAAAGAAACCGCAACAACAACAAAAAACACACGCACACAAAAACCTCACTGAAAAACCATATATCAAGATTACCCCCCCCCCCCAAAAAAAAACAAAAAAACCCCAGAAAAAACCCAACAACTATATATAAATATACACACAAACGAACGACACATCCACAACAAACAATGCAATCGCTTCTCGGCCTCTTGGCTCAGGACCAACGTGTAACAATGCCCAATTCCTCACCCCCTCCCCCCCCTCCACACACACACACCGACCAACCTAAATCTCTCTTGTTTCTGAAGTCGGCCAGGTGGTCGCTCAGTTCCGGGTTGAGGGCCGCTCGAACGCCGTCAAACATGGAGCGCAGCGTGGCCTCGTTGTCGGCGCGCGTCGTGCCCGCTGCCAGAATGTCGTTCACCTGCGTCACCAGCGCTTCACTCACCGCCACGCGCAAAGGCTAGACACCCACACAGAAGCAAGCGACATTGGTGGGAACGTTGAGATTTTGCTGGTGGTGGTGGTGTTGTTGTTGTTGTTGATCGTAATTATCTACGGGCGTCCTTGCAGAGATTTCCGGGGATTTTTAGGACTGAACGTTATTTTTTCGTTGTTTGAATGGTATGTCAAAGATTTGGGGGGGAGGGAAAGGTGGGGGGGGGGAGGTGTGCAGATTCTGGTTGAACAGATACTGATTTATACTTGTTAAAGCATTTTTTGGCTTT
Organism: Rapana venosa; assembly: GCA_028751875.1. Taxonomy (NCBI): domain Eukaryota; kingdom Metazoa; phylum Mollusca; class Gastropoda; order Neogastropoda; family Muricidae; genus Rapana; species Rapana venosa. The sequence continues at coordinate 50,924,976 of CM054154.1, forward strand.
GGGACTCGTGTGTGGGTGTGTGTTTTGTAAAAATATTTTGTTGATTTACCTATTCTATTTAAATTGTTTCATTTCAAGGATAATTTTTCGCATACAGTCCCTGTGTACATTTGGTTGTGTAAATCTTGTCATCCATTACCACCAGCACAAATGGCACACTTCTTCTTCTTCTTCCTTTTTTGTCATGTTTCTCCCAGAGGAGGTTTGACATTGACGAGCCTCAAAAAAGCTCAAAACAGAGAGAGACGGAGAAGGCCCATCAATGTCAAACCTCCCCCCATGGAGAAACATGACAAAAAAGGAAGAAGGAATATATAATATAGTATAAATATAAAATATATATAAAGAGAGAAAAAGAGAAGAGAGAGAGAGAGAGAGAGAGAGAGAGAGAGAGAGAGAGAGAAAGAGTAGAGAGGAAAAGAGGAAAGAGAGAGAGAAAGAAAGAGAGAGAGAGGAAAGATAGAGGGAGAAAGAGAGAGAGAGAGAAAGAGAGAAGAGAGAGAAGAGAGCGAGAGAGAGAGAGAGAGAGAGAAGAGAGAGAGAGAGAGAGAGAAAGAGAGGAGAGAGAGAAAAGAGAAGAATCTCGAACTCAAACTCAAATGATTAATTCACAAAAAGGCATTGGCCCCATACAAAAGGGGGTTTGCCGACTGCTTAGTATTTTGGTTAAAAAATAAAATAAAATAAACAAAACACAACACACAACAACATGTTACTGTATAAAAAAAGTCACTACAAAAATATCACTTAGGATAACATTTATAAAATTATGCTCTCTTATTCTGAAAGCTCTACACAAAAATAAAGTGAGGCTGTGCGCACAAACCTCAGTATGACATGATACCACAGGAGTAAACAGAGTCTCAATAAATAAGGCTGTCTACTAAATTAACAGGATGTAGTTCTGCCTAACCCCTCAAAAACTGGAAAGCACAACACAAAATGTACTTCATCCTCCGTTGCCTTGCTTACATCATGGGCATAGCAGCCTTATGTTCGTCAATATCATGTTCTCTGTATCTGAATATATGAACATTTATATCTGAAACACCAATCAAAACTTAGACATAATTCTTTTCAAATGTAAAAAAAAATCCATATCAAGTTTTATAGATAAGGGTTATTGACATCCATGGCGAACTTGGTAAATTTTCTGACATTTGAATCATTCACTGTTTTGTATATGATCACTCCATTGCTGCCATCGGCATCAATCAATCTTTGCATGAAGCGTATAATAAACTCTCTTACAATTTTCCTGACTCCTTGATACCGGAACCTAGCCAAACAAATCCAAACCCGAGTTCACACAACCATTTAACGTATTTGAGTTGCCCAGTTGTTTTCCTATTGACATCTATATCAATAAAGCATCTGTAGGATTTAAAAGGAGCCTACACTCATTCAAATGCAGAATCTTAATCCAATATCTAACGCATCTACAGGCAGCATAAGCAGAGAGAGTGTATCATTATTTTCACTCTAAACAAGTCATTAGGTGTACGTCCTATCTACGCCTAAAAACTGCTTTACAGCAAAGAGGTGCACTGATACACAATGTTGTTACAGCTGCATCCAAGCCCCAAATTTAAGCCACCATATAACACAGTGGGTTGTATTGTGCATCAAATATCTTAATGAACAATCAAAAGAGTTATTATCATTAACGTAGTTTTTCAGACACAAATAACAAGCTTCGTTAACCTCGACTTGCCAGATCTTTAAACATGCAGTTGTGAAACTAAGCTTTAGTAGAAAAACAGATTCCTAAATATTTTATAATACATTAAACACCGGCTAGATATTTCCAATGTACAACCATTTTTCATGAGCATCCAAAATATCCACCTTTTCTGATACAACCTATTACTCTTACTCAGATTAACCTTAAGATCCAGTGAGTGCAGCTCTGTTTTTAAGGTTTAACTGCTTTTTGTAAGCGGCCCTACAACTGTTCATTAGCAGGAAAAAACAAAACCCCCCCATCCAGCATGCAGAAGAATAAACAACTCAGAGAAATCTGGAAAGTGCACCATGTTTACCATTATTGAATGATGTCTATGGCTAACTCATGATAAAAAACAGAAAACAATAAGGGGCTACATACATCACCCTGTTTAACACCCAAAAAAAAAGTGGGGGGGGTACAGATAATATTCAGTCACTTTTAGTTCCACATCTTATTCTGCTCTGACATCTGATACATGGCTCTCAAACACGTAATAGTTTACCCATCACACCATATTTCAGGAGAATAGGCACAACAATTCCCTGTTAAACAGATCAAATGCTTTTTTCAAAGTCAATAAATCTACATAGAGCTTACGGTTATGAGCAAACTGTTTTCTGTACAAACGCAAGCAGAGTAAACATAGATCTATAGTGAGTATCCTCCTTAAAACCAGCTTGTGCTCTCCGAATATTATTCTTCATAACCCATTCCTGTAACCTGGGTTAATAATAGTACATATATATCTTACTACTATGTCAGAAAGAAAATTCACCAGTAGGTTATTAGGGTTATCAACATCACCTTTTTATGCAATATAGTATTATAGATTCAGCCCAGTTAACTGGAAAAAGACCATCATCCAAAATTTGTTGAAAAGTTTTAGAATGAAAAGCACAATATTTTCACCATATTTTAGCAATTCACAAATGATTTGATCAGACCGGCTGCTTTCTCACTCTTTAGTTTTCCTAATGCCCCAATATTTCATCTTTAGATATGGGACCATCAAAATCTCCTCAGTTCCATCACTGTCAACATCATAATCATGAGTTGCTAATGATCTTTCTCCAACAAGGTTTTGAAATGTTTAAACCATCTGTCAACTGATATACTATTTCTTTGCTGACTTTTTTTTCTAAATGACGCCTTCTTAACACTTTTCCAGAACTGGATTTGAGAAGAGATAGATGAATCATATCGCAAGTAAGGTTTTATTGACTGTTCTTTTTCTTTCGTTCAAGCAATGCTTTTATATTCCCTTCCTTGTGACACAGTACAACGTTTTTGTCCTCATTTCGTAATGTATTTCGGAAAGTCTTCAGAAAGTTTTCTACCTAATATTACATACATTTACATTCATTATCAAACCAAGTATCATTTGATGGACTTTATTGATAGTACCTGTTTTTCATTCATACATTCACCACTGGCTTTTATGAAACCATTAAACAAATCAAAATCTTCATTAATTTCTCATCACATCATCTGAAGTCAATAATAAAAATTTCACACATTGCACATCCTGGAGATATTCTTTATAAACTGAGAGTTTGTTTCATCCCATACAAACTTTTTCCATAACAGATGGCTTCTCAGTTTTCCACCTCTGTATTATATACTGGGATAAATATATAATACAACAGGAAGGTGATCAGAATCAGAAAGCTCGGCAACATAACAAACGACATGAGTCAAAAATCTGAGAGAACAAATCATCTGACACTAAAAAATAATCATTAACACTACATCCACCTTCAGAGATGTATGTATATGTGTCCTTGTTGGTCACCATTACATACGCCCATTTAGAATTTGTAAAACTAAGACAGTGCACAATATTCAATAGTAATTACAAACTGTTTGATAACACAATCTTTAGAATTACGATTGCTGCTGAAGACATACTTTTACTTTGGACATCTTAAACTAAAGTCATTCTCTACATGCTGACAAGAAAAGTTGAGGTCCTGCTGTTTAAGTCTCAACATAGTATTATACTACTTCCATCCAGTGACACACACAATTTACTAAACATTCTTCCAACAGTAGCAATTCCATTTATCATTGTCAAACATTTTGTAAAAAGGCGAACCTTCAGGTGGGTTTATACACACTACAAGCAAAACATTTCTTGCTGTACACAACAGAGATTTGTCCACAGAAAAAGAGCAAATAATAGGATAAGAACATCTAAACAATATCACAAAGCAGAGAAACTCATGTCTTATTAACAAACTAAACCACTAGATCGCCTCCCATGACTGCTAACTTTAATTGCTGACATTACAGAAGGCCTTATAACCAGATAAAAACATCTGGCTGGACATTTTCCATGAACTTTCAGTCAGACATATAAAAATCAAAGCTTACTCACATAAGATCCAATATTCTATCAGGCCAGTTTTGACAACAATCCATTTTATGTTCCAAGACAAAATGAAAAGCTGTAATTTGTTTTAATCTGTATTGCCACAATTCCATTGATCCTCAGCATCTAAGACTGACACTTTCACCAATTTACATTGAACAATGACAAGACAGGGCATTTATGCTTTCAACAGTGGATAAAGAAGTGCTTTATTAAAAGACTGCCTACAATACACATGGTCAGCTTGTGGGTTTAGCGTAGGCCAAAGTCAGACCTGACTTTGTTTACCCTGTGTGTGTGGATGTGTCCCGCTCACTGCATCAAGCTCACTTGGCTAAGCCCTATTACATGAATATCCAACTGAGGCTGAGTGACCGTGGGTCTGGGTACTATTCCTACCCCCCGTAAATTGAGAACTATGGCTAGGATGATTGTATGGCCGTCCACAAGCTATTCCCTTCTTTGAAGATTCATTAAGGGCATCCTTTCGCCATTAATGATCAAATGATCAAAGACCATTCTCCCCTTTTTCCCTCTGCCCTAGCACTCTTCAATTAAGGGGTCAGATTATGCCTAATATCTCTAACATTTTTGGGAAAAAAATCGTTGTCTACAAAAATCCTTGAACCTTTCAAACGATTTTTAGCCTTCAATATCCTAAGCTTATCTTGATAAAAACAACACCTGGCAATAAGGGGAAGAGTTGGGTTTAGAATTTATCCTGTGCACACTATCAAACTTAACATCTGCTACATCCATTTTTCCGAAAGAAGAATTTTCACGACCATTTACACAATCAGCTCCATCTCATTACTTTTCTTTCCATGCCATGAATAATGATTTTTTTCCATCTTGACCGTCCCTTCTTGATTGCTGCTTTCTTTCTAGTTTTTTCACTCTGTCCATTTTTCTGTATTTAATTGTTATTAGCTCAGCATTTTCAGTCCTAAGATTGTTCACATCTTTTCTGATACCACACATTTCCCTTTTAAGCATTAACACTGTTTGTCAACAATTGTACTCGTTCTTCAACTCCCCCGTGTTGACTTTAATAGGTTCTCCACTTTCTCCAACTTGTCGTCATCGTGGTAATGTGAGAAAGAGAGAGAGAGAGAAAGAGAGAGAAAGAGAGAGAGAAGAGAGAGAGAGAGGGAGAGAAAGAGAGAGAGAGAGGAGGGAGAAAGGAAGAGAGAGAGAGAGGGAGAGAAAGAGAGAGAGGGGGGAAAGGAAAGAGAGAAGAGAGAGAGAGAGAGAGAGAGAGAGAGAGGGGAGAGAGAGAAAAGAGAGAGAGAGAGAGAGAGAATACTCCCAAACAGAAGAGAGGAGGGCTCACACTAGAGGAGCGAGGAAAGTGGAGAAAATCTCGTATCCCCATTTGCGTAGATCTTTATTATTGCCTGGCGTCTGCTTGAAGGCGTCCGTCACTATGTTGAAAAACTGCAACACCAACACACAGGTTAGAGACACACCAGCATTAGGACTGTAAGATAATACACAATCAAGATATGTCATTTTGTGACGTTTCGTATCAATATTATCATTCAAATTATCATTTTTTTCCACATTCTCCATTGCTATTTATTTAACCCTCTTGTCCCCGATCCGGCCGCAGCCGACAGTAACGGAGGCTGCCGCTAGATTCCAATACGACCGCAGCCGACAGTTGGTGCTGCCCACGTGGGCAGTACTTTTCCATCACACACAGATCCCGTGGTTTTCATACTATCTATCTATCTATCTATCTATCTATCTATCTATCTATCTGTCCCGTAGTCTGACGACCGTGGGGGCACCCTCAAAGACTCAGCAACCAGTTCCCTCCATTCCTCTCTCTGTTCTGCCTTTCTCAGGGTTTTGTTGAGTTCTAGGCCTGTCCATTCACTGATGTTATCCTCCCAGCTCTTCCTTGTCTGCCTCTTCTTCTTCCTCCTTGGACATCCCTTTGGGCAAAACGTCTTGTAATTCTTGGATCTTGTGACATGCCCATACACTTAAGTTTACGCTTTTCACGATCGTTAGAAGTTCTCATGGGGGTCCAATGTTGCTGGATTCTGTTATGCACACTTTCGTTGCTTAATTGGTCTTGTAGGAATGCCAAGGAGTCTCCGAAAGCATCTAAACTCCAATGCCTGTACTCTTCTCTCCAAATCTGCAGTCAGGGTCCATGATTCACGGGCATACAGAAATATGATATAAAAGGGGAGCGCATTAGTCTGATCTTGAGAATAATGAGATATTCTTATCTCTCCAATGGTGTTTAGTTTTGACAAAGCTGTTATTGTCTGTGCAGTCCTGCAACTACTTCTGGCTTGGATCCCGGGTCGGATAAAAATGGCTCCCAGTACTTGAAGCTTGAACTGTTTCCACTTCTGTAAATTAACCCGATACAGTGCTAATGCCGTTGGTTTTTATTAGTCGTCAGTTTGGTCTTCTCTGCACTGTTTTCCATGCTGTATGTTTTGGAGGCCTTATCCAATGTTCTGTTAGGCTGGCAAGCTCTTTTCTGATCCTGCTTTTCCATCAATGTCATCTGCAAAGGGCGGGGGTTTGTGATCGTTCTGCCACCAATGCTGACTGATCCTTCATATGTTCCATTGCATCAGCCAGGGATCTCTCAAGGAAGATTTTTAAAAAGAGTGGTAGAGTAGACAGCCCTGCCTTCCCTCCAACTGTTGTTCGAAACCATTCTCCAATTGTTGTTTTTGTAGTACACGCACTGGTGCCTCGCTGTACAGCTGTTTGATGACTCTGATCAGGTTTGCATTGATGCTGTACAAATTCATGGTTGCCCACAAAGCTGCAAATTGTCTGAAAATTGGTGGGGCGATGCAGGAAGGGTGTCAGAGTGTGCTAGTGATAAATTTAGACCACTAACATGCGTGTAGTGGGGAGGGAAGGAAGAAATAACAGCCAGCGACCGGAACGCTTTTCAATGGTGCAGCGTGGCAAAAAAAAAAGGCGTTTTCTTTAGAAGCAGACGATTCATCTATTAGCGAGACGATAATTTTAATGTTATTGTCTGGAAGTAGAAACATTTGAACGAGAATTGTTACGTGAGTCCGATATTTAAAGGGTTACGAGGAAAGGAGGAAGGAAATAAATGCAGTTAGGGGGAAAAGTGAGCCAAAAATAACGTGCTACAACGGCACATTCCTGACCTGTGCTACACACACGACTGTGGAGAAATTTGACCTCCTGGCCATCCGCGGGATAGACGCCTAAAAAAGTGATGCCTTTTGACTGTTTTCTCATAATTACCACACTTTTGCTTGGAAACTGCAATAGCAGAAACGAACAGATGTGCTGATAATGAAAATAGCAAGAAGGAAAATAAAAAAGGTCTCCAGTCTGCCAAGGTTCGACAGGTGAGAGCAATGGGTACACCCCCCCCACCCATAATTTTTGCTTTTTGTGATGTGATGTGACCCTGTGCCACCACTACGACTACTTTAGAGACTACCAACATTAAAATTTTGTAGAGTTACAGAAGTTTTGTGTTGTTTTTGAATTTTCACACCTTGCTGTGACACTGGTGACAGTGTGACAGTCATGTACAATAATACACTTCTGTAACACTAACAAACATGTGGTAGCACACGCAAATATGAAATCAAATATAAAGGTCACATGTTGATTGAATATGACTTGTTTTCAAAAGAAAAAATAGTTAAACAAAACTTCTGTCTCCTCGAGACATACCATAAACAACAGGTGCTATGGGGACATTGTGTGACACATCCTTGAAGTACTATTGCACAAAACAAATTGGTAAACACATCAGCTGGGTATCACTTCCTTATTCAACACTAAAAACTTGAACTATTGTAAAATCCGCGGGATTTGCGGGTTTTATCATATAAACCATTTTTTTTAACTTGTAAGGGTGAAAATAAGGGAAAATGACAAGACATTGTACCAACACAAAAACCCTTCGCCTAAATGCAATTACAAAGACATCCCTAGCTTGTGAAAAAATTTTCAGTTTGATACTTGTCATGCACACCACAATTTTCTTGGGAGAAAAAGTAATCAGAGGGGAAGTAAAAACCCCCTTTCAAAAAATTTAAAAAATCTACAGGTTTTTTTGCTCTGTAAAAACCAAAACAAAACAAGGGGGTTAAAAGCATCTTTAAAACCCTTTTTTTTAAACGCTGCATCAGACCGCGGGGCCCTGACTTTTTCAGGCGTTTCACAGCAGCCAACGCATTTTTCGTTTCAAAAAACGGGAAACCCACAGTTGCTGTCTATGACCTTCGATGAAAAAAAAAACTGCCCTTGCCCTGACAATATCAACCACTTTCACAGGGGGACGGATGAAAAAAAAAAAAGCAATAATTCTTTTTTAAATTTCCCAAATTATCCTCGATAAAAAATTAAAAAAATTTTTTTTTAAAAACCACTGCTGAATCACGGGCCATATTATCAATGAAAACAAAATGCAACCAGGTAAGGAGGGGGGGGGGGAAAGGGGGGGGGGGGGGGGAGAGAGTGGTGAGAGAAAAGAGAGGAGAGAGAGAGAAAAGAAAAGAAAAGGAGAGAAAAGAGAAGAGAAGAAAAGAGAGAGAGAGAGAGAAAAAGATAAACCAGCCCAGAGAGGGAAGGAAAGGGTGCCCCGTTTCCAAAGGGGGGGGGCGCTTTGGGAGTTTCAGGTAGTGCAGAAAGAAACCCCATGTGGGGCCGGCTTACGCCCCAGAGGTGGATGTCAAAAAAAGGGCCCCCCGTGTCCCCCAAACTCCACAACAAAAAACAAAAATAAAGGGGTTATCAGCGTTGCTAAAAATTTCCAACTAAGAACACAACAACAACCTTAAAAACCCACACCCCCCCCCCCCAACCCATCCCCCAAAAAAATAAAAACAAAAAATTCTCCCCCCCCCCCCAAAAAAAAAAAAACCCAACAAAAACCCCCAACCCTCAAACAAAAAACATACCCCCCCCCCCCTTCCCTTCCATAACCTCTCCTCCCCCCCCTTTCCCAAAAAAAAAACCAACCAAACAAACCCTTATTAGAAAAAAACCCCCAAAAAAGAGCCAAAAAAAAAACGAGAAACAAAAAAATACAGCAAAAATTCAAAAACTTTTATATGGGGGGTAAAAATGACAAAACGCCAAAATCCATCTTTGGGTTTAACCCTCTCACAGCCCAAGCCAAGAAACAAGTTTTTAAAAAACTTTCCGGGTTTTGGGAAGTAGCGTACAAATAAAACTTTTTAAATGGGCCCCTTTTTCAGTCATATAAAAAGGGTTTTTGGGGGTTTTTTTAAATAAGTCTTTTTAAAAACATATTTCTACTCCAGGCCCAGTGATTTGCCTGCAAACGACTGCAGTCACAATAGAGTTAATGGGGGTTTTTTTTGGGGTTTGGGGTTTTTGTTGGGGTTTTTTTTGTTTTTTTTTGGGGGGGGGAAAAGAGTTTTCTGACATACAACTCAAATGCTTTTTTTCATGATCCAATATTGATGTCAAACACAAACAAATGTTTTTAATTTTTAAAAAGAAACACAAATGAGGGGCTTTCATATCCCCAAAAACTTTAAAAACTTTTCTTTTTTTGGGGCTTTGATTTATGCGTTTTTTTTTTTTTTTAAAGGTTTCCAAAAAACTCTTCTCCTCAATGAAAATACAAACTTTTCAAATAAAAAAAAAACACAAATAAACCAAAAACACCATGATGGCACCCAGATGGGGCAACCCTTTTTCATGTATCCTAAACATTTAAACCCCTGGAGAATTTATCCCCCTCACACCTTAACATCCTGCATGCATGCATGCACAAACCCACACACATTCTTTTTTTCTTTATTTCCTTTCCCTCTGTAATTTCCACTAATACAAAAAATGCCACATCCCAAAAAAAACCCCGCCCCACAACACACACAAAACCCCCACACAACCCCAAAACAAAACACTTCATATTTTAAAAATACAAATTTTTATTTTTTTTTCATTATATGTTTTTTAAAAAAGAATACTTTCAATTTATTTCATAACATACATAATTTAAATCAATAATAAAAAGAGAAGAACAAAAATCACACAAAAACCTATTTCAACATTGTACACACTGCAAAGGGACTATACAAAACAAACACAAAAAAATCATATCCTATTTACAAAAAAAAATACAGTAACCCTGACTTGAGCCAAATCACCCCCCTTTTGACAGAGAAAGTTACGCAAGCCCCCTTTTCCCCTCATAAACACACCCCACACAGACCACCCCACACACAACCCAACACTCACAAAACACACACACACACACCACACATAGGCAAACACACACACACTTTAAACACTTTCTCTTTCCCTCTGTCTTCTATTGTTTTTTGCTATAGGTCTTTTTTTTTCCCCTGCCGTTTAATATCACTTACAGCGAACAGACGTTAAATACAAGAATGAACGAACACACACACAATTGCTTATTCAATGTATCATCTGAAAATAAAAGTTTGACTTTGACTTTGACTTTAACTTTCACACACACACACACACACACACACACACACACACACACACACACACACACACACTTGACTTATCTTGCTTTGATAGTTATTGTGTAAATATGTCATTTTTTAAAAAGTGCTATTTGAAGAGTATGAGCGCATAAAAAGCACACGTTTGCTGGGTGGAGGAGGAGAGGAGGGAGATCACTGAAGGTAAAATTGTCAGTAATGACGAATGCCTAGTATTTTCTAACGTTTTATTCCTGTACCTTTTTATTATCTAAAGTATAAACGTGAAAGAATGGATGAAACAGTAGGTGAAGTAATTTGTTTGTCCTGACGTTTTATGATTTTCTTTTTTTAATTCTTAAAACATTTTTTATTTAAATGTGTGTGTGGACGTGAGCGCGCACGCGCTCAGGTGTGCATGAGTATGTGTGTGCGTGTATATGTATATGTGGTAATTTGTATTTTCAATGTATTTCCTTATCGATTTTTTCCTCTTTTTTTTTACTGGTTTAATTTAATGGTAAATGATGCAATAATGTAGTGTCTTAGTATAATCATTACGAAATTTGTTCTTAGATAGATGGCTTGATGAAAAAAAGCAAATGCATTGCTTATTCAATGTACCATCTGGAAATAAAATTTTGACTTGACTTGACACACACACAACCACAGATCTATCTTTCTTGAATTTCTCCACGTTTCCTTTCTGTCACAGAAGTTATTTCCAATTATAGAAATATTGCTGTGATGAGCCCTTGGCAGTTTTTTCTCAGAGGGACACATGGAATGGTACTATGCACATCTGTGGAGACAGTAACTTCACAGTGAAATGTGTACACACACAGTTACACACACACACATACACACACAAACACACATATACACACAATGGACAACAGAATCAGAATGAGACAACTGCTTAAATTTGTCTATAAATATGATATACAAAAAGAGTCGAATGTCAGTTGAAAAGAAAAAAAAAGGGGTTTATAAATAAACTCAAGCCATCAGTGCTACAGTCATGTCAATGTGCGGCACCTTTTGCATGGTAAAAAATCACACAGTGTAATTTTGATATCCACCGTTATTAAGTAAAATACACAGGCATCTGTTTTCTCATGCATGTACCAGATGTCTAAAGAAGCATGACTATGAATGAGAGAGAGAGAGAGAGAGAGTGGTGTGAGACTGGGTGTGAGTGTGCGAGTGTGTGTGTGCGCACGCGCATGCGGGTGTTTCTGTCTGCATACGTATCTGTATGCAATGTATACATGCACGCAAACACAAGTTCATATTTACAATATGCATGCATCATACACATTACCGCAGGTGTATAATTTAGGGCTTGCTCACAGCCAGTTATCACCCCCCAAAAAAAAAATAAGGAAGAAAAAAAAAGGCACAGGACCACACAAATATAAAGCTACCATCTAAAAAAAAAAAAATCTTAAAAATAACCCAAATATAAAAATTTAAAAAGCGCACAATCCACTGTAGGTCAATCCCCACACGAGTATATAAGGATTGGAACTACAAAGCTCAAAGCTTTCACACCACAGCCAGTAGACTAATCAGCCAAGGATGGGATGCATATATACAATATAAAAATACAACCACACACAAAAATTTACATTATATATAAAAACACACACACACAGAGCCATAATCCCTCCCTCCCCAAACGCACATCCAGCCATCCAACCCTGCCACCTCCTTAATGTTTTGTCAGTGTCCGTCTGTCTTCCATTTCCCCAACCCATTTCCTATGGCCCAAACCAAAAGCTTTGACAAGTTACTGATGTAAGCCAAGTCAGTAGCTGCCAAGGCCAAGAGTCATAAAAATGGTGCTATACTTTATGACAATTTTCCCCTGGAGTTAACATCAGTGCAGACTCCACTCTCCCAAAAGGCCTTCGGATGAGACTATAAACCGAGGCCCCGTGTGCGAACGCACGCAGAACATCTTGCGCACACATTAAATCCTGTTCCGCTTTTCGGAAGAGTAGGCCATTGTGTGCCGGTGGGAACGGATGACAAAATTTACAAAACCGCATACACACGGGGACTGGATGTAAAAAAAGCACATGAGTGCTTATCCATTATCCTCGATGTAAAAGAATAAAATAAAATAAATAAAGATAATAAATAAGCTTGGGACCTCCCAACAACAACAACTACTACCACCACCACCACCACCACCAATGTCATCATGGATGTGACGGCTGCAAAGTGTTAATGTGCAAGACAGAGACCACGCCACATGTTAAGACTACTGGTAACTGTCCTCTACAACTCCATACCATCAATCAACACGGTGTAATACATAACATCACACGTCCAGATTCAGAATTTAGCCATACCACCATATAATCCTCTTCTGAAAATAATGGGAGTGTTTTCTGGTGAAATAGTTTCAGAAAACACTGGGTTTTACACCCTGGAGGAGTACATCTGACCAAACTCATGTTAAAAGTTGTGGATGTAAAGATTTCTCTCTGTATAAATTTGAAAGAACTTAGGATATAAGACATGTCCATGAAAGCAGAATTCTTATATCAGGTTCGAGTTTGAGAAGATTGAAAATGTTACTTTTGGTGGCCACATTGGGTTTTTTAGGGCAACAATGCACGAGATTGAGTAATTTGGGTACCTTCACGCTTTGTGAGTGATACCCTTTTAAAATTGGGGGCGTACCTATAAACATTAGCTTGACACAATTCTCAAAATTGAAGAATGCATTTATGACAATGAAGTTCCTGAAAATGTAAAGAAAGCTTAAATTACATGAATAACATTTCAAAAAGCATTTTAGGGAGGAAATAACCAAGCAAAAAAACAACAACAAACAAACCCTTAATAGTTAGGGGGAAGGGAAATGGGAGGGGGGTGGGGGGTGTTAAAAAAAATTCTTAAAGCTAGAAGTAATGATGATAAAATTCTACAAATAAGAAAACCAACATGACAGATTTTTTTTTTTCAAACAAGATCTTGCAGACGACTCTCAGATTCTTAGCAGTGATACTCCTGAAAATCTGCCTTCTCTCTTGACAAATATGTCCTACTACCTTCAGATATCCAAAATTGGATGATACAGAACAAGTTACAGCTAAATGCAGATAAAACCGAAGCCATGCTTGTAGGGACCAAACACAAACTGTCTTCCAGTACAACAGCTTCAACAGAATTTGGCAATGCATCAGTCCCTCTATCCACTGCTGTGAAATATTTAGGGGTCATTATCGACAACATACTCTCCATGCAAAAATTCATCACCCAGGCCTGCCAATCGTGCTACTATCAATTACGGCGTATTAGTGCAGTTCGAAAGTACCTGTCCACTGATGCAACATCCAAACTCTCATTCTCTCATGTCTGGACTATTGCAATTCTCTTCTGGTTGGTCTGCCAGCACCATATATCTACTCTCTTCAACGTATACAAAACTCTACCAATCGACTAGTCCTAAGAAAGAAAAAATCTGAGCACATTACTCCTCTCTTGTGATATCTCCACTGGCTGCCTGTGTCACAGAGAGTAAACTATAAGATCAGTACCCTCTGTTACAAATGTCTCCACAAAACAGCACCCTCCTACCTCTGTGAATGTCTTCACCTGTACACTCCTCCTCATTCCCTCTGCTCTGCTGCAGATACCCTGTGCTTACAAATACCTAGATTGAACCAATCCACTATTGGTCGTCGCTCTTTCTCTATTTCTGGTCCATCGATCTGAAATGACCTCCCTCTCTCCCTTCGCCAAAAGCCTACTTATAACACTTTTAAATCCAGCCTCAAGACACATATATTTCAAACCTAAGATTCTCCCCTCTTGTTTCATCTCATTTGTGTCCTTACCCTCAACAGCCAAAATCCCCATCACCCTGCCAAAGTGTACAACCTCTATGTGAGAGTGAGAGTGTGTGTGTGTGTGTGTGTGTGTGTGTGTGTGTGTGTGTGTGTGTGTGTGTGTGTGTGTGTGTGTGTGTGTGTGTCTGTGTGCGTGCGTGCGTGCGTGCGTGCATGCGTGTGTATACATTTGAATTTGTAAAATCTATTAATTGTAACTTGTTGCATGTGTAAGAGTAAGATAAATGCAAGCGATATGATTTGTTTTTGCAAGATATAGTGCTATATAAATTCCATTTATTATTATTATCATCTTGGTTGGTTTTGGGGGGGGGGGGGGTGCTACTTATTGCTCATTTTCTGGATGGGGGAGGTTTTGGTGACAAATTTCCCATCACTGCCATTAGCAACAAAGCTGGCCTTAACTTAAGGGTCTGCGAAGGTTGCTCCATATTTAATTTCAGATGAGCAAGGGTTGACTTCAAGTGATTTTAGTTTTTTTTCAAAGTTTATCGTCAGCGAATCATGATAACGCCATTATGTGCACACATTCGACATCTTTACAGTTATAACAAACACAACTCCCTTCTTACACAACCGAATGTTAGTCCCCGCACTTTGAAAAAAAATGAAAATTTAGTATAATACACATCCACTAAAATACAGCCCCGCAGTTTTTTTTACAAAGCTGACACACATATCTCTTCAATGTCTTGGCACTGTTCACCGATCCATTTCTCTTTTGCCTCCGTCATGGACTTCCTGATTCTTTTGTTGACTGCCCTATATTGTTCTGCTCTTTCTTTTGTTTCATTTTTCTTTTTCTTCAACTCTCTACGCTTGTCGCATAGTTGTAGGATGTTAGGTGTGACCCATGGTTTTTTGACTGGTCGGCGTTTGCCAAGAAGCTCGTTTGCTGTTTCAGTCACTGCTGTATTGAAACTATTCGTCAGTGTATCTATGTCTGAGTCTATCACAGTGAGTGCTGCAAACTTTCCACCTATCCTTGCTTGAAAAATTTCTAATACCTCTGGGTCCTTCAGCTTCTCGAGGTCAAATTTGATCCTGATGTTGTTCCGCTTGTGGATTTTCTTTAGACGTAGTCGGAAAGTCATCATCACAAGATCATGATCACTCCCTATGTCTGCTCCTGGAAAACTTCGTGTCTGTGCGATGTTAACGCTAGACTGAAACCGTCTTTCACCATGATGTAATCTATTTGGTTGTGGTGTTCTCCATTTGGGCTATGCCATGTCCATTTTCTGGATTTCTTGTGTGGGCCAAGTGTATTCACTAGCTGGAGGTGGTTGTTACTGGCAAACTCCAGGAGTCTCAAGCCTCTTTCATTTGATTGGTTATTACAATGTGGCCCACAAACGCCCTCCCAGTCTTTCCATGCATCTTCTCCTACCTTGGCGTTCCAGTCGCCTTGCACAACGAGGATGTCTTTCTTGGGTGTTTGATTCAGAACCTCTTGTAGCTGGTCATAAAATTCTTCTACGGCTTCATCTGTGCAGTCTGATGTAGGGGCGTATGCCTGTACTATAGTTATGTTAAAGGGGGTTGCTCTCAGCGGATGGTAATAAGTCTGCTGGACACAGGCTGACAGCTCATGACGGTGTTCACGGTGTCTTTGTGAACGAGAAACCCCACGCCGTGTTCATGTTTATCCTGTTTTCCACTGTAGTATAATTTGTGGTCTTCCTGGGTCGTTGTTTCTCCCATGTTTTTCCACCTGACTTCGCAGAGCCCAAGGATGTGCCAATGATATCTGGACATCTCATGTGTCAGTTCTTCCACTTTGCCTGCAGCTCTTAGTGTTCGTACATTCCATGTGCCAATGATGGTGTTGTGTTGGCACGAATTTTGCTGCGTTTTACATCAGTAGCATACTTTCGACATCTGTCCTGATGAGCAACAGAAGGCGCGGTCCTTGGTAACCCGGGCGACGACCGATCCGGTATGGAGATTCTGGCTGTCTTTGTCATAGGTGTGTCTTGGGCAAATCAAACCTGGCGGAGCCCATCCCTCTCCAGGTCGGATTTTTTGGTTGGGTTTACTCCCCACATGTGGCAGGTGGTACTGGGTTACATGGTTACCAGTAGCAGAGGGACATTGAAGAGAACATCAAGAAAAGCAATAGCAAGAAAGCATATCAGCTGGTGAAAGACCTGACTAGCACGAAACAGAGAAAAGGTTTAACAATCCAAGACAAAAATGGGAAGTGTCTCACTGACGACCAGGATATTCTGAACAGATGGACAGAATACTGCTCCGACCTGTATAACTATAGAACCGCAGGAGATCCAGAAGTCCTTAATGTACCCGAAAGCAAAGACACAGACAGTCACCCTATCCTCCGAGAAGAAGTGGAAACAGCAGTCAGATCGCTGAAAAAGGGGAAGTCAGCAGGGGCTGACAACATTCCAGCTGAGTTGGCCATGATCAGCGCCCTACTAAGAATCTGCAACAAGATCTGGCAGACAGGAAAATGGCCAACACCATGGACGCAGTCGCTCATCATCACCCTCCCCAAGAAAGGAAATCTACAACAATGCCATAATTACCGCACAATCAGCCTCATATGTCACCCAAGCAAGGTCATGCTGCAGATAATATTGAATAGACTGAAGCCACAAGCAGAGACCATCATTGCTGAGGAACAAGCAGGTTTCCGAGCAGGGCGCAGCACAACAGAACAGATATTCAACCTCAGAATACTATGTGAGCGGTACCTTCAACATCAACAAGACCTATACCACGTATTTATCGATTTTAAGAAGGCATTTGACAGGGTGTGGCATGCAGCTTTGTGGGCAACCATGAACTTGTACAGCATCAATGCAAACCTGATCAGAGTCATCAAACAGCTGTACAGGGAGGCCACCAGTGCAGTGTACTACAACAACAACATTGGAGAATGGTTTCGAACAACAGTTGGAGTAAGGCAGGGCTGTCTACTCTCACCCACTCTTTTCAACATCTTCCTTGAGAGAATCATGGCTGATGCACTGGAACATCATGAAGGATCAGTCAGCATTGGTGGCAGAACGATCACAAACCTCCGCTTCGCAGATGACATTGATGGAATAGCAGGATCAGAAAAAGAGCTTGCCAGCCTAACAGAACACTTGGATAAGGCCTCCAAAACATACGGCATGGAAATCAGTGCAGAGAAGACCAAACTGATGACTAATAACACCAACGGCATTAGCACTGATATCAGGGTTAATGACCAGAAGCTGGAAACAGTTCAAAGCTTCAAGTACCTGGAGCCATTGTATCCGACCAGGGATCCAAGCCAGAAGTAGTATGCAGGACTGCACAGACAATAACAGCTTTGTCAAAACTAAACACCATCTGGAGAGATAAGAATATCTCACTTATCTCCAAGATCAGACTAATGCGCTCCCTTGTCATATCCATATTTCTGTATGCCTGTGAATCATGGACCCTGACTGCAGATTTGGAGAGGAGAGTACAGGCAGTGGAGATGAGATGCTTTCGGAGACTCCTTGGCATCTCCTACAAAGACCACATAAGCAACGAAAGCGTGCATAACAGAATCCAGCAAACCATTGGACCCTATGAGAACCTTCTAACGATCGTGAAAAAGCGTAAACTTAAGTGGTATGGGCATGTCACAAGATCCCAAGGAATTACAAAGACAGTTTTGCAAGGCACTGTCCAAGGAGGAAGAAGAAGAGGCAGACCAAGGAAGAGCTGGGAGGATAACATCAGTGAATGGACAGGCCTAGAACTCAACAAAACCCTGAGAAAGGCAGAACAGAGAGAAGAATGGAGGGAACTGGTTGCTGAGTCTTTGAGGGTGCCCCCACGGTCGTCAGACTACGGGACAGATAGATAGATAGATAGACACACATATATATACAATACAAAAGGCATACAAGTGATTACAATATTGGATACAGTTAAGAGGAGCTATTAAAAAAAAAATTTTTTAAATTTTTTTTTAAAAAGGAGGAAGTGGGGAGGGGAGGGGGGAAGGGAGGTAAATTGTGTATAGGGACCTCGGCAGAGTGGAGCTTGGAGAGGAACGGTGAAACAGGTCGGTATACAGGTGAGTTTCCAGGCCATGCCAGCACAGCTAACAACTGTATGCAAAAGACACAGACACTTCACGGTTAAAAAAAAACAACCAGGTTTAAGTAAACCCCCCAACTGTCAGGAAGAAGACACAGGCACATGACACATTTACTTTTGCAAAACAGGTTTAAACCCTATCAGGGAAAAAACACAACTACATGACATATTAGATGTTCAGCGAGCACAATTTTTTTTTTCCAAACAGCAGCAGTAACAAAGACATTAAGAAGGGACTGAAGACGGAAGACATAGGCAGATAAGATGTTAGACATTCAGCACCCAAAATTTTTTTAATTTTTTTTAAAACCCAAGTTAGCAACAACAGTAACGATGATGACAGTAAGAAGCGACTGAAGAGAAGACACAGGCACATGACACGTTAAAGAGATCTTCAGCACTATATCCAAATCGTACTGTCTATAGCCCTGCCAGTCATATCAGCGCTGTTTACTTCAGCCAGGATCAATTAAACCTCCGATTAAACCTGTACTGCCGGTGTGCAGATTACAACACTAAGAGTAAAGACCAACTCTCCTGGTCTTCCACGCTTCAACACCCCTAGCGAGCCTTACAAGTCAAACCAAGACTGTGACCGCATCACAGGAGAATGAGCTTCTTAAATCATTTCACACTGCTTCATTCATGTCCAGCCACCCCAGGAAACCACATTAAAGTATGTTGGTGGTTACGCACTTTTATCAAAACACGGCTTCATGCAAAAAGATCTTAAGAGAAGAAAGGAACCAACTAAACAGCCCACACTTTCACTTCTCAATAACAGCCTTTAGTCACCGGCCTTGACTTCGTATAATCATTTATATCTGTTATTTTGAAAACTACACAACAAAGATTTTGTAACAGAGAATACTTTTAGCGACAGTATTGACACTAACTAGGAGACACAAAACGATTTGTCAACAACAACAAAAAAGAACTACACAGCAAACAAACACTAAGACCACCACCACCACCACCTCCGCAAAAAGCACCCACAAACATCTTTTCAAATTTCACAAGAAAAAAAAACAAACTTTCAATCAAACAAGTGTTCTTCAATTCTTCTCGACTACTGAATATGTTTGTTATGTTTGAAATAATTATTATTACTAATGTTGTCCTTTCATCATTATTAGGGGCTCATAAGTACCATCTTATAAATGCATCTGTTGTTACTTGATAAATCTTGGATTCAGACATACATGAACGCATCTGTTACTCAATAAATACAGAATGTAGATATACATATAAACGAGTGTAAGTATACATACAAAAAACACCGACACCCCCCCCCCCCCCCCCCCCCCACGAGAAATGCATTTAAAAGTGATTACTAATACCAGGACACAGTTTTGAGGAGTGGGCTATGCATACAAATCTGCGTTAACAAGATTGTGATCAGTGTGTGTGTGGTGTGTGTGTGTGTGTGTGTGTGTGTGTGTGTGTGTGTGTGTGTGTGTGTGTGTGTGTAAAGCATGAAAGCTATCAATCTTACTGGTGTTACTCACTAGACAGGTAGTTAAAGTGCTCAACACCTTAATTGTTCTTTTTTTTTTGGAGGGAGAAGGGAAGGAGGGAGGGGTGTGTGTGTGGGGGGGGGGGAGGGGGGCAGTGTGTGCGGAGTGTGTGTGTGTTTGTCTGTATCTCTATGTCTCTTTGTCCCTCTCTGTATTTTCCCAAGTTCATCTCATACATGTATATAAGTTTGCATACAAAAAGCTAGGTGACAGGCCCAAGGGTCTACTTCTAATTAATAAAAGCAAATGACAACAACAACAACAAAAACCCAAATAACAAAATTCCAACAAAAACCCACACAAATCCAACAAACAACCCCCTCCCCCCCCCCCCCCCCACCCCCCAAAAAAAATTCAGAAAAAAATGCTGTAGTGACTTTTTCAACACATTCTCGACTATCTTTCACAAAAAATAAAATAACTACAGATGACAGAATACACAAGATCCATGTCTTGCATGCAACAACAACATCCACCACCACCACCAAACTTCCAACGCATTTTCATACC